>JBBGZY010000076.1:11412500-12012500 GCA_037952925.1 Lithobates clamitans | reverse complement strand
GTACGCCTCCTCGGCTGAATATAATCTTCTAGCCATTCTTGGTGATGACAGAAGACACTGATGACAGATGGCACCGAATTACTTGTGGCACTGATGATACGTGACACTAATGATAGATGGCACTAATACGTGGCACTGGTGACACTGATAACAGATGGCAGGTGGCACTGATGACAGATGGTACTGACAGGTGGCACTGATGGCAGATGGCACCAAATTAAACGTGGCACTGATGACACTGATAGGTGGCACTAATACGTGGCACTGATGACACATGACACTGATGAAACTGATACGTGGCACTGGTGACACTGATAACAGATGGTACATGGCACCTACAGGTGGCACTGATGACAGATGGTACTGACAGGTGGCACTGATGACAGATGTACTGACAGGTGGCACTGATGACAGATGGCACCGAATTTAGCATGATCTGTGATTGGCTGTGTCCAGCGGACACAGTCAACACAGAATTTCCCAGATGCATGCCCCCGGGGGCGCGCGGGGAGGAAGTAAACAGGAGGGCATCCAGGGTTGCCCTCCCAGGAATTGAGCGCCACGCTGTAGCCTTATTTGGCTATAACGCGGGCGCGAAATGGTTAAAGATGATGTCATCAGAGCAGTTTCTGTGTACTCTAAGGTACTAGCTATAGGGTATGGATACTAGCAGGGGTTTCGGATGAAAACTAGTCACGTGCAATAGCGAATTTCCTGCTGTAGGCTTACGATATAGCTAGCTTGAAAGAGTACCATCAGGTTGTTTTTTAACGAGCACATCTAGAAATATGATTTCTATTGTGCCATAGGACATGGTGAAACCAAGATTGAATTTGTTCTTGTTAATGGCTGTCAGAAACTCATGTAGGAGCTTAACTGGGCCATCCCATATGAGGAAAACATTGTCTATATATCGTCGCCATGTAAGTACATGGCACATATAGATTGATAGCAAATCATTCGCAAGCAGTGAATGTTCCCACTCCCCTGGTACAGATTGGCGTACGATGGGGCACAACATGTCCCCATCGCAACTCCCTGTACCTGGAGGTAGTGGGAACCATCAAAGCAAAAAACATTATGATACAATATGAATTCCAATGAATTCAAAATAAATTCTGTAAATTTAGGCTTACTTTCACTGAATTGTGACAGTATATGACGTACCGTCGCAAGACCTTTGAGTGGGGTATACTGCAATAAAGAGATTCAACATCTATAGTTACCAATAGAACACCATCAGAGATGTGCAAATCCTGAAGGGTTTGCAAAAAATGTATGGTGTCGCGTACATATGATGACAAGCATTCGACAAGGGGCTTAAAATGATTATCCACCATTCGGCTGAAGTTTTCAGTTAGACTACTGCAGACGGAAATGATGGGTCTACCATGTGGTTTTTTTGTTTATGTAGTTTAGGCAACGCATAGAACGTAGCTTCTCTGGGGAAGCTAGTACTAATATATTCCCACACTTGTTTGGTTATAGCATTTTGGTGAAATGCTGTATCCACAAAACTATAAAAATCCCGAGTGAATTGGTCAAGTACAGACTGTTCAATTGGTCGGTACCACTCAGAGTTACGGAGTATATTAGTGCACATCTCGATATATTGGACATTATCTATGACCACAACATTGCCACCCTTGTCGGATGGTTTGATCACAATGCCGTGGTCACGGGCCAATGTATCGAGTGCTATTCATTCCTTATGATCAAAATTGCTATTTGATTTGGGAAAGTTTTTCAACTTCTCAATATCAGCTGCCACAAATTTCAAAAAGGCTGAGGCATTATGGTTTGTACTGGGTGGTGGATATAGAGTTGATTTCTTTTTTAATAAAAAGTTGGGAGAGTGAATTTGTGTTTGCGTGAGAAGAGTATCATCTGACATTGAGGAAGACTCTATATCAAGTAAATGCGCTGAATCCTCAAATTCATTCTCCTCCAACAAGGCAATCATGTTATCTCTGACTGGATTGTTGGGGGTCTGGATGTGGTTTTTTTCATGTACATGCTTTTTAACAGAATTTTACGGATAAAGAGGTGGACGTCCTTGATGGCCCCAAATTTGTCCAGAACAAAGTCTGGGCAGAAAGTGAGGCCACGTGCAAGGACATCCATCTCATGTGAAGTAAGCAAGCGTGAAGATAAATTGAGTACATTTAATGTGGTTTTGGTTTGTGGGCTTTGCAAGGTTTTGGTGGATGTAATTTGTTTTGACGAGCTTGTGAGTAACCTCTCATCTGGTCTAAAAAAGTACCCAAGGGTACAGATTGTGAGCATGTAACTATGGAAGTGATGGGTGCATGTAAAGAAGACCCAGAGCTACTAGCTGAGATAGGTATATCTGATATGTCACTGTTGGTGGTGGACCGAGAGTGACTACCATTGTCTATCCTTGAGGGAGAGCCCTCCATATGGGGGGAATTGTCGTGTGATACATTACCATGCTGATGACATTTTTGACGTCTCTGACCTCTTTGTTGGGAGGGAAACTGAAGGAGAGGAATTACGTGAGTACACGGGCAAATCACGATTTTTAGTGTATATATTTCTATCATGTTGTCCCAAAGTTCTAGCATTGGTTTGGTTAAGTTGCCATTTGTACTCTTTGCCATCTTCAAAAGCTTTTCTATCACTTTGTAGTTGTTTACTTTTCTTAATTAAAATGTTCTTGTTAAATTGTTCCAAATGACATTTCAATTTTTCTTCAGACTCCGCATAAGAGGGGTGCGTTTTAAGAGACAACATTTGTATCTGAATTTTCTCCAATTTCTCATCCAGACCCTTTATACATTTTTGATATTCATTAATTAATAATGACATCAAATTTTTTGAACATACTTTTAGATTGTCTTCCCAGGCAGCCTTGAAACTGGTGTCAAGGTTGTCAAAAGTGGGGAAAATCTGAACCCTTAACCCGAAGGGATTCAGATTTTAAGAAATGTACTCTTCAAAAGACTTCACCTGCCAATGTAGTAAAGATTTTTTCTCTAGGGTCTCACATGTGACACAGTTGGTGTTGTGTATATGTTACAGTGTGATTGCAGTCTCCAATATGTGGGGATATACCAGCAAAAAAGGAAATTCCCCTAGTGGTGGACTTTAAAGGCACATGTAAAGGAACGTATAGGGAGTATGTAAAGTATATACAACAATTTTTTATTGATTGAAAAGCATAGTAAAAACATCAAACGAAGAAATGTCAAAAAGGAAATTCTTTGTAGGCAATGCCAATCATAGTACACAGATATGATGTTGATACCAATATTCTTGCACCCAACGCGTTTCTGAGTTACCTAGCCTCCTTTCACGGGGGTGGATATCGGTTTACAGACAGTTCTATATTAAAGACAATATATAAACAAAAAGCAGTAAGCAAATAAGTCTATATACCCATAAAGGCATACATACAGGCTATATTCTTTCATTCAATTCCTACTTACATTGGCACTGTGTAGGTTGACTTGGCATTCCAGAACAGTTAAAAACAAAGGCACTGACATTGTCTGTCTATCCAGCGTATTCCCGACTGTGGTGGATACAAAGTTTTTATCACATATTCTAAGTACTGTTACTTATGCGTAACATTAGGAAATTTGATGCGTCTGAATGTAAAGAAAAATTATTTCCAAAAAAAATGGAAAAAAGCCCAAAAATGGGGGGCGTACAGAGATTTTAAGGACCTGGAGCTCCATTGAGGCCGAGGGCGGATCCTGCAAAAAGTGTAGTGATACACATGTAATACCCAATCGTTTTGATCATGAATTACAATGAACAAAACTAAATGCTTTATTAGCAATAGAAATAGGCCATACCTGATAATGATTCAGTGGATGGTTCAAAGGAGTGTGTATGAGATAGCTGATATTGACTCAAAGAATATGTCTTGGATAGCTGGGGATAGTAGTAGAAAAATAGAGAGGTGTAAAAGTACAGTTCATTGAATAGGTTAATTATCCCACAATGTATTAATAATAATCAAGGCATTGAGGTGTATCAATATCAAGAAAGCTAGTGGCACTAGATAATAATAAATTAGTTTAGTATATAATGTGGGACATGAGAGTAGTTGAATAATATGATCAACCGTTTGTCGCCCCATGGGTGGGCCCCGAGGTTCCTGTACCGATCGGGGAGGGAGGGCGCCCTGGGGGGGGCACGCGGGAAATAGAGCAGAATGAAGGAGATAAATAATATCAATTTCCTGACTTATAATGTTCGGGGTTTAAATTCACCTAAAAAGAGACGGGTAATACTACAAGAATTAGAAAGAAGCATGGCCGGAATTATTTTTTTACAGGAGACACATATCATACAAGACTCAAATATCAAACTATATTCTAGAAATATCCCAATGTGGTACTATGGAGATTCACCAATCAGAAAGGCTAAAGGAGTCGCAATTGGAATTAGGAATAATATCTGCTTTGTAATAGAGAAGAGAAAAGTCGACCCAGAAGGACGTTTCCTCTTCCTCACAGGGACAATACTGGGGACGAAATAAATGTTAGCCAATGTTTACTGCCCCAACAAAAATCCCCAAAATTATCTAGTGGAAGTGTTGGAAGAGCTGATAGAGTTCAAACAGGGTAAATTGATACTGGCCGGAGACTTCAATTTCCCCATGGATCACAAACTAGACAGTACATCAGTTGCGCCGGACAGAGAAACATCACAACTAAGGAAGATCAAAAAGAAACTATTCGAATATCAACTGGTGGACGCATCGCGGGTGCAACATCTGAGTACAAAAGATTATACATACTACTCTACAGTACATGGAACATACTCTAGATTGGATTATATCATGGTGGAACATAGAAGCTTAGAGGAGGTAATAGAAACAACAATAGGAGTCACAACAATATCAGATCACTCCCCAGTAATGTTGAAGATGAAAACACAGGGGGAACCCATGGGGCGAGGTACATGGAGAATCAATGAAGATCTATTAGATGACAACGAAACCGAAAAAATCATAATGGAAGAGATTGAAAAATACTTCCTGGAGAATAAAATAGAAAGTATTCCTGCGCTATCTTAAAACGGGGGGAAGAAAGGAGAAGCCAAAATATATATATGAAGTCAGGAAAAGCAGCCTACACCGGGAAGGGTACAGCCTGCCCCTAGCTATAACAAAATTGGATAAAGAAGTGGTGTTGCGCTAATCCTTTAAGTAAACAAAAACTCTGTATGTGCTACCACAGTGATGGTGGGTATCTCTAAAATATACGACAATAAATCATTGCTGCTAAGAGAGTGCCTCTATAGTAAAAAATAGTGTGTAGTGAGGGTATGACTTCTAGCAAAAACAATATATAAATATATACCTAACATACAGGTAATCTGCTAAATGCAACAGTCAAAAACCACAAATACATAAAAAGTGAATTGTTGTACACATGGGCGTCCACAGCAGGGGGCAAGGGGGGTCAAGTGCCCCCCCCTGGAATTGGCAACGTGACAGTGCGGGCAGTGCCAGCTAAACTGTGCTCGATGGCAGATGAACATGCACATCAGTACACAATCACAGATCACTACCCAAGTCAGACCTAAAGTGTCCTTGCAGAGCTGCAGCAGGGTGCCGAGTGCTGGAACACTCCCTGCGCTCCTACACTCAGCTGAGAAGACATCAGTTACACTTCTCTGTCAGGAGGAGTGAACTCCGCCCCACAAATCATTTCTAGTCCCCGCCTCTGACATGATGTCATTCAGAGGCCGGGACAGGAAGAGAGAGAGGCAACGCGAGAGAGCGTGCATGTTGCTGGAATTAGGTAAGTGAGCAATGGCAGACAGAGGGGAATATATGTTGCTTAACAGTGTAATGTTGCAGTGACGCTTTTCCAGTGCACTGGACTGATTAATGTCTTGGGAGCTGTGGTGGGTTTTGTGATTGGGGGTTAATTAAGCCATCAGCCAGTAATATGCAGCATGAAGGGGTTAATGTACTGACACTGGCCACAAAAGCACAAGGCGTTTATGAACACTGCCATTGATCTCTAATGCATTAGTGGCCAGTAGCAGTTAATTAACCCCTTTGTGCTGCATTAGTGGCCAGTGTTAGTGTTAACATATTACTGCTGCAATAGAAAGGGGTAATTAACACTGCCACTGGCCGCTACCGCATTAGTGATCAATAGCAGTGTTCATTAACCCCTTGAGCTGAATTAGTGGCCAATATCAGTGTTAATTAGCTTCTTCATGCCGTATGGTTTTAAATTAGCATATCACCACTGACCATCTATGCTGGGGCTAATATTGCAGCTACTGCACCAACGCTCGGGATTATTATTGCAGAAACTGACACCAATATTGGGGATTATTATTGCAGAAACTGACACCAATACTGGGGATTATTATTGAAGAAACTGGCACCAATATTGGGGATTATTATTGCAGAAACTGGCACCAATCTTGGGGATTATTATTGCAGAAACTGGCACCAATATTGGGGATTATTATTGCAGAAACAAAATGTGCCAAATGTGGCAGTGGAAGGGGGAGGGTTATCACGCTTTATGTGATAATGACTAAGCCCCTCCCCTTCATGACATTTTTGAAAAGGGGCGGTGACCTTAAAATGATGCCTCCCCTTGAAAAAAGTTCTGCAGACGCCCATGGTTGTACACACAATAATTAAGAAAAAAACAGCTAGCTAAAGCATTCCTGGTCTTAAGTTGAACTGGTGTGCACCTGGTGTGACTCAGCACACACCCAGGTGTATATATGCAACGTGAATAATACTTATAGTGTATAATAAAAAGTGACAGTCTTAGTGAAACTGGGTGATATGAAGTTCATTAATATACATGCAGCACACATGCAAAATAACAGTGCTCCACTTAAAAATAATCTGTTCAAAGTCCACAAAATATATATAAAAAGTGATCCACTTGGTGCCAAGTATATGTGACAGTAGTGATTAATCTTCATGCAACACGGCACACACTGGTGGGCAGTGGCCCCTTACCTGAAGGTAATGGGGTACTTGCATTTAGCCACTTTTAGGCATGGCAGCCTTTTGTTGTAAAAATCACGGAATCAACCAGCTGTGGGAAATGGTGATGATGCAGTCCTATCTTGGTTTATCTCCTTAAGGGGCGTATGTTCCTGTTTCAGCGAAGATCTGCATTTTACATGGTTGTCAGTGCTGCACAAAGAACCTGCAGACTTGGGTCTTCCCCGATCAGCCTTCTCAGGTGTGTCCTACCTCAAAAAGAGGTGAGAACATCTTCAGCCTCTTTTGAGGTAGGACACACCTGAGAAGGCTGATCGCGGAAGACCCAAGTCTGCAGGTTCTTTGTGCAGCACTGACAACCATGTAAAATGCAGATCTTCGCTGAAACAGGAACATACGCCCCTTAAGGAGATAAACCAAGATAGGACTGCATCATCACCATTTCCCACAGCTGGTTGATTCCCTGGTTTTTACAACAAAAGGCTGCCATGCCTAAAAGTGGCTAAATGCGAGTACCCCATTACCTTCAGGTAAGGGGCCACTGCCCACCAGTGTGTGCCGTGTTGCATGAAGATTAATCACTACTGTCACATATACTTGGCACCAAGTGGATCACGATTTATATATATTTCCTGGAGAATGGCACCCCTGATATATCAAGAGCAACTTTATGGGAGGCACATAAATCCGTTATTAGGGGCAAACTAATATCGATTGGGGCAGGAAAAAAGAAACAAAGAAATGAAAACATGACGCGATTGATAAAAGAAATCCATAACCTGGAACAAAGACATAAAAACCAAGCTGAAAAAGAAATATATCAGATCTTGACCCTAAAAAGAGACCAATTAAAAGAAATAATGGAGTGTGAAGAGAGAAAAGTGTACAAAAGTGTATTGCAAAAGAGATTTAAGTATGGAAACAAACCGGGCAAATATCTCGCAAACATGTTAAGAAAAAAGAGAACCTTAAACTATATAGAGAAAATAAAAAATGATAAGGGAGAAATAAAACATACGACAACAGATATTGCACAAGCCTTTTTGCAATACTACAGTTCACTATATTCAATAAAAAAGCAAGAACCACAATTAGAAAAAGAAGCAAGAAGGAAGAAGATACAAGCATATTTAAAAAGAGCTAATTTACCAAAAATCCAACCTGAACAACTGAGAGAGTTGGGAAAAAAGATAACGCAAGTTGAAATCAGAATAGCCATGAAAGATACACCTTCAGGAAAAAGCCCTGGGCCAGACTAGTTCACGATCAAATATTACAAAAAATTCCAGGAACAGCTGCTCCTATTATGTGAATATCTGAATAGAATTGGAGAAGACGAGGAAGTAAGAAGAGAATCACTCTTAGCATATATAACAATAATTCCTAAGGAAGGAAAAGACAAAACCAACTGTTCTAGCTATAGGCCCATTGCTTTATTAAATGCGGATACAAAAATATACGCAAAAATCCTAGCTAGCAGATTAAAAAAATTAATGACTCTCTGGATAGATCCGGATCAAACCGGATTTGTTCCAGGCAGAGAAGGAAGAGACAACAGTATCAAAACATTATTGATGTTCCAAAAGAAGTCCAGTGGTTCCCCAGTACTGCTCCTGTCAATTGATGCAGAAAAAGCATTTGACAGGGTAGACTGGGGATTTATGATGGATACACTGCAGCATCTAGGACTGGGTCCAAAAATCATGAAGTGGATCAAAAATCTTTACAATGGGCCTACGGCAACGGTAAAGGTTAACGGGAGACTGTTACCAGTGTTCGAGATGTTCAATGGAACGCGTCAAGGCTGCCCACTCTCGCCACTCCTATATGTCCTCTCATTAGAACCCTTCTTGGCGACCCTGCAAAACAATCAGGGGATGGGGGGGCAAGAGTGGGGGATAAAGAATATAAAGTTGCGGCGTACGCCGATGACATCTTAATATACGTAATGAATCCCAGGGGGACTCTGGCAAATATAATCAAAGAAATAAAAGATTATGGAGAACTCTCTTTCTTCAAAATAAATCCTATAAAAACAGAAATATTAAACATCGGACTGGGAAAAAATGAAGCTTTTGCCCTTCAAAGAGAATTTCCATTCACGTGGGTAAAAGGTGAATTAACATACTTGGGAATCAAAATAACATCAACATTTGAGAAAATATACTCGGCGAACTATATCCCATTAATAAATGAGATCAAGGCAGAAATAAAAAAGATAAGTACATAATCAACATCCTGGATTGGAAGAATAAATCTGTTTAAAATGGTGATATTACCGAAAAAAATGTACAACTTCCAGATGTTACCTATCGCGATCCCTCAGAGTTTTTTCAATATAATAAAAAAAATGCAGATAAAGTACACCTGGCAAAACAAAAAGCCAAGAATAAAACACCCAATAATGACCAGGAAGAGAAAGCACAGTGGTTTAGCAACTCCGGACATAACAAGGTACTACAAGGCGGTAATAATAGCACGTATGGTAGAGTGGACAAAAGAAAACAGGGAAAAAAAGTGGGGATTAGAATTAGAGGTTTGGAGTGGGTGGAAGTTGAGAGAATGGGAATTTTTTCAATTACATCACTTAGTAAATTCATTGCCGCATCCAATCAGAGACGGAAAAGAGCTAAACCCACTGGAAAAACTCTGTGCAACTCAAATGCCACTGAAAAATGGAATCTCAAAAATATATGGAATATTGACTGACCTAGAAGGACTAGGAAGACCCTCCTACATAGAAAGGTGGGAAAAAGAACTGGACATTAAATTTGAAGAACAGCAAGTCGAGAGGATGATAGGAGCAGGATACGACCACGCTTGGGATAACAACACCATCGAGATGAAGAATAAATTCCTGGCAAGGTGGTATCTAACCCCTGAGAAAATCCAGAAATATCAACCGGACAGATCACCATGGTGTTGGAGAAATTGCAAACAAAGAGTCACGATTGCACACATATGGTGGGAATGTCCGAAAATAAAAGAATACTGGCTGGAAATAGTTGATCTTATAAATGAGATAACAGGAAAGAAGATAGACAACAACATGTTGACATGCCTATTCCACGACTCCAAAACCCCAAGGAAACAGTACACGAAAACAATAATCCCAAGACTTTTGAATGCCGCAAAGGGACTGATCCCAAAAAAATGGTTAAAGAGCGAAAAACCAGATATAAGAGATTGGTTTAAACAAGTGGATTATTATAGTGAAATGGAATTCCCAAGCAGCGGGGATAAAGACCAAATCGAAAAATTTAATAGTATTTGTGGTGTGTGGAAAAAATGTAAAACCTCTGACAAATATTGGGGGAAGATGTTTGAAGGCACAGGGCCCTGAGGTAGGATCACTGGGGAAAGATTGAAACAAACCTGGGGGAAGTTAGATAGGGGAAAGGGGGTTAATCTGTAGCTTTCTTCTTTTTTTTTTTATACGGCAGTAAATACATCTTTTAAATAAATGCTTAAGAGAATGGAAAATGCCACAATGATGCGAAAATGGGAAGGGATAAATATTGAACTGTGAAGTTGAAATAACCTTCTCTAATGAGTTCACTGAAGTGGCAAGAGAAAAAAAAAAAAGAATAATATGATCAACCACTTCAAGCCAATCAAAATAGACTATAAAGGAGAAACATTGTTTTTTTAGAAAAACTGGATAAATGAAAAATAAACCAGTTCAAACCAAATACTACCCTATTAAGTAGTGGATATAAATATAGGGGTTGCATACTAAGATAGCATGGGTAAAGGTTAGATTAGATAATAGTAATGAAGGAAATAAGATGCTACTTACTTTTGGCACCCGGGAGCTGGATGTCTGCTCAGGCCGAAATCAACCTGCAGACTGTGGCGGATGTTCGGCATGAGCAGTGTCTAAATATAGGAGGCCCTCCTCCCCAATCCGCTGCTGATGAAAATAGACAGCAGCTGACTGTCTAGAACGGAGGAGGGGCAGGCACGCCAAGTATGGCCCCCTGGGTGGAGCGATCGCCGCCAAGTCCCCAGCGTGCATGCGCGAGCATACGCATCGGGATGTGGCCACGTCTACTCCACCCGCCAACACGTTCAGCTTCCCCGTCGGACTGCGCGTGTCCACCGGGGTTGCAAGATGGAGGCCAGTGTGAGATGGAATTACACTGTAGCCTCACAAGACGCCACCACGGGTTTGAAAAGAGCCCGGAAAGCTTTGTGTGCCGGGCGAGCTGCAGGTCCAAAGTAGGATAAAATATTGTAGTGTGGAAAAGTGGCGCAAAAGCGCCCAGAGTTCAAAATTCAGTAAAGAACTACCACAAAAATCGGGAAGCTGTTGTTGACAAACAAAATCTTACAGGGTGAGATGACAGTTTCAATATAGAAAATCACATATGACATTGGAAAACACAAAATAGATGTAAATGGGATACAACAAAAATAGGGAAAGAAAGGGGAAAAAAAGAAGAGTGTTATTGATAACAAATAACCCAAATGCTAAAAGAGTTTTTTTACATAAACTTAGGTGGCAAGTAGCAGAGTCAAAAAATGTATGTAATATTCGTGTTGGGGATGTTAATCAAACATGGACATTGAGAGGATTTGATTATACTAGACAGAAAAAATTATTATGCAGCAATACTCAATAGTGCTGACCATAGGCATGAATAGAGGTGAAAAATGAAGAAAATGTTAGAGCATAAGTACCAGATGAAAAAATCCATGGACATGTGAATATACTTGATAAAGCATACATTGTGGTAATTCAATGGCATTTAGAAACATAAATTGTATGAGGCTAAACAAAAGGTAAGAAGATGGAAACATCTGAGTGATGTCATGCAAACTAGTGCTGACAGTCAAGTGGATGTTATCTTGTCAGCTCAAGGTCTTTCTGGTACTCAAAAAGATACTTTCAGTCGCAATGTATCTTACAATAATTTTTAATCATGTGTGTCAGAAGTTTGTTTGGAATTGAGCACAGCGTATAATAATAGGTAAGAATGAAGCACCGTCAAAATGAAGGTTGAAGGGACCACAAAAGAGTGTGGGGGACCGAGTGCATTCGGACTCCAAGTCAGGGGGCCAAGACACTGAAAAAGCTAAAAAAGCTGAGAAAGCTGAAAAAAATAGGGAGAGGGCAACGACAACCAGTTGAAATTATTGTTCCCTGCCACCTGAGAAAAAGCCCTCAAGAAATGGCTTGAACCAAATGGGTTCATTTAAACCCGGGGGTTGGGTGGCCTTTAAATTGTATATCCAGCGGGATTCTATTTGTAGCAGTGTCTTATTCCAGTCGCCCCCCCTGGAATCCAGGTGCACGTGGTCCAAGATGAGGAATTTTATTTTTGGAAATTTACCATTGTGCACTATTGTGGTGTGTCTCCCGAGTGGGAGGTCGGGATCGCAGGTTTTCATACCCAATATG
The DNA here is from genome assembly GCA_037952925.1 of Lithobates clamitans. Lineage (NCBI taxonomy): Eukaryota > Metazoa > Chordata > Amphibia > Anura > Ranidae > Lithobates > Lithobates clamitans. The sequence continues at coordinate 12,000,132 of JBBGZY010000076.1, read as the reverse complement.
TGTCTATATGCTCTCTTCCAGAACTCCGTCTTTGTTTTTAATATAGAACTGTCTGTAAACCGATATCCACCCCCGAGGAAGAAGGCTAAGTAACTCCAAAACGCGTCGGGTGCAAAAATATTGCTATCAACATCATATCTGTGTACTAGTATATGATTCGCATTCCCTACAAAGAATTTCCTTTTTGACATTTCTTCATTTGATGTTTTTACTATGTTTTTCAATCAATAAAAAATTGTTGTATATACTTTACATACTCCCTATACGTTCCTTTACATGTGCCTTTAAAGTCCACCACTAGTGGAATTTCCTTTTTTGCTGGTATATTTAAATTTTGGATGTGGCACAATTTTGCAGCTCACTGTCGATCCACAACTTTCTCTATAAACTATTTGGTAGCAGATACCATTCCCTGTCCTTCGATCGACAGTTTCCTTGTGCAGTTAATGATTATTATTAGGATCTTCATCCTTTTTTTAACAAAAAAAAAGAATCTATCTATGGTCTAGTTCTGTTCTAATCTAACTATCTCTATAAATACTATACACAATGACAAATTTTACAGGCAATGACTGGGAAACACTTATGGAGGGGTACCTCAAAGACTTTGGAGATAAGGAGTCTATTGACATAAAATAATGAAATATCCTCATTATTCTCCAGACTCTCAAAAATTTTGGAGAAAAAATCATTACTTTATTGGCATGTCAGATCCTTCCAGGACTATATCAAGGAGGACATAAATCCCATGGGATTGCGAGTCCAGATCTTCCCTACCCTTGAGGACCTGGACTCGGAATTCAAAATCAAATGGGAGAAAGCACTGCAGGTTTGCTCGCAGAGTTTGATGGAAATTTTGATCGATGAGTATAGGAAAAGATCCAATATTTTGGACACGGACATTGTAACCCTTTGCAATAAACTACAACAGTTCAAAACCCAGAGACCCATCACCAATAAAGAGGACAGACTTAAAACACATCTAGAAACTTTTAACAAAGATATACTTATAAAGAAATGACAAAAACTTACTCGAGATAGAAATGCCTTCAGAGATGGAAAGGCCTATAAATGGACCCAAAATAGACCCAATCAAAACAGGAATCACCAATATCAGGGACACCCATCCACCTCTTCACAATCTACTTCTAATTTACCATAGCCGCACGCCCAAACTATTCACAAGTCTAAAGTAGGGCAAAGCACCAAACGCACATTTCACGGTGATCCCAATGAGGGACAACAGGAGAAAAAATAAACCCTCGACATTCCCAAAAAAACTAATCCCCTCACACCCACACATGAATCCACCATAAAAACACCTAACACACATACCAATATGCACATCCCGACAAGGGAAGTCACTTCCCAACCGAATCTTCCAACTGTGGGTTAATTGGATAATATCTCCAATGACCCATCTTTTTTAGAAAAGATCTTGATGGGTGTCCAACCCACACAACCGAATCTCAACACATACACTCAGATAGCACTTTAACTGCCCCTGACATTGGTAACAAACAAGTTAATGAGCTAAATATAATCAACCTCTCATCTTATAAACTCTCTCAAGATGAACTTGCCGTCCTCAAAAAAGGCTTAAATTTCTGTCCCAATCAAAACATAGATAAATTCGAAATCTACAAGGATCTCCAACTTTTCATACGGAAATTGATTCTAAAAAAACTGTACCATAGACAGGAAGGGTCTAACGACCTAACCCCACAAGAAAACCAGGCATTAAACCAGTTGGTTTCCCTTCTCGATGAAAATTACCAACCAGACCTCATAGATGAGATCAATCTTTCCCAAATCCTAGAGTCAATTGAAACACCCAATGAGCCTCCCAGGCTAAACAAGTCTAAACTGAAGAAGAAATCAGACTTTTGCCCAGCACCCAGTATCCATCCCAATGCGGCTGCCTTCCTCAAGCTAGTTGATAAAGAGCTAGACAAATTAAAAACTCGCACAAAATTCCCTAGCAATTTAACCAAAAAAGAATTGTCAGCACTCAAAACACTCTCGAGCAATAACCAGATTGCAATAAAAGCTGCGGATAAGGGTGGAAACATCGTTATATTCAATAACGATGATAACATCAATATGTGCAATAAAATATTAAACAACTTGGAATGGTACCGCCGAATACCAGCAAGCATTGTTAAAAAGTACAATGACGATATCTATGCATTAGTTGATATGGCCTATTCCAACTCGATAATCACCAAATCTTTATGGGAATTTATTAGGAACAATTTCCCCCGCACCCCGGTCTTCTATTCATTACCAAAAGTCCACAAAAACACCCATAATCCTCCTGGAAGACCGATTATTTCTGGTGTAGGGGCAATTAGCGAAAACGCCAGCAAATTAGTGGATGAAGTCCTTAAACCATTCGTTTCATCCTTGCCCTCTTTCGTTAAGGACACACTTCACTTCTTTCAAATTATTGACAAATTGGAAATTCCCGAACATGCATCACTGGTAACAATAGACGTTGAATCCCTTTATAATTCTATTCCCCATGAGAAAGGCGTAGCAGCTATCAAACACACTCTTCGTGCAGCCAAAAATGTGGATCCTATTTATGGAGAGTTTATCACCTCTTTGCTAGAATTTATTCTTAGTCATAATGTCTTTACCTTCAATGGCTCCCACTACCTCCAGGTGCAGGGGGTTGCAATGGGGACGTGTTGTGCCCCATCATATGCCAACCTGTACCTGGGGGACTGGGAGGCCATGTTTCTGAGTGACGAGAATCTTTCGTTGTACATGGACCTCATTCTTGGGTGGTACTGGTACATCGATGACCTCTTTATTATTTGGGATGGCTTAGTGGATTTACTTCAGCAATGTCTCTTGAGAATGAACCGCAATGATTTTAATCTCAAATTCACAATGTCATTTGACAAGCACTGTGTGACATTCTTGGATGTGGAGGTCTACAGAGGAGAGGGAAGAGTCGTGATGAGTAGATTGTACAGAGAACCTACAGCGAGCATTGCAATCTTGCACGCCACTAGCTTCCATCCTAAACCCCTTCTTAATTCAATTCCATATATTGCCAGTACTTTAGGGTGAGACGTAATTGCTCCAATGACGACACCTTTGGAGTTGAAGCAAATAAATTATGGGAGAGATTACTATTACGGGGCTACTCCCATGCTTCACTTAAACGATCTTTTAATAAAGCCCTTATGCAACCTAGAAATGAGCTACTCCACTCTCAGAAAGTAAAAAAAAACAAACAAAGATGATACTAACACCATTAGAATCATAACTAAATATAATAACCAACATAGACAAGTCAGGAAGATCATAGAAACTGAAAGAATAGAAAGATACTGGCATATGCTACAATTCGATCCAGCTCTGGGTCCCTTTGTTCCCTCCAGACCTCTCTTTACTTTTAGACGTACTACATCTTTGAGAGACAGAATCACCGCTAGTGAATTCAAGGGGGGAGCAGGTAAATCTCATTGTAGATATAAGGGTACCTTTAGATGTGGGGCTTGTAACTACTGCAAATTTATGCTCAAGGACAAAAACCTGATCCTTCCGAATGGTCAAATCTTTTATCCCAAACACTACGCCAACTGTAAAACCCATGACGTAATTTATATGCTTCTTTGCGAGTGTGCATGTTTTTACATTGGAAAAACAAAAACGGAGTTCTGGAAGAGAGCATATAGACACATATTGGGTATGACAACCTGCGATCCCGACCTCCCACTCGGGAGACACACCACAATAGTGCACAATGGTAAATTTCTGAAAATAAAATTCCTCATCTTGGACCGCGTTCACCCGGATTCCAGGGGGGGTGACTGGAATAAGACACTGCTACAAATAGAATCCCGCTGGATATACAATTTAAAGGCCACCCAACCCCCGGGTTTAAACAAAACCATTTGGTTCAAGCCATTTCTTGAGGGCTTTTCCTCAGGTGGCAGGGAACAATAATTTCAACTGGTTGTCGTTGCCCTCTCCCTCTTTTTTCAGTTTTCTCAGCTTTTTTAGCTTTTTCAGTGTCTTGGCCCCCTGACTTGGAGTCCGAATGCACTCGGTCCCCCACACTCTTTTGTGGTCCCTTCAACCTTCATTTTGACGGTGCTTCATTCTTACCTATTATTATACGCTGTGCTCAATTGCGAACAAACTTCTGACACATGATTAAAAATTATTGTAAGATACATTGCGACTGAAAGTATCTTTTTGAGTACCAGAAAGACCTTGAGCTGACAAGATAACATCCACTTGACTGTCAGCACTAGTTTGCATGACATCACTCAGATGTTTCCATCTTCTTACCTTTTGTTTAGCATCATACAATTTGTGTTTCTAAATGTCATTGAATTACCACAATCTATGCTTTATCAGGTATATTCACATGTCCATGGATTTTTTTCATCTGGTACTTATGCTCTAACATTTTCTTCATTTTTGACCTCGATTCATGCCTATGGTCAGCACTATTGAGTATTGCTGCATAATAATTTCTTCTGTCTAGTATAATCAAATCCTCTCAATGTCCATGTTTGATTAACATCCCCAACACGCATATTACATACATTTTTTGACTCTGCTACTTGCCACCTAAGTTTGTGTAAAAAAACTCTTTTAGCTTTTGGGTTATTTGTTATCAATAACACTCTTCTTTTTTTCCCCTTTCTTTCCCCATTTTTGTTGTATCCCATTTACATCTATTTTGTGTTTTCCAATGTCATATGTGATTTTCTATATTGAAACTGTCATCTCACCCTGTAAGATTTTGTTTGTCAACAACGGCTTCCCGATTTTTGTGGTAGTTCTTTACTGAATTTTGAACTCTGGGCGCTTTTGCGCCACTTTTCCACACTACAATATTGTATCATACTTTGGGCTTGCAGCTCGCCTGGCACACAAAGCCGTCCGGGCTCTTTTCAAACCCGTGGCGGCGTCTTGTGAGGCTACAGTGTAATTCCATCTCACACTGGCCTCCATCTTGCAACCCCGGTGGACATGTGCAGTCCGCTGGGGAAGCTGAACGTGTTGGCAGGTGGAGTAGGCGTGGCCACGTCCCGACGCATACGCTCGCGCATGCGCGCTGGGGACTTGGCGGCGATCGCTCCACCCGGGGGGCCATACTTGGCGTGCCTGCCCCTCCTCCGTTCTAGACAGTCAGCTGCTGTCTATTTTCATTAGCAGCTGATTGGGGAGGAGGACCTCTTATTCTTAGACACTGCTCACGCCGAACATCCGCCACAGTCTGCAGGATTATTTCGGCCTGAGCAGACATCCAGCTCCAGGTTGTCAAAAGTAAGTAGCATCTTATTTCCTTCATTACTATTATCTAATCCAACCTTTACCCATGCTATCTTAGTATGCAACCCCTATATTTATATCCACTACTTAATGGGGTAGTATTTGGTTTGAACTGGTTTATTTTTCATTTATCCAGTTTTTCTAAAAAAACAATGTTTCTCCTTTATGGTCTATTTTGATTGGCTTGAAGTGGTTGATCATATTATTCAACCAATCTCATGTCCCACACTATACTAATTTATTATTATCTAGTGCCACTAACTTTCTTGATTGATACACCTCAATGCCTTGATTATTATGAATACATTGTGGGATAATTAACCTATTCAATGAACTGTACTTTTACACCTTTCTATTTTTCTACTACTATCCCAAGCTATCCAAGACATATTCTTTGAGTCAATATCAGCTATCTCATACACACTCCTTTTGAACCATTCACTGAATCATTATCAGGTATGGCCCATTTCTATTACTAATAATGCATTTAGTTTTGTTCATTGTAATTCATGATCAAAACGATTGGGTATTACATATGTGTATCACTACACTTTTTGCAGGATCCGCCCTCGGCCTCAGTGGAGCTCCAGGTCCTTAAAATCTCTGTACGCCCCCCAATTTTTGGCTTTTTTCCATTTTTTTTGGAAATAATTTTTCTTTACATTCAGACGCATCAAATTTCCTAATGTTACGCATAAGTAACAGTACTTAGAATATGTGATAAAAACTTTGTATCCACCACAGTCGGGAATACGCTGGATAGACAGACAATGTCAGTGCCTTTCCCTACAAAGAATTTCCTTTTTGACATTTCTTTGTTTGATGTTTTAACTGTGTTTTTCAATCAATAAAAAATTGTTGTATATACTTTACATACTCCCTACATGTTCCTTTACATGTGCCTTTAAAGTCCACCACTAGGGGAATTTCCTTTTTTGCTGGTATATTTAAATTTTGGATGTGGCACAATTTTGCAGCTCACTGTCGATCCACAACTTTCTCTATATCCAATATGTGGGGAGAACTTCTCGACCCATGGGGGTCCATATAGGTGAACATGTTAATAACATTAAAAAGGGTATTGTGACACATAATGTTTCCAAGCACTTTAAAACTTTCAATAACCAGGACCCTAGATGTTTGCAATTTTGGGGATTAGAAAAAGTTAATAAGCACTGGAGGGGAGGGAATTTTATCAGACAATAAGCCAACGTGAATCCCTGTGGATTCATGAAACCAAGGTTGGGGTCCCTAGGGGGTTAAATGCTGAGTTTGATCTCAACTGTTTTATATCAGATAAATAATGGTGGTATGCTTTGTTGTTTTTCGTACATAATGTTTTTTACACATATTGTTTGTTTTTTATTATGTTTGATGTTTTGGTTTTAATATCGTTAAAGAGATGGCCGCGGGTATACTATGTCCATTTTTTTAGCTATTTGGTATTACTAATTGGCAATTACCTTTCTTTATACTTTTTAATATGTTTCTCTGGTTAATTGTAACCTACTTCGCTGGTGTCCATGCTGGGTTTAACGTCTGTTTTATTAGTAACAAAACTTCCGGTCGTATTACCTCCTTTGCTGACACCAGCGTGCCTATATTAATATAGGCCTGGGTGACTCCTAGCTCAACCCCTTGCTGACGAAGTCCAATAGGACATAACACTGCATACAGGGGGCGGGGCTTACTACACGGACGTCACCCGCTGCCACCTCTATGCTGTTGAACTGATGATCACAGCATTGCATATTTTAAACACTGCGCTTGTCAGCGCTGTATGTTTTAACTTTTCTACAATAAACAGAGTACACTTAGAATTATCCCCTCTGTCTTCTTGGACTTGTTTTGGTATCCTTGACACCTTGAGTGGAGGTCTTCTCCTTTGGGAGTCTCTTTTCACCCCTGGGGTGTATATGCACTTCTGACCCTCTGTGATAGGTGGTCTGTAATGAGCCCCTGCTCACTCGATTTCACTCCCCCGACACTCCTCTGCGGCTATAGAATCAGATTGCAGATCGCAACATCTGATGGTTCGGTCATCCAATGCTCCGGGATTCAAATGCAGCTATGTGCCGATCAAATTCAGTTGTGATAGCTCAGAACAAACACCAGGCAGGCTGAATGTAAGTTCAAACAGGAATCTCACTTTTGTTGGATGCACACAACACAATTTTATACACAGCAGTTTGAACACCCCGCCCACAATAACCACTTTCCTATTGGTCAATTGTGAAGTACACTTTAGTCTTCAATTAAGGGCCTCTTGGCCATGCAAATGAGGACTTGAAACAGGGTCAGCAGGGATTGTCTGATAGCTTGAATAGGAGGACAGAAATGTGTAATGGCACAGAGAAGCCCAGGGGGTAATTAAAGTACATAAACAAACAGTCAAACACAGAACAATGCCTTCCTTCCAGACCATGGAGCCGTCTGGAGGGGGTTAGCCTTAAAACAGGGCAGTAGATCCCCCCCACTGTGTAATAGAATCAAAGGAGAAATACTTCAGTATTTCAAGCTTCATGACAATACTCCCCCCTGGAAAACAATCCAACAGCCACAGTGGGACCCCGAACGGGTCAACTAGAGGATGTTGGAAAAGTAGTCTTAAGGTTCAAACAGTATGAATCGGACACACTGTAATATGGCAAATACAATTTCCCAGAGTCTGTGTCTCTTGGGGGGATATGGACCTGAATTCAAAGTAACACCACCTCAAGGGTTCTCAGGCATACAGCTCACAAAGAGCACTGTTGCCCCAAATGCCAGGGCCCACGATCGGTCGGCATGAGGCGAGCATTCAGTCCCCTCCAAAAGCCTCTGTCCTGGCTCAGTCTGTCACATTTCACAAGAGGAGACCCCAGACGGATTTACTCCGGAGTTAGTCCATAGTTCCAGTCCCCTAAAGCCTGTACCCACACAGTACCCCAAACAAATTGTTCCATACAGAGCATTACTTACCCAGCCAACCTTTGCCTCTCTCAGAGAACATACCCGCCACTGGGGACAGGCCTGGACTGGCCCTTCTCCCTGGAGTCCTTTCAGCCACTGGAGAGAAGACAGGGTGCCTGGGCTCACTCCGTCATGCTGTTGGTGATCGGGACCGACTGCCCAGCATCCCTGGAGTATACAAGTGGGGACTGAAGTCCCATCCACTTTTAGTAGGTGAAAATCCCACAGTGCTTGCAAAGCATGGCTGACATCCTCCTGTCTCAGTGTCGCACCATTTTCTGGGGTTGTGTCATTGGAGACCAAAGTCCCATCCACTACCACAGGAACTCCCTCTTCTGTTAGTTGAGGGCAGAGGCCAGCAGCACTCTGCCAAGTTGCCGGCCCTTCTGCTGGGGACTCCACATCCTCTGCTCTGACTAACCGTTGGGGCAGGAGGCTGGCTTCCTCCACTCCCAAACTGTGTAACTGTCATTGGGAAGGTGAGCCGGCTGCTTCCTTTTCCATTCCCTCATCTGGATGTTGGGACGATATGTCTGTGGTACTGTCTCCCAGGTGCACGGATCTTTGCTGGGGAGGAAAGACCGCTTCCTCCACCATGGCCAACTGTTGGGGAGGGACGACGAACACCTCCTCTCCCTTTTCCCCCCTGTATCCTGTTCTGCTGCTGGGAAGTGACCACCTCCTTCTCACCCTGAGCCTCCAGAACTGCCATAGATGTGGGGCAGAGGTCTTGGAACCTCTGTCCAGTGACCAGCACTTCAGCTGGGGAAGTTTCTTGTAACTCCACAGATACTGCTGTTGGTGCTGGGCAGAGCACAGTGAAGTTTGGCCCTAATAACAGCTCTTCTTCTGCTGGAGGCTGACCAGGTTGTTCTTCCTCAGCAGAAAAGTCTATCAAATCCCCTGTCTCTGCAACTGGTGTCTGTGGATAAAGATTCACCATCTCCTGTCCGTGGAACCCAGAAGATGCTATCAGTGCTGGGCAGAGGTTAGCAGAGCTCTGCCCTGTTATCAGCACTTCAGCTTTGGGGATAGCGATATCCAGATTTTCCACTGCCAATTCTCTGGCATTCTGCTGGACTGGCACATTCCTCCATCCAAGATCATCCAATGCAGAAACAGGTTCATCAAGGTCAGTCAGCACTTGCTCCATCCGCCATAAGACCTCTGCATCCATAGCTGTGGGGGCAGGTTGGCAAAGCACACTGTTACTCTGCCACATTGTCAACTCTTCAGCCAGGATTTCAGCGTTGTCAACTGGTATTTCCTGATAGTCCCAGGCAAAGGGAGCCCCACCCTGCTGCTGAGCAGAGTCTAACAGCTGTCTGTAGGCGATCTCCAGCTCCCATTCCTGAACGGCCAGAAACTCCAAATCTTCCTGTGCCCAGTGCACTTCCGAGACATTCAGTCTTCGCTCTCTGTGCTCCATTATTTCCTCCAAACGCCACTCCCGATCACTCCCAAAGTCAGGGTCCCTGGACAGCCTCCAGTATAACAATCCCAGGCCATCGTAGTCAAAGCCTTCCATGGGGCTGTCATCCGCTGTCCACAGGCACACTTGGGCTACATACCACTGGAGGGCTCTGTAACTCTCGTCCAACCACATTTCTGCCTGGATCAGCCTGCTTAACTTAGCTGTCCGCTCCTGGTTTGGTTGTTCCCCCAATAACAGCATTCGCACTTCATACTGCGACCAGTACCTTACATGGATGGAGGAGAGAACTTTTCCCTGGTTTCGCTGCTCACAGGCTATTGCTTCCTTCCAGAGTTCACAGCGGATAGAATCAAACCATCCTAGCAGGACCTGCTCTGATACTGGTCCTCTATGCTGTATCTGCATCTCTCACAACCTCCTTCTAAATTCCTCTTCCATGGTGGCTGGTATCTGTACCTCTCCTCTCCGCTATCTGGACCTTGGATCCAGGTGATGGTTTGGATGTGTTCACGGCAAGGAAGCACGATCCCACCGGTCCTTCCCGACTCTCAAGTAAGTCTTTCAGTGTGGCTCTCCTGCAGGCTGGTTTGGAGTGTCCCAGTAACTGGAGAGCAAATCCCACGGCTGCCAACCAATGTAACGAGCCCCTGCTCGCTCGTTTCAACTCTCCCGACACTCCTCTGCGGCTATAGAATCAGATTGCAGATCGCAACATCTGATGGTTTGGTCATCCAATGCTCCAGGATTCGAACTACATATATATGCCGATCGAATCCAGTTGTGATAGCTCAGAACAAACACCAGGCAGGCTGTATGTAAGTTCAAACAGGAATCTCACTTTTATTGGATGCACACAACACAATTTTATACACAGCAGTTTGAACACCCCGCCCCCAACAACCACTTTCCTATTGGTCAATTGTAAAGTACACTTTAGTCTTTAATTAAGCGCCTCCTGGCCATGCAAATGAGGACTTGAAACAGGGTCAGCAGGGATTGGTCCAATAGCTTGAATAGGAGGACTGATATGTGTAATGACACAGAGAAGCCCCAGGGGGTAATTAAAGTATATAAACAAACAGTCAAACACAGAACAATGCCTTCCTTCCAGACCGTGGAGCCGTCTGGAGGGGGTTAGCCTTAAAACAGGGCAGCAGATCCCCCCAATGTGTAATAGAATCAAAGGAGAAATACTTCAGTATTCCAAGCTTCATGACAGGGTCCATCAACTCTCGTAAGTGTGTTTGACCTCTATTGGTGAAGGAAAAGTCACACAACATTGGGAAGATTTTCCTCACAAGGGATTCTGTCATTTTTTCTGTGTGGTGATTGCTGGTTTTTCACCCGGATTTAACTCTTTTTTCTTCATATGATTTACATATCATTTTTATTGTTTTATTATTTTTTATGCGCTGCACTTATCCTTGTTTTATTGGTTTTTGCTGGGTATTTGTGATTGCCTTTAGTGTCCAGCTTGCATTCTTATTTTATTTTCTTATATTGTGTTTTCACTGATTGTCTTTTTGGTTTTCATATTACTTCCTCTAGTCAGAGATTTCTTGTGCTACTCTGCCACACATACTACCTATAGTAGAGTCTACTATTTCCTATAAATTTTTCACTGATGGTACCTGCTACCCACAAGCCTCATCCCACCTACAAACTGAACAAAAACCTCCCAAAAGACCGCCTCCCCAGGGCATTAGAAGTGACCTTCTCTTTTGTCCAGGACCATGAGGATGACACTTCGGGTCCTCCCATAAAATGGGAAGCTCTGAAATGTGTCTTATGCGGAGCCTGGATATCTAATTGGGCCTGACTGGAAAATAAAAGAGAAGGCCTTGCCTGTGTCCTCCCTACTCACAGAGAGTCAGACCCTAGAAATTCATCTGATGCATCCACTTTCCTGACCTTATAGCAAAAACGAGTTAAGCCTCGTAAACAAGATCAGATTGTTGGCCAACAAAACTGTGGAATTTTGTCCGAAGAGTGTTGGCCCAAACTTGTCTTGCATACACACGGCCACACAATTGTTGGCCAACCATTACAAAGGTAGTGACATACTAGACTTACTACATGGATTTTCAGCTCTTTAGTGCCACCCTTTGGGTTACTTCTGCTAATTTCGTGTTAGTAGAAGTTTGATGAGTGTTGATTCGCGCTTTTCATTTTGCACTTTTCATTTCACGCTTTTCAGTTCGCTTCTGAACAGCTGTTCGTCAACCAGACATGTTTCGGAATCAGATAACGTGTTACTTATTATTGGCCTTGGAGTTATTGCTTTGACATTATTTTTTTGGTTGAACAATGATTTGATTTGGTATATTTTGCTATATTTTTCGATGCATGGAATGCACTTTTTGGTTATGTTCTATTGGCAGATAGCATGTCTAATTGTATTTGTTTTATTTTTTTAATGCACAATAAAATGTGGAGGATACTACTTGGCTATGTGTTTTATTTAAATGACAGTTTGGGAGTAGGGATGAGCCAAACACCCCCCTGTTCGGGTTGCACCAGAACTTGCGAACAGGCAAAAAATTTGTTCGAACACGTGAACACCGTTAAAGTCTTTGGGACACGAACATGAATAATCAAAAGTGCTAATTTTAAAGACTTATATGCAAGTTATTGTCATAAAAAGTGTTTGGGGACCCGGGGCCTGCCCCAGGAGACATGGATCAATGCAAAAAAAGTTTTAAAAATGGACGTTTTTTCGGGAGCAGTGATTTTAATAATGCTTAAAGTGAAACAATAAAAGTGTAATATCCCTTTAAATTTCATACCTGGGGGGTGTCTATAGTATGCCTGCAAAGGGGCGGATGTTTCCCGTGTTTAGAACAGTCTGACAGCAAAATGACATTTCAAAGGAAAAAAAGTCATTTAAAACTACTTGCAGCTATTAAGGAATTGCCGGTCCGACAATACACATAAAAGTTCATTGATAAAAATGGCATGGGAATTCCCCACAGGGGAACCCCGAACCAAAATTTAAAAAAAAATGACATGGGGGTCCCCCTAAATTTCATACCAGGCCCTTCAGGTCTGGTATGGATATTAAGGGGAACCCCGGCCAAATTTTTTTTTAAAAATGGTGTGGGGTCCCCCTCAAAATCTATACCAGACCCTTCAGGTCTGGTATGGATTTTAAGGGGAACCCCGTGACAAAATAAAAAAAAAAATGGCGTGGGCTCCCCTCAAAAATCCATACCAGACCCTTATCTGAGCACGCAACCTGGCAGGCCGCAGAAAAAGAGGAGGGACGAGAGAGCGCCCCCCCTTCCTGAACCGTACCAGGCCACATACCCTCAATATTGGGAGGGTGCTTTGGGGTAGCCCCCCAAAACACCTTGTCCCCATGTTGATGGGGACAAGGGCCTCACCCACAACCCTTGCCCAGTGGTTGTGGGGGTCTGCGGGCGGGGGGGCTTATCAGAATGTGGAAGCCCCCTTTAACAAGGGGACCCCCAGATCCCGGCCCTCCCCTCTGTGTGAAATGGTAAGGGGGTACAAAAGTACCCCTACCATGTCACAAAAAAGTGTCAAAAATGTTAAAAATGACAAGAGACAGTTTTTGACAAATCCTTTATTTAAATGCTTCTTTTTTCTTCTTTCTTCCAGATTCCGATAAACCCCCCGCCCGCAGACCCCCACAACCACCGGGCAAGGGTTGTGGGGATGAGGCCCTTGTCCCCATCAACATGGGGACAAGGTGTTTTGGGGGGCTACCCCAAAGCACCCTCCCAATGTTGAGGGCATGTGGCCTGGTATGGTTCAGGAGGGGGGGCGTTCTCTCGTCCCCCCTCTTTCCTGCGGCCTGCCAGGTTGCGTGCTCAGATAAGGGTCTGGTATAGATTTTGAGGGGGACCCCACGCCATTTTTAAAAAAAAAATTGGCCGGGGTTCCCCTTAATATCCATACCAGACCTGAAGGGCATGGTATGGAATTTAGGGGGACCCCCACATAATTTTTTTTAAAATTTTGGTTCGGGGTTCCCCTGTGGGGAATTCCCATGCCATTTTTATCAATGAACTTGTGTATTGTCGGACCGGCAATTCATTAATAGCCGCAAGTAGTTTTAAATGACTTTTTTTCCTTTGAAATGTAATTTTGCTGTCAGACTGTTCTAAACATGGGACACATGCACCCCTTTACAGGCATACTATAGACACCCCCCAGGTACAAAATTTAAAGGAATATTACACTTTTATTGTTTCACTTTAAGCATTATTAAAATCACTGCTCCCGAAAAAATGGCCGTTTTTAAAACTTTTTTTTGCATTGATCCTTGTCCCCTGAAGCAGGACCCAGGTCCCCAAACACTTTTTATGACAATACCATGCATATAAGCCTTTAAAATTAGCACTTTTGATTTCTCCCATAGACTTTTTTTCCTTCGAAATGTCATTTTGCTGTCAGACTGTTCTAAACATGGGACACATGCGCCCCTTTACAGGCATACTATAGACACCCCCCAGGTACAAAATTTAAAGGAATATTACACTTTTATTGTTTCACTTTAAGCATTATTAAAATCACTGCTCCCGAAAAAATGGCTGTTTTTAAAACTTTCTTTTGCATTGATCCTTGTCCCCTGAAGCAGGACCCAGGTCCCCAAACACTTTTTATGACAATACCATGCATATAAGCCTTTAAAATTAGCACTTTTGATTTCTCCCATGGACTTTTAAAGGGTGTTCCGCGGCTTTCAAATTTGCCGCGAACACCCCAAATTGTTCGCTGTTCGGCGAACTTGCGAACAGCCGATGTTCGAGTGGAACATGAGTTTGACTCGAAATTGAAGCTCATCCCTATTTGGGAGTAGGCAGTTACATTTTAAAAAATACAATGTAAAATTGACAAGGGACACCAACATAGTTGTATCTTTGATCTTAAAAACTATGGGATAATGGTGTTGTAGTAACTTGCCCAAAAAAAAAAAAAAAAAGCATAATAATATTATTCTTGATTTCACTAGAAAAAAAAGTCTTTGAAAAATCGTTTGCAATAACTCCATCAGTATTACCAGCAAAGCAGCTTCATTATTATCCCATTAAACAATACGAGAATTGTTGGCTGCATTTGTAGATTTCATCATTTGCCACGTCACAAATGTTAATTCTCCGTTTTGAATGCTAGTTTAAAAGACCGACCGCTTCTGGCTCATCCTTGCTTCTGAACATGCGTGTTTGTACTTTGGACTTTTGTCTGACGGACTTGTGTACACACGCTAGGAAAATCCGACAACACACATTTGTTCACAGAGAAATTGAAAACCTGCTAGCCAACATTTGTTGGCGGAAAGTCCGACAGCAATTGTCCGATGGAGCATACACACAGTCGGATTTACTGACAACAGCCTGTCATCGATCATTTCCCATTGGAAAGTCCAATCGTGTGTACGAGGCTTGACACTCTCTACCTAATCAAGCCTTTATGAGACATAAGGTCTGGGCACAGAGAGCTTTGTACGAATTTAGTAATACATGCAGTAGGGCTCTGCCCAGGTCAATCTTCATCAAGCAATCTAGATTATACAACTTGCTTTAGCATTTCATGAATTTTACTCCACTCTATATAATATCCACAATCCTGTGACATTTTCTTTGCTCTCTTCTCATCCTTCTCAACTCCTAGATTATCCTAAATTAAATCTGCTGATACGTCTTACACTCAGGAAGGCAAAGAGTTTACGGATTCCTTTCTCTATCGATGAGCTGATACACGTTATTAAATCTTTGCCATTTGGTAAATGTCCTTGCCCAGGCAGTTTTTTTAGGGTCTGGCTACAAACTATTTTGAATAATGAAAGAGGACTATAAAATTCTCAAGAGATTCATCAATGAGAAAAAAAGTGAGTATTATGAAAAATACTAATTGCTTTATTGAATATAAACATAGATAAAAGCACAATTACCACTACCATTTCATAATAAAAATTGACAACGTTGTCAGAACAGACTTACAGCCACCATGATCATGCCTTCATGCTCACACACACATAATCACACATCAAGTTCCCCATTAAGGGGAATATTGCTGGTAGATAAAAAAAAAGTGACAAACAGTCCCCGGTTCAAAATAGCGCTAAGACAAAAAACCTGTCAGTGTGGTGATGTCAAATCCAAGGATCTGGGATGAAAATTAATCAGCAACTTGAAGGGGTGTGTGAAATAAGGGAACATTGCTCTATACCAGTGCTGATAAATGTGGCTGTGTTAGATCCTCGGCCAGGTGTCAGTAGGTTTCCACACTAGAGGCAGCAAGCTCAATGTGCAATAAACAGAAAGCTGAGCTGGTGCAGAGCAGAACAGAAGGGCAGTAGACTCCTGGTGGTGTGCCATAAGGGGGTAAAGTGGTGCAGAGTTAGAACAGGTGCAGGCAAGTAGTCCAATGGATCTCACCAGTCCACGATAGCATTAGAAGATCCACCGGTCAACTCTGGGATCTGCCTCCACAGCACTTTGATCACCATGTCTACACTCCACCTGTCAGTCCAAGTAAATTCCTAACATGATAGCTGGAGCAGCAAAGTAGGTCAGATGGCTGTTGTCTGGATCAAGGCATCAATCTCTGTGAAGATGAAGTCACGCTGATGCGTTTCACTCATCAGGCGAGTTTCTTCAGAGAAAGGCTGAGGGTTGGAAGAGGTGTCTTAAGTGCTCCACACACCTGTGGAATCAGTCAATTATCACCACAATCACTCCCAAACACTACAGCCTCAACGGACTTTCATCAATTAGTAAAAGTTAAAACCTTGAGTGCAGCAGAGTAAAAAGAATGTGTCTTATTGAAGTAAATTAGGAAAATACAAAACAAAAGAGGAAAGATAATGCAAAAAGAGAGCAACATAACCAGAATGTCATGGAAAGTTCACAAAAGATTCACTACACTGTAGCTTATGGATTGTGTGTATCAAAATCCAAACACAGGATTTATGATTCAGACAGCAGCGCAAATACCTGAAGTATAACTAACAGAATGGGCCCTAAAGTTACAAACAGTGGGTCACTCATTATTGTTCTAAGAATGTTGAATTATTTGATTATTATTATTTGATAAATTACACTCAGTAGTCAACCCTTTCGGATGTAAAGTATTTAAACAGTATATCCACATTTGTTTTTTGGAACTAAGACCCTATCAAAGTCACCCTGCCTAGTGGGTAGATTCAGTCTATAGATACCCTTAAATTTTAGCCCTCTTGGGTCCCCTTCATGGTGTTGAATAAAGTGCAAGGCAAACGGGCGTTCATCATCCTTTTTATTAATACTTTGGATATGTTCACTAATCCGAATCTTAAGTTGCCTTTTGGTTTTACCCACATATGCTTTGCCACACGGGCAAGTAAGCATGTGAATGACACAGATAGTCAAGAAATTGATAAAATGGTGGATCTTAAACTTGCACTCCCACAAGGGTGCATGCCTCGCAAAGGTGGTAATTCGGTTAGACAGTTGCTACCAGGTGTTCTACGGTACTCAGAATGTGTAAGATTGTCCCTTAGATTTTTGCCCAGACGACCTGTATGTAGCGGTCTTTCTCCAACAATCCCTCCCAGCACCGGAGATCTTGTAAGTATGTGCCAGTGTTGATGTAAAATTGTATTAACCTGGTTCCACTAATTGATACTGGGTTATGATTCTAGTGGGATTATATTTGGGGGGTATCTGTTTGGGATCTTTTTTAGGCTGCAAAAGGTCCTGGTGTTTACACTCAATTGCTCTTTTTTTAGCCCTCCTGATGCAACTATGGGAATAGCCCCTCTCTCCGAATCGATGATACATGTCCTCTGCTTCAACTTGGATATCTTTTTCTACTGAACAGTTCAGTTTAATTCTAAGGAACTGTCCCACAGGTATTCCACGAATTAGGGATGGAGGATGCAGACTAGTGGCCTGCAACAGTGTTAGCTGCGGTATCTTTGCAATAGATCCTTGTAGAGATTCTCTCCCCAGGGGCCTCTATGTTGAGGTCCAGGAAGGGTAGCCATTGATGATGAAAGGAATGGGTCAATGTTATATTCCGATTGTTGAAGTTAAGTTCCTCCATAAAAGTAGACAGTTGTTCACTGGTGCCCCCCAAACCATCAACACGTCATCAATGTACCTCTGCCACATAAGGCTGTGGCCGAGGTACAAAGGAGAATGGAAAACCACCTCCTCCTCCCACAGGCCCAGATATAAGCATGCTGTCAGAACTATTGAGGTTAAAAAGAATTTATAAGGCCTTTACATATTATTGTATATATGGTTTCATGGGCATCTTGGAAGCCATCTTGTCTATCTGTTAGAAGGTGAATGCAAGTTCATTACTTTTGGACAGAGACTTGTACAGAAGATTTTAAGAGCATTATCGCATACTCTCCCAGGTTGTAAATTGTGAGGGTCCTAGACAACAAAAACAAGATAAGGATTGGCCATGGTGCCAGAATGTGTATAATGAGATTGATGACTTATGTCTCAACTAAGACAATGAATAGAGACATTAAAAAAAAAATTCTCATTACTTTACTGAAAAAAAGAAAAGAGGCTTATTTAAAAGTTGCCTTATGAACAAGTATTAAGTAGTAATTATATTAGCAATAATTTCTATTGTATTATTATTACATTATATGGAGCATTTATATGCCTACTTAATTGAATAATTTCACTTTTTTTATTCATGTACTTTTAAAATATTCAACCTATATTCATTATATATTGTTTGATTTTACTCATTGAAATATATTAGTGTATATATATTCTTAATATGAAGGGTATATGTTTAAAGTACTATGAATGAGAGTGGAACCATTGTGTTTTTAATACCAATTACCTCATTCTCATAGGTATTTTGAGAAAAAGTTAATTTACATTGTACAGACTTTCCTAAAGCTATATAATTTTAAGAATATACAATAAGTGGGACAGATACTGCCATAAAAGAGACTACCCCATTATATTTATGGTTTTGTTCAAGGCTTAAGTCAGAGGTTATTTGAAGCAAAATCTTCCAAAATGTATTTTTTAAACCAATACAGCCCCCCTTTAGGTAGTTGTGTGAACAAGTGTATGATGAAATGACATCATGAATTACGTGGAAAACACATACACGCCGGAGAAAAAAGTTTGTAGAAAGATTAGGAGGGGGGAAGAAGGAAGGAATAAGAAAGGAACAAGAGGGGCACATGCGCAGCAGCCTGAGGTGGCGGTAATGTCTCCCTAGAGCTCTGCTCCTCGGGATTACGAACCGGAGGACTACAGGTCCCAGCGCCACTATAATTTGTAAGAGACCGGGATACTGCTCACCCCAACACAGCCAGCGACCAAAATAATGGTCCTAAGAGGTCAGAAATCTAAATTTAAAACTGGTATTTCAAAGGAAAAGCTCCACAGACTGACGGCCGAGATGGCGGCATCCTCCTCTCCCTCACAGCACAGCAGTCCACACAGGACGCAGCCTATGCCTCACAGAAAGAATACACAGGCTTCTATGGGTGAGTCGGTTTGTGACCGCAAAGATTCCCAAATTATTACACAGCCTGAAATATTCAAACAATTTGAGTATATGCTCCAGAAAGCCCTTAAGCAGACCTCTGACCACATTACAGACATGTTAACTAGAGAAATTAGAGAACTAGGTCAGAGAACTGCAGATCTAGAATTGAGAGTTGATGTAATTGACACATGCACTCATAATTCTATGACTGAAGTAATGACCCTGAAGGAAGAAAATCTCACACTTCAGTCACGTTTGGAAGATCAGGAAAACAGAGATCGTCGATCGAATTTGCGTATCAGGGGGATCCCTGAATCTTATCTAGACTTACAAACAACAGTCACAGCGCTGTTTCAGGAATTAATACCTGATATTCCCATTAACAGGCTTGAATTTGACAGAGTACATAGAGCCTTAGCTCCACGCAAATCCAATGGCCCTCCTAGAGATATCATTACTAAACTGCACTATTACAGAACCAAGGAACAACTTTTAACAGCAGCCAGAGGCAAAGAATTCCTCAGCTTTCAGGGCCATAGTTACCAGCTTTTCACTGACCTTTCTCCACTTACGGTGGCTAAGAGACGTGCACTCAAACCCCATTTACAGATTCTTTAGCGCAATCAAATTGTCTATCATTGGGGATTTCCTTTCTGTCTTTGTTTCACACATCTGGAAACTAAATACGTTTGTCGCTCCTCAATAGATCTACAATCAATCCTACTCAAAATAGGTTTAGCCGAAGAAACCTCGACAAAAAAACAGCCTCGCAGACGTTTCACCTCAAGATCATCACAGCAAAATAAAGCTACAGGTCCCAGTTCTGCAACCTTATCATATCAAAATCTCAATAAGCACGGTCGTTATGAACATTCACCTCTCAATATTGTGGACTCAATGGACTGACTTTCCAGCTCAAACAATTTCCTCACACTATCTACAGGTTCCTAGCTTTTTATGCTGGTTAATTCCCTTTTAGTGCCAAGCTCATGAATAAAATGAGCTCTTACTATATGGTTTAGTTATGGCAATTGTTTGGGGAGGAAGAGGAAAGGAAAAAAATATAACAATTTTTTTATTTTTTATTGAATTTTTTCCTTTTTTCTTTTTCCTCTTTATTCCACCTTTCTTTTTTTGTTATAAGGAAAGGGAAAAAAAATTAAAAAAGGAAAAAAAGATATCAGTTAGTTAACATTATATTAGTATTCTAATAGCTCCTGTGGTGCTCCGGTGTTGTTAATCCCATAGGAATTCTTTGCTGCCCTTTTTACTACCTAAAGGGACCCTCTAATTTTTTTATGGGGGACTCTTCGGGTGGTCCAGGACCCTCTCAGGGAGTATTATATACTCACCTGAGATGCTCCCATACCCTATACTCTAGCTTTTGTCTAATGATACTTAATCTTCAAATGGGGTTATTGTTTTTGTACTCTCTTACTTCTTCATTTTCTAACTTTTTCTATTCCCCCATGACCCTCCGGCTGGTCATCCTGCCTCCTGGTAAGTACTTTATCTACTATGATATAATGTTTACTTTACTTGGTTTATGGCCCCTATAAATGTTATGTCATTAAATGTGCAAGGGTTTAATATTCCGCATAAACGAACAAAAGCATTACGATCTTTTGCATTAAAGAAAGCTAACATTATTTGCTTACAGGAAATCCATTTCACTGATAAGATTTATCCCAAGTTTCTTTCATCCTCATATCCACAATTCTATACAGCCTCTGCCATGGTTAAATGGCGTGGAACTCTGATTGGTTTTCACCGTTCCACTCCGTTTAATCTAGTATCACAATTATCTGACCCTGAGGGATGCTATAGACTTCTAACAGGATTTATTTCTGATAATCCCATTACAATTGTTTCATATTACGCACCTAATAAACACCCAACTGCCTTCTTGTCTCATCTTTTACATGTAATAGAAGCTTATAGGACTGGTACAGTTGTTATTTGTGGAGATTCCAATGCAACTATTTTCCCATTTCTGGATAATTCTCCCCCAAAACCTAACACGGGTATTAAAAATTTGACTTTTCAACACTTACTTACACACATGGCTTAGTTGACACTTGGCGAGAGATGAATCCTGCCAGTAGACGTTTTACTCATTATTCATACCCACATACCGTAAGTCCTTCTCACGAATAGATCATATCTTTACTCCATCCAGTATGTTACCAGAAATGATTTTATCCAAAATTGTTCCTCTTCCGTGGACTGACCACTGCGCAGTAATCACTACTATTGCTTCTACAATTCCCAGATCACATGACACCACTTGGTGTATAAACGATTCTATACTGACTCATCCCTCTCACCGTGTTGAAATTGAGAAAGCATTATCAGATTATATGATATCTAATGACACAGGTGATATCTCTGCTCTTACATTATGGGAAGCCCATAAAGTGGTTATTAGAGGTAGATTTATACAACAAGCTACTATTCTCAAAACAGAACGTAAAGTTATGTTTGCAAAACTTGAATCCACCTTTAATGACTGTTACCAGACTTTTCAATCCTCTCCGAATACTAACAACAGCACTAAATTTGAAAGAGCTCGCCTGGATTTAGATCTTTTTTTGACCGATTCAGCAGACAAACTCATACGCAAATGCCAGCATGTCCAATACCTTAAGGCAAATAAACCCAATACGCTTATGGCTAGAATCTTGAAGAATTCTCAACACAATCAAACACCTATAAGGCTAAAAATATCCAGAGAAGCATATACTAGTAATCCAGTAAAGATTCTGGAGATATTTCGTTCTAATTTGGCTAAATTATATTCCTCATCTCCTAATTTTGATAAGTCCAAGGCAGATGCTTTATTTTCTAATATTACACTTCCTAACCTTGACCCGTTGCAGAGAGTTCATCTTGAAAACACGATCACTGACAATGAAGTGTTGAATGCTATAAAATCCTTAAAATTACGCAAGAGACTGGGCCCAGATGGCTTTTCAGCAGCTTATTATAGACAGTATTCACACATCCTAACACCAGTCTTAACCAAAGCCTTCAACTCGATCCTTGAAGGGCATTCTTTTAGAACAGAGACGCTTACTTCTATTATAGCAATGATTCCCAAACCACACTCTGATTCTACCTCCTGGACTAATTACCATCCTATATCTCTTCTCAATCTAGATATAAAACTATTGGCTAAAATCATGGCCACTAGACTGAACTCTATTATAGGACATCTAATTCATAAAGATCAGACAGGCTTCATGCCAAAACGTCAGGCAGGTGATAATATTAGACGTGTACTTTTACTTATTCACGCAGCTAAATCTAGACAGATCCCAGCTTGCCTTGTGTCTCTAGATATAAGGAAAGCATTTGACTCTGTCACTTGGCCATACATGGAATATATTCTTCAAAAATGGGGTTTTGGTAATCACTTTCTAACCTGGGTTTCCTCTTTATACAATAATCCCAGAGCATATATTAAATATTCAGGTTATAAGTCAACAATGTTTGACATCAAAAGAGGTACCAGACAAGGCTGCCCCCTTTCCCCATTGCTTTTTGCCTTAATAATTGAACCTTTAGCACAACTAATTAGGAATACCCCCGATATCAAAGGTATTGAATTAGGTGGCCATCATCATAAATTATGCCTTTTCGCAGATGATATTCTTGTATTTTTGTCACGTCCCCATATATCTACCCCTAACTTATTACTCACACTTGAAAACTTCACTCAAATTTCAGGTTTATACATCAACCCTACAAAATCTAATGAGTTATATATCTCTCTATCACAAACTGAACTTCAACAAGCCTAAACTTCCTTACCTTTCAATTGGGTTTCGAAACAACTCCCATATTTGGGAATACAAATCACAACTTCCCTTAAAGATCTTTTCGCAGTTAATTACTTACCTCTTCTGAAACAAATTACTGCTCTCATGAAACAATGGGCTTCTCTTCCGTTATCCTGGTTGGGAAGGATTAACGCTATCAAGATGTCAATATTACCAAATTTTTTATACTTATTTAGGGTACTTCCAATACCAATACCATCTTACTTTCTAAGACTTACTCAACGAAGAGTTATGTCATTTATTTGGGGTAACACCAAACCTCGCATATCTAAATCTACACTAAATTTGAATAAACTGAATGGAGGTTTGGGGATACCCAATTTTTCTTCTTACTACAATGCTGCGCAAATTGCTCTTCTACCCAAATATCACGCTAAGGTTGAAACACCCCTTTGGGTAGCTGTTGAATCTGTAGACAGCGATCCTATCTCAGTGGCAAATATATTATGGCTTAACCCAGCTGATAGGGTCCATCTTTCTAATCCAATAACAAAACATACCTTGATTATTTGGGATAAATTCAAGTGTTCACATAATCTTAAATCTCCACATAATCCTCTGCTTTCATTCCTCAATAATCCAGCCTTTTATCCTGCTTGGAAATTTCCAAAATCATTCTCTGCATGGTCCATGGTAAATCTTACCTGTTTGTATAATCTATCCTCCCCAACCGATATTCATACCTTTCCTGTATTATGTGAAACTTATGGCTTACCTAAAAAAGAAATATTACGATATTTACAGATTAAAATTTTTTATGAACCATTACTTAATACAGGTTCTACTCTCAATCAAATGACTCAATTTGAGCGTATCTGTATGAGCGATCAACACATCAGAGGACTTATATCATCAATTATATCATCAACTCAATGTGACTTCCAGAGAAACTCTACCCTCATATGCTATTAAATGGGCACAAGATATAACCAAAAATGGGATGATAAAGATTGGTCTAATATATGGTTAGCCACCAAAACTTCCTCTCCTAACTGTTTTGCAGTAGAAACTAATTATAAGGTTTTAACATGATGGTACATGGTACCAGCTAGAATAGCTAAATTTGCTCCCTCATATTCTCCTAATTGCTTTAGAGGATGCGACATGCCAGGTACACATTATCACATATGGTGGCAATGTCCTATTGTTAAAGTATTCTAGAAGAACATATTTCTTATGGCCTCTAAAGCCCTAGAAATCACAATTCCTCCAGATCCCACCATGGCTATTCTAAACCTAAAACCTACCAGGCTCACTCACACTCAATTTCTTTTGTTTAACCAACTAAGTACTGCAGCCAAACAAACCATTGCCAAGGCATGGAAGTCTCAAACTCTAATCGTGAATGAAGCTAAACACAGAATGAATAAAGCACTCGTACAAGCAAAGATGACAGCTATTGAAGACAATAAAATTGATAAATTTAGAAAGATATGGCAACCATGGGTCAAACACTACTTCCCTGCCGACTTTGACCAATCTTTGTTGTTACCACACTAGCTTATATAATATACTCACTAAATATAACTGTATGTATGCCGTGAGTCAGGACGTCACCCCGGGTTCCCCTTTCCTTCTCTCTTTCTTCTCTCCCCCCCCTTTTGTTTTTTTTTTTTGTTTTTTTGGTAACATTTTCCAGGGTATATGCTGTTTGTATATATGAGATACTTATTCTTTATTATACTTTTTTATTGCTCATCTTACAACTAGGCAACTATATTCAGTCTAAACATTCCATGTTTCCTTTTATTTCTATGCCTTTGTCAAAATGTGTATAGCATAACAGCAGTTGTAAGATGGTTCTATATATAATATTAAACTGTAAAGCATCTGGAAATATGCGATATGGAACCATGTATTATATTCTTTTGTTTGTTTTTTTTTGTTTTTTTTTCTTTCTTTCTGAAAACTCAATAAATACATTTAACAAGAGAAAGGAACAAGAGAAAAGAAGGAAGGAGACAAAGCTGATATCTCTTAGACAAAAGATTTTGAGATTTCTTGTAAAGTATATATTTTTATTTATCTGTAGGCAATTGACTAGATAAACATCTGGCTGAACTATTTAGTCCTTGTGACATGAAGATTTGAATGGGAATAAATTCTAACCACAGTATGAATTGGTTCTTTTTCAATCAAAGAGAGATATACACACATATTTATAATCTCATTGAAGCTGATTTCAGTTTATAATAAAATGGTTTAGTTATGATGTATACTTAAAATAAAATAATTTATTGGAAATTTATCTTTACCTTAAATATAAGTTTTGGTTAAATTGCCAATTCTGTGCATGGTATAAGTTTGTCCATGTGCGGTTAAAGTAAATTTGGGCTTGCAATATCTGTTGACTGAGAGAGGTCACGTGTTAATATCAGCACCTTTTTGTTTTCACACCCTGCTGAGCCTACTCAGTTTTGCTACCGTGGTATTTTTGAAACAACATCCTGTGGTTATTTTCTCATCATCTGTATCATCCATATTATTGAAATGTTGATCCATATTCTGTGTTTGTCACCAGTTATATTTTGATATTATTTTGCACACTTTTGTATTCCTTTTGTGTACAGTTGTGGGGACCCCTAACAGTAAAATTATTTTGGTAGCGTCGGTTATCGGCACCCAAGGCAAGACAAGTCATTTGCGCCCCTAACCCACGAACATTAGGAGTCCCTTCCACTACAGCATTAAAACCCCTTATGGTACATTTTAGGATGTACCACTCTTTCTATTTGCTCTCTTTTCTTTCCCTTTTATCTCTCTCTATCCTAATTTCTTTTTTTTTTTCCTGCCCCTTTCTCATATTCTTTGTCTCCCTTTTTCTTTGTTCTTTCCCCTCTTTTTCCTCTCGCTTCCATGTAATGTCTATTTTTATTCCTTCTCTTAGTCCTTGGTGGAGGGGGTGGGGGGAATGGGATGAGTGGTAGTGCTGGCGGGGAGTTGGGATGAGTTGTAATGCTGGGGGGAGATCTGATCGGCCAACTTAGGTGTTCTTGATCAAGGTCATCTGCTGATCTGAGAACTGTAGTGGGGACTTTTAATGGTAACTATAATCACAGGTAGTGTTACTCACTGTGTCTCTGGCTTCACTGTGTCTCCAACTTTGTGGTGTCTCGTAGCAGTGACACCTATGTTGAAATCAGGAGATGGGGGCTCCTCCAGCCCCTCCGCACTTCACATTCCTCTCCAGTCAGCTGACCTCTAGTCTCTGCCCCCCAGCCATGCCATTAACTGAATGGGCGGCTGAGTGGGCGGCCGCGGGCTGCAGGAACAGCCCAGCTGGGCGGACACAAAAGGGCTGGGAGAGCGTTGCAAGCTTCAGGAACAGCCCAGGATTCGGTGACCCCTGGCAAATCATCATTTGACCCCCGAGGGGGTCCCGACCCCCAGGTTGAGAACCACTGGTCTACAGGTTAGCGCAAATAAACAAATTTGAGACAATTTGTTGATTTGTGGAAATAAGTGGGAATCTCCCTAATTATAGATGCTTGCTTATTTTCATAAGCATAAAACTGTTTAATATTTCATATTTTTTATTTTCCAACATGAACTCAAGTGTCTCAACCACAAACTCATTGTGAGCACCCAATTCTGGAAATTTCCATTCCAAAAAGTGCATCACTCCACGTAAACCCCATTCATGTGAGATCGACGTATAAAGTAATTCAACGTCGATACTGACCAATAGGGCTCCCTCAGGAAAGTTGATGGATTCAAGCTTCTGAAGGACATCTCTGGTGTCCTGCACAAAGGAGGGTAAATCTCGCACCAATTTCTTGATAAGAGCATCTACAAAACAAACAATTTTGAGACTCCACCGACTCCCATTCTCTGTACAACGTTTAACATGAAAAATTCCTAAGAGACGCACATAACCCTCATACTAAAGGATCAAAAGGATCATATACAGAGTGCCTGAGTTACTGGCCTGTTTCCTTAACAAACATAGACCTAAAAATCTATGCCAAGGCCCTGGCCATTCACTTACAGTCTCATTCTGGTCTTGATAGACATAGACCAATTGGATTTGTTCCCAATTTGTTCCCAGGACAACTACCCTGGTACATCATATCTGTAAGACTAAGCAATCTCTGTGTGGCTTCATACATAAGATAATGGCCCTGTACTTGGCCCCCATCTCCAGAATTAGGATCAATGGCTTTTTATCTGACCCAGTGACTATTTCCAATGGGACACGTCAGGGGTGTGCCCTATCATCCTATTTGTACATTTTAACCATAAAGCACTTAGCAGTAACTCTCAGAAAGAATGCATCTATTCAAAGGAATAAGCGTAGGGGGCTCTTTTCATAAACTAAGTCTCTTTGTTGATAATCCCCTGATTTATGTGTCTAACCATAGAATTGCGTTCCCCTGTTTTTTGCAGGTATTGGAACAATTTGGCCTTCCCAGTGATTTTAAAATAAACACCATAAAATCACAATGCTTGAACTATACTTTACCCAAAGTAAACAGACCTTTTTGGAGGTTGGGCATCTCATTCCCTCAAGTATCTGGGGATTTAAGTACCCTCATCAGAGGACAAGCTATATGAACTGAATTACTTGCCTCTGTTAAACTCCACTACCTAAAAATTGAAATCCTGTTCATCTGAGAGACACTCCTGGGGTTGAAAGAATGGTGTTATATAAAATAGATTTCTTTCCGTTTTCTTTACCTCAATCAGACTCTCTCCATTTTCCTACCGTGCTCTTTATGTACTGCTATACTGTGTTATCTCTGGACAAAATTGTAACATCAGGCATGACACACTGGTTAAACATAGATTGGATGGAGGAGCAGGTCTACTTCACACAGAATTATGCCACAAGGTGGCAGTTTTAACTCAGGTATGTGATGGTTATTTCATGGGGGGGTGAAATGTTGGGTTTCTAATGAACAACATTTGAGAGCTGTCCCCCTGACTTCCCTGTCTTGGATATGGCCTTCACATTGCCCCTTGAGATGGTTACTCCCATTTTTTACTAACTCCTTAGTGCGGGTTTGGGACTCGGTGCTGCGATGATGGGGTTTCTCCTCGGCGTGGGGAAACCTGTCACTTGCATCTCCTATGAGGCTACTGCTATATGTATACCTATGTTTAAATCAAGCCTATCTGCTCAGATTCAGGAAAGAAACTACAGGCCAGGTGGTATAGATGCCCTGATAGGTTGTAGAAAATGCTGTCTTTACTCCCCTCATTGTTGCTGCTGTGATGGTGTCACAGGCACCATGTTACCCTTGTGGTGGTCCTGCCCATTGTTGGTACCATTTTGGTGAGCTGTTTTTCAGCTTCGTGCTGGAATCACAGGCTCCAACCTCCCTATGTCACAAGAATTTACCTTACTATCAGTATTCCTTGGTTCACCACAAATGGCCAAAAAAGGTTTGTTACACGTTCTACTCACTGCAGCCCAGTGTATCATACCCAGGCACTGGAATTCCTCTACATTGTCCAATATTAGGGAATGGGTGACTGAGATTAATCATATGCATATGGAGGAGCTTATGGCTAGAAAACATTCTAAACTTACAACAACACGGTATGATTGGATTTCAGATTCTGATACTCTGAAATCGTACCTGTTGACCATGATGCATAACCCTGATGTATGTGCTGTGGAGATGCTGGTGTGCCTAGTGAGACTGGATCCCCTTCTTCCCTTTTACTGTTTCTTTGTTCTTTCCTCCCTTTTCTTTCTGGACTTCTCTCCTCTGTAAAGGATCAGAGGGGTGAACAGCCAGCTGTGAGACAGTTTAGTCAACTTAAAAGGCTTTATTTTGTAAAAAGCAACAGAAAATTGACAGGCTTTGTCCTCATAGGCAGTCCAAACAACACACAAACTCTTCTTAGCAGTAGAAGACAGTCATTTTAAATCATGCTCAGCATCCCAGCCACAGCATATCACATAGCAAAATCCTAGTTCAGGCAAGCTCACCCAGCAGGATCCAGTCAGAGGCAACAGGTGTCCTTCCAGCATCAAGCTCTCTTCAGCTCTGACAGCAGCACAGCCATTCCTCCCAGCCTCTCTGACCAGCTGCCTATTAAGTAGGCCTGAAAGGGAAGTATATTTATTAACCCTCTCCAGGCTGAATCTCTACATATCTCCCCTCTCCCCCGCTGTTTCAGGCCTGGGGCTGGACAATATATGCCACAATGGCCATAGGCCAGGGAAAGGGCATCCTTTTTTTCCAATGGACACTCCCAGGTCTATGCCCCCTTCCTACTCTGAATCCACATAATTTCTAGACCGGATTGCTGCTGTAAACCTATCATAGTTACTTTTATCAGTTCACATTACGCGGTACACTTCCTGGTACTCTTCTGTGAGGAGCGGTTGCACCAATTCAGCCCAGCGGCCTCTGGGCCACCTTTTAAATTATGCCATGTTTTCTAATTCAGCCAGGCAGTCCCCAATGTGGTCGTCCAGTAGCATTGGCTGTAAAAAGTCACCAGCACAGATTCTACCATTGTTACCACTGAGAGCAGCTGCAGCCTTTTTTTTAACTCAGAGGGTTCCTGTCCTGCAGTGAGACACTTGCTCTCCACAGTAGGCTCAACCACCAGCACTTTATCCCCAGGTTTAGACTCTCAGACCCTGGCAGACTGGTTGGCAAGTCCTTTCTGGGTCCCTGCTAATGGTTTGTGCCCACATTTAAACATTTTAAGATTCTTGGCTAACCTGTAGCATATGATTCACAGCAGATCGGGCGGACCTCATATGTTCCCCAGGATGCTGTGGCTCACCACTCAATTGTGTGACCTGTTACCTGGCGGGGATCAAAGCGGAGTCCTCCCTTTTGAGCACCAAGGAAATTATCTCAGGAACCCTCAAGATATGACAAGTCACTCCCAGAGGGAGAACTCTCCACCTCCAATCATGCAAAGACCTCCAGGGGATCTAGGTCAGCTCCTGTAGGTTCACACATCTGACACATTTCTTTACTGTTTATCTCCTGCAACACAGTATTAAACATTTCACATGGGGGTTTTTAGGGGAGGACCCTGAACCTTTGGACTTTTGTTGACATAAGTCCCAAAATATGGGGTAGTCTCACCCAATTAGCAAGTCATGAGGTAATCCTGGCATCAGCCCAACTCTTATTGTAGCAGTTCCTGATGTTGTGGACAGGGTTACACAGTCCATTGGATAGACCTTGACAACCCCATGTACGAAGACCACTCCAATCTTTTTCCTGGTTTTCCGCTTTCCCCACAACCTGTCCAATTGTAGCAGGGTAACCCCACTCTCTGAGTCAAGAAGTGCTACATCCTCTTGTCCATTAACCCGCACCACACTCTAAGCAGGCTTAGATTATTTTTACCATCAGTTGTACAGGCAAACATAGAGCCATGTCGAGCTATGTCACATTCCATTGGCTCTTCCCACCTTAGACACTGGGCCGCCATATAACCCCGTTGTTGGCATGACCAACAGTGAACCTCACAGGGTTGCCGTTCTCCCTGCCGACTCTCAGTAGGGTTTGATGTTGGGGTGCTCCTGGCGGGTGTGTGTCATCTTGGCGCTGGAAAGCACTTCCTTTCGCGGGTCACCCTTATCAATGGGACCACTTCTCACCACTTCAGCCTGCTGGGTTACCACCTTTTGTAAGCCTGCTATCTGTCCCACCAGTAAGTGGTTGGTCTCTTGTAGGGATGAGCCGAACACCCCCCTGTTCGGTTCGCACCAGAACATGCGAACAGGAAAAAAGTTCGCTCAAACACGCGAACACCGTTAAAGTCTATGGGACACGAACATAAATAATCAAAAGTGCTAATTTTAAAGGCTTATATGCAAGTTATTGTCATAAAAAGTGTTTGGGGACCCGGGTCCTGCCCCAGGGGACATGGATCAATGCAAAAAAAAGTTTTAAAAACGGCCGTTTTTTCAGGAGCAGTGATTTTAATAATGCTTAAAGTCAAACAATAAAAGTGTAATATCCCTTTAAATTTCGTACCTGGGGGGTGTCTATAGTATGCCTGTAAAGGGGCGCGTGTTTCCTGTGTTTAGAACAGTCTGACAGCAAAATGACATTTCGAAGGAAAAATTACATTTAAAACTACCCGCGGCTATTGCATTGCCGACAATACACATAGAAGTTCATTGATAAAAACGGCATGGGAATTCAACACAGGGAAACCCCGAACCAAAATTTAAAAAAAAATGAGGTGGGAGTCCCCCTAAATTCCATACCAGGCCCTTCAGATCTGGTATGGATATTAAGGGGAACCCCGGCCAAAATTTAAAAAAAAATGACGTGGGGTTCCCCCTAAATTCCATACCAGACCCTTCAGGTCTGGTATGGATTTTAAGGGGAACCCCGCGCCAAAAAAAAAACAAAACGGCGTGGGGTCCCCCCAAAAATCCATACCAGGCCCTTATCCGAGCACGCAACCTGGCAGGCCGCAGGAAAAGAGGGGGGACGAGAGTGCGGGCCCCCCCCTTCCTGAACCGTACCAGGCCACATGCCCTCAACATTAGGAGGGTGCTTTGGGGTAGCCCCCCAAAACACCTTGTCCCCATGTTGATGAAGACAAGGGCCTCATCCCCACAACCCTGGCCAGTGGTTGTGAGGGTCTGCGGGCAGGGGGCTTATCGGAATCTGGAAGCCCCCTTTAACAAGGGAACCCCCAGATCCCGGCTCCCCCCTGTGTGAAATGGTAAGGGGGTACTTACCCCTACCATTTCACTAAAAAACTGTCAAAAATGTTAAAAATGACAAGAGACAGTTTTTGACAATTCCTTTATTTAAATGCTTCCTTCATCTTCTTCTGGTTCTTCTGGCTCTTCTGGTTCTTCCTCCGGCGTTCTCATCCAGCATCTCCTCCGCGGCGTCTTCTATCTTCTTCTCCTCGGGCCGCTCCGCATCCATGACATGGAGGGAGGCTCCCGCTCTTCTCTGCATCTTCTTCTTCATCCTCTTCTCTTCTTCCTTCTTCTCTTCTTCATTTTCTTCTCCGGGCCGCTCCGCACCCATGCTGGCATGGAGGGAGGCTCCCGCTGTGTGACGAAGTCTCCTCATCTGACGGTTCTTAAATAACGGGGGGCGAGAACACCGGAGGAAGAACCAGAAGAGCCAGAAGAACCAGAAGAAGATGAAGGAAGATAGAAGAAAGAAGAAGCATTTAAATGAAGGAATTGTCAAAAACTGTCTCTTGTCATTTTTAAGTATTAAGTTTGGGACTTTGAGTGAGGCTCGGGGTAATGCCTCCATCCCGGATTCAGAGAAACAAAAAAGGGGGAAATGGGACTTTAAATGAAACAGTTGACAGATTGGGGTTGAGAGTAAAATACAATTTATTACATGTGATTTATGCTGATATATACCTTCAACATGTGAAAGGTTGCCGGTGCATACGCGCCAAGCATAGCCTATATACATGCACATGCACAAAGAACAAGCAGCACTATATTCCAGTAATAAGTAACTAACATGTATGTCATATGGAGATTGTACATATAAAAAATCACAGACCATTATAATGTAGAAAATGAATTGAAAATAGATATATAAGTATTTCATCAAAAAAATAGAATCCTAAAAAGCCCACAGGGGCTGCATCCATCGTGCCCGACGCGTTTCTGTGAAATACACTTCTTCAGGGGCGGATTCTCTAGGATTTCTGAAATAACAAGGTGAGTAGCATCAGAAAGTGGGCTGGTTAATAACCAGAAGGGGCAACAAGTCAGTTTCTAGAGATTTACATACGTGGCCAAGCTGTGGTGAAGTGCAGGTATCGGGTCAACAAGCATTGCCCCTTTCCGGAGCTGAGGCGACAGAGACACCAACACACGACAGACGCACACAGGTATCCTCCACTTGGTGCATATTATTTCCGCAATATGGTGACCATGAGCTTCAAATGGTGAGGAATATCTGAAATGGATAGATAAGTCCACTAAGATATACCAAAGGTGTGGGAACTAAAAAAGGGGGAGGTATTGAGAGAATAAACAACTTGGGAAGAATGGTCAAAAATGTAGTACCTTAGATTGCTGGAAACAGAAATTGTCCAAAAAGAATTGTCCAAAAGGAATACAGTGTCTGCATCAATGCGGCATTTGTATGTGAGTGGAGAGGAGGACTGCACGAGAGGAGACACCTGATATGCAGCTCATCTGCGTCGGTGATTGCCGCCAACGTCACGTAAGGCTGACGAGGCAAGAGGCGTGAACCCTGCCCGGGCCGTGAGAGTCCGCCCATGACAGGCACTGTCACGTCCAACCATGTCAGCAGGATGGAAAAAGTTCACTTCCGCACAACGGCGCCAGATGATGACATCGTGTGCGGGAGTAGAGCGTGACGCCGATGCGATGTACGGCGCCCATCCGACCCCCCAACACCAAACCAACCCCCCTTGGGGTGGACGTGGGGGGGTGGGAGGGGCCCGCAGAGCGCATCGCAGCTCCGGATGTGGAACAAGAATTGGCCCAAAACCGGCCACCATGCTGGAGAGTGTATGTGGTAACCCAGGGTGGAAAACGACACATCGCCGCGACCGGTGCGTGCAGACCAAAGGGGTTTGTTGGTATGCAGACAAGACTAGGCAGGGGGTGGCTGCCTGATACTGTCAACTGTCTCCATCCCAAATATCAAGTATCAATGGAAGAGTGGGACTTTGAGTGAGGCAAAAAATGGTGCCTCCATCCCAAGTTCAGAGAAACGAGAAGGGACTTTAAATGAGACAGTTGACAGATAGGGGTTAAAAATGAAAATATACTTAGTTAGGGGAAAACTACCTGATACTGTCAACTGTCTCCATCCCGGGTATCAAGTATTAAATAAGGGTTTGGGACTTTGAGTGAGGCTCGGGGTAATGCCTCCATCCCGGATTCAGAGAAACAAAAAAGGGGGAAATGGGATTTTAAATGAAACAGTTGACAGATTGGGGTTGAGAGTAAAATACAATTTATTACATGTGATTTATGCTGATATATACCTTCAACATGTGAAAGGTTGCCGGTGCATACGCGCCAAGCATAGCCTATATACATACACATGCACAAAGAACAAGCAGCACTATATTCCATTAATAAGTAACTAACACGTATGTCATATGGAGATTGTACATATAAAAAATCACAGACCATGATAATGTAGAAAATGAATTGAAAATAGATGTATAAGTATTTCATAAAAATAGAATCCTAAAAAGCGCACAGGGGCTGCATCCATCGTGCCCGACGCGTTTCTGTGAAATACACTTCTTCAGGGGCAGATGCTCTAGGATTTCTGAAATAACAAGGTGAGTAGCATCAGAAAGTGGGCTGGTTAATAACCAGAAGGGGCAACAAGTCAGTTTCTAGAGATTTACATACGTGGCCAAGCTGTGGTGAAGTGCAGGTATCGGGTCAACAAGCATTGCTCCTTTCCGGAGCTGAGGCGACAGAGACACCAACACACGACAGACGCACACAGGTATCCTCCACTTGGTGCATATTATTTCCGCAATATGGCGACCATGAGCTTCAAATGGTGAGGAATATCTGAAATGGATAGATAAGTCCACTAACTTAAAAAAGGGGGAGGTATTGAGAGAATAAACAACTTGGGAAGAATGGTCAAAAATGTAGTACCTTAGATTGCTGGAAACAGAAATTGTCCAAAAAGAATTGTCCAAAAGGAATACAGTGTCTGCATCAATGCGGCATTTGTATGTGAGTGGAGAGGAAGACTGCACGAGAGGAGACACCTGATATGCAGCTCATCTGCACCGGCAACCTTTCACATGTTGAAGGTATATATCAGCATAAATCACATGTAATAAATTGTATTTTACTCTCAACCCCAATCTGTCAACTGTTTCATTTAAAGTCCCATTTCCCCCTTTTTTGCTTGTCATTTTTAACATTTTTGACAGTTTTTTAGTGAAATGGTAGGGGTAAGTACCCCCTTACCATTTCACACAGGGGGGGGCGGGATCTGGGGGTTCCCTTGTTAAAGGGGGCTTCCAGATTCCAATAAGCCCCCTGCCCGCAGACCCCCACAACCACCGGTCAGGGTTGTGGGGATGAGACCCTTGTCCTCATCAACATGGGGACAAGGTGTTTTGGGGGGCTACCCCAAAGCACCCTCCCAATGTTGAGGGCATGTGGCCTGGTACGGTTCAGGAGATGACAGGGAGATATGGACGGGGGTTGAACAGTGCTAGTGAAATTGCATGTCACGGGCAATGTAGTTCAGAACATCCCTTTGTCACCTTTCATAGGCCCGGAGAGGATCATCACTTTTTATGCTGGACAACCAAAGCTAGGCTGAAGGCCTAGAGCTAGCAATGTCATGCAACTATTTCTGATACGATCAAAATTACTATGTCCAGACTAAAGGAGTCGCTATGGGCGCACGGTACGCATCAAGCGTAGCCAACCTACTTATGAACATGTGGAAGAGTACATTTATGCTAGAAACATACCACAATTGAAGCTGTACCGCAGGTACATAGACAACCTAATTATATTCTGGGAAGGAACACCTGAGACCTTTGAAAGCTTTCTGCAAGAATTAAATAACAATAGATATGGACTAACCTTCACAGGGAAATGGGACCCCCAAAGGATCGAATACCTTGACCTTGAAATCTTTAAGAAGAATGATGGGTTATATACAAAAACCTTCTTCAAGGCAACAGACAGAAACGGGTACATCCCAATTACTAGTTGTCATCACCCTCAGTGGAAGGGGAATATCCCCAAAGGCCAGCTTACGAGATTGCGGAGGAACTGCGTAACCACTGAAGACTATCTAGAACAAGCAGACATCCTAATAGAGCGGTTCCATGAAAAAGGATATAATCTAGATATGCTGAACAAGCTGAAGAGGGACATAGCGAACCTAGATCGGAAGAACCTGCTAACAAAACCTAAAAGAAAGAAAAAGAATGCAGAACTGGCGTTTATTACAGGGTTCAATTCCCAATATAAAGAATTTGAGCAGATCTTGAAAAAGTATTGGCCTATCCTAAAAGAGGACAGAGCACTAGCAAATGTACTACCCAAGAAGCCTAGGATCTTATATCGAAAAGCGCCCACCCTGCGACACCTCTTGGTGCACAATGTTATAAACCCTCCCAAGACAACCCGGATTTTCCCAGACATGAAAGGGTTCTACAAATGTCAAAAATGCCTACCATGTAGGGTCAGCAAAAAGCAGCCCCGGAAAAGGGAAACCTTCAAATCAAGAACAGATCACAAACAATACCGTATCAGGGAACTCATTACTTGTCAGAGTACACACGTGACCTATGTCATCGAGTGCCCATGTCAATTGCAATACGTGGGCAGAACTACCCGACCCTTACATGTGAGAATACGTGAACACATTAAGGGGTTCCCAAAACACCACCTTTCTAGCCATTTTGATGCAGTACACAATCGTGACCCCTCGGGACTGATCTTCTATGGGATCGACTGTGTTAAGGATCATTGGCGAGGTGATAACAAAATCATACTTATCTCACAGAATGAAACTGCCTGGATATACAGGTTGGGG
Source organism: Lithobates clamitans (assembly GCA_037952925.1). Taxonomy (NCBI): domain Eukaryota; kingdom Metazoa; phylum Chordata; class Amphibia; order Anura; family Ranidae; genus Lithobates; species Lithobates clamitans. The sequence continues at coordinate 11,963,629 of JBBGZY010000076.1, read as the reverse complement.
TCCCTTGCCCCAAGGGGCCTCAACCTGGATATCGATTTAAACTAGCCAACCCCTGAGGTGCACATGTATGACCAATCATATAACCAGGGGCTATGTGTGAACAATGCCACCTCGGTAGCTAATCTATGGGGGCTAAGGTAGGGGATCCCCTCACGTATTTTTAAGTGGGGGGAAGGTTAAATAAGGTTTTGGGTGTACGGGCATATTAGACATGTACTGGCCTATTAATGAGAACCCTACTATGAGGGAGCCACTATGAATATACTTTAACCAACAATACGGAGAGCGGAGACCATCCTGTATGCCCTATATGATCGTGGTGGAGAGGAGATCGTAGCCGAGATATTCTATGCTGTTTGCCCCTTCTGGGGTTGCTGGATTCGGTGAGTGGGGACCCTTGAGGGGGAGCACAAAAGTCACTAAGACTATCTGAGAGCACCCCAGTCACGGTTTTTCCTGAAGGAAATTTTGAACACTGGTTTTTGAAGAGATCCATCATCTTTTGGACTATGATCACTAATTACTAATTAATTTGTATATATTTGCAGGGGTGCACTTTTATGTTGTATGGTATATGTTCTTTGTCTAATGCCAATGGTTTAGCATCCTATGGACTATGATCACTTTTTTTATGTTATAAATCAATTTGTATATATCTTTCGCACTAATGAGGCAGTGGTGCACTTTTATGCTCCAAGCTAAGTCACTATCATTTAAGGTGGCTTTCTGGTGAAGACCTACCACAGTTGTAGGTGTTTAGTCTACACACCCTCACTTAGTGTGTTCACATGTTTAGTCTACACACCCTCACTTAGTGTGTTCACATGTTTTTTATGGTTCTGTACAACTATATCACTGAAGATCCTATTCGCATCAATAATAATTTTTGGTGGTATCATGCACCACTAAAAGGGGTTACGGTTGGGGGTACTAACTGCTTTAGATATTTGGTATAGTTTATACTATTACACTAGGACACTAAGGGACCACAAAAAATCCCCCCCCCCACTATACCATCCCATATAATCCTACAGGAAGTGCCATACCCCATTATAAATTTGAACCAAAGCTTTGCCATCACTGTGGTGAAAAGGGACATTTTTCAAGCTCATGTTCTGTGCAGAGATTTTACCTCTGTCAGGGCTCAGGGCATGTGGCAAAAGATTGCAACTGTATTCATTGTAATCTATGTGAAAAGCTGTCCTATCCCTATATATATCCATGAAGCCCTCAATAATAAGCCAGAGGTAGTGGAAGAGCTGTCGAGGATGGAGGAGAAGGAACATAGGGGGCAGAAAGGGGTTGGTGGGGATGCTTTAGCTAGTTTTGAGGGGAGCTCCCAGTTGTCAGTTTCTCGATCTGAAGATGCATTCCCTCTTGTGTCTTTTCTCCAGTCCATGCTCCCTTCTGTGTCTGTGTCTACTTCAGTTGTGTTTTCTTCCCCAGTAGTGTCTTGAGCGCCCAGTGTTTTAAATGTATCTAAGCCATCTAGATTAGCCAAGTCTGCCAAAGGGTCTGGATAAAGGCAAGGAGGAATATCAGGCCTGTAGCTGCTGTTTGTTGATCTCTGGGTGTTGGGTTGTTTCCCTGTTTTCTCCCTGGACACTCCCTTAGATTTTAAAGGATAAACATCCTTTTTAGGAAAGCCTATGTACACATGATAATCTATGTTTCTTGGTCTGAATGTTAATAATTTAAAATGCTAAGGACAAAGTATTCTCTGTACTAGAAAGCTCTAATAGTAATTTTTCCATCCCTTTAGCTTGTGTTCACATTCAGAAAAGAGACTTTATACATTCACTCGATTAATACCTGGCCTAGGTATCAGTGATGGTGTAGTTTATGAAACTATAGCAAAAATACTTTCAATATTTTCAAGGCCAGAATGTATTTGTCAGCATGTGGATACGATTCTACTGAGTATGAAGAATATTGATGAACATATTGCTCTTTTATCTGAATTGTTTATGTTGTTACAAGTTGAAGGTTTAAAATTAAACACGGCAAAAGTTCAGCTGATGAAAAGTCAGGTGAAATACCTTCGCATGCAAATTAGTCAAGGAAAGAGACAATTGTTGCAAGGAATAGAGATATCACTGCAATTCCTACTCCAACAACTCATAAGGCATTGCATCAATTTTTGCATAAAGTAAAATATTGCAGAGAGTTTGTAAACAGTTTTGCAGATAAAGTTAATCCACTATATAATCTTTTGAGCGATAAAGGTAATATAGTTGACCATGGGGTGCAAGTGAGAAAAATGCCTTCGAAATGTTGAAAAAAGATTTGCAGAATGCACCAGTGTTAAGTGCAATAGAGGTTTGTTCTGAATCATCTTTTGTTTTGAAAACTCATGTATCTGAGAATGCAATCTCAGTAACGTCTCAATTACAAGAAGGTAAGGAGAAAATAGATGCCTATTTCTCCAAAGTTTTATCATTTTTGAAAACACTTTTGAGTCAGGTGTAAAGCAACTGCTAAGTGTTTACTATGCAATTAAAGCTACAGAGAGCATAGTGAAATCAAACAAAATCATTGTACAGACACCTGACTGCTCACTAAAAGGTATTTTTGAGAAAGATAGTTTTAGAGATTGTTGGAAAAAATATCCTCTATGGTTCAGAACTTTATCCTTCAAATAGATGTAAAAGGAAGACATCTTCAAGAAAATCACACCAGCACATGTTTATACAGTTGTATCTGAGAAGTCTTTACCTCAGGTGTCCAGCATAAGAACGGGGAAAGATATTAAACCAGTACTTGTTACTGCAGAACAGTCTAACACTAGAATAAGAGCTTCAACACAGAAAACAGTTACGCATATTTCTAATTTTATAGGGATGAGAACAAAGGCATAGTCCATTGTCATCTCTGGGGTGATACAAAACCTTTCTTTGTGAAAACAAGGTTTTGTGTTATGACCAAAAGGAGGTGTTGCGTCCTGTGAAACCGTAACTTCAAAGTACATATGTATTATAGTTTAGGACAGTACATTGTCATACAGAAGTTCACTTTGAAGGGAAATATAAGATGGTATTATTTCACATATCATTTTACAAATTCATGAAACTATTCTCCCAAAATGTTTCAACATTTGTTGAAAAAAAAAAAAGAAGTACAAGAATTAATGTAAATAGTTTATGCCTAAGTAATGATACTCTATTCTTTTACAGAAAAGGCATCTAAATTTCAATAAATACGGAGGAAAACAAGCACCTAAGAAGAGCAAAGATAATATTAAGAAATTCAAAGTTAATGAAGAGATCCTCTCGGGAAGAATATTGGAAAAAAGATTTATACTTCATATTTATGACTGTTTTATCTTATTCAACAAGGTTTTTCTAACCTAAACAGAATTTAAAAAAGAAGACATTTCATAGACATTTCATGAAGAAAAAAATCATCAGAAGAAACTTTATCTATCTACTATAGATAAATAATTTAGTACCAGAAACATTTGTCCACATTTTTTGATTATCCAATTATTCTGATATTAAATCTCATATTAAGTTAGGATTATTATTTTTATTTATTTTTCCTTATTCATATATTGAACATTTTTAGGTTAAACTGCATAATCATACTAGTTAACAGAACATATTTTGTTAATAACTTAAGAAACATATCAATGGAAAGTTATGGCAAGTTTTAGAGTGTAAAGTATATTTCCAAAGAGCTAAAATATTATTTAAGCACAAATATGGAAATATATTATTGCATCCTTTACTTATTTTAGTAATTATTTTACTTATTTTTATGAATTACTAATATTAGTCATCATTATTTTATACATATTTAAATTAATATCATTATTTTAGAAATTGTAATAATTAGATCTACTTCGGCACTTATAGGTGTTATATTATATTCATAGCAAGCTTGCTCAATATATAAATATTTTTTTGATTAATCAAAATATTAAGATGTGTGAATGACCTTGATCAATTTGATATGATTCTTCAGCTACAGTTGAGTCAGTAAATTGCTAGATATTTCTGGTGTAGCTAGTTTGAATGACATATAAGGTATCTTGGTATAGAATGTCACGGGAAGTCAAGAATAGACAAGTATCTATGTAGTTAGAGGAATAATACAGATTTGTTTAAATACTGTTAAGTTGGGATTAGTGTAGTCTCAGTCATAATTAATAGTATTTGTATGTATTTACTTAATGTTGTTTAAGTTGGTAAAACAATGCTGTGAAAAGGTATTTGCCCCCTTTCTGATTTTTTTTTTGCATATTTGTCACACTTAAATGACTCAGATCATCAAACAAATTTTATTATTACATAAAGATAACCCGAGTAAATACAAAATGCAATTTTTAAATGATGGTTTTGTTTATTAACCACTTGTCGACTGCCTCACGCCTATATACGTGAGCAGAGCGGCACGGGCAGGCAAAATCACGTACCTGGTACGTGATTGCCTTCCCGCGGGCGGGGGGGTCCAATCGGACCCCCCCCCTGGTGCCAGCTGCGGTCGGCATTTGGCTGGGAGAGTTGAGAGACGAGGGGGAGGCCATCCGATCATGGCCCCCCCCTCGCAATCGCTCCCAGCCAATGAGAAACATCCCCTGCCTCTGTATAGTACACAGAGGCATGGGATGTGATGTCATCTCTCCTCGGCTGGCCAGTTTCCGTTCCAGCGCCGAGGAGAGATGACATGTAAGTGCACCAACACACACACACAGTAGAACATGCCAGGCACACTAAACACCCCCGATCCCCCCCCCGATCGCCCCCTGATCCCCCCCAATCACCCCCCTGTCACAAACTGACACCAAGCAGGTTTTTTTTTTCCTGATTACTGCATAGTGTCAGTTTGTGACAGTTAGCAGTGTTAGGGCAGTGAGTATTACCCCCCTGTAGGTCTAGGGTACCCCCCTTACCCCCCCTAATAAAGTTTTAACCCCTTGATCACCCCCTGTCGCCAGTGTCGCTAAGCGATCATTTTTCTGATCGCTGTATTAGTGTCACTGGTGACGCTAGCTAGGAACGTAAATATTTAGGTTCGCCGTCAGTGTTTTATAGCGACAGGGACCCCCATATACTATCTAATAAATGTTTTAACCCCTTGATTGCCCCCTAGTTAACCCTTTCACCACTGATCACCGTATAACCGTTACGGGTGACGCTGGTTAGTTTGTTTATTTTTTATAGTGTCAGGGCACCCGCCGTTTATTACCGAATAAAGGTTTAGCCCCCTAATCGCCCGGCGGTGATATGCGTCGCCCCAGGCAGCATCAGATTAGCGCCAGTACCGCGAACACCCACGCACGCACCGTACACCTCCCTTAGTGGTATAGTATCTGAACGCATCAATATCTGATCCGATCAGATCTATACTAGCGTCCCCAGCAGTTTAGGGTTCCCAAAAACGCAGTGTTAGCGGGATCAGCCCAGATACCTGCTAGCACCTGCGTTTTTCCCCTCCGCCCGGCCCAGCCCAGCCCACCCAAGTGCAGTATCGATCGATCACTGTCACTTACAAAACACTAAACGCATAACTGCAGCGTTCACAGAGTCAGGCCTGATCCCTGCGATCGCTAACAGTTTTTTTGGTAGCATTTTGGTGAACTGGCAAGCACCAGCCCCAGGCAGCGTCAGATTAGCGCCAGTAGCGCTAACACCCATGCACGCACCGCACACCTCCCTTAGTGGTATAGTATCTGAACAGATCAATATCTGATCCGATCAGATCTATACTAGCGTCCCCAGCAGTTTAGGGTTCCCAAAAACGCAGTGTTAGTGGGATCAGCCCAGATACCTGCTAGCACCTGTGTTTTGCCCCTCTGCCCGGCCCAGCCCAGCCCACCCAAGTGCAGTATCGATCGATCACTGTCACTTTTTTTTGTAGCGTTTTGGTGAACTGGCAAGCACCAACGGCCTAGTACACCCCGGTTGTAGTCATACCAGCACTGCAGTAACACTTGGTGACGTGGCGAGTCCCATAAGTGCAGTTCAAGCTGGTGAGGTGGCAAGCACAAGTAGTGTCCCGCTGCCACCAAAAAGACAAACATAGGCCTGTCGTGCCCATAGTGCCCTTCCTGCTGCATTCGCCAATCCTAATTGGGAACCCACCGCTTCTGCAGCGCCCGTACTTCCCCCTTTCACATCCCCAACCAAATGCAGTCGGCTGCATGAGAGGCATTTATATGTCCTCCCGAGTACCCCTACCCAACGAACCCCCCCATAAAAGATGTTGTGTCTGCAGCAAGCGCGGATATAGGAGTGACACCCGCTATTATTGTCCCTCCTGTCCTGATAATCCTGGTCTTTGCATTGGTGAATGTTTTGAACGCTACCATTCACTAGTTGAGTATTAGCGTAGGGTACAGCATTCCACAGACTAGGCGCACTTTCACAGGGTCTCCCAAGATGCTATCGCATTTTGAGAGACCCGAACCTGGAACTGGTTACAGTTATAAAAGTTACAGTTACAAAAAAAAAGTGTAAAAAAAAAAAAACACAAACAAAAATTTAAAAAAATAGTTGTCGTTTCATTGTTCTCTCTCTCTCTATTCTCTCTCTATTGTTCTGCTCTTTTTTACTGTATTCTATTCTGCAATGTTTTATTGTTATTATGTTTTATCATGTTTGTTTTTCAGGTATGCAATTTTTTATACTTTACCGTTTACTGTGCTTTATTGTTAACCATTTTTTTGTCTTCAGGTACGCCATTCACGACTTTGAGTGGTTATACCAGAATGATGCCTGCAGGTTTAGGTATCATCTTGGTATCATTCTTTTTAGCCAGCGGTCGGCTTTCATGTAAAAGCAATCCTAGTGGCTAATTAGCCTCTAGACTGCTTTTACAAGCAGTGGGAGGGAATGCCCCCCCACCGTCTTCCGTGTTTTTCTCTGGCTCTCCTGTCTCAACAGGGAACCTGAGAATGCAGCCGGTGATTCAGCCAGCTGACCATAGAGCTGATCAGAGACCAGAGTGGCTCCAAACATCTCTATGGCCTAAGAAACCGGAAGCTACGAGCATTTTATGACTTAGATTTCGCCGGATGTAAACAGCGCCATTGGGAAATTGGGGAAGCATTTTATCACACCGATCTTGGTGTGGTCAGATGCTTTGAGGGCAGAGGAGAGATCTAGGGTCTAATAGACCCCATTTTTTTTCAAAAAAGAGTACCTGTCACTACCTATTGCTATCATAGGGGATATTTACATTCCCTGAGATAACAATAAAAATGATTAAAAAAAAAAAATGAAAGGAACAGTTTAAAAATAAGATAAAAAAGCAAAAAAATAATAAAGAAAAAAAAAATAAATAAAAAGCACCCCTGTCCCCCCTGCTCTCGCGCTAAGGCGAACGCAAGCGTCTGTCTGGCGTCAAATGTAAACAGCAATTACACCATGCATGTGAGGTATCACCGCCAAGGTCAGATCGAGGGCAGTAATTTTAGCAGTAGACCTCCTCTGTAAATCTAAAGTGGTAACCTGTAAAGGCTTTTAAAGGCTTTTAAAAATGTATTAATTTTGTTGCCACTGCACGTTTGTGCGCAATTTTAAAGCATGTCATGTTTGGTATCCATGTACTCGGCCTAAGATCATCTTTTTTATTTCATCAAACATTGGGCAATATAGTGTGTTTTAGTGCATTAAAATTTAAAAAAGTGTTTTTTTTCTACAAAAAATGCGTTTGAAAATCGCTGCGCAAATACTGTGTGAAAAAAAAAAAATGAAACACCCACCATTTTAATCTGTAGGGCATTTGCTTTAAAATAATATATAATGTTTGGGGGTTCAAAGTAATTTTCTTGCAAAAAAAAATATTTTTTTCATGTAATCAAAAAGTGTCAGAAAGGGCTTTGTCTTCAAGTGGTTAGAAGAGTGGGTGATGTGTGACATAAGCTTCTAAATGTTGTGCATAAAATGCCAGGACAGTTCAAACCCCCCCAAATGACCCCATTTTGGAAAGTAGACACCCCAAGCTATTTGCTGAGAGGCATATCGAGTCCATGGAATATTTTATATTGTGACACAAGTTGCGGGAAAGAGACAAATTATTTTTTTTTTTGCACAAAGTTGTCACTAAATGTTATATTGCTCAAACATGCCATGGGCATATGTGGAATTACAGCCCAAAATAAATTCTGTTGCTTCTCCTGAGTAGGGGGATACCACATGTGTGGGACTTTTTGGGAGCCTAGCCGCGCACGGGACCCCGAAAACCAAGCACCGCCTTCAGGCTTTCTAAGGCCGTAAATTTTTGATTTCACTCTTCACTGCCTATCACAGTTTCGGAGGCCATGGAATGCCCAGGTGGCACAAAACCCCCCCAAATTACCCCATTTTGGAAAGTAGACACCCCAAGCTATTTGCTGAGAGGTATAGTGAGTATTTTGCAGACCTCACTTTTTGTCACAAAACTTTGAAAATTGAAAAAAGAAAAAAAAAATTTTTTCTGGTCTTTCTTTATTTTCAAAAACAAATGAGAGCTGCAAAATACTCACCATGCCTCTCAGCAAATAGCTTGGGGTGTCTACTTTCCAAAATGGGGTCATTTGGGGGGGGGGTTTGTGCCATCTTGGCATTTTATGGCCTTCAAAACTGTGATAGGTAGTGAGGAGTGAAATCAAAAATGTATGCCCTTAGAAATCCTGAAGGTGGTGCTGGGTTTTCGGGGCCCCGTACGCAGCTAGGCTCCCAAAAAGTGCCACACATGTGGTATCCCCGTACTCAGGAGAAGCAGCTGAATGTATTTTGGGGTGCAATTCCACATATGCCCATGGCCTGTGTGAGCAATATATCATTTAGTGACAACTTTTTGTAAATTTTTTTTTGTTGTCATTATTCAATCACTTGGGACAAAAAAAATAAATATTCAATGGGCTCAACATGCCTCTCAGCAATTTCCTTGGGGTGTCTACTTTCCAAAATGGGGTCATTTGGGGGGGTTTGTACTGCCCTGCCATTTTAGCACCTCAAGAAATGACATAGGCAGTCATAAACTAAAAGCTGTGTAAATTCCAGAAAATGTACCCTAGTTTGTAGACGCTATAACTTTTGCGCAAACCAATAAATATACGCTTATTGACATTTTTTTTACCAAAGACATGTGGCCGAATACATTTTGGCCTAAATGTATGACTAAAATTTAGTTTATTGGATTTTTTTTATAACAAAAAGTAGAAAATATCATTTTTTTTCAAAATTTTCAGTCTTTTTCCGTTTATAGCGCAAAAAATAAAAACGGCAGAGGTGATCAAATACCATCAAAAGAAAGCTCTATTTGTGAGAAGAAAAGGACGCAAATTTCGTTTGGGTAGAGCATTGCATGACCGCGCAATTAGCAGTTAAAGCAACGCAGTGCCGAATTGTAAAAAGTGCTCTGGTCAGGAAGGAGGTCAATCCTTCCGGGGCTGAAGTGGTTAAGGCAAAAAAGCTGTCCAAACCTGCCTGGCTTTATGTGAAAAAAGTAATTGCCTCCTAAACTTAATAACTGGTTGTGCCACCCTTAGCGGTAACAACTGCAATCAAGCATTTGCAATAACTGGTAATGAGTCTTTCACATTTCTTGGAGCAATTTTGGCCCACTCTTCTTTGCAGAATTGTTGGGGACAAGGTGCTTTGGGGGGCTACCCCAAAGTACCCTCCCAATGTTGAGGGCATGTGGCCTGGTATGGTTCAGGAGGGGGGTGCTCTCTCATCCCCCCTCTTTTCCTGCAGCCTGCCAGGTTGCATGCTCGGATAAGGGTCTGATATGGATTTTTGGGGGGACCCCACGCCATTTTTTTAAAAATTTTGACACGGGGTTCCCCTTAATATCCATACCAGACCTGAAGGGCCTGGTATGGAATTTAGAGGGACCCCCACGCCATTTTTTTTTAATGTTGGTTCAGGGTTCCCCTGTGGGGAATACCCATGCCGTTTTTATCAATGAACTTTTATGTGTATTGTCAGACCGGCAATTCATTAATAGCCGCGAGTAGTTTTTAATGACTTTTTTTCCTTTGAAATGTCATTTTGCTGTCAGACTGTTCTAAACACGGGAAACATGCGCTCCTTTGCAGGCATACTATAGACATCCCCCAGGTACGAAATTTAAAGGAATATTACACTTTTATTGTTTCACTTTAAGCATTATTATAATCACTGCTCCCAAAAAAAGGGCGTTTTTAAAACTTTTTTTGCATTGATCCATATCCCCTGGGGCAGGATCCGGGCCCCCAAACACTTTTTATGACAATAACTTGCATATAAGCCATTAAAATTAGTACTTTTGATTTCTCCCATAGACTTTTAAAGGGTGTTCCACGGCTTTCGAATTTGCTGTGAACACCCCAAATTGTTCACTGTTTGTCGAACTGGCGAACAGCCGATGTTTGAGTCGAACTGGAGTTCGACTCGAACTTGAAGCTCATCCCTAGTCATGATACAGCATTTCAATTAGATTTAAATCCAGGCTGTGACTAGGCTACTCCAAAACCTAAATGTTGCTTTGTTTGAACCATTTGGAGGTGGTGAGCCTCCTCCGGATCATTGTCCTGCTGCATAACCCAAGTGCACTTGAGCTTGAGGTCACAAACTGATGGCCAGATATTCTCCTTTAGGATTTTCTGGTAGAGCTCAGAATTCATGGTTCCATTAATTATGGTAAGTCGTCCAGGTCCCGAAGCTGCAACGCAGCCCCAGACCATCACGCTACCACCACCAAGTCTGACTGTTGGTATGATGTTCTTGTTATGAAATGCTATATTAGGTTTTTGCCAGATGTAACAGGACACACACCTTCCAAAAAGTTACATTTTTGTCTCATCAGTCCACAGAATATTTGTCTAAAAGTCTGGGGGATAATCAAGGTGTTTTTTGGTAAATGTGAGATGAGCCTTTGTGTTCTTTTGGTCAGCAGTGGCTTTGACCTTGGAACTCTCCCATGGATGCCATTTTTGCCCAGTCTTTTTCTTATTGTTGAATCATGAACACTGATCTTACCTGTGGCAAGTGAGGCCTTCAGTTTTTTCGATGTTGTTCTGGGTTCTTTTATGACCTCCTGGATTAATCATTGTCATGCTCTTGGAGTAATTTTTGTAGGCCAGCCACTCCTGGGAAGACATGATACATGTACATTACTTTGTTTCTAATCTGTTCTTGAATTTTTTTAGATTGTGGCATGATGTGTGGCTTTTTGTGATCTGTTAGCATGCTTCACTTTGTCAGAGAGCTTCTATTTATGTGATTTCTTGATTCAACAGGTCTGGCAATAATCAGGCCTGGGTGTGGCAAGTTAAATTTAACTCAGCTTTCCAAAAAATTGTGCTTAATCATAGTTCATTCATGATTCAGCATGGGAGGGGGCAATTACTTTTTCACATAGGGCCAGGCAGGTTTGAAAAGCTTTTTTCCCTTAATCAATTAAATAATAATTCAACAACTGCATCTTGGATTTACTCGAGTTTTCTTTGTGCAGTATTAAAATTTGTTTGATGATCTGAATCATTTAGGTGAGAAATATGCAAAGAAATAAAAAAAATCAGGAAGGGGGCATATACTTTTTCACACAACTGTATAAGGTACCACAGTTAACAGTACATCTCGAACATGTCAGAGCACAAACCAAGCCATGAAGTTCAAGTCTGTAGACCTCCGAGACAGGATTGTAGCGAGGCACAGATCTAGGGAAGGGAACAGAAAAATTTCTCCAGCATTGAAGGTCCCAATCAGAACAGTGGCCTGCAGTTTGGAACCACCAGGACTCTTTCTAGAGTGGGCTGCCCAGTCAAACTGAGCGAGGGGTGGGTGAAGGGCCTTAGTCAGGGAGTTGACCAAGAACCCAATGGCCACTCTGACAGAGCTCCAGCTTTTTTCTGTGGAGAGAGGAGAACCTTCCAGAAGAACAACCATCTCTGCAGCTCTTCACCAATCGGGCTTGTATGGTAGAGTGGCTAGATGGAAGCCACTCCTCAGTAAAAAACACATGACAGCCCGCCTGGAGTTTCCCAAAAGGCACCTGAAGGACTCTCAGACCAGGAGAAACAAAATTCTCTGGTCCAATGAAACAAAGATTGAACTCTTTCACCTCAACGCAAGCGCCATGTCTAGAAGAAACAAGGCACTGCTCATCCCCTGGCCAATACCATTCCTACAGTGAAGCATGGTGGTGGTAACATCATGCTGTGGGGATGTTTTTCAGTGGCAGGAACTGGGAGACTAGTCAGGATTAAGGGAAAGATGAATGCAGCAATGTACAGAGAAATCCTTGATAAAAACCTGCTCCAGAGTGCTCTGAACATGAGACTGGGGTGAAGGATCATCTTCACAACAGGATAACGACCCTAAGCAGACAGCCAAGATGACAAAGGAGTGGCTATGGGACAACTCTGTGAATGTCCTTAAGTGGGCCAGCCAGAGCCCGGACTTGAACCTGATTGAACATCTCTGGAGAGATCTGAAAATGGCTGTGCACCAATGCTCCCCATCCGACCTGATAGAGTTTGAGAGGTCCTGCAAAGAAGAATTGGAGAAACTACCCAAAAATAGGTGTGCCAAGCTTGCAGCATCATACTCAAAAAGACTTAAGGCTATAATTGGTGCCAAAGGTGCTTTAACAAAGTATTGCGCAAAGGCTATGAATTTGTATGTACATGTGATTTTTTTCGTTTTTTATTTTTAATAAATTTGCAAATATTTCAAACAAACTTCTTTCACATTGTCATTATGGGGCATTACTTGTAGAATTTTGAGGAAAATAATGAATTTAATTATGTTTGGAATAAGGCTGTAACATAACAAAATGTGGAAAAAGTGAAGTGCTGTGAATACTTTCCAGATGCACTGTATTTTATTTTCCTAAACAATATTTTTATTGTTTTCCAAAGTTTAAAAAAACAAGGAGATACTTATTTTCAGAACATGTACTAATGCACTTGTACAAGGACATGCAAGAATATATAGGATTGGTAACAGTGCCAATAACAACAAGATAGGATGTCCAGATCAGTTGTGATCAACAGAACCGCTATGGACTTGCAAATTTTTCAGTCCAAATTTTCCAGGTCTTGTCAAAGGATATACATGAAAAGGAGTTAACAGCCAGTAAATGTTCAGGAATGTAGTTTTGTTGGACTAATGGCATCACATCTGAGATATTAACAGACGGAGCATCTTTCCTGTTGCAAAGCACCCGAGTGCAAGTGGCCAATAACACATGAGAAAAACCAGGTCTGAAGTTGGGGAGTATCTCTCTATGCCAATATTGATTATTGCTAGTTCAGGGTTAGGAGACATTATGAATCCTGCAAGTGAGGAAATTAACTGAAATACCAGGTTCCAAAAGCTTTAAGGAGGTAGTAGGAAAATATTTTGCTAATCTATAGGGAGTATACTGTATCTGTTTATTCTGAGTATCATTTCCCAATGAGGCTCCCCATTTACACCTGAGATCTTGTAAAACTAACGAGTCACGTGACACCGGGTAGGGAAAATGGCTAATTGGGCCCAATTTGTACATTTTCAAATAGAGGTGTACTCACTTTTACTGCCAGCGGTTTAGACAATAATGGCTATGTGTTGAGATATTTTGAGGGGACAGCAAATTTACTCGGTTATACAAGCTGTACACTTACTACTTTACATTGTAGCAAAGTGTCATTTCTTCAGTGTTGTCACATGAAAAGATATAATAAAATATTTACAAAAATGTGAGGGGTGTACTCACTTTTGTGAGATACTGTATATTATTTGGATATGCCATATGGACACTTTTCATTATGTATGGGTGTTTTATGTTGATCATTTCGCAATGGTAATATTTAGGAGTTTTGTAGATTCATTTAGTGCGCTACTGTGGAATTATTTGTCTCTCTCTCTTTTTTACAATGACATTTGTTTCACCTCATTTGCATATTTATTGAATATTAAGTGGCAGCACAGATAGGCATTTTTTTATTAGCGCAGTGCGCACACATATGCCCCTAATACTTACCTGAGCCCCATCTCGATCAGCTCTCTGGATACTCTCCCTCCCCATTAGCTGAGACATTGGCTCCCACTGCTGTCAATCACAGCCAGTGAGCCAATGAGAAGAGAGGGAGCTGTGCCGAGCTGAGCTATGGCTTGGTGTGTAAATGGACATGCAGAGCCAGGGATCGGAAATGTGCCTGTTTGGGTGACCCCATTGCAAGCTGCATACTCTGGGGGCACTTGACAGTTGAGAGGGGCCAAGAGCGGTGGTGGGGGACCCAAGAAGAGGAGGATCAGGCCTGCTCTGTGCAAAACCATTGCACAGAGAAGGTAAGTATAACATGTTTGTTATTTAAAAAAATAAAAGCTTTTATTATCACTTTATAAACCACTAATACCCCTTCACTCCACCCCCAGAAAAGAGGAGAAGCCTTGCAGCAAAGGAAACAAAATCAGTTTGCTATGGATGGGACAGCAACTAAATTTGACAGCTACCCTCAAATTAATCAGAAACTACAATTAAAGACCAAAAAAACCCAACAATAAAACAAAAATAGGCAGCAAAGGGGATTATTGCCCAAACAGCTAGCAATTAGAAGTAAAGCAGAGATTCCTAACTGATCCAATCTCTCCCCATGCTTTGACAATGTCTCCTATCCTCTCCCCACAGCATCTTTAAAATACATTGGCACATGGGGGCATGGCCTGCGAGTGAGCAGCATGGATATTTAGCTCAGGGGCTCTGCAGCTGGACTGGGATATCACAGCATTTGCCAGCACATTCAGCCACCCAATCACCCACATACAATGCCCGATCCCCCCCTCCACAGCGGCATTATGTCTCACAAACAAAAGAGGGAGGGACAACTGCAGAACATAATATTCAGCCAGCGGATTGGCACCTGCAAGATGGCACAGTGGCTCTAGAGGCCGCCATCGGTCCTCTCCCAGCTTCAGCAGCCTCAGTAGGAGACATGGACACTGCAGAGGCTTCTGCTCAATCTCCCTCTCCTGGTACCTATGCAGCCCTACCAAAGCCTAGGGGACCAGGGAACTCCCTGGTTATCTCTCGCCTGGACTACTGCAACTCCCTCCTCATTGGCTTACCTTTAAATAGACTATCCCCCCTTCAGTCCATCAAGAATGCTGCTGCCAGACTCATCCACCTTACAAACCGCTCAGTGTCTGCTACCCCTCTCTGCCAATCCCTCCATTGGCTGCCACTTGCCCAACAAATTAAATTCAAAAATACTCATGCCCCGTACAAACGGTCGGATTTTCCGATGGACAATGTCCGATCGGAGCGTGTTGTCGGAAATTCCGACCGTGTGTGGGCTCCATCGGACATTTTTCATCGGATTTTCCGACACACAAAGTTGGAGAGCAGGAGATAAAATTTTCCGACAACAAAATCCGATCGCGTCAATTCCGACCGTGTGTGGCCTGTTCCGACGCACAAAGTGCCACGCATGCTCAGAAGAAATTCCGACATGGGACAGCTCGTTCTGGTAAACATAGAGTTCGCAATGGATACAGCACTTTCGTCACGCTGCAATGTAAAAAATGGTTTAATACAGCGCACTCTCTTCTTCTTTATAATGTGACAAGAATTAAGTAGTTTTGCTGCTCATATTCACACACACTTCTCACAAAGTTTTATTTGTGTTTTTTTATTGGGATTCCCTGAATATATTGTTATTAGTTGTCACATCTGACAGTTTTATATTTATTTTATTTTATTTTTTTTGGATTTTCAGCCTTTTTTTTTGTTTAAATGTTTGGATTTTTTCCAAGGCTGATCTTTGTTCAATGTTATTTTTATTTTTACTCCAGAATATTTTTGTCTGTGTTTTGTGTGTCAAGTTACCCCAACACCATTGACATCTTTTATTATTTAATCTCCAGGAGATTGTTTGGTGTTGGTGTCCCTTGTTCATTTCACATTGTATATTTGAAATGTACCTGAATCCTCACAAACCAACTGTCCTTTTTGAAGTAAAACACATAGGAGAGTATAATTCAAAACAAAAATCCTTTATTAAGGGATCAGAACCAAACAAAGAGGAAGGCAACACTGGATCAACATGAGAAATTAGTGAAGCCTGGGACCCTCACGGCAGACATCAATTCTTCAACATCAAAATTGGTGGCCTGAGGAGTCCATATCTAAGGGAGGGCAGTCTGGTCCAGAAGTCCCAGAGATCCGGATAGCAGCAGATGACATCTGTGTCCCCAGGCTGTGGTACCACAAGAGGCTGCATCTTTTGGCCGACCAGACTGAACCCAGGGCAATCACTGTCTGGTCTTCCTTCCACGCTTCCTTCCGGGCTGTGGCTGTGCAGTTGGAGATGTGGCAGGAGGAGGAGTAGGACCTGGAGGAGGAGGAGGACTGGGGGGACCTGGAGGAGGACTGGGAGGACCTGGAGGAGAGGGAGGAGGAGGAGGAGGACCTGCAGGAGGAAGAGGAGGACCATCCCCAAGATGTGTGTGAGGTGTAATTTGGCCCCTCATACCTTTCACCAGAGCCTCCGATATGAGGGCCTCACACAAGACTTTTTGGCCCTCCTCCACCCTCTGCATTTTATAGGCTATGAAGGCAGCAATGTTCTCCTGCATGGTGTGGGGTGCTCCCAGGACCTCTGTAGCCCTCTAAAAGAATGCTATAGCAGCCTCCGCTAGGGTACTCCTCCTACTGCCACTTTCTGTTTTCAGGGGGGGTGGAGGGACCTTGATATCAGCCAGCCGGCTCGGCCCAGCCACCCCCTGGCTGAGACTTCCCTGTGTATGAAAAAGGGACATGGTTGTAATGTTTTGCATCATCAATCACAATCCTAAATTAGTACTCCCAACTAACATCTAGTTAACATCATTGATTGGACAAGCAGAAATATTTAGAAGAATGCTATACCTGGCTCAATCTGGGCTCCTCCACATATCGCCTGGAAGGCCCAGGTTGGGTGTCAGAAGCCTCAGCCGGGGGGGGAAGGAAGCGTGGAAGGAAGACTTGAGAGGGATGGCCTGGGTTCAGTCTGGCCTGCCAGAAAGTGCAGCCTGTCATAGTACAACATCCTGGGGACATAGATGTCATCTGCTGCTCCGGATATCTGTGAATCCAGGACTTTCTTGCGCTCGCTCAGATATGTGCTCCTCAGGCCACCAATGAAAATCTTTAAATAAGTGATGTCTGCCGTGGGGATCACCTGCTTCACAATTTCACACAATTGCTCCAGTGCTGCCTTCCTCTTTGCTTGGTTCTTGAAATGGGGGTGGGTAATCTCCCACAGACAGGGCAACTCACTTAGCATCTCTACGAATACTGACATGAAGTCATTGTCTTTCATTAAGATGCAAGACACTGCAAGACACAACACAAGACAAAGCCTAATGTCAGACAAAACTCTCCTAATCTTGTTACAATATAGGCCTCAATCTAGAAGCAGTATAGGCACAAGTTTGTCTCTTACCTTCGTTCTTACGATCGGCGCGTCCAATGCTCCTTCCTCTGCTCACAGATCGTACGTAATACGCACGCGTGTTACGCTTTATACACACTGCGCATGCGTGTAACTCCGCCCGCCCCTGACGTTCTTTCTAGTCTATTCCCCGCCCCTTTTCGTTGGGCGCAGTGGGTGAAGAGCATGATGGCGGATTTAGAGCAGGTGTGTGCTAATTATAGCAACGAGGAGGAGGAGGAGGAAAGCCCGGATCCAGGCACGTCCCGATCCAGAAGGAGACGTTTTAAGGCCACAAATATGTCGTTTGGGGAGATGTTAGAGATGGTCGACATCATGAGGAAGTCCGACTATGATGGAAAATATGGGCCTTACCCCCACCCCAACATCCGAAAGGCCAAGATCATGGCGAAAGTGGTCAGGAGTCTTGAGAGG
The DNA here is from genome assembly GCA_037952925.1 of Lithobates clamitans. Lineage (NCBI taxonomy): Eukaryota > Metazoa > Chordata > Amphibia > Anura > Ranidae > Lithobates > Lithobates clamitans. The sequence goes on along the minus strand of JBBGZY010000076.1, from coordinate 11,945,826 downwards.
AATTTCGGGGTACGAAGATCGAAAGATCAGCTCAGGAAGTGGTGGTCGGACCTGAAGTTGAGAGAGCCAGAGCAGTACCGAAAGATCCGGAGCGTGCTGCAAAAAAGTAAGTAGTTGTGCTGTGTTCCTATTCTTTCTGTCTTTATTCCGTTCGTTCTGCTCCATATGCTTTTATTAATTGTAACGTTTAAAAGGGCAACTTTAATGTTCATGGGCCCATTATTCGTTCGTATCAAACATTTTTCTTTCGGCCTCTAGATCACCATTGTTTAGGCCATATGCATTTTCACACATTTTTTGGGGCCTACTTGGATGCCAAATATTTGTTTGTGTAGATGGGTTTGTTACTAGAATGAAATGCAAACTAGATTGTGTGTAAGGAGAGGACACTGAGCAGCTGTTTTCACATCTGGACACTGGAGCACTAGTGTGGGACCCCAGAACACCATTTTTATTAGGGGGGGCACACAGGTGCTCCAGTGTATACTATAGGGGGGTCTCCATCTGTGAAGCTTGTACCAAACAGGTAAAGTATTGCAGCTTGACAAAGGCCAATAAAAAATATACATCTTGGAACTCTGCTAAAATAGACAATTGTACCCCACTTCCAAGCAATGTTTCCTATTTCTAGTTCTGCCATCAAATATCTGTGTGCTAAGTATACCATTTTTGTTTTACATAGGGGAGAAAAGACTCGGAGGACACCCCTCATCCCAGGAGAACACAGACCCCCCACCTCTGGAAGAAGGGGAAATACCACAAACCCAAGAAGCTGAGCAGGAGGAAGAAGAAGATGTGGTGGAGATTGGCACCACAACAGGTGAGTGTCTGCGACCACAGGCTCAGGTAAAAGAGATGGATGGTGGCAGATTTTTGAGACCTTTTTTTTTGTTCTTTATCTCTTTTTAGGTGATCGTGATGTGAGGGAGAGAGAACGTTTCACATCTGAAAGTGCCCAGATACTGATCGGGGAGATCATGGGGTGTAATCTCCAATTGCAAAACATCCAGCAACAAATCAGTGATGTTATTAAAAAAAATAATAACATCATTGATGTTTTGGGGTGAATTTAAACCCCACAAAATCACCTGTTTTCTTGTGGTCCAATCTTGCAAAAATGTTGTCAATGTTTAGAAAAGCCAAATTTGGAGGATGCACACAGTGTGCCAACATGTGCTATTTGCCATCATGGGAGATCAATGGACGCGTTTTGGGGGTGCAACCCCTTCCTCAATTATAAAGTCACGTTGAGGAAGGGCTTGCTCTCCCAAAAGACGTCCCTTGATCCCCCCTGATGGCAGATAGCACATGTTGACATTCGTAAATTGGTGTGCATCTTCCAAATTTGGCTTTTCCAGGGGTGATTTTCCCCCATCTGAACGCTATATCAAACCCAGTTCCTAAATACTGATGTCTGATATAGCCTTCAGGTTTTACCTAATGTGAACTTTGTAAGTTCAAGTTTTTTGGCTTTCTTGTTGGTTTTACACAGGCCTGTTTTATCTGAAATGGATATTTAGATTTTTGATAATGCTACTGCAAAAATTGTTATACAACAAACATGTTGGTTTGTTTTAAAAACCTTTCGTAAATGCACATGTGATTGTGCAGGTATAAAAAAGTGGCTTACTCAAGAATGTGTGGATTATTGTGTCAACACTACAACACTTGGGGGTGATGTAATTGCTGTTTTATGCAAAAATGGGGGTTCTTTCCTAAGGGCAAATACACTTTGCACTACAAGTGCAGGTTCAGTGCAGTTGCAAGTGCACTTATAGTGAAATGTGTTTTTTCATTTAGGAAGTACCAGCCAACACTGTTTTTTATAAGGTTACCCAATCACAACATTTTCTGCACTCAACACATTTCTGTCAGGGTCAGCTAAAACAAAGACAAGCAGTAAATGTCCACAAATAATTTCTTTTGGTTGTTTTTTATTTGAAAAAGGTTTCACAGATTGTCTGGCATATTGATAGCCCCCCTACCCGCAAAGAACTCCAGGTAGCGTAACCGGACATCAGGGGCACTCAGGGAGGGCAAGCCAGGACGGCCACTTTCAAGCGCCGTCAGTGTTGATGGATTTGGGATTCCGGCCTCAGGCCCAACTGAGCCAGCATAGTTGGCTGAATGTTTTCTTAAACAATTATGGAGAACACAGCAGGCAAGTATTATATGGTTTAGTTTATACTCCGCCATGTGGATGGGTGTCAGATATAATCGGAACTGGCTGGCCAGGATTCCAAATGTGTTCTCCACCACTCTTCGGGCTCTGGCCAGCTGGTAATTAAAAACCCTCTGTTCCGGGGTGAGGGTCCTCATCGGGAATGGCCGCATCAGGTGGTCCCCCAGCACAAATGCTTCATCAGCAACGAACACAAATGGGAGTCCTTCAACATTGTCCTCTGGAGCTGGCAAGTCCAAGCTGCCATTCTGGAGATGCCTGTAAAACTCCGTCTGGGCGATGACTCCACCATCGGACATCCGGCCATTCTTCCCCACGTCCACATACAAGAACTCGTAATTAGCCGACACCACCGCCAACATCACTATACTATTAAACCCCTTGTAATTATAATAGTACGACCCCGAGTTGGGTGGTGGGATGATGTGGATGTGTTTCCCATCAATTTCCCCTCCGCAGTTAGGAAAGTCCCACCGCTAGGCAAAGTGGGAGGCCACAGTCTGCCATTCCTGTGGCGTGGAAGGAAACTGTTGAGGAAAAAACAATAAACATTATTATTTTTTCACAGAAACATGGCAAGCAGATTAGACACAAACATTATGGGGCAACCTCCAGATAGCATTTATTAAGGGGAATTTAACAACAACAAAGTATAAGGTATACCTATCATATCCCCCCCCTCCCCCATGGGCCATTTCTAACATTATAGGGGGGGGAACTCTTGGACAGGTAACCCTCTTCACTTCATTGAGAGATGAATGCCTAAATAATGGGTATTACTTGGAACAGACCCTCCTTAGTTACACTATTGGCAGACCACTGGACAGGTAAGAAGTGTCATAATACAAAGATATAAATACACACTGTACACATTTGAGCACATTTGAACATTCTGCTATTACCTATCAAGATAATAATAGGATACAAGAACTTTAAACAGTACCATTGTAAAGTATACAGACAAGCCCTTGCACTACATGCTTTGGGGAATTCATCCATACATCAGAGCACAAAAGAGATGGTTATAGTGTGTATGGGATTGGCAAAGTCAGCAGATAGATGATTGAGGATAGAGAATTGGGATCAGCTGACTTAGTAGTTGGGGGAGGGAGGGTTACAAAAAATTTGGGGACACCACAAAAAAAAGCCTATGGCACTCTGCCTGAATTTAAATAAAAAATAACATTTCCAAACATTTTAGGGGGTGTATGGGGTAAAGCACTACTATAGAGCTGATAAAATACATTGTTAAGTGACTACATGAGGTGAATATAGGGCAGGAGACACCATTCTGGAGAGGTTATTGAAGGGCAAATATGTATGAAGGACCTTAAATAATAATTACATAAAAATCCAGCATACATGAGGACAAAGGGGACATTCACAGCATATTACAATCATGGTAATTAGGGAATGAGGAAAGAAATACAATATATTATCAAACATTAAATACAATAAAATGTGATATGAAAGGATAAAAATCTTACCTTCATATACTCCTTCTGTAGGACCTGTATGATGGCAGAACAGGTCTCTGGGATAATGATCCCCAGAGCCTGGGGGGGAGATGCCTGTCGAGAACTTGAGGTCCTGCAGGCTTCTCCCTGTGGCCAAATACCGCAAGGTAGAGACCAGCCTCTGCTCCGCAGTGATGGCTTGCCTCATGCAGGTATCCTGCCTGCTAATATAGGGGGTCAGCGAAGCCAACAAACATTGAAACACGGGGTCCGTCATCCTGAGAAAGTTCCTGAAATCATCAGGATTATTCTCACGGATCTCACGGAGCAAAGGCATATGAGAGAACTGGTCACGCTGAAGCAACCAATTCTTGGTCCATGAACTCCTCCCCACCCTGTTCATGGACCGGACTTGTGTCAAGGTCAGGACCCCAACACCAAGCCCCCACACAGCACGAACTCTACGAGGAGTACGCATACGAAACATGGCTAGGAAACGGTCGGCTGCTCAGAACGAAGTAATAGAATGCACTGAAGAACAGCAAGGCCTGTGAAGAGCGACCTAAAAACCAGTAACGAACGAACAAGAATACAATGACTACTTAAAGTCACGCGGAACTTGCTTGCACGCACTGAAGAGCAGATACAAACCCACAAGCACAAACTGAACGGCAGAAAACGATCTGAAAGCCACGAGTCTGAAAAAGCTAGCCTAGTCTCAAAATACCAACCTAATCACCCTCTCTGTTCCTCCCAAGACCTCCTGCTCTCTAGCGTCCTCATCACCTCCTCCCATATCCACCTCCAGGACTTCTCCCGAGCCTCACCCATCCTCTGGAATTCCCTACCCCAATCTGTCAGACTGTCTCCAAATGTATCCACTTTTAGGCGATCCCTGAAAACTTTCCTCTTCAGTGAAGCCTATCCTGCCTCCATCTTACAACTGCACTATTTTCTCCTTTAGCTCACCTCTCACAGCTATTACCCTTTTGTATAACTTGACCCTCCCTCCTAGATTGTAAGCTCTAACGAGCAGGGCCCTCTGATTCCTCCTGTATTGAATTGTATTGTACTTGTACTGTCTGCCCTAATGTTGTAAAGCGCTGTGTAAACTGTTGGCGCTATATAAATCCTGTATAATAATAATAATAATAATAGCTCGGATAGAGGCCATTGAAGTCGTTCCCACTCTGAATCAACCAGTTATAGACACCACTCTCAAAGACATGGTAATGTCCCTCAGAAGCTCCATACAAGTGGACATGTTTTCCCTCATGCACAAATTATATTCTGAGGTATCTGCCCTGAGGGACAGGGTGACCCATATAAAGTCTAAAATGGGCGATGTGGCAACCACCGTGAATGACCTTGTTGATGCCCATGACGATAAGATTGAGGGATGTAGATGAATTAAAGATAAGCTGGAAAACCTAGAGGACAGGTTACGCCACAATAATATAAAGATCAGAGGGATTGCAGAATCCGTACAGGAGGTGGACCTGACGTGTGGAAATACCAGCATGCGGGGGAGAGAGATTATACTTTCTTCTCATTATGCCATAAAACCTACTTTTGCATAGACTTTTTCCTCATGCATCAATGGCTTTTACAAAAAGTCTCCTCTTCCACCATCCTACCAACCACCTGGTCTGATCACTCACTTGTGTGCATCTCTATTGAGGACACTCCAACTTCCCACCCAACTTATTTATGGAAGATAAACACTTACCTTCTATAATCTGCCCAGTATGCCAAAGACATTAGAAAACATCTGACAGTCTTCTTTCAGCTAAAATGTTAATTCTGTGTCTGACCCTATGATACTTTGGGCTGCCCATAAGGCTTTTATGCATTTTTTTTATTAAATTGGGGGCTAGGGATCGGAAGCAGATGGAGCAGCGTATTAACAGCCTGCTTACTGTGATCCAGAATATCCATTCCATGAACAAACAACAAGCTGACCCTACCCTTAGAACCAAACTACCTTTAGACACCTTAGACGTGCTACTAGAAAAAATTTAAAAAATGCAAAATCGTTTAAAAATGTCCTTTTATGCCTCAGTCAATAAAGCGGGGATGCTGTTGGCACAGCAAGCCAAAGTTCACCGCACTAAAACCTGTATTCCCCACCTGTTTCACCCTGTCACTAAAGAGAAACTCACAAGCCCACAAGCTATAGCTGACACTCTCAGCTATTATTATAGTACCCTTTACAAGCTTAAGGATGACCCTGTGCTTGTACAGCCATCCTCAGATACCATCCAAGCTTTCCTAAATGAGGTTAACCTGTTCAGCTTAACGGAAGCTCAGCTGAAATATCTCAATTCTCCGTTTACTCTAATGGAGATCCTCAAGGCCATTAACTCAGCCTGATGGCTTTGTGGAAGAATATTACAAATATTCAAGGCACATACTTATTGAACTCTTAACACAAACCTTTAATGCTGCTGCCAACACTGCTTCCTTTCCGGAAGAAATATTAAAGGTGTTAATTATTAAAGCCAGGGAGGGAGCAATCCTCCCCTCAAAATTTTTGACCCATCTCGTTATTCAATCACGACCTGAAGTTTTATGCCAAAATTGTAGCAAACAGACTAATTGGCCAACTTCCAAACGTAATCCACCCAGATCAATCAGGATTCACCAAAGTGAGACAAACCTCAGACGCCATGTCCCGCTTGATCAATATTATTCACCACACAGAATGCCACAAAATGCCTTCTGTTTTCTTCTTTAGAGTGCACTGAAGGTACTTACCTATGACCCTAAGCAAGTTTGCTTTCCAGGGCCACAAGTTTTCGGCTATTATGGCTTTATATATCCATCAGCCCAGGTGTACTGCTCAGCTATGCTTTCTAAATCATTTGCCATCACCAATGGTACTAGACAGGGGTGCCCTCTGTCTTCCCTTATTTTTATTCTTTTTAAGGAACCCTTAGCATAGAGGCTTAGATCACAAGCGGATAGCACTGGCTTATTTATAGGTACAAAGGAGCATGTTTGCAGATGATGTCATTTTGATGTTATATCTAATCTCACTTCCTCTCTGGCTTGGTTACAAAATATATTGACTTCATTTAGCAAAGTTTCCTACTATAAGGTAATGATACTAAGTCCTTTATCCTTGACCTAGGGTTATCCCCTGCACAAAAACTACTCCTTTCCAAAAAATACTCATATCTGGGCTGAACACTATATTGTACTTAGGTATCCAATTTACAAAAACAATATCCTCCTTATTCCGGGTTAACTATAGTCCCTTTATTCAGAATCTTCCCAAGGACTTTAATTGCTTCTCCAAACTGTCTCTTTCGTGGTCTGGTAGGTTGGCGATCTTTAAAATGCTGCTAAAAAGTTGCCTTAGCTTCTGTACTTGTTTAGGTCACTACTGATTCCCATACCGCTTGAGTTTTTTTAAATCCCTACAAGCTAAGCTGAGCACAGCAATGGAGAGATGGGGAAGCTGAGGATAGTAATAGGGTGATGTGGGGGGTGAAGGGACCTAAAGACAGTAATGGGGTGCTAGGGGGAACCTGAGGATAGTAATGGGGCACTGTGAGGGGGCTAAAGACAGTAATAGGGTGCTGGGGGGGTCTAAGGACATTCATGGGGTGCTGTGGGGAGCTAAGGACAGAAATGGGGTCACTGAGAACATTGATGGGGGACTGAGGACAGTAATGGGGGCCTGAAGACAGTAATTGGGTCATTGAGGATATTAATTGGGGGGCCTGGAGGACAGTACTTGGGTCACTAAAGACATTATTGGGGAACTGAGAACATTATTGGAGGTAATAAGAAAGGGTTTTTTGGGACTTTGAGTGAGGCACAAGACACACGGTAGGAGAAATTATAAAATTGTTTAATTGGCATATAAGCAAAGCATACCTCATAAACATATGATACATGGTTGAACATGAGTTTTATTTTTATATATATACAAGACGATGGTATACAGAAAAGAATTTATATATATATATATATATATATATATATATATATATATATATATATATATACATACATACATCTAAAATTGCATAGTATCCCATGGAAGTAATTGGTACAAAAAGCCAAATGCTTCATGAGTAATGGGTACAAATGGGTTGTAAGATATAAATGAATCACAGTTGAGGTCAAGCTAGATGTTGGACACATGATGACATTGATGGGCTCGACACGTTTCTTGGCCTGTCGCCACTCATCAGGAGCAAACGCATAGCATAACTGAAAAAGATGAAAAAAGGTACCAAATAGGGTCTAATGTTTTGCCCAGATAGTAAGAAACAAGGTAGGGGCAAGGGGAAACAAGATGTGTATCTCCCTGAAATACTCACGTATACATTATTCTAGATAAGCAGCGTTGCAAGTCAGGATCACCTAGGCAATTGGAGTGGAAGTGGGAGCCTGATGCCTTTCAAAATCAGGTACTAGCTCCCCCCAGCTCCCCAAAAGCACCATCTTTTCACTAGGAGCGGGGGAGGAGGAGTTAAAGTGGAACTCCACTTTAAGCACTGTACTTAGAAACATTAGTGTGATACTTAAAACATGTATCTCTGAAAATGTAAGTTGGATACAGTTTTCATTATATCCTATGTACAGCATAAAAATATAGGATGATACTACAGTTTAAAAGTTCTGCTAGTCAGAATAAGGACAACATATTCACTTATGCTAAGCATTGAGGTTGTGGAGAGTGCTACTAGAGCAAATAAACTATGATGGGACAGTTTTGTTATTCATATGAGACAAAATTAGAAATTCACCTCATGTGGCAGCCAGTAGAGGTCAACACAGAAGAACATTTATTCTTTATGTAAAAAAAATACTTTATTTTTTAGCTTTTTTTTGTCAGAATTCACAAGTACAACCCCTTGCTGATAGCTGTCATAAAATATAGGTCTCAAATCTCTGTAGGATCTGCATTATATAAAGAAACAAAAGCAGGATTTTGCCACAGAGGATTGCTGTGTAGCTTTTCATTGAAAACTAAATATTCTATAAACTCAAAATCCACTCCTGGAAAACAACTTGCATGTACTTAAAGCTTAAAATTTTTTTTTAAAAAGCTGATCTACTTCACTTGCTTTAGCATTGAAAACCACGGCAATTCTAGTTCTTTTTTAATTTAAAATATATTCAGGGTATTTCATGGTTTTATTTCTCTGAACTTACTGAAGAATGTCAGTTGTTTGGCTTATAAATAACACATTTTCTGTAGCTTATATGGTCTTGAAAAATCCCTGTTTTTGTGGTCTGCTTATCGCAATACATGATGTAAGACTAACTAAACAGCAAGTAGAATTTTTATTGAACGCAGTTTAAGGTTAAAATCGGTTGTATCCTCCGCTTGGTGATTTTTACCTACAGATAAGCCTATAAGGATTTCCTGTAGGTTTCAGAGATATTCGCCCTGCATGCAGCCGCTGGCATCAGCGGCGCATGCGCTCTGAAGGTCTGGCGGATCGTGCTGGAAATTCAGAGCTCCTTGCCTCAACGGAGGACTCCTGAGCATCCACAGGAGTGACGCGGCCACTCACATCGCTGGAGCCGTGGACAAGGAAGAAACGCAGCGGGAACATGCCAGCTCCCTTAGCGGTGACTGGGAGATGGTGATGGCGATTCATTCTAATGTAAGTATTTCATAGTGAGCTAGTATACGGCGCATACTAGCTCATTATGCCTTTGCCTTATAGGGTTTTTTTTTCAGAGCATACAACCGCTTTAAACAACTTCTCGGCCACCTTCATTGAGTGGCCACATGTCTTTTTAGGTGACCTGAATAGTTTTCTCCCTGTGAGAGAATTATCATTTAGACATTTGTATATTGTGATCATATCTCCCCTTAAGTGTCTCTTCTCCAGGCAAAATAAGTTTGATGTTTGTAGTCGTTCCTCATAACTGATGTCATCCAGCCCCCATATAAGCTTTGTTGTTCATCTCTGGACTATCACCAGTCCTCAGCACATCCTTTCTGAGGACTGGTAACCAGAACTGGACAGCATGCTTAAGATGTGGCCAAACCAGAGTTTTGTAAAGTGGTAGAATTATCCCCTTATCTCTTTAGTAGATACCCTTTTAATGCATGCTAATAGTATGCTAGCTTTGCTTGCTTCAGCTTGGCATTAAATGCTATTGCTAAGCCTATGATCTACTAGGACTCCCAGATTACTTTTCATTCTTGATTCCCTCAAAGGTTTTCTCTCCATAGTGAGTAATTTGCCTTCATAATTTTAGCCCCAAAGTGCATTACAGGCAGTCCCCGACTTACGAACGCCTGACTTGCAAACGACTCCTACTTACCAACGGCCTCAATGCCGGCTGCTTGTGCTCCACGCTGGTCCTGGATACCTCCGAGCAGCTATCTTGCCACATTCCACACTGCAGTACTTCATGTACTGCATGGCCAGAAGTGCCTCCGAAGCGTGCAGAACATCCCTCCACAGGCAGACGCCGGAACATCTCACATCCCTGCACAAGCGGAAGTTACACTTACAAGCAGTGTTCCGACGTATAAACAGATTTCACTTACAAACAAACCTACAGTCCTTAATGTGTTCCTAACTCGGGGACTTCCATATAAAGAAGTAATATCCCCCAGGTAGGTACTAGGGACTTTATAGGCAACAAGGAAAAGGGGTCTGAACAGAATTTGTATAAATGATAATTTATTTATTGATTTATAGAAAATATAAAATTATTCAGCTGCAGACATCAATGTCTACAATTGCCACTCACTAACGATTTAGTTTTGCAAATTTGTTGTTCTTATTAACTTTATTTTTGGTGATGTCTGCACCTGAATAATTTTAGATTTTCTATAAATCAATAAATAATCATTTATACAAATTCTGTTCAGACCCCTTTTCCTTGTTGCCTATAAAGTCCCTAGTACCTACCTGGGGGATATTTGCTTTTTTATATTGAATCCAGGATTGGCAACCTTTAGCCTCCTTTTGGTGGATCTTCATAGCTTTTAACTCGGGGACTTCCTGTACTTTTTTAAGTATTAAACCTTATTTGCCATGTAGTTGCCCACCCCTTTATTTTATCAAGGTTTGCTTGTAAAAGTTGCTATATCCTGTTGTGGGGTTATTACTCTGCTTAGCTTTGTTTCATCAGCAAAAACTAATATTGAACTATTTATACCAGGGATGTGCAATTAGAGGACCTCCAGCTGTTGCAGAACTACAACTCCCATGAGGCATAGCAAGACAATGACAGCCACAAGCATGACACCCAGAGGTAGAGGCATGATGGGACTTGTAGTTTTGCAACAGCTGGAGATCCACTAATTGCATATCCCTGATTTATACCAACCTCTATATTATTTATGAACAAGGTAAACAGTATTCCTACCAGGACAGAACCTTGAGGTGCCCCACTTACATCTCCAAACCATTCAGAAGATATGCTATTTATCACCACTAGGGATGAGCCGAACACCAGAACATCTGAACATGCAAAAAAAGTTTGTTTGAACACGCGTACACCGTTAAAGCCTATGGGACACGAACGTGAAAAATCAAAAGTGCCAATTTTAAAGGCTTGTATGCAAGTTTTTGCCCTAAAAAGTGTTTGGGAACCCAGGTCCTGCCCCAGGGGACATGTATCAATGCAAAAAAAAGTTTTGCAGTTTTTTCGGGAGCAGTGATTTTAAGAATGCCTAAAGTGAAACAATAAAACTGAAATATTCCTTTAAATATCGTGCCTGGGGGTGTCTATAGTATGCCTGTAAAGTGGCGCAGTTTTCCCGTGTTTAGAAAAGGACCACAGCAAAATTACATGTCTAAAGGAAAAAAAGTCATTTAAAACTGCTTGTGACTGTAATGTATTGTCGGCAATATAGATAAAAATCATTGAGAAAAATGGCATGGGTTCCCCCCCAGCCCATTACCATTTGGGTCTGGTATGGATATTAAGGGGAACCGTGTACCCAAATTTAAAAAAAATGGCGTGGGGGCCCCCCAGGCACTATATACTTTGAACAGAAGTATATATAGTATATATATATATATAGTATATATATATATATATATATATATATATATATATATATATATATATATATACTATAAATATATATATATATATATATATATATATATATATATATATATATATATATATACTATAAATATATATATATATATATATATATATATATATATATATATATATATAGTTATAGGCTAGGTGACAGATACACACCGTTGGGATCAGGAGTGCACCACAAGGCAGTGGACCCTACGGCTGACTGCTGCAGATGGGAGTCGGGGTATAAGGAAGGCAGGGCCACTGGAACACCAACACGGATCCCATCGGGGTTAGAGCATAGGATTCCCTGGGGTGCTGAGTCTAAGAGCCAGCAGGTGTTTACTAGAGCCTCTAGTGGTGAAGATAGACTGGGCTGCAACCGGCTCCAGGTCGCAACCCGAAGGGTCCCCCAGCTCACACCCACAGTAAGCAACAGAAGGATAGGGATAGTAAGGAATAAGCCAAGGTCAGGGCCACAAGCAGACAAGGACAACAGAGTACATGCCAACTTTCAGGGTCACAGGCAAACAGGGATAGTCAGGGACATGCCAAAGGTCACGGTCTTGAGCAGACAGGAATAGTATAGAACAAACCAAGGTCGGTAACAGAAATAAACGTAGCGCACACGGCAGGCAGGAACAGGAAGCCAAACACACAAAGGTTGATGAGCAGGGCTGACCTGCAGTGCAGAGGTGAATATAGAGTTCTCCGATAGGAGCTGGGGTGGAGCCATGCTACGGGAGAGTAAATAAAAGAAGTCAGGTGAGAGACAATAAAAAAGAAAGAAGGACGGCGCCCTCTAAGTGCAGCATGTATGTTAAAAATATTTATTACAATAGATAAAAACACTCACATTTGAGTTGCTAAAAACCAGCATGTAAAGTAGTTTCATCCGCGTGCTCTCGGGGGATGTGGGTGTCACAGGCCAGTGGGGGGGTTCCTGGGATGTGAGTCCTGTGACTTGGGTCCTGGTAGCTATTCCGGTGGTGCCGAGGGTCCTCAGAGCCTCCGGGCGGCCAGGATGTCGGTCATGGATCCTCCGTGGAGCGCTGTGCTGACCTGCGTCTTCACCTCCGGGAGCGGGGTGAGGCGGGCGGTGCTTCGTGTTCGAAGCATGCGTGCTCCTTTATCAGGCTATGGTGGTGGCCATATTCAGTGTGGGAATTTATACCATAGGCACTGGGAGGGGTGGAGAGGTAATTGAGAGGAGGGCGGGACTATGTATAATGATTGGGCGTGTAGGTAACCATGGAGATAGGGTGTACACAATATGGAAGGGGAGTGAAGGGAGACGGGGAGTGGGTGGGGCGGGGAGTTAGGAGGGGGGGAGGGGAGATATGCAAATGAGTATGTTGTGGTAAGAACATATATGTGTGTATATGGATCATGGGGTAAGGAGAAGGCGGTCTTCATAGTGGTCGGGAACAAAATATATATATAAATAAATAAATAAATATATATATATATATATATATATATATATATATATATATATGTACACATATTTATATATATACATACACGTAAACATATATGGGAAGGTAATACAAAAATGCAGCAAACGGTATATAATTAAATAGGTATATAATTGTAGGGAGAGATGGGTGGTATATATGAGAAGAAATGACGCAATGATGGAAAAGGAATAAAACATGTACAATGTATATATGTGTGTAAACACAAAGAACCATTTATAAAGGATCCCTTCACACACACTTATGCCCCGTACACACGGTCGGATTTTCCGATGGAAAATGTCCGATCGGAGCGTGTTGTCGGACATTCCGACCGTGTGTGGGCTCCATCGGATATTTTCCATCCGATTTTCCGACACAGAAAGTTTGAGAGCAGGCTATAAAATTTTCCGACAACAAAATCCGATTGCGTCAATTCCGACCGTGTGTGGCCAGTTCCGACGCACAAAGTGCCACGTATGCTCAAAAGAAATTCTGAGACGGAACAGCTCAGTCTGGTAAAATTAGCGTTCGGAATGGATACAGCACTTTCGTCACGCTGCAATGTAAAAAATGGTTTAATACAGCGCACTCTCTTCTTCTTTATAATGTGAGAAGAATTAAGTAGTTTTGCTGCTTATATTCACACAGACTTCTCACAAACTTTTTTCTTTATTATTTATCGTGATTCCCTCAATATATTTTGATTTGTCACATGTGACCATTTTTTTTTTGTTTGTCTTTAATTGTAAATTTTTTTTTTTCAAGGCTGTTTTTTTTTTTTAAATTTTGTTTGCTTTTTAATAAAGAATATTTTTGTGTGTGTTTTGTGTGTCAAGTTACCACAACACCATTGATATCTTGTATTATTTATTCTCAAGGAGATTGCTTGGTGTTGGTGTCCCTTGTTAATTTCACATTGTATATTTGAAATGTACCTGCCTCCTCACAAACAAACTGTCCTTTTTGAATGAAAACACACATAGGCGAGTATAATTGAAACAAAGATTCCTTTATTAAGGGCTCATAACCAAACAAAGAGGGAGGCAGCACTGGAAAAACAGCAGAAATTGGTGAAGCCTTGGACCCCCATCACACACATCAATTATTTTACTGCAAAATTGTTGGCCTGAGGAGTCCATATGTAAGGAAGTGCAGTCTGATCCAGAAGTCCCAGAGATCATGAAAGCAGCAGATGACATGTATGTGCCCAGGCTGTGGTCATACAAGAGCCTGCATCTTTGGCCAAACCAGACTGAACCCAGGGTCATCACTCTCTGGTCTTCCTTCCACGCTTCCTTCCACGCTGTGGCTCTGGTGGTGGAGTTGTGGCAGCAGGAGGAGGAGGAGGAGGAGGATGGTCAAACTCAATCACGTCAGTCTTGGGTGTGATTTCGCCACTCACCTCCTTAGTTAGGACTTTATAAATAAGTTTCTCACACATGAGGCATTGACCCTCCTGCATGCACTTCAGTTTGGTGGCAGCCAAGCAGGCAAAGGTCTCTTCAGGAGTGGGTAAGGCTCTGAGGGATGCAGAAGCCTCCTGAATGAGCCTGAGCGCTGAATCCTGCATGTGAGTCGCCTTCCTCGGTCTTTTGTATGGAAGGCGGAGGGGAGGAACCTGGGATTCTGTCAGGCTGCGACTGGTCCCAGGCTTCTCCTGGCTGCAATTTAGCCCGCCTCCTCTGGGCTGCAACTTAGCCCCGCCTCCTCCTGGCTGCCACATTCCACAGCCTCCTCCTGGCTGAGGTCTTCCTGTGTATGAAAAAGGGACATAGTTTTAGTTTTTTATTCATCAATCACACACAATTTTCATCTCATGACTGTTGCAAATTGAATGTTAACAAATATATAACTGATGATCATTCTGAGCCCAGCATTTTTCATTCTTGTCCCAAATATTTTTGCCCATGACTGTCTATTGATATGTAAAACACTTTATTAAATCAGCAATTAGTGATTAATAATGACATCTAGTAAAGATCATTTATTTCTTGACTAGAAATCTGTAGAAGAATGCTATACCTGGCTCCATCTGGGCTCCTCCACTTTTTCCTGGCTGGAAGTCCCAGGTTGGACATCGGAAGCCTCAGCTGGGGTGAAAGGAAGAGTGGAAGGAAGAATGGAGAGGGATTCCCTGACTTCAGTCTGGTCTGACAGAAACTGCAGCCTCTCATAGTACCACAAGTAAAAGGGGAAAAGACCACCGCGCTGTATAAATACAAATAATTAACACAATCAAGTAATAAAGTGACAAACAATTAAATGAAAAGCAAAAGCAGCCGCCAAAAAGGTGAGATACACACACTAAAGACAATCAATAAACAAAGAAAGCAGCGCTGTGAATTGGGTGAATAAAAATATGAGTGATAAATAAATACATTGAATAAATACTTAAATTAGGTAATAGACAATAAAGTTCATGGTCAAAACATATGAGTCAATAATATTTCTAATCCATGATCAACCATCCAAGGAGTGAGGTAGATGAGGAACCAAGGGCAGGGGTCCCCGTCTGAGGCAGGATTGGAAATAAAACTGGGTAAAACCTTCACCGCACCACTGTGATATGGATAAAATGCGCGCTTACCAACCGGCAAGCTTAGGGAAGCTTGCGTCCTTAACCCAGTCGGGGCCTTTCTTGGGATGGAGACACCACTAAATCGTTCCTTAGACCGTAAGTAGCCCACTATCCTCCACACATAGACAGAGCCTGGATGTTAGGGATACTATACTCCTAACCAGGAGTTGTTCTCACAGACAATGCCCCAAAAGAAAAGGAAGAGCAACATAGCGTAATCCTCCTCAGAAGGACTCCGGTCTCTCCATTCCAGAATGGAGAGACCGGAGTCCGTCTGAGGAGGATTACGCTATGTTGCTCTTCCTTTTCTTTTGGGGCATTGTCTGTGAGAACAACTCCTGGTTAGGAGTATAGTATCCCTAACATCCAGGCTCTGTCTATGTGTGGAGGATAGTGGGCTACTTACGGTCTAAGGAACGATTTAGTGGTGTCTCCATCCCAAGAAAGGCCCCGACCGGGTTAAGGTCGCAAGCTTCCCTAAGCTTGCCGGTTGGTAAGCGTGCATTTTATCCATATCACAGTGGTGCGGTGAAGGTTTTACCCAGTTTTATTTCCAATCCTCCCTCTCATCGTACCACAGCCTGGGGACATAAATGTCATCTGCTCCAGCTCCTGATCTCTGGGAATCTGTGACCTTCTTGCACTCCCTAAGATAAGTGCTCCTCAGGCCACCAATTTTGGTTTTTAAATAGGGGATGGTTGCCGTGGGGACCACCGGCGTCACCAACTCCAGCAGTTTCTCCAGCGCTGTCTGCCTCTTTTGTTTATGATTATAATGCGGGTGTTTCACCTGCCACAAACAGGGCAGCTCCCTGTACTTGTCTATGAACAGGGGGAGGAAGTTGTGGTCATTGAAGCCATCCATTTTATCTGCAAGACACAACCCAAGACAAAACCTAATGTCAGGCGAAACTCTCCTAATCTTGTTACAATATAGGCCTCAATCTAGAAGCAGTATAGGCCCAAGTTTAGGTCTTACCTTCGTTATCACGATCGGCGCCTACTATACTCCTTCCTCCGCTCACAGATCGTACATACTACGCACGCGTGTTGCGCTTTATACACCCTGCGCATGCGTATAACTCCACCCACCCCTGAATTCTTTCTAGTCTATTCCCCACCCCTTTTCGTTCAGCGCAGTGGGGGAAGAGCACATGGCGGAGACACAGCAGGTGCGTGCTTATTATAGCAACGAGGAGGAGGGGGAGGAAAGCCCGGAGCCGGAAACGCCTGGATCCAGAAGGAGACGATTTAAGGCCTCAAATATGTCCTTTGGGGAGATATTGGAGATGGTCGACATCCTGAAGAGGGCCGACTATGATGGAAAGTATGGATCTTACTGCAACCCCAATGTCAGAAAGGCCAAGATCATGGTGAAAGTGGTCAAAAGTCTGCCCCGGAATTTCGGGGTATGACGATCGAAAGATCAGCTCAGGAAGCGGTGGTCGGACCTCAAATTAAGAGAACACGAGCAGTACAGAAGGATCAGGAGAGTGCTGCAAAAAAGTAAGTAGTTGTGCTGTGTTCCTATTCTTTTTGTATGTGTGTGATGGAAAAATCTGGACAGCCGCACTCCGGATTGGAAAAGTAAAAAACAAAATCCTCTTTATTGAAAAAGTAATAAGATGATTAAAATCCGTACATGGCTTTGTTGGGATAATGCAGCATAACCGCTAACGTGTTTCACGCTCCTATAGAGCGCTTACTCATAGCTGGTTTGTACGAAAGTGATCACCACTTATATACACATAATTTGTCTACCACATGACTACATATTGATTATCTGATTCTGAACAGCTGATCGTTAGTCTGTGTGGGATCTTTTTGGCATAGATGTGATTGGATGTGCGTCCTATAGTGGAATCACTAATGAAGACATGAATATATAAATGAAATGTGTTCATGTTGACAAATGTCAACATATATGAATGATAAAAAATTCTTTTCAAGGTTTTCGAAAAAACATATTTGTTATTTTCCAAAATCACAAGAATGAGATGGGTGCTGGAATTTGACGTTCAAAAGTATAAATTATCATACGGATAGGCGCAAGTATGGGCAAACTATGTGAACTGGTGGCTGCGGTATAATGTAAATGGTGTATAAAGTGAGAATTAGGTCTATATGCATGTGGTAAAAAGATGTGCATCCAACACCACTATCGGTGTCTACAAAAAAAGACTAAATATGTGTGTATGGTGCATAAATATATGTAAAAAATTAAACGACATAAAGGTAAAAATAAAAATAAAAATAATAATAAAAAGCAATTCTTTATATATATATGTGTATGTATATATACACGATGATTTCAGCTTTAAAAAAACGTGATAACGTATGTGAATTGGAAGCTGAACAGAAAACTGGCGTCCTGTCGCAATGATGCGACCAATAATCTCCTGATTTGCAGGAGTCTATGTGTAAATAAGTGCTTTTGCTTGAATTCCTACATGTGTGAATATTAATCTTTGCAGCATATAAAGGATTATGAAACTTATCACTCACTGATAACCCCGCCACTCCAGTTTCACAAAAGCGCTCATTTAAAACCTTGCATCACTCCGTATGGGATGCATTCATCCCAATCAAGCAACAACATTAACGTTGCTGAACGTCTTTCTTTGAAGCAATCACATCTCTCGATGAATTGTCTTCAAGTGTATGGGCAGAACTATATGAGGTAGATAAAAATGGGACAAAATACAGTGTTTGCGCACCTGTCAATATTCTTTCTATACATAGTATAGTATTGGCAGTGACCATATGACAGGTTCATCCAATATATGTGTTTATATCAATGGATAAGTTACAATCTCACTAAACCAATTACTATGTGAAATAAACAACTGATCTACCTCTTTGAAGACCACAGCTCTTAAATCAACTCAAAACACATGAGAACTTTGCAAAGAAGGTAATGGACCATGTACACATGTGGTGAAAAACATTTGTGCAAACATTTGTGCAAAGTTAGTGTTATGGTTTACCTACAGCTACCATCAAACAATAATGTCTAATTAGAAACGAGATTCAAGTGACAGTGAATGCAAAAGATATAGTAAATTGTTTCTTTTTTGATGAAAGCATATATGCATATCACTAGTCATTTGCTCGTATGAGTGGGAGGATGTGTGGCCCAATAAAATGGATCGGTTACTGGGGATATGTGTAAAAGAGGAACTCATATATTGATATGTGTCCCTATATGTTTTTTTGCTCCATCATCCACCAAAAAGAATGTGGATGTGTGATCAAGGAAAAAGTTGGGAGGAAAGGGTTACAGATGTATTACTCGGGGATATAGCTTCAATGTTGTTTTATTCATAGAAATGTGAAACGTCCCACTCAAAGTTTAACCCCCGTGGGATCCTGGTGTCCAACGAGAATATCCAAAGGACTTCTCGTTTGCACAGTAACTGGAATCTGTCACCTCCTCTCACCGGTGTGATGATTTTATCAATGCCCTGAATAGTTAAACTGGAAGTGTCTTTGTGGTGTGTGTAAACCCAGTGCTTTGATACATTAGTTAAGATCTCCTTCTCAATATTGTACAGGTGATCATGTAACCTGTCTCTGAGATGCCGTGTTGTGCGTCCAACATATTGTACCTGGCAACTGGTGCATGTAATAACATATACCACAAATTTGGTGTTACAATTAATAAACACGGGAATCGAGAATTCTTTTTGATTGCTGCATGATTTTATGAGTTGACCCGTTTTAATGTACCTGCAGTAATTACAAGTTTTTATTCCACACTTGAAATTGCCTGTGAAATTGAGCCAATTGGATTTTGTTCGGTTGGTTGAGAACAAACTGGGAGACAATGAACGTCCCAATGTAGGTGCTCTGCGGGATACAACCTTGATCCCTTTAGAAAGGATGTTGTTATATATAGGGTCATTATTAGGGATGAGCCGAACACCCCCCGGTTCGGTTCGCACCAGAACCTGCGAACGGACCGAAAGTTCGCACGAACGTTAGAACCCCATTGACGTCTATGGGACTCGAACGTTCGAAATCAAAAGTGCTCATTTTAAAGGCTAATTTGCATGGTATTGTCCTAAAAAGGGTTTGGGAACCCGGGTCCTACCCCAGGGGACATGTATCAATGCAAAAAAAACTTTTAAAAACGGCCGTTTTTTCGGGAGCAGTGATTTTAATGATGCTTAAAGTAAAAAAAAAAAAAAAGTGAAATATTCCTTTAAATATCGTACCTGGGGGGTGTCTATAGTATGCCTGTAAAGTGACGCATGTTTCCCGTGTTTAGAACAGTCCCTGCACCAAATGTCATTTTTAAAGGAAAAAATCTCATTTAAAACTGCTTGCGGGTTTAATGTAATGTCGGGTCATGGCAATATGGATGAAAATCAGTGAGACAAACGGCATGGGTACCCCCCAGTCCATTACCAGGCCCTTTGGGTCTTGTATGGATATTAAGGGGAACCCCGCACCCAAATTAAAATAAGGAAAGGTGTGGGGCCACCAGGCCCTATATACTCTGAACAGCAGTATACAGGCGGTGCAAACAAGACAGGGACTGTAGGTTTGTTGTTAAGTAGAATCTGTTTGTAATTTTGAACGGGTACATTTTTAACGTGTTTAGCTCCAGCCAAAAAATCTTTTTTAAGCTTTTTGGAAAACATAGGGAAGGGTTATCACCCCTGTGACATTTGTTTTGCTGTCTTTCCTCCTCTTCAGAAGATTTCACCTCACTTTTTGTCCCAATGAAAAATGTTTTTTGAAAATTTGGTTTTTTTTGTGGAACAAGGATTGGAAAGCATCAGTGGAAAGGAGAATTTTTTTTCCCATATTAACTCTTACAGGAGAGAATTTCCCTTCCTATGGGGTAGATTTCATCTCACTTCCTGTTGTCTCCTTCCGTTTGCAAGTAGGAGTCGTTTGTAAGTTAGATGTTTGAAAGTAGGGTTCTGCCCTATATACTCAGCAGAAATTTGGGCCTTAGGTGTTGCTGTGGCCACAACACTGTAAGCCCTCACAGGGCCCTGCTGTGAAATATTAGATCAAGAATTGTAATTACATGCCCCTGTTGAACAGGAGCTGAAAAATTAGGCCTTAGGCACTGGTGCTGATGCCACAACACTGCAACCCCTCACAGACACTCTAGTTGGAACGCAGGAACGAGCCCTGCTGCAAAGTATTGCATCAAAAATTGTAATTACACGCCCCTGTTAGACAGGAGCAGAAAAATTGGGCCTTGGGCACTGGTGCTGGTGCCACAACACTGCAACCCCTCACAGACACTCTAGTTGGAATGCAGGAACGAGCCCTGCTGCAAAGTATTGCATCAAAAATTGTAATTACACGCCCCTGTTAGACAGGAGCAGAAAAATTGGGCCTTGGGCACTGGTGCTGGTGCCACAACACTGCAACCCCTCACAGACACTCTAGTTGGAATGCAGGAACGAGCCCTGCTGCAAAGTATTGCATCAAAAATTGTAATTACACGCCCCTGTTAGACAGGAGCAGAAAAATTGTGCCTTAGGCACTGGTGGGGGCACCCAGAACCAAAAATGTTCTTACAAGCTATCAGCGTGATGATTGAGGAGGAAGAGGATAATTACTCAGGGATAGTCACTCAGCATCAGCATAGGCAGTCTTTGAAGGGATCTGAGATTTCAAAAAAAATTATTCGGTTACATCAGCATCAGGTGCTTGGTAGCTGGTGGTGATCCAAGACTGATTCATTTTTATGAAGGTCAGTCGATCGACCGAGTCGGTGGACAGACGCACCCTGTGATCGGTTACCACGCCTCCAGCAGCACTGAATGTGAGTTCCGAAAGAACGCTGGATGCAGGACAGGCCAGTAGCTCAATTGCATACTGTGCAAGCTCTGGCCAGTGATCCATCCTCAAGACCCAGTAACCCAGAGGATTTTCAGTGGGAAAGGTGTCCAAGTCTGATCTTGCCCCTAGGTATTCCTGCACCATGTAAAACAGACGCTGGCGATGGTTGCTGGAACCAATCATACCTTGGGGCTGCGGACCAAAAAATTGTCTGAACGCATCGGTCAGACGGCCACCTTCTCCACCGCTCCTTCTTTGACTGACCGAAGCCTCAGCAACACGTTGTCCAGAAACAGGAGTTTGTAACCTCCCAGTCTCTGGGAACGCATTGCACAGACCTTCTGCAAGGCCTCCCGAAGATGTTTCATCCTCTGCTCCCTCTGCGATGGCAAGATAAGGTCCGCAACCTTACCCTTGTAACGTGGATCAAGGAGGGTTGCCATCCAGTATTGGTCCTTCTCCTTGATACCACGAATACGAGGATCCTTACGCAGGCTTTGCAGGATCAGGGAGGCCATGCAGCGTAGGTTTGCTGAGGCATTCGGTCCGGAGTCCTCTGGGTCACTAAGGACGACATGGTCCGCAGCCACCTCCTCCCAGCCACGTACAAGTCCATGTGTTTCTTGGGACTGATCCCTTAAAGACTGCTGCTGATGCTGATGCCCAGGCTCCATCTCCATACTGACACAATCTTCCTCCTCTTCCTCCTCCTCCTCGTCCTCTTCCTGTGTGATCGGCGGGCACGCAGGAACACTGTCTGGATAAAGGGGGCCTTGAGAGCTAAGGAAGTCCTCCTCTTCCTGCCTCTGTTCTGCCTCAAGTGCCCTGTCCATTATTCCACGCAGCATGTGCTCCAACAGGTGGACAAGGGGGACAGTGTCACTGATGCATGCACTGTCACTGCTCACCATCCTCGTGGCCTCCTCAAATGGTGACAGGACAGTGCATGCATCCCTGATCATGGCCCACTGGCGTGGGGAAAAAAAACCAAGCTCCCCTGACCCTGTCCTGGTGCCATAGTCCCACAGATACTCATTGATGGCCCTCTGCTGCGTGTGCAGCCGCTGCAGCATGGCCAACGTTGAGTTCCACCTGGTGGGCATGTCACAGATTAGGCGGTTCTTGGGCAGGTTAAACTCCTTTTGGAGGTCCGTCAGCCGAGCACTGGCATTATATGACCGGCGGAAATGCACACAGACTTTCCTGGCCTGCCTCAGGACATCCTGTAATCCCGGGTACCTGCCCAAGAACCGCTGCACCACCAAGTTAAGGACGTGAGCCAAACAGGGCACATGGGTCATTTGTCCCTGTCGGAGGGCAGAGAGGAGGTTGGTGCCATTGTCGCAAACCACCATTCCTGCCTTAAGTTGGTGTGGCATCAACCACCTCTGAACCTGCCCCTGCAGAGCTGACAGAACCTCTGCCCCAGTGTGGCTCCTGTCCCCCAAGCACACCAGCTCAAGCACTGCATGGCATCTTTTGGCCTGCGTACTTGCGTAGCCCCTTGAACGACTACGGAGCACCGCTGGTTCCGAGGAAGAGGCCATGGAGGAAGAAGAAGAGGAGGGGGTGGAGGAGAGAGGTGTGTAGCAATCATTAGCATTTTGGAGGCGTGGTGGCGGAACAACCTCCAACACTACTGCACCTTGTCCTGCATCCTTCCCAGCTGCCAGCAGAGTCACCCAATGCGCCGTGAAACTTAGGTAACGTCCCTGTCCATGCCTGCTGGACCATGAGTCAACGGTAATATGCACCTTACCGCTGACCGCCCTGTCCAGCGAGGCATGGACATTGCCTTCCACATGCCGGTAGAGAGCCGGAATTGCCTTCCGTGAGAAAAAGTGGCGTTTGGGTACCTGCCACTGAGGAACCGCACATTCCACAAACTCACGGAAGGGGGCAGAGTCTTCCAACTGAAAAGGCAACAGTTGAAGTGCTAGCAATTTTGCCAAGCTAGCATTCAACCGCTGGGCATGTGGATGGCTGGGAGCAAACTTCTTTTGGCGGTGCAGCAGCTGGGGCAGGGAAATTTGCCTGGTACAATCTGACGTCGGTGTACCAAAAGCAGATTGCCCACAAGTACTTGGCTGTGACACACCTAATTCTACACCTTCATTCCTCTCAGTGCAGGTCTCAGAGAGGACTGAAGGTCTAGTGGGGTTGGAAATCTCAGCTGATGAGGAGCAAGGAGAGGTCCTCTTTGTTCTTTGGTGTGGGTCTTTTAGATGCGCTTGCCAACGAACTGCATGGCAGGTCAACATATGTCTGGTCAAGCATGTGGTACCTAAGCGGGAGATGTTTTGGCCACGTGAGATACGCTTGAGACATATGTTGCAAATAGCAGCGGTGCGATCTGATGCACTCGTCTCAAAAAAGGCCCACACCAAAGAACTTTTTTGAATAACGCGCAGAGACTGCAGCGCCCTGCACATGTGATGCAGTCAATGTGCTGCCCTTAGGCTGGCCCCTGGAGGGCATCCTGCCTCGTTGGTGATGTGCCGCCTCCTCCTCCTCCTCTCTCCTATCAGGCACCCACGTTGAGTCAGTGACCTCATCATCCCCTCCCTCCTCATCACTGGAGCAAACCTGGCAGTATGCTGCAGCAGGGGGAGCATGACTGCCAGATTGCTGTCCTTCTTGGGCACCCCCTCTGTCCGTGCTCATGTTACTGCCTTCATCGAGCTCAGTATCATCATCAGAGCCTTCCAAACGCTGGGCATCCTCCTGGAGCATGTACCCAACACTGTGGTCAAACAGTTCGAGGGACTCCTCAGGAGGACATGGTGGAGCTAGGGAAGGAGTCACTGATGACATTGAGCCGAGGGAAGAGGCCACTGCTTTGCCATACAAAGCACCCTGGGCATGGGTGAGAGAGGATGAGGAGGATGAGGACGGCTTGGTCATCCACTCGACCAAGTCTTCCGCATGTTGCGGCTCAACACGGCCAGCTGCCGGAAAAAAGGCCAAGCGTGTCCCATGGCCACGTGCTGATGAGTATGCACCGTCTCCACAACCAGCACTAGACACAGAGCCTGCTTGCCCTCTCTTATTGGCTTGTGACTGTCTGCCTCTCCTTCTTGGCCTTCCAGACATACTAATGGCCTGTAGCTGCACTAAGCTGGGATATATATATATATATATATATATATATATATATATATATATATATATATATATATATACTGCAGCTAGCAAAATCAACTGCCTGCCTGTAGTATGAGAGCACCACCAACCTTCTACAGGTAGCTTTAGCTGAACACTGTGAGGTGGACGCACCCCACTAACTTGTAGGTTTAGCTGAACACTGTGAGCAGGACGCACTGCACTAACTGTAAATAGTCTAGCTGCCTGACCGTGGTACTAATAGGATCAAAAGAACACCAGTAATTTTCTTCAGGTAGCTTTATATACTGTAACAAGACAAGCCTGCCTGTCAGTAGGAAGATAACAGGAACGGATCTAGCTGAACACTGTGAGCAGGACGCACTGCACTAACTGCAAATAGTCTAGCTGCCTGACCGTGGTACTAATAGGATCAAAAGAACACCAGTAATTTTCTTCAGGTAGCTTTATATACTGTAACAAGACAAGCCTGCCTGTCAGTAGGAAGATAACAGGAACGGATCTAGCTGAACACTGTGAGCAGGACGCACTGTACTAAATGTAAATAGTCTAGCTGCCTGACCGTGGTACTAATAGGATCAAAAGAACACCAGTAATTTTCTTTAGGTAGCTGTAAATACTTTAACAAGACAAGCCTGCCTGTCAGTAGGAAGATAACAGGAACGGATCTAGCTGAACACTGTGAGCAGGACGCACTGCACTAATTGTAAATAGTCTAGCTGCCTGACCGTGGTACTAATAGGATCAAAAGAACACCAGTAATTTTCTTCAGGTAGCTTTATATACTGTAACAAGACAAGCCTGCCTGTCAGTAGGAAGATAACAGGAACGGATCTAGCTGAACACTGTGAGCAGGACACACTGCACTAACTGTAAATAGTCTAGCTGCCTGACCGTGGTACTAATAGGATCAAAAGAACACCAGTAATTTTCTTCAGGTAGCTTTATATACTGTAACAAGACAAGCCTGCCTGTCAGTAGGAAGATAACAGGAACGGATCTAGCTGAACACTGTGAGCAGGACGCACTGCACTAACTGTAAATAGTCTAGCTGCCTGACCGTGGTACTAATAGGATCAAAAGAACACCAGTAATTTTCTTCAGGTAGCTTTATATACTGTAACAAGACAAGCCTGCCTGTCAGTAGGAAGATAACAGGAACGGATCTAGCTGAACACTGTGAGCAGGACGCACTGTACTAAATGTAAATAGTCTAGCTGCCTGACCGTGGTACTAATAGGATCAAAAGAACACCAGTAATTTTCTTTAGGTAGCTGTAAATACTTTAACAAGACAAGCCTGCCTGTCAGTAGGAAGATAACAGGAACGGATCTAGCTGAACACTGTGAGCAGGACACACTGCACTAAATGTAAATAGTCTAGCTGCCTGACCGTGGTACTAATAGGATCAAAAGAACACCAGTAATTTTCTTCAGGTAGCTTTATATACTGTAACAAGACAAGCCTGCCTGTCAGTAGGAAGATAACAGGAACGGATCTAGCTGAACACTGTGAGCAGGACGCACTGCACTAACTGTAAATAGTCTAGCTGCCTGACCGTGGTACTAATAGGATCAAAAGAACACCAGTAATTTTCTTCAGGTAGCTTTATATACTGTAACAAGACAAGCCTGCCTGTCAGTAGGAAGATAACAGGAACGGATCTAGCTAAACACTGTGAGCAGGTCGCACTGTACTAAATGTAAATAGTCTAGCTGCCTGACCGTGGTACTAATAGGATCAAAAGAACACCAGTAATTTTCTTTAGGTAGCTGTAAATACTTTAACAAGACAAGCCTGCCTGTCAGTAGGAAGATAACAGGAACGGATCTAGCTGAACACTGTGAGCAGGACGCACTGCACTAAATGTAAATAGTCTAGCTGCCTGACCGTGGTACTAATAGAATCAAAAGAACACCAGTAATTTTCTTCAGGTAGCTTTATATACTGTAACAAGACAAGCCTGCCTGTCAGTAGGAAGATAACAGGAACGGATCTAGCTGAACACTGTGAGCAGGACGCACTGCACTAAATGTAGATAGTCTAGCTGCCTGACCGTGGTACTAATAGGATCAAAAGAACACCAGTAATTTTCTTCAGGTAGCTTTATATACTGTAACAAGACAATCCTGCCTGTCAGTAGGAAGATGACAGGAACGGATCTAGCTGAACACTGTGAGCAGGATGCACTGTACTAAATGTAAATAGTCTAGCTGTCTGACCGTGGTACTAATAGGATCAAAAGAACACCAGTAATTTTCTTTAGGTAGCTGTAAATACTGTAACAAGACAAGCCTACCTGTCAGTAGGAAGATAACAGGAACGGATCTAGTTGAACACTGTGAGCAGGACGCACTGCACTAAATGTAAATAGTCTAGCTGCCTGACCGTGGTACTAATAGGATCAAAAGAACACCAGTAATTTTCTTCAGGTAGCTTTATATACTGTAACAAGACAAGCCTGCCTGTCAGTAGGAAGATAACAGGAACGGATCTAGCTGAACACTGTGAGCAGGACGCACTGCACTAACTGTAAATAGTCTAGCTGCCTGACCGTGGTACTAATAGGATCAAAAGAACACCAGTAATTTTCTTTAGGTAGCTGTAAATACTGTAACAAGACAAGCCTGCCTGTCAGTAGGAAGATAACAGGAACGGATCTAGCTGAACACTGTGAGCAGGACGCAGTGCACTAAATGTAAATATTCTAGAAGATAACAGGAACGGATCTAGCTAAACTGAATACAGTGTATATATATATATATATGCAACACCTGGGATGCATATATATACACAATACACTTTAAGTGCAGCTAACTGACTGACTGTCCTGTTTAATCTAGATAACTCAAATGAAATGACACTGTCTCTCTCTCTCTCTAAGCACACCGGAACACACTGCACAGGGCCGCCGTGCAGGCGGCCTTATATAGTGTGGGGCGTGTACTAAATCCTCTGAGCCATAATTGGCCAAAGCCTCCTTGGCTTTGGCCAATTACGGCTCTCTGTTCAGGCGGCGCTGTGATTGGCCAAGCATGCGGGTCATAGTGCATGCTTGGCCAATCATCAGCAAGCAATGCACTGCGATGCCGCAGTGAATTATGGGCCGTGACGCGCCACACGAATTTGGCGCGAACGGCCCATATCGTTCGCAATTCGGCGAACGACCGAACAGCCGATGTTCGAGTCGAACATGGGTTCGACTCGAACACGAAGCTCATCCCTAGTCATTATACAAAACAGGAAGGTGTTTCATGATAATTTTCTTGATTGTATTAAATTCAGAGCTGTATGGAGTAGAAAATACCGGGATTCTAGGGGACATGTCCCTTCTCTGTTGAATGTTTTTAGCTGTTTTTTTCTTTACAAGTGAAGGTCTTGGGATAGATCTTACTGTGTTGAGTGCTTTTTGTACTGATGTTTCTTTATAGCCTCGAGCTTTAAACCTGTTTGCCATGCTTTTGGCTTCAGCCTCAAAAGTATCAGGAGAGCTACATAGGCGCTTTAACCTTAAAAACTGGCTATATGGAATGCCTCTGATGGTGTGTTTAGGGTGTGCAGAGTCAGCTCTAAGTAGAGTGTTGCCACTGAGAGGTTTTCTGTACAGACTGGATTGAATCGCATCACCGGACCCCGCCAGTTGCACATCAAGGAATTCTATGGATCTGGATTGCAGATTTCCCGTAAATTTTAGATTTAATGGATTGTCATTGAAATATGCCAGCCAGATATCCAAATTAGCTTCTCTATCTGATGTAATAAATAACAGGTCGTCTATAAAGCAACAGAAAAAGACCGTATCTTTACGGCGGGGACTATTTGGTCCAAAGATGCGGGACCTCTCCCACCAGCCCATATAAATATTGGCCAGTGAGGGGGAAATTTTGGCTCCCATAGAGGCCCCACATTTCTGGAGAAAATAGTCCCCGTCAAACATAAAAAAATTGTGTGTTAAAAGATACTCCAGGGCTTGTACAATGAACTCTTGTAAAATCAAAGAGAGTTTGCCTGTTTTTCTAAGAAAATAAGTGACTGCCTGGATCCCCAGATGATGTGGGATACTAGAGTACAAACTAGATACATCACAGCTGATCCATCTATAATTGTCTTCCCATTTAATGTCTTGTAGTTTGTTCAATAAATCGTTCGTGTCTTTTATGTAACCAGGGAGACTAGTGGCTATTGGCTGTAAATGAGAGTCTACCCACTCTCCTAAGCGTTCATTTAAAGAGCCTATCCCCGCCACTATAGGTCGACCTGTAAGGGGATTTAACCCCTTGTGGATCTTTGGTAAGTGATGGAATATTGGTGTTATGGGGCATTCTGGAATAAGAAATTCTTTCTCCCTAGGAGTGAATATACCCATATGTATGGCTCTATTCTTTTTGTGTTTATTACGTTCGTGCTGATCCATCTGCTTTTCGGAACTGTTGTACAGTTTAAAATGGCAACTTTCATGTTCATGGGCACATTATTTGTTCGTATCAAACATTTTTATTTCGGCCTATAAAACACCATTGTTTTGGCCATATGCATTTGACCACATTTTTTAGGGCCTACTTGTCTGAAAATAATTTGGTTGTAGATGGGTTTGTTACTAGAATGAAATGCAAACTAGATTCTGTGTAAGGAGAGGACACTCAGCAGCTGTTTACACATCTGAACACAGGAGCACTAGTGTGGGACACAAGAACACCCTTTTTATTTGGGGGCCCACACAGGTGCTCCAGTGTATACTATAGGGGTGTCTCCATCTGTGAAGCTTGTACAAAACATCTAAAGTATTGAAAGTTGACAAAGGACCCAAAAAATTCTACATCTTGGAACTCTGCCAAAATCAACAATTGTGCCCCACTTCCAAGCAATGTTTCATATTTATAGTTCTGCCATTAAATATCTGTGTGCTAAGTATACCATTTTTTTTCACATAGGGGAGAAAAGACTCAGAGGACACTCCTCATCCGAGGAGACCAGAGACCCCCCACCTCTGGAAGAAGGGGAAATCCCACAAAGACAAGCAGAGCAGGAGGAGGAAGACGTGGTGGAAATTGGCACCACAACAGGTTAGTGTCTGCGACCACAGGCTCAGGTAAGAGATGGATGCCGGCATATTTATAATACATGTTTTTTTTTTGGTTTCTATCTTTTTAGGTGATCGTGATGTTGTGGATCCAGATCCTTTCACCTCGGAAAGTGCACAGGGCAAGCCAGGACGGCCACTTTCAAGCGCCGTCAGGGTTGGTTCATTTTGAATTCTGGCTTCAGGCCCAACTGAGCCAGCATAGTTGGCAGAATGTTGCCATAAAAAGTTGTGTAGAACACAGCACGCCAGGATAATGTGATTCAGTTTGTACTCCACCATATGTATGGGTGTAAGAAATAGGCGGTACCGGCTGGCCATGATTCCAAACGTGATTCCAAACGTAATTAAAAAAACCCTCTGGTCCAGGGTGAGGGTCCTCATTGGGAATGGCCGCATAAGATGGTCCTCCAGCGCAAAAGCTTCATCCGCAATGAAGACGAATAGGAGTCCTTCCACATTGTCTTCTGGAGGTGGCAAGTCCAAGCTGCCATTCTGGAGATTCCTGTAGAACTCTGTCTGGGTGATGACTCCACCATCGGACATCTGGCCATTCTTCTCCACGTCCACATACAGGAACTCATAAGTAGCCGACACCACCGCCAACATCACAATACTATACTTCAATACTATTGAACCCCTTGTAATTATAATAGTATGACCCCCGAGTTGGGTGGTGGGACGATGTGGACGTGTTTCCCATCAATTGCCCCTCCGCAGTTAGGAAAGTCCCACTGCTGGGCAAAGTGGGAGGCCACAGTCTGCCATTCCTGTGGCGTGGAAGGAAACTGTTGAGGAAAACAAAAAAAATTTGTCTTTTTGCACATTAAAACATGGAAAGCAGATTAGACACAAACATTCTTGGCCAACATCAAGATAACATTTATTAATGGGAATTTTTAAACACCAAAGTATAAGGTACACCTATCATATCCCCCTCCCCCCTCTCCTGGGCCATTTCTAGCATTATAGGGGGGGGGGCTCTTGGACAGGTAACCCTCTCCACTTCATTGAGAGATGAATGCCTAAATAATGGGTATTTCTTTGAACAGCCCCTCCTTAGTTACACTATTGGCAGCCCACTGGACAGGTAAGAAGTGTCATAATACAAAAAAAACACACTGTACACATTTGAGCACATTTGGACATTTTGCTATTACCTATCAAGATAATAATAGGGTACAAAAACTTTAAACAGTACCATTTGAAAGTATACAGGCAGGCCCTTGCACTACATGCTTTGGGGAATTCATCCATACATCTGACCACAAAAGAGATGGGTATAGTGTGTATGGGTTTGGCAAAGTCAGCAGATAGATGATTGAGGATAGATAGAGAATTGGTATCAGCTGACATAGCAGTTGGGGGGAGGGGGGTTCCAAATGATTTGGGGACCCCTAAAAAAGCCTCTGGCACTCTGCCTGAATTTAAATTACAAATCACATTGATAAACGTTTTAGGGGTGTTTGTGGTAAAGCACTACTATGGAGCTGATAAAATACATTGTTAAGTGACTACATGAGGTGAATATAGGGGCAGGAGAGCATGCTGGGGAGGTAAGTGAAGGCAAATATGTATGAAGGACAAAAAATAATTACATAAAAATCCAGCATGCATGAGAACAAAGGGGACATTCACAGCATATTACAATCATGGTAATTAGGGAATGAGAAAAGAAATACAATACATTATCAAACATTATATACAATAAAATGTGATATTAAAGGATAAAAATCTTACCTTAATATACTCCTTCTGCAGGACCTGGATGATGGCAGAACAGGTCTCTGGGATAATGATCCCCAGAGTCTGGGGGGAGATGCCTGTCGAGAACTTGAGGTCCTGCAGGCTTCTCCCCATCGCCAAGTACCGCAGGATGGCGACTAGCCTCTGCTCCGGAGTGATGGCTTGCCTCATGCAGGTATCCTGCCTGCTAATATAGGGGGTTAGCAAAGCCAACAAACGGGTCCGTCATCCAGAGAAAGTTCCTGAAATCATCAGGATTATTCTCACGGATCTCACGGAGCAAAGGCATATGACAGAACTGGTCACGCTGAAGCAACCAATTCTTGGTCCATGAACTCCTCCCCACCCTGTTCATGGACTGGACTTGTGTCAAGGTCAGGACCCCAACACCAAGCCCCCGCACAGCACGAACTCTACGAGGAGTAAGTATACGCAACATGGCTAGAAAATGGTCGGCTGCTCAGAACGAAGTAACAGAACGCACTGAAGAACAGCAAGGCCTGTGAAGAGCGACCTGAAAAACAGTAACGAATGAACAAGAACACAATGACTAAGTCACGCGGAGCTTGCTTGCACGCATTGAAGAGCAGATACAAACCCACAAGCACAAACTGAACAGCAGAAAACGGTCTGAAAACCACGAGTCTGAAAAAGCGTGAATCGTCTCTCACCAAACTTTTACTAACACAAGATTAGCAAAAGCAGCCCAAAGGGTGCCACGCTTGGTTCTGAACTGGCCTTTTCTAGTCTCATCGTATGTGGTTTACGTCACCGCGTTCTTGCCGATCGGAAATTCCGACAACTTTGTGCGACCGTGTGTACGCAAAACAAGTTAGAGCCAACATCTGATGGAAAAAATCCTAGGATTTTGTTGTCGGAATGTCCGATCAATGTCCGACCGTGTGTACGGGGCAATACACATATATACACATTTACATGACACGTAAGATTGGGACAAAAGGAGGGGGGAGTGTGTTTCCAGATGGGTATTTAGGAATGAGAGGAATGTTATGGGAAATACTGGGAAATAAATAAAAGTAAAAATAATAAAAATAAAAAGTAAAAATGATAAAAATAAAAATAAAGATAAATATAAAAATAAAAATACAAGTACAAATAAATAAAAATAAAGATAAAAATAAAAATAATAGTAATAAAAATAAAAATAAATATAAAAATAAAAATAAAGAAATTAAAAACAAAAATAAAAATTTAAATAAATATAAATATAAATATAAAAAAAAATAGAAATAAAAATAAAAATAAAAATGGTATGTGTTATACACTAGGGTTATGTGGATAAGGGTAATGGGTGGGAGACAGGTATACATGACACGTAAGATTGGGACAAAAGGAGGGGAGAGTGTGTTTCCAGATGGGTATTTAGGAATGAGAGGAATGTTATGGGAAATACTGGGAAATAAATAAAGGTAAAAATAATAAAAATAAAAAGTAAAAATGATAAAAATAAAAATAAAGATAAATATAAAAATAAAAATAAAAATACAAGTACAAATAAATAAAAATAAAGATAAAAATAAAAATAATAGTAATAAAAATAAATATAAAAATAAAAATAAAGAAATTAAAAATAAAAATAAAAATTTAAATAAATATAAATATAAATATTAAAAAAAAATAGAAAAAAAATTAAAAATAAAAATGGTATGTGTTATACACTAGGGTTATGTGGATAAGGGTAATGGGTGGGAGACAGGTATACACTCACACTAGTGTACGGGTATACCCATACACGTGTTCCACGTAGACTGTAAGTTAATGGGGTAGTGACTAGATGATGGATAAAACAATGAATGAGACAATGGGTAGGACAATGGATGAAACAATACGTGGTGAATTGAGCTGAGATGATGTGATGAGGCAGGGATGTGGTTGGGGTCACAGCAAAATGTTAATTTCAGGCGAGAGGCAGCTGGTCTTTGGAGATGAACACATGGAGACAGGTAAGCTGACAAACAAACTCTATTGCATAACCATGACAGTGGTGCCAGAACACTGTAACCCCTCGCAGTTACTCTTGTGCACAGGAACAGGCCCTGCTGTGAAATATTAATTCAAAAATTGTAAATTACATGCCCCTGTTAAACAGGGGCAGAAAAACTGGGCCTTTGGTGGTGGTGCCACAATACTGTAACCCCTCAAAGATACTCTTGTTGGGCACAGGAACGGGCCGTGCTATGAAATATTTGATCATAAATTGTAATTACATGCCCCTGTTAAACAGGGGCATAAAAATTGGGTCTTAAAATTGGGCACAGGAATAGGAACTGCTTTCACTGCTGTGAAATATTTGGTTGAAAATTGTAATT
This sequence comes from Lithobates clamitans, assembly GCA_037952925.1. Lineage (NCBI taxonomy): Eukaryota > Metazoa > Chordata > Amphibia > Anura > Ranidae > Lithobates > Lithobates clamitans. The sequence goes on along the minus strand of JBBGZY010000076.1, from coordinate 11,912,031 downwards.
ACATGCCCCTGGTAAACAGGGGCAGACAAATTGGGCCTTAGGCAGTGGTGGTGGTGCGCTAAACCAAAAATATCAATCAGTTACATCAGCATCAGGTGCTTAATAGCTGCTGCTGATCCAAAACTGATTCATTTTTATGAATTTGAGCCTATCAATGGAGTCTGTGGACAGGCACACTCTAGGATCCGTTACAAACCCTCCAGCAGCACTAAATGTTGGTTCAGAAAGAGCGCTGGCTGCAGGACAGGCCAGTAGCTCAATTGCATATTGAGCAAGTTCTGGCCAGTGGTCCATCCTCAAGACCCAGTAACCCAGTGGATGGTCTGTTGGAAAGGTCTCTAAGTCTGCTCTTTCTTTCAAGATATTCATCCTCCATGTAATATAGACACTGGCGATGGTTGCTTGAACCAATCAGGCCTTGGCTCTGAGGACTGAAAAATTGTCTAAAGGCATCAGTCATCAGATCAAATTGTTAATCAAGAATGTGTGGATAATTGTCTCAACGCTATAACACTTTTGTGGTGCTCTAATTGCTGCTTTCTGTGACAATGAGTGTTATTTCATAAGGGCAAATCCACTGTGCACTACAAGTGCAGTTTCAAGTGCACTTGTAGTGCAAAGTGTCTTTGCCTTTAGTAAATAACACCCAACAGCGCTTTGTATAAGGTTACACAATCACGCCATTTTCAGGACTCACCATCATTTCTGTCAGGGTCAGCTAAAACAAAGCCAAGCAGTAAATGTCCCCAAAGATTTGCTTAATTTTTTTTTATTTGATAAAGGTTTCACACATTGTCTGGCATATTGATAGCCCCCCTACCCGCAAAGAATTCAAGGTATCTTAGTTGAACATCACGGGCACTCAGGGAGGGCAAGCCAGGACGGCCACTTTCAAGCGCCGTCAGGGTTGGTTCATTTTGAATTCTGGCTTCAGGCCCAACTGAGCCAGCATAGTTGGCAGAATGTTGCCATAAAAAGTTGTGTAGAACACAGCACGCCAGGATAATGTGATTCAGTTTGTACTCCACCATATGTATGGGTGTAAGAAATAGGCGGTACCGGCTGGCCATGATTCCAAACGTGATTCCAAACGTAATTAAAAACCCTCTGGTCCAGGGTGAGGGTCCTCATTGGGAATGGCCGCATAAGATGGTCCTCCAGCGCAAAAGCTTCATCCACAATGAAGACGAATAGGAGTCCTTCCACATTGTCTTCTGGAGGTGGCAAGTCCAAGCTGCCATTCTGGAGATTCCTGTAGAACTCCGTCTGGGTGATGACTCCACCATCGGACATCTGGCCATTCTTCTCCACGTCCACATACAGGAACTCATAAGTAGCCGACACCACCGCCAACATCACAATACTATACTTCAATACTATTGAACCCCTTGTAATTATAATAGTATGACCCCCGAGTTGGGAGGTGGGACGATGTGGACGTGTTTCCCATCAATTGTCCCTCCGCAGTTAGGAAAGTCCCACCGCTGGGCAAAGTGGGAGGCCACAGTCTGCCATTCCTGTGGCGTGGAAGGAAACTGTTGAGGAAAACAAAAAAATTAGTCTTTTTGCACATTAAAACATGGAAAGCAGATTAGACACAAACATTCTTGGCCAACATCAAGATAACATTTATTAATGGGAATTTTTAAACACCAAAGTATAAGGTACACCTATCATATCCCCCCTCCCCCCTCTCCTGGGCCATTTCTAGCATTATAGGGGGGGGGCTCTTGGACAGGTAACCCTCTCCACTTAATTGAGAGATGAATGCCTAAATAATGGGTATTTCTTTGAACAGCCCCTCCTTAGTTACACTATTGGCAGCCCACTGGACAGGTAAGAAGTGTCATAATACAAAAAAAACACACTGTACACATTTGAGCACATGTGGACATTTTGCTATTACCTATCAAGATAATAATAGGGTACAAAAACTTTAAACAGTACCATTTGAAAGTATACAGGCAGGCCCTTGCACTACATGCTTTGGGGAATTCATCCATACATCTGACCACAAAAGAGATGGGTATAGTGTGTATGGGTTTGGCAAAGTCAGCAGATAGATGATTGAGGATAGATAGAGAATTGGTATCAGCTGACTTAGCAGTTGGGGGGAGGGGGGGTTCCAAATGATTTGGGGACCCCTAAAAAAGCCTCTGGCACTCTGCCTGAATTTAAATTACAAATCACATTGATAAACATTTTAGGGGTGTTTGTGGTAAAGCACTACTATGGAGCTGATAAAATACATTGTTAAGTGACTACATGAGGTGAATATAGGGGCAGGAGAGCATGCTGGGGAGGTAAGTGAAGGCAAATATGTATGAAGGACAAAAAATAATTACATAAAAATCCAGCATGCATGAGAACAAAGGGGACATTCACAGCATATTACAATCATGGTAATTAGGGAATGAGAAAAGAAATACAATACATTATCAAACATTATATACAATAAAATGTGATATTAAAGGATAAAAATCTTACCTTAATATACTCCTTCTGCAGGACCTGGATGATGGCAGAACAGGTCTCTGGGATAATGATCCCCAGAGTCTGGGGGGAGATGCCTGTCGAGAACTTGAGGTCCTGCAGGCTTCTCCCCGTCGCCAAGTACCGCAGGATGGCGACTAGCCTCTGCTCCGGAGCGATGGCTTGCCTCATGCAGGTATCCTGCCTGCTAATATAGGGGGTTAGCAAAGCCAACAAACGGGTCCGTCATCCGGAGAAAGTTCCTGAAATCAACAGGATTATTCTCACGGATCTCACGGAGCAAAGGCATATGACAGAACTGGTCACGCTGAAGCAACCAATTCTTGGTCCATGAACTCCTCCCCACCCTGTTCATGGACTGGACTTGTGTCAAGGTCAGGACCCCAACACCAAGCCCCCGCACAGCACGAACTCTACGAGGAGTACGTATACGCAACATGGCTAGAAAACGGTCGGCTGCTCAGAACGAAGTAACAGAACGCACTGAAGAACAGCAAGGCCTGTGAAGAGCGACCTGAAAAACAGTAACGAATGAACAAGAACACAATGACTAAGTCACGCGGAGCTTGCTTGCACGCATTGAAGAGCAGATACAAACCCACAAGCACAAACTGAACAGCAGAAAACGGTCTGAAAACCACGAGTCTGAAAAAGCGTGAATCGTCTCTCACCAAACTTTTACTAACACAAGATTAGCAAAAGCAGCCCAAAGGGTGCCACGCTTGGTTCTGAACTGGCCTTTTCTAGTCTCATCGTACGTGGTTTACGTCACCGCGTTCTTACCGATCGGAAATTCCGACAACTTTGTGCGACCGTGTGTACGCAAAACAAGTTAGAGCCAACATCCGATGGAAAAAATCCTAGGATTTTGTTGTCGGAATGTCCGATCAATGTCCGACCGTGTGTACGGGGCAATACACATATATACACATTTACATGACGCGTAAGGTTGGGACAAAAGGAGGGGGGAGTGTGTTTCCAGACGGGTATTTAGGAATGAGAGGAATGTTATGGGAAATACTGGGAAATAAATAAAAGTAAAAATAATAAAAATAAAAAGTAAAAATGATAAAAATAAAAATAAAGATAAATATAAAAATAAAAATACAAGTACAAATAAATAAAAATAAAGATAAAAATAAAAATAATAGTAATAAAAATAAAAATAAATATAAAAATAAAAATAAAGAAATTAAAAATAAAAATAAAAATTTAAATAAATATAAATATAAATATAAAAAAAAAATAGAAATAAAAATAAAAATAAAAATGGTATGTGTTATACACTAGGGTTATGTGGATAGGGGTAATGGGTGGGAGACAGGTATACACTCACACTAGTGTATGGGTATACCCATACACGTGTTCCACGTAGACTGTAAGTTAATGGGGTAGTGACTAGATGATGGATAAAACAATGAATGAGACAATGGGTAGGACAATGGATGAAACAATACGTGGTGAATTGAGATGAGATGATGTGATGAGGCAGGGATGTGGTTGGGGTCACAGCAAAATGTTAATTTCAGGCGAGAGGCAGCTGGTCTTTGGAGATGAACACATGGAGACAGGTAAGCTGACAAACAAACTCAATTGCATAACCATGACAGTGGTGCCAGAACACTGTAACCCCTCGCAGTTACTCTTGTGTGCAGGAACAGGCCCTGCTGTGAAATATTATTTCAAAAATTGTAAATTACATGCCCCTGTTAAACAGGGGCAGAAAAACTGGGCCTTTGGTGGTGGTGCCACAACACTGTAACCCCTCACAGATACTCTTGTTGGGCACAGGAACGGGCCGTGCTATGAAATATTTGATCATAAATTGTAATTACATGCCCCTGTTAAACAGGGGCATAAAAATTGGGTCTTAAAATTGGGCACAGGAATAGGAACTGCTTTCACTGCTGTGAAATATTTGGTTGAAAATTGTAATTACATGCCCCTGGTAAACAGGGGCAGACAAATTGGGCCTTAGGCAGTGGTGGTGGTGCGCTAAACCAAAAATATCAATCAGTTACATCAGCATCAGGTGCTTAATAGCTGCTGCTGATCCAAAACTGATTCATTTTTATGAATGTGAGCCTATCAATGGAGTCTGTGGACAGGCACACTCTAGGATCCGTTACAAACCCTCCAGCAGCACTAAATGTTGGTTCAGAAAGAGCGCTGGCTGCAGGACAGGCCAGTAGCTCAATTGCATATTGAGCAAGTTCTGGCCAGTGGTCCATCCTCAAGACCCAGTAACCCAGTGGATGGTCTGTTGGAAAGGTCTCTAAGTCTGCTCTTTCTTTCAAGATATTCATCCTCCATGTAATATAGACACTGGCGATGGTTGCTTGAACTGATCAGACCTTAGCTCTGAGGACTGAAAAATTGTCTAAAGGCATCAGTCAGCCAGCCACCCTCTCCACCCCTTTTCCTCTGACTGAACAAAGCCTCAGCAACACGTTGCCCAGCACCGGGAAATTGTAACCTCACAGGGTCAGGAAACACATTGCACAAACCTTTCTTCATGGCCTCCTGAAGATGTTTCATCCTCTGCTCCCTCTGCGAAGGCAGGATGAGTTCTGCAACATTATCCTTGTAACGTGGATCAAGAAGGGTTGCCAGCCAGTAATGATCCCTCTCCTTGATACCACAAATCCTAGGGTCCTTTGCAGAACCAGGGAGGCCATGCAGCGTAATTTTAAAGATGCATTAGATTGTGAGTCCTCTGGGTCACTGAGGATGACGTTGTCAGGAACTACCTCCTTCCAACCACGTACAAGTCCTTGGGTTTCTGGGGACTGAAAACCATCCCTTGAAGACTGCTGCTGAGTGTTATCCTCTACATCCATGCTGACACAATCCTCCTTCTCTTCTTCCTGTGTGTTTGGTGAGCCCACAGGAATGCTATCTGGATAAAGGGGGCCTTGAGAGGTAAGGAAGTCCTCCTCTTCCTCCCGCTGTTCTGCCTCAAGTGCCCTGTCCATTATTCCACAAAACGTGTGCTCCAACAGGAAGACAAAAGGGACAGGATCACTGATGCATGCATTGTCACTGCTCACCATCCTCATGGCCTCCTCAAATGATGACAGGACAGTGCATGCATCCTTGATCAATAGCCACTGGTGTGGCAAAAAGAAGCCAAGCTGCCCTGACCCTGTCCTGGTGCCATACTCACACAGGTACTCATTGATGGACCTCTGCTGTGAGTGCAGCCGCTGCAGCGTTGCCAACATTGAGTTTCACCTGGTGGGCATGTCACAAATGAGGCGGTTGGTGGGAGGGTTGCATTCCCTTTGAATGTCAGCCAGCCGAGCACTGGCATTGTATGACTGGCGGAAATGACCACAGACTTTATTGGCCTGCCTCAGGAGATCCTGTAAGCCTGGGTACCTGCTCAAGAACCGTTGCACCACCAATTTCAGGACGTGTGCCAAAATTGGGACATGGGTCAAGTGTCCCTGTCGGAGGGCGGAGAGAAGGTTGGTGCCACTGTCGCATACATTCCTGGCTGAAGCTGGTGTGGCGCCAACCAGCTCTGAGCCTGCCCCTGCAGAACTGACAGAATCTCTGCCCCAGTGTGACTCCTGTTCCCTAAGCAGACCAAGTCAAGCACCGCATGGCATCTTTTTGTCTGAGTGCTTGCGTAGGCCCTTGAACGCTTACGGAGCACTGCTGATTCAGAGGAGAAATCTGCAGAAGAGGCCATAGAGGAAGAAGAAGAAGAGGAGGGGGTGGAGGAGAGAGCTGTGGCAGAATCACCACTAGCATTTTGGAGGCGTGGTGGTTGAACAAGCTTCAACAGTACTGAACCCTGTCCTGCATCTTTCCCAGCTGCCAGCAGTTACCCAGAGCGCGTGAAGGAAAGGTAACGTCCCTGCCCATGCCTGCTAGACCATGAGTCAGTGGTAATATGCACCTTACTGCTGGCCGCACTGTCCAACAAGGTCAAAACTGCCTTCCACATGCCAGTAGAGAGCCAGAATAGCCTTCTGTGAAAAGAAATGGCGTTTTGGAATGTGCCACTAAGGTACAGCACATTCCACAAATTCCCGAAAGGGGGCAGAGTCTACCAGCTGAAAAGGCAGCAGTTGCAGTGCTAGCAATTTGACCAAGCTAGCATTCAGCCACTGAGCATGTGGATGGCTGTGACCGAATTTCTTTTTACGGTTTAGCAACTGGGGTAGGGAAATTTGCCTACTAAAATCAGATGGAGGTGTACTGATAGCAGATTGGCTGCAAGTACTTGGGGCCCCTTTTGCTATACCTTCATTCCTCTCAGTGCAGGTTTTTGAGAGGACTGGAGGTATAGTGGATTTGTAGATCCCAGATGAGGATCAAGGAGAAGTCTGCCTTTTTCTTTGACGTGGGTCTTTCAAGTGCCGTTGCCAATGGACTGCATGGGAAGTCGTTATATGTCTGGTCAAGCATGTGGTGTCCAAGCGGCTGCTGTTCTGGCCACGATCGATCTGCTGCACACGTGTCAAAAAAGGCCCACACCAAGGAACTTTTCAAAATCAGCGGGGAGTCAGCAGCACCCTGCACCTGCGGAGCTCTGTGGTGTGATGCAGTAGGGTGACTGCCCTTAAGCTGCCCCCTAGAGGACATCCTGCCTCATTGGAGTTGTGCCTCCTGCTCCTCTCTTCTATCAGGCACCCAAGTAGAGTCAGTGACCTCATCATCCCCTCCCTCCTCATCACTGGAGCAAACTTGGCAGTATGCTGCAGCTGGGGGAACATGACTGCCAGTTTGTCCTTCTTGGGCACTCCCTCTCTCTAGGCTCATGTTACTCCCTTCCTCAACCTGGGAACCAACACCGGAGCCTTCTAATTACTGCATATCCTCCATAAGCATGTACCCGACACTGTGGTCGAATAGTTTGGGGGACTCCTCTGTGCATGATGGTGGGGCTACGGAAGGAGTGACTGGCAAGGAGCCAGTGTAATAGGCAGCTTTGGCAGCTAGGCAAACTACTCTGAGCCTGGGTGACAGAGGATGAGGAGGATGAGGACGGCTTCGCTATTCACTCCACCAACTCTTCTGCATGTTCTAGCAGCAGAAAAAAAGGACAAGCGTGCCCCACAGCCGCCTACAGAGGATGCACCATTTCCACGACCAGCACTGTTGACTGTAGACACAGAGCCTGCTTGCACCCTTTTAGTGGCCTGTGAGCGTCTGCCTCTCCTTCGTGGACTTCCGGACATGATGTATATATTGTTTTGCAACACCACACTGCACTTCATTGTGTACTGTGTACACCACCAGAAAAGTAGTAGCAACTGCACTACGGCTGCACTGTATTGTGTACACCACCAGAAAAGTAGTAGCAACTGCACTACGGCTGTACTGTATTGTGTAATGTGTACACCACCAGAAAAGTAGTAGCAACTGCACTACGGTTGCACTGTATTGTGTAATGTGTACACCACCAGAAAAGTAGTAGCAACTGCACTACGGCTGTACTGTATTGTGCAATGTGTACACCACCAGAAATGTAGTAGCAACTGCACTACGGTTTCACTGTATTGTGTACACCACCAGAAAAGTAGTAGCAACTGCACTACGGCTGTACTGGTGGTGTACATATTACACAATACAGAAAAGTAGTAGCAACTGCACTACGGTTGCACTGTATTGTGTAATGTGTACACCACCAGAAAAGTAGAAGCAACTGCACTACGGTTGCAGTCCTATAAAGTGTAGTCCCTAGTCCCTATCAAAGTGAATCTTATATATGGACAATATTATATCTAAAGATTGCAGCTAGATCTAAAGTGTATACAGTGTACTCATAACAAATAAATATATAAAAAGTGATCAGCGCAACTAGTTAAACTAAACTGTATAATAGGGATGAGCTTCGAGTTCGAGTCGAACTCATGTTCGACTCGAACATTGGCTGTTCGCAAGTTCGCCGAACAGCGAACAATTTGGGGTGTTCGCGGCAAATTCGAATGCCGCGGAACACCCTTTAAAAGTCTATGGGAGAAATCAAAAGTGCTAATTTTAAAGGCTAATATGCAAGTTATTGTCATAAAAAGTGTTTGGGGACCCAGGTCCTGCCCCAGGGGACATGGATCAATGCAAAAAAAAGTTTTAAAAACGGCTGTTTTATCGGGAGCAGTGATTTTAATAATGCTTAAAGTCAAACAATAAAAGTGTAATATCCCTTTAAATTTCGTACCTGGGGGGTGTCTATAGTATGCCTGTAAAGGGGCGCATGTTTCCTGTGTTTAGAACAGTCTGACAGCAAAATGACATTTTGAAGGAAAAAACTCATTTAAAACTACCCGCGGCTATTGCATTGCCGACAATACACATAGAAGTTCATTGATAAAAACGGCATGGGAATTCCCCAAAGGGGAACCCCGAACCAAAATTAAAAAAAAAAAATGATGTGGGAGTCCCCCTAAATTCCATACCAGGCCCTTCAGGTCTGATATGGATATTAAGGGGAACCCCGGCCAAAATTTTTTAAAAAAATGACGTGGGGTTCCCCCTAAATTCCATACCAGACCCTTCAGGTCTGGTATGGATTTTAAGGGGAACCACGCGGCAAAAAAAAAAAAACGGCGTGGGGTCCCCCCAAAAATCCATACCAGACCCTTATCTGAGCACGCAACCTGGCAGGCCGCAGGAAAAGAGGGGGGACGAGAGTGCGGCCCCCCCTCCTCCTGAACCGTACCAGGCCACATGCCCTCAACATTGGGAGGGTGCTTTGGGGTAGCCCCCCAAAACACCTTGTCCCCATGTTGATGAGGACAAGGGCCTCATCCCGACAACCCTGGCCGGTGGTTGTGGGGGTCTGCGGGCAGGGGGCTTATCAGAATCTGGAAGCCCCCTTTAACAAGGGGACCCCCAGATCCCGCCCCCCCCCTTGTGTGAAATGGTAAGGGGGTACTTTTTTACCCCTACCATTTCACTAAAAAACTGTCAAAAATGTTAAAAATGACAAGAGACAGTTTTTGACAATTCCTTAATTTAAATACTTCTTCTTTCTTCTATCTTCCTTCATCTTCTGGTTCTTCTGTTTCTTCTGGCTCTTCTGGTTCTTCCTCCGGCGTTCTCGTCCAGCATCTCCTTAGTGGCGTCTTCTATCTTCTTCTCCTCGGGCCGCTCCGCACCAATGGCATGGGGGAAGGCTCCCGCTCTTCTCTTCATCTTCTTCTCTTCTTCTTTTCTTCTCTTCTTCTCTTCTTCTCTTCTTCATTTTCTTCTCCGGGCCGCTCCGCACCCATGCTGGCATGGAGGGAGGCTCCCGCTGTGTGACGACGCTCCTCGTCTGACAGTTCTTAAATAATGGGGGGCGGGGCCACCCGGTGACCCCGCCCCCTCTGACGCACGGTGACTTGACGGGACTTCCCTGTGACGTCACGGGGAATGCCACAGGGAAGTCCCGTCATGTCCTGTGCGTCAGAGGGGGGCGGGGTCACTGGGTGGCCCCGCCCCACATTATTTAAGAACTGTCAGACGAGGAGCGCCGTCACACAGCGGGAACCTCCCTCCATGCCAGCATGGGTGCGGAGCCACCCGGAGAAGAAAATGAAGAAGAGAAGAAGAGAAGAGAAGAAAAGAAGAAGAGAAGAAGATGAAGAAGATGAAGAGAAGAGTGGGAGCCTCCCCCCATGCCATGGGTGCGGAGCGGCCCGAGGAGAAGAAGATAGAAGACGCCGCGGAGGAGATGCTGGACGAGAACGCCGGAGGAAGAACCAGAAGAGCCAGAAGAACCAGAAGAACCAGAAGATGAAGGAAGATAGAAGAAAGAAGAAGTATTTAAATAAAGGAATTGTCAAAAACTGTCTCTTGTCATTTTTAACATTTTTGACCGTTTTTTAGTGAAATGGTAGGGGTACTTTTGTACCCCCTTACCATTTCACACAGGGGGGGGCGGGATCTGGGGGTCCCCTTGTTAAAGGGGGCTTCCAGATTCCGATAAGCCCCCCGCCCGCAGACCCCCACAATCACCGGCCAGGGTTGTGGGGATGAGGCCCTTGTCCTCATCAACATGGGGACAAGGTGTTTTGGGGGGCTACCCCAAAGCACCCTCCCAATGTTGAGGGCATGTGGCCTGGTACGGTTCAGGAGGGGGGGGCTGCACTCTCGTCCCCCCCTCTTTTCCTGCGGCCTGCCAGGTTGCGTGCTCGGATAAGGGTCTGGTATAGATTTTTGGGGGGACCCCACGCCGTTTTTTCTTTTTTGGCTGGGGTTCCCCTTAAAATCCATACCAGACCTCAGGTCTGGTATGGAATTTAGGGGGAACCCCACATCATTTTTTTTTAATTTTGGCCGGGTTCCCCTTAATATCCATACCAGACCTGAAGGGCCTGGTATGGAATTTAGGGGGACTCCCACGTCATTTTTTTTTTTAAATTTTGGTTCGGGGTTCCCCTTTGGGGAATTCCCATGCCGTTTTTATCAATGAACTTCTATGTGTATTGTCGGCAATGCAATAGCCGCGGGTAGTTTTAAATGGCTTTTTTCCTTCAAAATGTCATTTTGCTGTCAGACTGTTCTAAACACAGTAAACATGCGCCCCTTTACAGGCATACTATAGACACCCCCCAGGTACGAAATTTAAAGGTATATTACACTTTTATTGTTTGACTTTAAGCATTATTAAAATCACTGCTCCTGAAAAACGGCTGTTTTTAAAAATTTTTTTTGCATTCATCCATGTCCCCTGGGGCAGGACCCAGGTCCCCAAACACTTTTTATGACAATAACTTGCATATTAGCCTTTAAAATTAGCACTTTTGATTATTCATGTTCCTGTCCCATAGACTTTAACGGTGTTCGCGTGTTCGAACGAACTTTTTTCCTGTTCGCATGTTCTGGTGCGAACCGAACAGGGGGGTGTTCGGCTCATCCATACTGTATAACAATCATGAGGTATAAATATAATCACCGTGCAAATGATGCTAGTAAACAATATAATAAAGTGACTAAATAAATATGTGTGATAGTGTCCAATAGTACTGTGCAAAAAATCGAATCCAATAATCCAGTGCAAAATTTCAAAACAGTGCACATAACACTATAATGTGCAAAACAAATAAAATGGCTGTTACTGAACCATCTGTCTGAGTTAATCAGTAACAGATGGATGGTTCATTCAGGCCCAGATGATCACACTCAAAATAAGAGGCTATCAAAATGACCAGGATAGTAGTCAGTCCATAAAAGAGGAAAAAAAGAAAAAGTGCAAACGGGCAAAAAGTGCATATGGTGCATTCAATCGGTATCCATATAGATGGTGTATGGCTTTAAGATTAGTGTGACTGGGGGGCCTCTCAAGCTTCAATGAAAGTGAATAGTGCGTTCCAAGTGCTGGCTCCCAGTTTATCAGCATGGGTGTTCACACATAGCCGGTATATGAAGGGGATGAAAATTCCTTTAAATATAGCACACGAATCAAATCACATTTAAACGACAGTTGCATTTTCCAGCACCCAGCATGCACTGGTCCGTGACATCAGAAGGGGCGGTGCCACCAGGTGACCTAGTCAGGTGGCCCCGCCCCTTACCTATATAAAAACTGCCAAATGGCTTACAGTAGGTAACCAGCCTTTATGTCGGTGGGAGTGTTTTTTTTTTGTTTTGTTTTTCAGGTGTGACGAGCAGGTGTGATTGATGATGGATTTACATTGGGGGACACTATTTTTTTATTTTTTAATAAAGGAATTTTCAAAAAAACTGTGTGTGTGTTTTTATTCCTTTTTGACAATTTTTTGGTGAATGGGTAGGGGTGCTATGTACCCCATACTCATTCACACGGGGGGGCCGGGATCTGGGGGCCACCTTGTTATAGAGTGGCCAGATAAGCCCCCGAAACAAACAAATGGCCCCTGCCCCACCTATAACTGGCCTTCACAGGAATGAGCACATGGAAGGGCTATGACATGAAAGACAAAAACAGAACATTCCATAGCTCAACTCACCAACCAGTCTGCCAACCAACCAAATTACTCTGTCCAACAGTCTGCGTTAAAAACAGGGGTTTATTTAGCTAACTAAACCCCTGTTTTTAACGCAGACTGTTGGACAGGTTAATTTGGTTGGTTGGCAGACTGGTTGGTGAGTTGAGCTATGGAATGTTCTGTTTTTGTCTTTCAGATAAGCCCCTGACCTGCAGAGCCCCACAACCACCGGCCACGATTGTGGGGATGAGGCCCTTGTCCCCAACATAGGAACAAGCCCCAAAAGCACCAACCCCAATGTCAAATGAATGTGGTCTGATATGGCTCAGGAGGGGGGCCCTCACTCGTTCCCCCGTTTCCTTACCTGCCAGGCTACATGCCCAGATAAGGGTCTGGTATTGGTTTTGGGGGCACCCCACGCCATTTTTTTTCCACCGGCAAGTTTTTATTTTTTTTACTCAAGTGTCAGTGGAGAAACCCACTGACAGCTAATGACTCATCGGTTGTTAAGGACCCTGCGGCCAGCTTACCAGACCAGCTCCTTAACAGCCAGCTTATACTGCACCCTAATTGGGCAAAGCTTTGCCTTTAAATTTGCCACAGTGGTGCACGCATGCCCATGGCACAAGCTCGCGCCTGCCACGAGCTCCATGAGCATGATCACGGGTCCCGCGGACTCAATGTCCGTGGGGATACCCACGATCATCCAATGGAAAAGAAGAACGGGGAAATGCTGATGTACACAAGAATTTCCTTATTCTGCCTAGTGATAGGACACTGATCACAGCTCCCTGTAAAAGGGTAATAGTAAAAAAAATATATATATATTAATAAAAATGCCATAAACTATCCCCTATTTTATAGACGCTATAACTTTTGCGCAAACCAATCAATAAACGCTTACTGGGATTATTTTTTTTTTTTAAACATGAAGAATATGTATCGGTCTAGACTGAGGAAAACATTTTTTTTAATATATTTTTTGGGGATATTTATTATAGCAAAAAGTAAAAAAAATGTGTTTTTTCAAAATTGACGCTATTTTTTTGTTTATAGCGCAAAAAATAAAAAAACGCAGAGGTGATCAAATACCAACAAAAGAAAGCTCTATTTGTAGGGAAAAAGGACATACATTTTGTTTGGGAGCCACGCCGTACGACAGTGCAATTGTCAGTTAAAGCAATGCAGTGCCGAATTGCAAAAAGTGCTCCGGTCTTTGGCCAGCCAAATGGTCCGGGTCTTAAGTGGTTAAAGTCTATGGGATCCAAACTTGAAAAATCAAAATTCCCCATTTTGAAGGGTTATATGCAAGTTTTGCCCTGGGGGACATTTACCAATGCAAAAACAATGCAAAAACAAAGTTTAAAAAGATATTTTTAAAGGAGCAGTGATTTTAATTATGCTTAAAGTGAAGAAAGAAAAATATAGAATATAGTGCCTTGGGGGGTCCCATTAGACTGACTGTAAAGTGCCGCACCTGTACCATGTTTCGAACCTGCTGCAGCAAACTGACATTTATAAAGAAACAATTTGGGGAGCCAGTCTGCATGATGAGGCCACAATTTAGTGTGCTCGGAACAAGATTAGAGATTTTTTGGATAAATTCTGATGTCTCTTTGGCAGACTTTGGATAGAAATAACAATTTTGTGCACCACAGTGAGCAAGCCTTATGCAAAGAAGCCAAATTATAGTACACTCAGGTCAAGATTAACATTTTTTTTAGATAAAGTCTGGTGTCCCTTTCACAGACTTTGGATATAATTAACAGGTGTGGAAAAATTGGTCTTTGGATGTTGGGGGTGCCTTTACCCTGTAACCCTCTAGAGGTACACTTGATGAAAGCAAGAATTGGCCTTGCTGTCAAAAAAATTAATTTGATGCACCTGTCAAAGAGGTGAGGAAAAATTGGGCCTTGGGTGTTAATTGTATCCATGAAACCTGTTCAAAAAAATAATTTCAAGATAAAATCGACACCCACAAAACTAGGCAGCCTAAACAGTCTTGCAGAGATTTGAGATTCCAACAACACTTAACCAGCTATATCAGCATCAGGGGCTTGAAAGCTGCTGCTAATCCAGGACTGAATCATTTTGACAAATGTCAGCCAGTCAACAAAGTCTGTGGACAGACGTGCTCTTTTATCTGGCACTGAGTGCCATTTGAAAAGCAGGCTGGACGCAGGGCAGACCAGCAGCTCAACTGCATACTGGGCAAGTTCTGGCCAGTGGTGTATTCTCTTGACCCAGAAACCCAGTGGATTGTGTACTGGAAAGCTCTCAATGTCTGTTTTTTTCCCTAGATAATCCTCCATCATAAGAAGCAGACGCTGCTGATGGGATCTTGAAGCTGACAGACCTAAAAAGGATTAAAATATTTTTGAAATGCATCACTGAGGCAGGCCTTTCTCCGCTGCTCCTCCTTTGTCCAACAGAGCCTCAAAACTAGCTTTTCCATGAGACTGTAACCTACTAGAGTCTGGAAAGGCATTACATAAACTACTCTTTAAGGTGTCCTCAAGATATTTCATCCTGTACTCCCTCTGCGAGGGCAAGATGAGTTGCGAGACTTTTCCTTTGTAATGGTGGTCAAGGAGGGTTGCCAACCAATAATGATTCTTATCCTTGATGCAACAAATTCTCAGGTCCATTTGCAGGCTTTGAAGAATAAGGGAGCCCATGCACCTCAAGTTTGCGGAGGCATAAGAAGCAGAGTCCTTGGGGTCACTGAGGATTGCAGTATCTGGAACTGCCTCTTCCCAGCCACATACTTCTTCCAAGGGTTCTGGGGACTGAAAACCATCCCTTAAGAGTGGTGTATGTCTTCCTCTGCTTCTACGCCTCCAAAACTGCCAGAATACTCCTCCTCCCTCTCCTCTTGTGTCTTCTGTAGCATCGCAAGAGGGGTGTCTGCATAAAGCGGAAAGGAAGTCCTCCTCTTTCTCTTGCTGCTCTGCCTTGAGTGCCCTGTCCATAATGTCACGCAGAGTATGCTCCAGCAGGAACACAAGAAGGACTGTGTCACTGATGCATGCATTGTAAAGACTCACCATCCTTGTTGCCTCCTCAAATTGTGACAGTACATTACATGCATCCTTTATCAGCAGCTATTGGCGTAGGGAAAAAAATCTGAGCTGTCCTTGTTCTATACTCACACAGGTACTCATTGATGGCCATCTGCTACATGTGCAGCCAATGCAGCATTGCCAAAGTTAAGTTCAACCTGGTGGGCATGTCAAAAATCAGGCAGTTTACAGGCAGGTGGAATTCCCGCTTTATTTAAGCCAACAAAACACTGGCTGTGTATGACCACCTGAAATGGCTACAGACGCTTCTGGCCTGCCCTAGAAGATATTGCAAACCTGGGTACCTGTAATGGAAATTTGTAAGTTCTGTATATAATTGTATTGTATTTTGTATGTATTGCACATTGCCCTCACTGTGCAACAGCACTAATAATGTTTTCAGTAAATGTTTACATTCTTTCGAGTCCTGATTAGAATAAGCCTGCCTATGTAACGCCCCTTGTTACGATAAACCTACAATTGTAATATTAATGTGATACCTACGTAATCATGTGCATAAAGACCTTCAATTGCGTCATAATAAAGCAGAACAGTTATTTGGAAAGATGCTGAGCGTATCTTTTGTGTCTGTTCCCTACTGCAGTAGTTATTATTAATTTTTCAACCACTAATCAATATGAGGATAGGAGTTGCCTATCATCAATTTAACCGAGTCAGTATGGCGAGCTTTGCCTTAGGAGGGGATTCCAGGTGACCCTGAGTATCTGAAACGAGGAGCTTGAGACGATCCGGGAATTTCTGATAATCAGCCGGCTGAGGTAAGCCTTTTGCTTACATTTGAGTTATCAGACTTCCTTGATCGGTAAGGCATTTTCGGGACAAAGGGTACCTATTTTACTCCCCTTAATCGAACTGTATTGATTGGTGGTTATATGTTATGTTGTCCCTGTCTACTGTCCATTGGAGTGTTATAGAAAAGAAAGGGAAGAATAGTGCTGTTCACAGGTATATGTAGTACATCTGCTAGATAAAGTAGTTTAGAGGCAAGAGGGTATAGGCCGACGTAGAGAAGAGAGAAGACTGGCCAGTCATTATGGGCATTGAATTAAGTAAGGGAATGAAGGGTGAGAGACCCTCAAAAATGCCCAGCGCAAGAGGAGCGCTATATATGAACCAAAGGTGCGGTTCCGCCTATACTGAGCCCTAGATTAATGGTTAGAGTGGACATGGATCCACAATGGGTAACTGGGTTACCAAGGTCCACAGGGACCAAGAATCATGCAGAGTAAACAGCTAGAGAAACAGCTATCTATGTGAGCAGGATGGATCAAGGGTGACATTAACACTAGAGAGAAAGGGACATTTTCATGTTAAGTTGTGGGATGAATTTGGGGTCAGGCACTACAACTATTAGAGTCAGAAACAGAGAAATGAGAGTTCACACAGTTTGCTCATACTTGCGCCTATCCGTATGATAATTTATACGTTTGAACGTCAAATTCCAGCACTCATCTCATTCTTGTGATTTTGGAAAACAACAAATATGTTTTTTCGAAAACCTTGAAAAAATTTTTTTATCATTCATATATGCTGACATTTGTCAACATGAACACATTTCATTTATATATTCATGTCTTCATTAGTGATTCCACTATAGGATGCACATCCAATCACATCTACAGTACCTGACCGCGAGATTGTGTTTCCAGCGCGATAGCATCGCGCTGGTTCTCGGCGACAGGGTACTGTGAATGTCGCGCTGGCTCGCTCATCGGGAAAGGAAAACTTTGTCTTCCTCCCGCGATGAGTGACAGGCAGCGCTGACAGCTGTCTGGTATGAATCCTGAGGCGGGAACACCGCGCCACATTTTCAATGAAAAAACCGGCGTGGGTTCCCCCCTCGGAGGCATACCAGGCCCTTGGGTCTGGCATGGATTGTAAGGGGAACCCCCTATGCCGAAAAAATCGGCGTGGGGGTCCCCCCCAAATCCATACCAGACCCTTATCCGAGCACGCAGCCCGGCCGGCCAGGAAAGGGGGTGGGGACGAGCGAGCGCCCCCCCCTCCTGAGCCGTACCAGGCCGCATGCCCTCAACATGGGGGGGTGGGTGCCTTGGGGGAGGGGGGCGCCCTGCGGCCCCCCCCACCCCAAAGCACCTTGTCCCCATGTTGATGAGGACAAGGGCCTCTTCCCGACAACCCTGGCCGTTGGTTGTCGGGGTCTGCGGGCGGGGGGCTTATCGGAATCCGGGAGCCCCCCTTAATAAGGGGGCCCCCAGATGCCGGCCCCCCACCCTGTGTGAATGAGTTTGGGGTACATGGTACCCCTACCCATTCACCTAGGGGAAAGTGTCAATAGAAAAAAAAACACACTACACAGGTTTTAAGAGTCATTTATTAGTCAGCTCCGGGGGTCTTCTTCCGACTTCGGGGGTCTCCTTCCGACTTCTCCCGCTGTCCGGCCTCTTCTCCCGGGCCCCGCCGCTATCTTCTTCCAGCTCTATTGCCAGCGAGGGGCCCGGTGTGCTGCCGCTGTCTCGCCGCCGCTGTCCGGCCTCTTCTCCCGGTGTTCGGCCTCTTCTCCCGGGCCCCGCCGCTATCTTCTTCCAGCTCTATTGCTAGCGAGGGGCCCGGTCTGCTGCCGCTGTCTTGTCGCCGCTGTCTCGCCGCCGCTGTCTCGCCGCCGCTGTCTCTTCTTTTCTTCTTCCCCGATGTTGACACGACGCTCTCTCCGGCTCGAATGCTGTGTGCGAGCTGCGGAGCCATTTATATAGGCGGTAACCCCACCCCCTTACGACGTCATGGTCCCAGCATGCGCAGGGACTCTGGCGTCATAAGGGGGCGTGGCCCCAGAGTCCCTGCGCATGCTGGGACCATGACGTCGTAAGGGGGTGGGGTTACCGCCTATATAAATGGCTCCGCAGCTCGCACACAGCATTCGAGCCGGAGAGAGCGTCGTGTCAACATCGGGGAAGAAGAAAAGAAGAGACAGCGGCGGCGAGACAGCGGCGGCGAGACAGCGGCGACAAGACAGCGGCAGCAGACCGGGCCCCTCGCTAGCAATAGAGCTGGAAGAAGATAGCGGCAGGGCCCGGGAGAAGAGGCCGAACACCGGGAGAAGAGGCCGGACAGCGGCGGCGAGACAGCGGCAGCACACCGGGCCCCTCGCTGGCAATAGAGCTGGAAGAAGATAGCGGCGGGGCCCGGGAGAAGAGGCCGGACAGCGGGAGAAGTCGGAAGGAGACCCCCGAAGTCGGAAGAAGACCCCCGGAGCTGACTAATAAATGACTCTTAAAACCTGTGTAGTGTGTTTTTTTTTCTATTGACACTTTCCCCTAGGTGAATGGGTAGGGGTACCATGTACCCCAAACTCATTCACACAGGGTGGGGGGCCGGCATCTGGGGGCCCCCTTATTAAGGGGGGCTCCCGGATTCCGATAAGCCCCCCGCCCGCAGACCCCGACAACCAACGGCCAGGGTTGTCGGGAAGAGGCCCTTGTCCTCATCAACATGGGGACAAGGTGCTTTGGGGTGGGGGGGGCCGCAGGGCGCCCCCCTCCCCCAAGGCACCCACCCCCCCATGTTGAGGGCATGCGGCCTGGTACGGCTCAGGAGGGGGGGGGGGGGCGCTCGCTCGTCCCCACCCCCTTTCCTGGCCGGCCGGGCTGCGTGCTCGGATAAGGGTCTGGTATGGATTTGGGGGGGACCCCCACGCCGATTTTTTCGGCATAGGGGGTTCCCCTTACAATCCATGCCAGACCCAAGGGCCTGGTATGCCTCCGAGGGGGGAACCCACGCCGGTTTTTTCATTGAAAATGTGGCGCGGTGTTCCCGCCTCAGGATTCATACCAGACAGCTGTCAGCGCTGCCTGTCACTCATCGCGGGAGGAAGACAAAGTTTTCCTTTCCCGATGAGTGAGCCATCTCGGCGCTGGCTCCTGCGACGGGGCTCGTAGGTGTCAAATCTCGCCGAGAAGTGCGGCGAGATTGACACAATATCGCGGTCACCTACTGTATGCCAAAAAAAAATCCCACACAGACTAACAACCAGCTGTTTAGAATCAGATAATCAATATGTAGTCATGTGGTAGACAAATTATGTGCATATAAGTTGTGATCACTTTTGTACAAACCAGCTATGAGTAAGCGCTCTATGGGAGCGTGAAACGCGTTAGCGGTTATGCTGCATTATCCCAACAAAGCCATGTACAGATTTTAATCATGTTATTACTTTTTCAATAAAGAGGATTTTATTTTTCACTTTTCCAATCCGGAGTGCGGCTGTCCAGATTTTTCCAAAACACACACATGTGTTGTGTACAAATGGGAAAAAGTAAACGATTTTAGAGAGATATTGGTGTATGTGTGTGCGAATGCTGGGACCTTTAGTTCTATCGCTTGTGTGTGTCATGTACGCAGATGTGACCCCCTCCTTTGTGCTCTCCTGAAAGAATGTCCCTGAGAGGTCAGTGATAAGCTGGAAGGACACCATGCCAATTCCAGTTTTTTAGACAAAACATGTGCCGGGTTAACGAATCTAATGGTAAACAATGTGATCACAATTATTTTGAATCTGTTTTCTAAACATGGTAAAATGAAGGTTGCATTTAACTGTGTATTACACAAATTTAATATTCTTTGATAGTGGAAACAGTGCATTTAAAAAAGGGAAATTAAGTAAAATTAAGTAATAATGAGTATTCATTTCTAATATGAGTTTAACAATTATATAGATATATTGAAACTGGTTTAGACAACCTTTGGTTGGAAATGAAATCCAGGTTATTGGGGAAATTTGTAAAAATGGGATTAGTTTAGATTAAGATAACAATTTTGTAATTTTACATTTATACAATAAGCCCTTATTGAGAGAAAAAAAAGATTAAGATGAGGTTGTTATTTTGAATAAAGCTGTCATAATATTTAACAAAGCCAAGATGGATGGGATAAATAAGAAGTTCTTCTACAAAAATGATATTGTAAGGTTTTTGATGATAACTTGATGTGCGGTCAATGATGTAAGAGTAATAATAAATAAAATTTAAATATAACAGACCCATCACATCAAGTTCACACACCCTGTTAGGATAGATGCCACCTGCAGCAAGTTGTTTTTTAGTTTTTGATGCTTTCTGGTCCATCATACAGATTCTTGGTCCTTTTATTTATTTTTATTTTTGAAATCCAAAGCAGAATATGTGGATTGTGAAATGATGTGCCCCTTTTTCTTGTAAGTACAGTGGTATAAGTAAAAGAATATTTTGGATTTATGGGCATCTCTGCATGACCGCAGGGTATTGTTATCATTTATTATAATATTGCCAGGAAGAAGTTGTCTTTTGAAACATGAAACTGGAGTTCTTACACAAATAGCATGATAGAAAACAAGCCATTGTAATATATTTATGCAAGCTGGACCCAGTAATGAAGGGTTCACCCCGATATATCAGAGCTGTAGCTTTTATGCAAAGGTGCTATTAGACAAAGTTAGATATTGTTTTGGTCAATGGTCCGACATTCTGCGCAGCAAATATACAGATAACTAAATGTTTGTCTAATGAAAGGTTTAAAATATGAGTTTATTTATGTACAAATCTAACAATGAAAAATGTGGACATTTATTCAAAAGAAAGGAAAAGACACATGTGTTAAATTGATGGTGTAGGAATCAGCTGCTGTGAGCCCAGTGCAGAACACACTCCCTGAAGACCCAGATATTACATTTTTTGTAGATTTGAGTATGCAGTTTATCACCCAGAAGGATACCCTGTATTCAAAGTCATTGGATCCTTTTTCCCCAGCTCAAGAAGCAGAGCTCCATGTTTTAGCAAAGCCTGTGAGCTACAAAAAGAGTGTATATTTATATAGATAGTCGAGATATAGAGAGCTTTTGGTTCCATTTGAAGGGCCAGGAGTTTGTTTTTACTTCGGCAGGTAAACCAATAAAGCATGCCAAGTTAATTTGATTGGCTGTTTTCAGCCTTCCAGCTTCTTGCTGAGGTAGCCATATTAACTTTCACACATGGAAGCAGACCAGGTGACTAAGGATGCTGCATTTACAGCCCCGGACACTTGATGGGTCTGTGCAACTCACAGATTCCACCCTAGTTCTGGCCCAGTATAGCTGGGATTAATAATTCAACTTTAAGGACCCCAGAACGAGAAGAGCAAGTGGTCCACAGGGGGCAACTTCTTATGAAACAGGACTTTGGAAAAGGTGATCATTTATGTCTGCCAGCCACTCTTTTCCCTCCAGCTTGACACATGGACCGTGTCATCAGTCACAAGCAGTTATGGCTGCCTTAGTAAATGAGCGTGGGATAGAGCCAGGGTTCCCCACAGTTGTTTTTATAACATACCACTTCTTGTTTTACCTGTTACCAAAGGTGTTACCAAAAGCTGAACATCCCTCCCAGAGATTACAAAAAAGATATATCCAGATGCCCAAGTCAGGATCTTACGAGTATGCATTTTGTCTGTATGGACATGTTTTTTGGATGTCCAGTGGCAAATGCTACTGCAAAGACCACAGTAAAAAGTGTTATCAGAAGTAGTTTGTAAGTACAGAATGCCAGAAAGTACAGAGAGTAACAGAGGAAATCATTTTTTATAGGAGAGTCCTTAATAGAAGTTTTGAGGTTTTATTTTTACACCCCTTACTGTCTACAATGTAGCGGACAAAGTAGAGTAAGAAACTAGAAAACTTTTGCCTGAATGTTTTCTTATATTTTATCAAGCCCCTAAGGGGGATATTGGACTCTCTCCCTATGGGATTTTGTTTGGGAGTGTGTTACTCACTTGCTTATATTTTGTCTCAGCAGCTGAAGTCCTCCATTCGGATCTCACAGAGAATGTTGCTGATCTTTTAAGGTTTTTTGACAAACTCATTTATGTGTTTTTTCCCAAATTCCAGATCCTAAAAGTTTGGAAGGATCTAAAACTAAAGCCAGGTGACTTTTGGATTGTTAAGAGACATTTATATATAAGGAAAAGTTTGGAGACTCAATACAACATCTATTTCATGTACAGTTTTTGCAAAATGTGAAGAAAAAATCACCTGGATCCACACCAGACGCTGCAAAAATGACTAAATTAAAGAAATCTCTGTGTTTGATTTGTTTCCCTCTTGTGATCACAGTCTAGGGTACTTTTTGATTAAATTACTTTAATTGTAAGGGATATATATATTTGAAAAGTAGTTTAGCCATGTTGAAGTCATATTTTGTCTTTTGTACGTCTTCCATTTTATGTAGAATTCTCTGTGTTTACATATGCTGATAAGTCAGCATGCTCACAATTAAGCTAGAAGGCCATTCTGGCCACAGGAGTGTACAGCCAGTACTCTGTAAATATGTCTTATCAATCATTTGTTTTTCACAATGAAAAGTCATTTGGTAATGAAAAAGTTGCTCAGCTATTATTTTCTCCACAATGGAGTTTTTTGCCTCTTTGGCCAGGACTACCTCTACCTAAGCGTGTGGAGGTTCCAGGTTAAAGGTGATAGCAGGTATGGTTAGTGATCAAAATATTGATCAAAAGAGGGGAGACTGTAATGGAAATTTGTAAGTTCTGTATATAATTGTATTGTATTTTGCATGTATTGCACATTGCCCTCACTGTGCAATAGCAGTAATAATGTTTTCAGTAAATGTTTACTTTCTTTCGAGTCCTGATTAGAATAAGCCTGCCTATGTAACACCCCTTGTTACAATAAACCTACAATTGTAATATTAATGTGATACCTATGTAATCATGTGCATAAAAACCTTCAATTGCGTCATAATAAAGCAGAACAGTTATTTGGAAAGATGCTGAGCGTATCTTTTGTGTCTGTTCCCTACTGCAATAGTTATTATTAATTTGGAACCACTAATCAATATGAGTATAGGAGTACCTGTTTAAAAAAAACTGCACCACCAAATTGAGGACATGTGCCAGGCATGGCACATGTGTGAACTTTCCCTGTTGAAGGGTGGACAGAAGGTTAGTGCCATTATCACACACCACCAATCCTGACTCGAGCTTCTGTAGTGTGAACCACCTCTGGGCCTGCCCCTGCAGAGCTGAAAGAATATCTGCTCCGGTTTGATTCCTGTCTCCTAGAAAGACCAGCTGAAGCACTGCATGACATTTTAGCCTAACCCGTTGAATTGCCCCTTGAATGCTTAGGGGGTACTAGTGGTTCAAAGAACAGTCCAGCAGAGGAGGGCGTGGAGGAGGAGAAGAAGGGGCAAGTGGTGGAGCTGACAGATCTCGTATCATCACCACCAGATGTATTTAGACTTGGTGGCAAAAACAAGCTCCAGCACTGAGCCCTATCCTGTATCCTTCTTAGCTGCAAGCAGAGTTACCCAGTGTCCTGTCAACTAAATATATCATCCCTGATCATGCTTGCTGGACCACATATCAGTAGTAATATAGACCTTGCGGCTGATGCCATTGCATTGCCCCTTGAACGCTGGGGCAGTGAAATTTGCTTGCTATACTCTACAGCTGTTGATGTGCTGCTGGAAGACATGTTGCAAGGACCTGTGACACCCTTTGCTATACCTTCATCCCTGTCAGTGGAGGCTGCTGAGAGGCCATGAGATATAGCGGGGATAGACATGAAAAAAAATGAGTGAGGAGAAGAATTGTGTCCCTTGTGGGTGGCTTTCAGGTGCTCTTGCCAATGGGCTGAGTGGTGGGAGGTTAAATGCCTTGTCAAGCATGTGGTTCACAAATGGCTAGTGTTTTTGCCAAGCTTGATCTGCTTGATGCAGAGATTGCAAATTGCCACAGTGCGATCAACTACTGAAAAAAAAGGCCCAAACAGCTGAGCTGTTGGAAGTGGACTGGGAGATAACAGCTCCACAGTCTGATGGAATATGGTGGCTGCTCGCTACTCTTTCATGATGGCTGCCTCTGGAGGACATCTTGCCTCGTTTGAGTTGTGCCTCCCCCTTACTTGCCTCCTCTGCTCTATCCAGCACCCAAGTTGCATCAGTGACCTCATCATTATCTCCTCCACCCTCATCATCGCTGGAGCCAACTTGACAATACGCCGTGGCTGGAGAAATATGACTGCCGATTTGTTGTTTATCAGTGTTCCCCCTCCTCTGTAGGCTCATGTTATTCCATTCCTCTACCTCAGAACCAACATCAGAATCAAGTAATGTCTGTGCATCCTTAAGAAGAAAGTGGCTGAAGCTGTGTTCAAATAATTCAGCTGACTCCTCCATGCATGATGCTGGGGCTATGGCAGGAGTAGCTGTGGACAAGGAGGCAGATTAAGCCGCTCTGGCGGCTGTGGTGGACTGCGCACTAGTCTCTGCTTGGGTCATAGAGGATGAGGAGAATGAGGTTGGTTTAGTAAGCCAGTCCACCACCTCCTCTGCATGCTGTGACTGGATAGCACAGGCAACATCACTAAACAGAAACAAATGTGCCCTGTCTGAGGACCGGCCACGTTCACCTTTGCCTGTGACAAATGAGAAATGTTCCAGCACACTATGGATCAACAAAGTAGCGTCCAAACGGATTGTTTATTTCATGATGACATCACAAGAACAGTGCAATGTTTCAAAGTCACGCAGGACCCCTTCGTTGGGCATGTGACATGCCTGATGAAGGGGTCCTGCATGACTCCAGAACTTTATCCCCTTAGTGTCGAACAGACGCACATATGCGGCCTCGGTTTTAAGGGGTTATACTGGGGTGATGCCTGTAGCTCTGTAGCTGCAGGCATCATCCTGGTACTGTTTTTTAGAGCGAGCAGTCGGCCCTTCAGGAATAACAACCGATGCGGCTAAAAGCTGCTCGGCTGTTATCCCGGAGGATCGGAAAGGGGACATCCACCCTCCCACCACCTTCTGCTGCTCTTCCCAAGCCTCCCATCCCACTGGGAGACCCGAGCCAAGATCCGGCACTACTGCTGGCTAGAGTAAGACTGGAAGGAAGCCGGAAACTGCTTACTTCCAGTCTCCTATGTGTAAACGACAAGCGACATCACTTCGGGTTTACTTGGCTGCTAATTTTTTAAAAAAAAGACAGTTTTCAGAATCGCAGTTTTTGGCAATTTGAAGTGCAAAGGAGGGATTTGGGGTCTTTTAGACCCCCGATCCCTCCATAAAGAGTACCTGTCACCACCTATTACTGTCACCAGGGATGTTAACATTCCTGGTGACAGGAAAAAAAGTGATCAATTTTTTTTTAAAGAGAAAATGTAAAAAAATTAAAAATAAATAAAATAAGATTTTCTTTTTTTAAAGCCCCCCCCTCCTTCCCTGTGAGCTCACGCAACAAAGAAAATGCACACATAAGTCACAGCCGCATATGTAAACGGTGTTCAAATCACACATGTGAGGTATTGCCACGATCATCAGAGCAAGAGCAATAATTGTAGCACTAGACCTCCTCTGTAACTCTAACCTGGTAGCAGTTAATTTTTTTTAAAGCGTTGCCTATGGAGATTTTTAGGTGCCGCCGTTTGTCGCCATTCCATGAGTGTGCGCAATTTCAAAGCATGACATGGTAGGTATCTATTTATTTAACATAACATCATCTTTTACATTATACAAAAACTTTGGGCTAACTTTACTGTTTAGTTTTTTAATTCATGAAAGTGTCTTTTTTCCCACAGTGTGAAAACAGTGTAACATAAAATATTGCAATGATTGCTATTTTATTCTCTGCTAAAAATATATATAAATGTATTACATTATAATATATACATATATATATATATACATATATATATATATATATATATATATATATATATATATATATATATATATAATGTTTGGGGGTTCTAAGTAATTTTCTAGCAAAAAATACTAATTTTAACTTGTAAGCAACAAATGTCAGAGATAGGCTTAGGCGTGAAAGGGTTATTGAATGAAAAGTGGTGTTTGGTGCACTTTAAATTGAGGACTGACACTGACAGAAATGTAAAAACTCTAAACAAAAAAAAAAACAAAAAAGAGGGGGGAACACCACCGTCGCAGTCTGAAAGACTGCAGCTGACAATGTATAAAAAAAGGGGCAGGCAGGGGACAAAACAACAAAAAAAAAACAAAAAAAAAACATGCAGCAACCTAAAAAAAGGGGTATACAGCACTGTACACAGCACTAAATGTTATGTAATGCTGCTGTGTTAAACACTACTTTACTCACACACCATACTAACTTTACACTAACACTCATGCCCCGTACACACGGTTGGACATTGATCGGACATTTCGACAACAAAATCCATGGATTTCTTCTGATGGATGTTGGCTCAAACTTGTTTTGCATACACACGGTCACACAAAGTTGTCAGAATTTCTGAACGCCAAGAACGTGGTCACGTACACCACGTACGACGAGACTATAAAAGGGCAGTTCAAGACTAAGCGCGGCACCCTTTGGGCTCCTTTTGCTAATCTTGTTAGTAAAAGTTTGGCGAGAGACGATTCGTGCTTTTTCAGACTCGCGGTTTTCAGATCGTATTCCTGCTGTTCAGTTTGTGGTTGTGGGTTTGTATCTGTTCTTCAGTGCGTGCAGCGAGTTACCATTGACTTGTCATTGTGTTCTTGTTTGTTTGTTACTGATTTTCAGGTCGCTCTGCACAGGCCTTGCTGTTCTTCAGTGCGTTCTGTTACTTCGTTCTGAGCAGCCGACTGTTTTCTTGCCATGTTGCGTATACGTACTCATCGTAGAGTTCGTGCTGTGTAGGGGCTTGGTGTTGGGGTCCTTACTTTAACACAAGCCCAGTTCATGAACAGGGCGAGGAGGATTTCATGGACCAAGAATTGGTTGCTCACGTGCCTTTGCTCTGTGAGATCCGTGAGAATAATCCTGACGATTTCAGGAACTTTCTCTGGATGACGGACCCCGTATTTCACCGTTTGTTGGCTTTGTTGACCCCCTATATCAGCAGGCAGGATACCTGCATGAGGCAAGCCATCACTCCGGAGCAGAAGCTAGTCTCCACCCTGAGGTACTTGGCGACGGGGAGAAGCCTGCAGGACCTTAAGTTCTCGACAGGCATCTCCCCCAGGCTCTGGGGATCATTATCCCAGAGACCTGTTCTGCCATCATCCAGGTCCTGCAGAAGGAGTATATTAGGGTAAGATTTTTATCCTTTAACATCACATTTTATTGTATTTAATGTTTGATAATGTATTGTTCTTTCCTCATTCCCTAATTACCATGATTGTAATATGCTGTGAATGTCCCCTTTGTCCTCATGCATGCTGGATTTATATGTAGTTTTTATTTTTGTCCTTCATACATATTTGCCTTCACTTACCTCACCAGCATGCTCTCCTGGGCCCTATATTCACCTCGTGTAGTCACTTAACAATGTATTTTGTCAGCTCCATAGTAGTGCTTTACCCTAAATACCCCCTAAAATCTTGTAAATTTTGATTTGTGCTTGAAATGCTGGCAGAGTGCCAGAGGCTTTTTTTTGGGTGCTCCCTCCCCCCAACTGCTAACTCAGCTGATACCAATCCTCTATCTATTCTCAATTCTCTATCTGCTGACTTTGCCAAACCCTAACTATATACCCACCTCTTTTGTGGACATATTTATGGATGAATTCCCCAAAGCATGTAGTGCAAGGACCTGCCTGAATACTTTCAAATGGTAATGTTCAAAGTTTTTGTATGTTATTATTATCTCGATAGGTAATATCAGAATGTAAAAATGTGCTAAAATGTGTACAGTGTGTATTTATATCTTTGTATTATGACACTTCTTACCTGTCCAGTGGGCTGCCAATAGTGTAAGCAAGGAGGGGCTGGCCAAAGTAACACACATTATTTAGGCATTCATCTATCAATGAAGTGGAGAGGGTTACCTGTCCAAAACATCTCCCCCCACCCCCCATAAATTTATTTAAATGGCCCATGAGAGGGGGGGAGGAATCTGATAGGTGGACCTTATACCTTTGTCTTTAAATACTCCCTAAAAAAATGTAATACTGATGTTGGCCAAATGTTTCTGTCTAATCTGCTTTCCATGTTTATGTGCAAAATGATTTTTTTTTCTTGTTTGACTCCACAGTTTCCTTCCAACCCACAGGAATGGCAGACTGTGGCCTCCCACTTTGCCCAGCGGTGGGACTATTACAACTACAAGGGGTTCAATAGTATTGTGATGTTGGCAGTGGTGTCAGCTACATACGAGTTCCTGTATGTGAACGTAGGGAAGAATGGCCGGACGTCAGATGGTGGAGTCATCGCCCACATGGAGTTTTACAGGTGTTTCCAGAATGGCAGCTTGGACTTGCCACCTCCAGAAGACAATGCGGAAGGACTCCCATTCATCTTTGTTGCGGATGAAGCGTTTGCGCTGGGGGACCATCTTATGCGGCCATTCCCTATGAGGACCCTCACCCCGGAACAGAGGGTTTTTAATTACCAGCTGGCCAGAGCCAGAAGAGTGGTGGGGAACACGTTTGGAATAAAGGCCAGCCGATTCCGCCTATTTCTTACACCGATACACATGGCGGAGTATAAACTCAATCACATCATCCTGGCTTGCTGTGTTCTCCACAACTTTTTAAGGAGAAATTCTGTGAACTATGCTGGCTCAGTTGGGCCTGAATCCGGAATTAATCTCAATGAACCAGCTATGACAGCGCTTGAAGCTGGCCATCCTGGCTTGCCCCCCCTGAGTGCCCGCGAGGTCCATATAAGATACATGGAATACTTTGCGGGTAGGGGGGCTATCAATATGCCAGACAATGTCTGAGACATTTTTTAAATAATTTTTTTTAATCTGAACAAATATTTGCTTACATTTACTGCTTGTGTTTCTTTTAGCTGACCATGACAGAAATTTGGGGAGTCGTGAAAATGGCGTGATTCTGTAAAATTATAAAGCACTGTTGGGTGTTATTTCCTAAGGGCAAAGACACTTTCCACTACAAGTGCACTTGAGACTGCACAGAAACTACACTTGTAGTGCAAAGTGGATTTGCCCTTAGGGAATACCCCCCCCCCCCATTGTCACTGAAAACACCAATTTTAACACAAAAAATGCTTTTGAGCATTGAAAGAAGAAGCCACACATCCAAGTCTTTTCTCCCCTATGTAAACAAAAAAAGTATACTTAGCACACAGATATTTGATGGCAGAAATAGGAATATGAAACTGCTTGGAAGTGGGGTACAATGGTCTATTTTGGCAGAGTTCCAAGATGAAGAAATATTGTTTTCCTTTGTCAAGCTTGAATACTTACCTGAATTATAAAGTAAATGCCACAGGATTGAAACTGAAAGGTGTGTATTTTATAGGTACCATCATCCTTCAAGAATTATTAATCAACCTTCTTTGCCCTTTCCCCCCATCCCTCCCCCCCTTTTTCCCCCCTTCCTTCCCCCTCTTTCCCCTCCCTTTCCCCCCCCTCCCCTCCTCCCCCGCCCTTCCTTCCCCCTCTTTTCCCCCTTCCCCCCTCCCCCCCTTTTCCTCCCCCCCTCTTCCTTCCTTTTTCCCCTACTCCCCTCTTTCCCATCCCCGTATGGATTTCCTCCATATGCCTTATTAATATTGTATTAGATGTGACAGATCTCTAATTCATTTGGAAGGAGACTCTTTCTTCCTATTTTGTATTGTACATTTTTACCCTCTATTTTTGGCCTGTAAAATACTATATTAATTTCCCTTTCAATGCATTGTTGTTGTAATGCTCCTTTCACTTGTTGTATTTTTTGTTAGGATGCAAGCATCCAGACGGGTGAACTGGATTCCTTTCCTCCTCTGGCTGGATGCAGTGCTCCCCTGACATTTATCTGTAACTCATTCAAGTTTCATTGTGTACTACAATCACCTTCCACTAACACGGTGTGAGGAATTTATTCTCCACCTAGTGGCGGGCATGCGGCTTTTCAGCGGTGGCTGGGCTTCCCTAGCTGGGCGGCCCCTCCCCCTGCTTCCCTGAGGTGACGCGCACAGCGTCAGCAACATTAGGGCTATGCGCATGCGCGGAATATTCTCCATGCATGCGCAATAGTGAAAAGTCAGACCCAGTGACAATGGCGCTTGACGCACACAGCGCCGTATGTCTTCAGGGTTGGGGGTACATAAGGCAGCAATCATGGCTGCCTTATGTGGATGGCGGACACCTGGAGGTTCTGATTAACCAGCAGACCCACAGTGAGTGGCCAGCCATTTCGACGGCCTTCTTTTTTCCTTCTTACCCCTCTAGTTAGATGATGTAGTAACCATAGTGTACCTCTCCCTTGGAGGACCCATCCTGCTTATACATGCTGAAGTGTCTCCCTGAAGTGGTTGCTGGGAACCATCTCCTATCCCTGGGTGCCAGTAACAACTGATTTTATATTTTATTTAAGTGTTGGTGGGTTATGCTTCATGTCTACTTGAACAATTGCAAGCTTCACCTGTGTGGAGGGTTACTTCTATTCCTCTCCCTCATCCCTCCTGGTCACCCAACCCCCCCTCCCCCCTCCCCTCCTTCTCTCCCTTCCCCCTTCCTCCTTCCCCTTTCCCCCCTCCTTCCCCTTCTTCCCCCCCCCTCACTCCCCCCTTCCCATTCCCCCTACCCTCCCCTTCTTCCCCCTCCCCCCTCTTTCTCGCTTCCTTCCCCTCCTTTCCCCCTTTTTCCCCCCTTTCCCCCCTGTTTCTTTCCCTCCCCTCCCCTTTTTTCCTCCCCTCTTCCTTGTCCTGCCCAAACCTCCTTTTTCCCCTCTTTTCCCCTCCCTCCCCCCCCCACACAACCCCCCTACCCCTCTTTTCTTTTCCCACCTCCCCCCCTCATTCCCCCCCCCTTTTGTTCCCTCTCCTTTCACTCCTTGCCTTCCCTCTCCTCCACTTTTCTCCCCCCCCTTTTTTCCCTCCCCTCTTGTTCCCCCCTCTCCTTCTTTCCCCTTCCCCCCCATCCCCCCTCCCCCCTCCCTCACTGTTTTCCCACCCTACTCACTGAGGTGGCAATTACTTTACCATCAGTTGATACCCCACACCAACACTCATTATATACTTTATATTTTTTACATAATAGCTTGCCTTGCCAAAAAACCCTCTTGCTCGCCCCCGGGGGAACGCCTGAAGTGGGCGTCTCACAAGTGCCGTCTAAGCCAGAAAGGGCAGTGGTTGGTGAGTGTATTTTCATAATTTGAGTAACTACTCCAATGTTATGTGACTTACTTTACATTATTCCTCATCACTATGTATTTGTAATGCTGATTGTTTTACCTTGTAGAGAATTTATTTGGACGCCTCCCGAGGAAGCGGCTTGACCGCGAAACTGTCGAGGTTCACGTCCTTAAGTATTCAAACACCTGCCTTCATTCACCTATGCGGGCGCTTTAAATTGTTATTTCAACAAATACTGTACTGTAACATGTCTTAACTATATTGCTGTTAATCTATATTGTGCATATATAGATTTTTTAAATGTCTATTTTTGAATAAATTGAAAAACTTTATTTATTTTGCATGCTTTCATGAGGTACCGCGATAGTCCACACTGTTTTTTATGGTGAGGTAGGACTTAATTGGAGAAGTCCTTGTCTTTCCCACCCCAACTCCCACTACCTTAAATACTTACCTGTTTTTTGTACAAGCTTCACATATGCAGTCACCCCTATAGTATACACTGGAGCACCTGTGTGGGGTCCCTAATAAAAACGGTGTTCTGGTGTCCCACACAAGTGCTCCAGCGTCAAGATGTGTAAACAGCTGCTGAGTGTCCTCTCCTTACACAGAATCTAGTTTGCATTTCATTGTAGTTACAAACCCATCTAGACACCAAAATTATTTTAAGAGAAGTAGGCCAGAAAAAATGTATTGAACTGCATCTAGACAAAACATGGTGTTTTAGAGGCTGAACGAACAATGTTTCCTACTAACGAATAATGTGTCCATGAACATGAAAGTTGCCATTTTAAACTGTACAACAGTAAAGAAAAGCACATGGAGCAGCACAAACTAAATAAAAATAAAGAATAGGAACACAGGACAACTACTTACTTTTTTGCAGCACTCTCTTGATCCTTCTATACTGATCATGCTCCCTTAATTTGAGGTCCGACCACCGCTTCCTAAGTTGATCCTTGGATCGCTGTACCCCAAAATTCCTGTGCAGACTCTTCACAACTTTTGCCATGATCTTGGCCTTTCTGACATTTGGGTTGGGGTAAGGTCCATACTTCCCGTCCTAGTCGGCCCTTTTCAGTATGTCGACCATCTCCACCATCTCTACAAAGGCCATTTTTGATGCCTTAAATCGTCTCCTCCGGGATTGTGACATTTCTGGCTCCGGGCTTTCCTCCTCCTCCTCCTCTTTGCTGTAATTAGCACGCACCTGTTGTGTCTCCACCATGTGCTCTTCCCCACTGAGCTGAACGAGAAGGGGCAGAGAATACACTAAAAAGAACATCAGGGGTGGGCGGAGTTTCACGCATGCGCAGTATATATAAAGCGTGACACGCGTGCGTAGTACGTACGATCTGTGAGCGTAGGAAGGTGTATCGGAAGCGCCGATCATGATAACGAAGGTAACATTTAAACTTTGGCCTATACTGCTTAGAGATTGAGGCCTGTATTGGGACAAGATTAGAAGACTTTAGCCTGACATTAGGGTTTGTCTTGTGTATTGCAGGTAAAATGGATGGCTTCAATGACCACAACTTCCTCCCCCTGTTCATAGACAAGTACAGGGAGCTGAAATTATTGTATGGGCCAGAGATACAGGGATTATCACGGTGCCAAAGGAAAACCAAAGTACATAGAATATAAGCGAATAATATTTTATTAACAAAGTTGAAAAGATTTGTACAATATTACATATCCAAGGTGTGCATCAAACTACAATAAATTAAAACCAATTTGTAGCAGTGTTTATAAGACCTAGCCTGGGAGCATAGTGGCCAGTCTTGTAAGCAGGTAGTCAGAGGTCCGACATGTTTCGTCTGGAATGGCTTCCTCAGGGACAGTTGGTTGTACCTGTGTTGCTACTGTAAGCTCTATAATGAAAAATTCACAATCAAACAAAAATAATAATGTAGAATGAGCATAGCATAAGTGAAAAATATATACATTTTGTGAGTTGTCAGACCTGATCATGCACCAGACCACCTAAGGCCCAACCAGAGAGCACCTGTAAACCTCCCCCCACCCAAACAGCCCACCCCGAGCCAACAGGCCACCCAGCGTGCCTAAGGATGGAAAAATGACTACCTGCAGGTCACCGGAGGCAGATGTGGACGACTCCTGGAGCAACTCCAGGGTATCAGGCACAATATGCGGCTGCAGGGGGTGGATAAGAGGACCTGGTAAAAAAGGGGGAGGACAGTGTATATGTGTATTGAGATAAATAAAACGGCTTAAATGGATTCCAGAAATAATCTGGGTCCACAAGCCAGGGAGCATAGGGTCGGACTAACATAGTCTCAAAAAAATACTTACAGTATATGTATAATGCTTAGAAAACAAGAGATAATGTCATTAAAGATAACGGTTAGATGGTAGCAGGACATGGATGAAAACATCTAGAGATAACTGATAAAATATTGTTGTAAGGGTAAGGTGTGTAACCCAAACAAACAAGGTTGTATAAATACTCAGTGTCATGTATAAAGACTGATGGATATTCTAAAAGACTCAGGGTGGGTAAATGCACTTACCCAGAAAAAGATCTCAAGATAGTATTGGGATATGCTGAATTAATTACCCATCATGGGTGTACAAACTTTTTGCAGCTCAGGATGCATCCCACTACAGGGAGGACAAAGAGAGAAGGCACTTATAAGTTGCTAGTGGTGTATGAAGGATAGGGTAGATCGGCCATAGAAGGCTAGTGAGCTTACCTAGATGAGTGGTAACAATGACATGTGTGTCCTGTAGTCCCCGGCGGTGTTGTGGCCGGGGACGCCGGCAATCTTATACCCCCCACACACGTGCAGCATCTGACGTCACCGCACGTGTGAGTGGACGAAAAGTGCCACTGCGCATAAGCCCGACAACAAAGCTCACGGGCCTACAAGGTCCAGGGGGCTCTGCGGGGATATCGGACGCTGCGTGTGTAAACATGCAGCGGGTGAAGCAATAGGCTGTGAAGCTGATAGGCCAACAGCCTCACAGTCTACCAGGAGAGATGGACTGATCAAAAGATCACCTGGATGGCTGTGGCAAGGGGCGGGCAAATGCTTTGTCAGCATTGCCCTTGGGTGTCCATGCAGCCAGGGTAGCACTGAAAGACTGGATGTGCAGCACACGAGTAAAATCCCCCTGCCCACAGGAACCCAGCGGGTATGGTCACACAAGGCCACCCAAGGGAAGCCATGTCGGAGCAGGGGAGCGGCACGGGGGGGAGGGGGGAAGAGAGGTCCCGATGTATAGAAAAAAGGGGGCTCAATGTAGACTCCAAAGGCGGGATGAGGCACCAGGAGTATGTGAGGAACCATAGGCCCTGCACCACCCGCACACCAACGAGGTGAGGAAGGCCTGGTCCCCATCATATTACCCGGATAAACCAGGTCCGACAACATCACAAATTACAAAATATACAGATAAAAAAGTGACAAATAATGAACTAAACAAAAAACATTGTTGAGTAATAAATATCCAAGATATATACCTATACAAGTTCAACTCATATGAATAATGGAAACAAAAATAGTAAATAGTTCATATAATGTTTTAGATATCTAAACTGATAGCTACATCCGAGATATACATGGTCGGCTGAGGCATGGGGAAGAACATTATGGGAGGAGTACAGATTATATGTGACAGTTAAGTCGGAATAGAGAAATTTTACAGAAATGATTTGAAACTAATGTACTCATTTAACCCTGGAAATGTAGTGGCATCCAGGGTATGTATCCATTTGGTCTCAAGTTGGAGTAAGTTTTGATCAATATCACCACCCCTGGCATGTAGAGGAACATGCTCAAGGGCGGTGAAGCCAATGACATCGGGATTGAAATTGTGTTGATCTGCCACATGTCAATTAATAGAAGTGGATGTCTTTCGTTTATAAAGTGGTTTTATGTGGTCCCTAATGCGTACACAAAATGGATGTGTGGTTTTCCCAAGGTAATAACAGCCACACATACAAGTGGCCAAATATACTATACCTACAGATTGACACATGATAGTATGCTTAATTGTGTGAGTGTGACAATTAGGGAGCGGGATTTCACGTGAATCATGAATAAAATTGCATACATCGCAATTTCCACAACGAAATGTACCGGAAATCCTCAACGTGGATTCAGATTTGGGTGAGTGATGACTCATTACCAGTCTATCTCAAAATGATGGGGAGCGTCGGTAGGTGATATCTGGATGTGGTTTGATATACTTATTGATAGTATTGTCAGCCGTAAGCAATGGCCAAAATTTATTGAGAATATCTCTTACTTGGTTATAATGTTGTGAAAACTGTGTAATGAGACGAACGGGTTGAGAGGTATCCCGATTTTTGCTAGAGAAAATACGTTTTTTCCTGTCTAGTTTTTTTACCTTATTGAAGGCATGCTTCAATAGTGTGTGACTGTACCCTCTGGTTTTGAGCCTGTGATACAAATTACGGGAGGCTGTAAAAAAGTCGCTTTCGTGCGAACAATTACGTTTAATGCGAAGATACTGACTATATGGAATGCTATTTAAGAGTGGTTTCGGATGGGCACTGTTGGCGTGAAGGATAGTGTTTCCAGATGTCTCCTTACGGTATAGTGATGAGAAAAGATTTCCACTGGAGTCCAGTTGAATCTCCAAGTCCAAAAAAGTAATTTTAGTCTGGCTACATTCCATCGTAAATTTCAAGTTGAAAGTATTGATGGCTAGCATATCAACAAATTGAGAAAGTTGTTCCCGAGTTCCAGACCAAAAGAAAATCACGTCGTCAATATATCTGTGCCACGACACAACGTGGAGCAGAAAATGGGTTAAGTCAGGATTGGCAAACAATTCTCTTTCCCACCCCCCCAGGTACAGGTTTGCGTAGGATGGCGCACACTTAGTGCCCATAGCCACACCCTGTACCTGGAGGAAGTGGGAAGAGCCAAACAAAAAATGATTCCGTGTCAGGATAAAATGTAGAAGATTGATAACAAATTGGCCGTAAGCTTCAAATTTAGGACCTCTTTCTTGTATTAGTTTGGTAACCACATCAATACCTTTATTGTGGGGGATAACCTTATAAAGACTTTCTACATCTAAAGCAACTAACCAAACATTTGATGGTGAGTGTAGATCCTCAAGAATATGGAGAAGATGTATCGTATCCTTGACGTACGAAGGAAGTGATGTGACATGTGGACTGAGGTACTTATCAACAAGTGCTATTCTGACTTAACTGTCACATATAATCTGTACTCCTTCTCCCATAATGTTCTTCCCCATGCCTCAGCCGACCATGTATATCTCGGATGTAGCTATCAGTTTAGATATCTAAAACATTTAATGAACTAGTTACTATTTTTGTTTCCATTATTCATGAGTTGAACTTGTATAAGTATACCGTATATACTCGAGTATAAGTCGTTCCGAGTATAAGTCGAGACCCTAATTTACCACAAAAAATGGGAAAAACTTATTGACCCGAGTATAAGAGGAGGGTGAGAAATGCACAGCTACTGTAAGTGGAAAAAGAGGGTCAACAATGCCCATCTGCAGCTGTATACCTCCCTGTGTCCTGTGCATATGTGTCATGTGTCCTGTGCATATGTGTCATGTGTCATGTGTCCTGTGCATATGTGTCATGTGTATATGTACCTGTGTCATGTACCTGTGTCCTGTGTATATGTGCATGTACCTGTGTCCTGTGTATCTGTCATGTGTATATGTAGCTGTGTGCATGTGTCTGTGTGTCTGTGTGTGTGTGTGTGTGCATCCAACCTGTGTCCTGTGCATCCTCCGTGCGCTGCTCTGCACCGATCAGCGTGTAGTATTTGGCGGCCATTCACTGTTCAAAAGCCGCGCAGCCTCCTCGTCCAAAAAACTCAATTTCCCAGCAGTCAGCGGTCAGCCAATCACGGACATTCTCTCATCCTCATACCATGGACGAGGATGAGAGAATGTCTGTGATAGGCTGTACACTGACTGCCTATCACAGACAAGGAGGCGTGGCTTTTGAACTGTGAGAGCTGCTGCCGAGTAGATTGTATCACACGCTGGCCGCCGTCTGCCTGCATGACACGCTGATCATGTAGGCAGACGGTGGTGACTCGTGTATAAGTCGAAGGGGGCACTTTCAGCCCCAAAAAAGGGGCTGAAAAATTTGACTTATACACAAGTATATACGGTATATCTTGGATATTTATTACTCAACAATGGTTTTTGTTTAGTTCATTATTTGTCACTTTTTTATCTGTATATTTTGTAATTTGTGATGTTGTCGGACTTGGTTTATCTGGGTAATATGATGGGGACCAGGCCTTCCTCACCTCGTTGGTGTGCGGGTGGTGCAGGGCCTATGGTTCCCCACATACTAAAATAAAAGTACATTATTGAGCTTTGTTGTGGTGTTTTGGGTTTTTGTTTTTCTTCTACTTTTTTCCCTTTAGTTTTTGTGGGTGGTGGTTTTGGGAAAGTGCAATATCTCTTATACTTTATTTCAATATGTATTTGTGCACCAAAAAACGAATCTCTTTGCCCTGGTTCACATTGATGCTACTTTGAAATCGCGCTACTTCACTTGAAGTAGCACGATTTCAAAGTAGCAAGGTCAGCGTGATTTCAGGTGCTACTTGATAGATATCCGTGTGGCTTCATACACAAATGTCTATTAAAGTCGCACCAGAAATCGGCAAAAGTAGTGCAGGAACTACCTTAGCAAATTGGTGCGGTGCCACAAAAAAAATGTTGCGTCGATTGGAACAGTGCCATTGCTGCCAATAGTCATGCGATTTGATCTCTCAAATCGCATGACAAATTGCTCCAATGTAAACCTAGGCTTCTGCACACCTGTAAGTTAATGATAAAGGTAGAATCTTTATATATAACAGCTGTGGAGAATTGCAGGTAATGAATGCAGCTGGTGTATAGGCAGTGTTGTATGTGTCAGCTTTAGATCACATTGGTACAATATGACATGTCAAAGTGGTGACAATTGCACTGTTTTAATTGGTGCGACTTTGGGGTGCAATTTGTATTGATATCAGTGCAGAAACCTGCACAGATGTCTCTGAAATTCCCCCTGCAGTCGGGACTGACATGTGGGACTGAAAGTGTGTGATTTCAGCTGAACGATTTCCTCCTGCTGCTAACCCAGGGACACCATTTCTTATCGAACGCCTTTAAATATCATAAGTAGAAATACAAATTTTCATATCTGCAAATAAACAAAAATAATAAAATTCTAATAGTGGTTGCGATCAAATATTTGCAGCAGCGATCAAAAGAGTGTAGTTTCACCTTCTGACCCAGAAATAAGTCATTGTAATCACCCGGAAGTCCCTGTGCTGGTCAAGATCTCCATCTAGGTGGACATGGCGAGGTCCCTCTTTAGCAAAGAGGAGGTGTGGCTCATTTTCCGGATAAGGGTATGATATGTACTTGTGCTTAATCAATGCGGGGGTGGATTTGGTAGTTAGATTTGGTGTGGGTGGGGTTCATTGATTTGTTTGGCATCCCCACACATTTGCTTCTGACCCATGTGCACACGTCACTTCCTGCATTTGTTCTGCTGATGTAAATGCAAGTATAAATGAGAGCTCCTTTCTATTAAAATATATATGACTTGTTTCACAGTTGGGCGACTTTGGACTTCCGAGTTGCTTGACAAGTTGTACCCCATGATTCTCAATGAGAACTAGGGATGGGCCGAACATCCCCCCTGTTCGGTTTGCAGCAGAACATGCGAACAGACAAATAAATTTGTGCGAACACCATTAAAACCGCTTCCCGCCCGCCGTACACCAAATGATGTCCTCGGCTTTGAGCGGGGATATCTGAGTGATGCCTGTAGCTACAGGCATCATCCAGATATCGTCTTTTAGAGCCTGCGAATCTGCACACCATAAGAATGATCATAGCGGCTGTTCCACTGCTTGAATATTCTTACAGGAGGCGAGAAGGGACGTCCCTCCCCTTCCCGCCGCCCTCCGGTGCTTGTACCGACTTACCGATACGATCGGTGAGTCGGTCACAGGATCCACCAGCCCCCAATGTTTAGCATAGAGATTTCTGGTGGACCAGATGGTCGCCGGAATCTCTATGATCGTTTGGAGGCCGGGCGTGATGTTATGACGTCACGCCCGGCCTTTGTATTAAAAAAAACCGCGCCGCTTCGGCTGGGAAGCGGAGATCTTTTTTTTTTTGGATTTCAGGCTTCTAAGCCTAGAGGCGAGATGTGGGGTCTTATTTACCCCACATCTCACTGTAAAGAGCACCTGTCATGCTTATTCCTATTACAAGGGATGTTTACATTCCTTGTAATAGAAACAAAAGTGATCAAAAAAAATTTTGGGGGAAAAAAAGTGTCAAGCTAAAATAAAAAAAGTAAAATTAACAATAAAAAAAAAAAAAATTTAAAGCGTCCCTGTCCCTGTGAGCTTGCATACAGAAGCGAATGCATACATAAGTCCCACCCACATATGAAAATGGTGTTCAAACAACACATGTGAGGTGTCTCCGCGAACGTTAGAGTGAGAGCAATAATTTTGGTCCTGGACCTCCTCTGTAACTCAAAACATGTAACCAGTAAAATTTTTTAAAGCGTCGCCTAAGGGGATTTTCAAATAGCACAGTTTGGCGCCATTCCACGAGCGTGTGCAATTTTGAAGAGAAACATGTTGGGTATCTATTTACTTGGCGTAACTTCATCTTTCACATTATGCAAAAACATTGGGCTAACTTTCTTGTTTTTTTTTTAAAGCCCAAAACTGTTATTTTTAAAAAAAAATGCATTCGAAAAATTGCTGCACAAATACTGTGCTAGATAAAAAGTTGCAATGACCGCCATTGTATTCTCTAGGGTCTCTGCTAGAAAAAAAACATATATAATATTTGAGGGTTCTATGTAATTTTCTAGCCCAAAAATTATCATTTTTACATGTAGGAGAGAAATGTCAGAATTGGCCTGGTAAGGTAAGTGGTTAAAGTCTATGGGACACGAACATGAATAATCAAAAGTGCTAATTTTAAAGGCTTATATGCATGGTATTGTCATAAAAAGTGTTTGGGGACCTGGGTCCTGCCCCAGAGGACATGAATCAATGCAAAAAGGGTTTTAAAAATGGCTGTTTTTTCGGGAGCAGTGATTTTAATAATGCTTAAAGTGAAACAATAAAATTGTAATATTACTTTAAATTTCGTACCTGGGGGGTGTCTATAGTATGCCTGTAAAGGGGCGCATGTTTCCCGTGTTTAGAACAGTCTGACAGCAAAATGACATTTCAAAGGAAAAAAGTCATTTAAAACTACTCGCGGCTATACTGAATTGCCGACCCGACAATACACATAAAAGTTAATTGATAAAAACGGCATGGGAATATCCCACAGGGGAACCCCGAACCAAAATTTAAAAAAAAATTACGTGGGGGGTCCCCCTAAATTCCATACCAGGCCCTTCAGGTCTGGTATGGATATTAAGGGGAACCCCAGCCAAAATTAAAAAAAAATTTTTTTGAGGGGTCCCCCTCAAAATCTATACCAGATCCTTCAGGTCTGGTATGGATTTTAAGTGGAACCCCGCGCCAAAATTAAAAAAAAAATGGCGTGGGGTACCCCCAAAAATCCATACCAGACCCTTATCCGAGCACGAAACCTGGCAGGCCGCAGGAAAAGAGGGGGGACCAGAGAGTGCCCCCCCTCCTGAACCATACCAGGCCACATGCCCTCAACATTGGGAGGGTGCTTTGGGGGTATCCTCATCCCCACAACCCTGGCCCCCTTACCATTTCACACAGGGGGGAGGTCCGGGATCTGGGGGTCCCCTTGTTAAAGGGGGCTTCCAGATTCTGATAAGCCCCCTGCCCACAGACCCCCACAACCACTGGGCAAGGGTTGTGGGGATGAGGCCCTTGTCCCCATCAACATGGGGACAAGGTGTTTTGGGGGGCTACCCCCAAAGCACCCTCCCAATGTTGAGGGCATGTGGCCTGGTATGGTTCAGGAGGGGGGGCGCTCTCGTCCCCCCTCTTTTCCTGCGGCCTGCCAGGTTGCGTGCTCGGATAAGGGTCTGGTATGGGTTTTTGGGGGTACCCCACGTCATTTTTTTTTAAATTTTGGCGCGGGGTTCCCCTTAAAATCCAAACCAGACCTGAAGGGTCTGGTATAGATTTTGAGGGGGACCCCACGCCAATTTTTTTTTACATTTTGGCTGGGGTTCCCCTTAA
This sequence comes from Lithobates clamitans, assembly GCA_037952925.1. Classification (NCBI taxonomy): domain Eukaryota; kingdom Metazoa; phylum Chordata; class Amphibia; order Anura; family Ranidae; genus Lithobates; species Lithobates clamitans. Next base: position 11,870,332 of record JBBGZY010000076.1, on the reverse strand, counting down.
TATCCATACCAGACCTTAAGGGCCTGGTATGGAATTTAGGGGGACCCCAAGTCATTTTTTTTTAAATTTTGGTTCGGGGTTCCCCTGTGGGGAATTCCCATGCCGTTTTTATCAATGAACTTTTATGTGTATTGTCGGGCCAGCAATTCAGTATAGCCGCGAGTAGTTTTAAATGACTTTTTTTCCTTTGAAATGTCATTTTGCTGTCAGACTGTTCTAAACACAGGAAACATGCGCCCCTTTACAGGCATACTATAGACACCCCCCAGGTATGAAATTTAAAGGAATATTACACTTTTATTGTTTCACTCAAAGCATTATTAAAATCACTGCTCCCGAAAAAACGGCCGCTTTTAAAAAAAAATTTGGCATTGATCCATGTCCCCTGGGGCAGAACCTGGGTCTCCAAACACTTTTTATGGCAAAGAACTTGCATATAAGTCTTCAGTGAGAACTTTGGATTTTGCAGGTTCGAGACCTACTGACTTCCACTATTCCAGCATATGTGATCTGACAGGCATTATTGCCGCAATAGCGCTGCTTTCAATTTGCATTAGCGCTGACTTTCTGAGAGTTGAAGTCTTCCTGGCCTTTTTTGAGAGTTATTTTTTGGTACTGCAGGAGAATTTTTTGGTGCTATAGTAAATGACCCCCTCAGTTAGTCCGACCCTATGCTCCCTGGCTTGTAGACCCAGATTATTTCTGGAATCCATTTAAGCCGTTTTATTTATCTCAATACACATATACACTCCCCTCCCCCTTTTTTACCAGGTCCTCTTATCCACCCCCTGCAGCCGCATATTGTGCCTGATACCCTGGAGTTGCTCCGGGAGTCGTCCACATCTGCCTCCGGTGACCTGCAGGTAATAATTTTTCCATCCTTAGGCACGCTGGGTAGCCTGTTGGCTCAGGGTGGGCTGTTTGGGTGGGGGGAGGTTTACGGGTGCTCTCTTGTCGGGCCTTAGATGGTCTGGTGCATGATCAGGTCTGACAACTCACAAAATGTATATATTTTTCACTTATGCTATGCTCATTCTACATTATTATTTTTGTTTGATTGTGAATTTTTCATTATAGAGCTTACAGTAGCAACACAGGTACAACCAACTGTCCCTGAGGAAGCCATTCCAGGCAAAACATGTAGGACCTCTGACTACCTGCTTACAAGACTGGCCACTACGCTCCCAGGCTAAGTCTTGTAAACACTGCTACAAATTGGTTTCACTTTATTGTAGTTTGATGCACACCTTGGATATGTAATATTGTATAAATCTTTTTAACTTTGTTAATAAAATATTATTCGTTTATATTCTATGTACTTTGGTTTTCCTTTGGCACCGTGATAATCCCTGTATCTCTGGCCCATACAATAATTTCAAATTTTATTGGGATGAGGTGCCGTATTGTACCGAGGACCATCCAGTCATTTCAACCCCTTACTTTCTAAGTCCTGAATTTGGTGTTTTAATACACACTTTCTGGGCTGGGTTGTCCTCTGCACTATACATTATAGTAAAAAACTGTATTTATGTGATGTAGGCATTTGTTGGTTCCCTGTATTATTCACTCTTTTGTATTTGTGCTAATTTTTTCTTTACACAAAAAACTTTTTCAATCCATACATTGCTATTTCGGTGGACATCATGGCTGACTTTTGCGGGGAAGCCTGGGAGAATTTAATGACCAAAATTCAGACTTCTCACACAGCTTCAAATATATCTAATGCAGAACTTGACAAATCATTTATCAGGCTCCAACGCCTATTAGAAAAGAATGTCCGTACCTATTGGCATAAAACTTATTTTGAGAAGTATGTTGAACATCAAATTGTCCCTTGGGGTCTCAGAATACAAATTTTCCCCAATATTAACCACTTAACAACCGGCATTCGAGAGCATCCGTGACCGCCGGGTCCAGAGGACACGGCGCATCACAGATCCCGGTAAATGGCCGCTGATCGCGGCCATTTACCATGTGATCGTGCCGTCAAATGACGGAGCGATCACATGTAAACAAACCGGCGTCATCTGATGACGCCGCATCCTCTCCTCCCCTCCTGTGTACCGATCGGTACACTGTGAGTGGAGAGGGGGATGGATGGCTGCAGCGTTGTGGGCTGCATCTGTAGTGCCCACAGCACTGCACAGAGACATCCATCCATCCATCCATGCTCAGCCATCCCTCACTGCTCTGCAATGCCCCACAATACTCTGCCATACCCTGCAATGCCCCGAAATACCCCGCAATACTCTGCTATACCCTGCAATGCCCCGAAATACCCCGCAATACTCTGCCATACCCTACAATGCCCCGAAATACCCCGCAATACTCTGCCATACCCTACAATACCCTGAAATACCCTGCAATACTCTGCCATACCCTGCAATACTCTGCCATACCCTGCAATACCCCGCAATACCCCGCAATACTCTGCCATACCCTGCAATACCCCGCAATACTCTGCAATACTCTGCAATACCCCACAATACTCTGCCATACCCTGCAATGCCCCGAAATACCCCGCAATACTCTGCCATACCCTGCAATACCCCGCAATACTCTGCCATACCCTGCAATACCCCACAATACCCCGCATTACTCTGCCATACCCTGCAATACCCCACAATACTCTGCAATACCCCACAATACTCTGCCATACCCTGCAATACCCCGCAATACTCTGCCATACCCTGCAATACCCTGCAATACCCTGAAATACTCTGCCATACCCCGAAATATCCCGCAATACTCTGCAATACCCCACAATACCCAGCCATACTCTGCAATACTCAGTGATACCCAGCCATACTCTGCAATACTCTGCCATACCCAGCCATGCTCTGCAATACCCTGCAAAAATCTGCAATACTCTGCCATACCCAGCCATACTCTGCAATACCCCGCAATACACAGCCATACTCGGTGATACCCGGCCATACTCTGCCATACCCAGTCATACTTGGCGATACTCTGCAATACCCGGCCATGCTCAGCCATACTCGGCCATGCTCAGCCATACCCGGCCATGCTCAGCCATACCCGGCCATGCTCAGCCATAACCGGCCATGCTCAGCCATACCCGGCCATGCTCAGCCATACCCGGCCATGCTCAGCCATACCCGGCCATGCTCAGCCATACCCAGCCTCTGTATGTGGCCAGGCTGTGGAAGTCTCACACATGTGGTATCGCCGTACTCAGGAGGAGTAGGAGAATCTATTTTGGGGTGTCATTTTTGGTATGTACATGTTATGTGTTAGAAATATTGTATAAATGGACAACTTTGTGTTAAAAAAAAAAAAAGCATTTTAACCACTTCCCGCCTTCCGTCATACGACGTCCTTGACTTTGTGCGGGGATATCTGAATGATGGGTGCAGCTACAGGCATCATTCAGATATCAGCTTTTTCAGACGGCGATTCCCTACACCATAAGGACGATCATAGCGGCTGTTACACTGCTTGATCGTTCTTACAGGAGGCGAGAGGGGACGACCCCCCCTCCCGCCGCCCTCCGGTGCTTCTACCGACTCACCGCTACGATCGAAGCCAGGATCTTTTTTTTTTTTTTATTTCAGGCTTCCCAGCCTAGAGGTGAGATGTGGGGTCTTATTGACCCCATATCTCACTGTAAAGAGGACCTGTCATGCCATATTCCTATTACAAGGGATGTTTACATTCCTTGTAATAGGAATAAAAGTGATCAAAAAAAATTTTTTGGGGAAAAAAGTGTCAAACTAAAATAAATAAAGAAAAATAAACAATAAAAAAAAATTTTTTTAAAGCGCCCCTGTCCATGTGCTCGCATGCAGAAGCGAAAGCATACGTAAGTCCCGCCCACATATGAAAACGGTGTTCAAACCATACATGTGAGGTATCGCTGCCATCGGTAGAGCGAGAGAAATAATTTTGGCTCTAGACCTCCTCTGTAACTCAAAATTTGTAACCAGTAAAAAATTTTAAAACGTTGCCTATAGGGATTTTTAAGTAGCGAAGTTTGGCGTCATTCCACAAGCGTGTGCATTTTGAAAGGTGACATGTTAGGTAAATATTTATTCGGTGTAACTTCATCTTTCATATTATGCAAAAACATTGGGCTAACCTTACTGTTTTGGGTTTTTTTTAAGCAAAAAACATTTTTTTTCCAAAAAAAAACGCGTTCGAAAAATTGCTGCGCAAATATCTTGCGAGATAAAAAGTTGCAATGACCACTATTGTATCCTCTAGGGTCTTTGCTAAAAAAACAAATATAATGTTTTGGGGTTCTATGTAATTTTCTAGCAAATAAATGATGATTTTTACATGTAGGAGAGAAATGTCAGAATTGGCCTGGGTGCTCCAGAACGCCTGAAGGTGCTCCCCTGCATGTTGGGCCTCTGTATGTGGCCACGCTGTGTAAAAGTCTCACACATGTGGTGTCGCCGTACTCGGGAGTAATAGTAGAATGTGTTTTGGGGTGTAAGTTGTGGTATGCATATGCTGTGTGTGAGAAATAACCTGCTAATATGACAATTTTGTGAAAAAAAAAGAAAAAAAAAAAACTTGATTTTGCAAAGAATTGTGGGAAAAAATGACAACTTCAAAAAACTCACCATGCATCTTTCTAAATACCTTGGAATGTCTTCTTTCCAAAAAGGGGTCATTTGGGGGGTATTTGTACTTTTCTGGCATGTTAGGGTCTCAAGAAATGAGATAGGCCACCAGTACTTCAGGTGTGATCAATTTTCAGATATTGGCACCATAGCTTGTGGACGCTATACCTTTCACAAAGACCAAATAATATACACTAATTTGGGTTATTTTTACCAAAGATATGTAGCGGTATAAATTTTGACCAAAATATATGAAGAAAAATTACAAATTTTCAAAATTTTATAACAGAAACAAAGAAAAATTTTTTTTACAGATTTTTCGGTCTTTTTTCGTTTATAGCGCAAAAAATAAAGAACACAGCGGTGATTAAATACCACCAAAAGAAAGCTCTATTTGTGTGAAAAAAAGGACAATAGATACAGTGTTGCATGACTGAGTAATTGTCATTCAAAATGTGAGAGCACCAAAAGCTGAAAATTGATCTGGTTATTAAGGGGGTTTAAGTGCTCAGTGGTCAAGTGGTTAAGAAGGTCCCAGACCCCCTCAAAAAATCATGGCAATTTGCAAACCTGCACTTTCAACATGATCAGAATGTTATGTCAACAGTATGAACAAGAATTGGACCTACTTGACATTTCTATCAATGAATGGCTTTCTGACCATGCCACTGACGTGTCCTCCCCAAGGTTCGCCCAAAGGGACAAGGACCTGCAGGCCCACCTTGAGGAATACACGCTAGATGTAATCAACGCTAAGGAAAATAAATTCTTGCGGGACAAACTAGCCCATACTAACGGCTATGCCTATAGATGGGACAGTGGTGTCCCTAAAAAATCTACAAATAAACCCAGCTCTGAGAATGTACCCAAAAATAACAATGAGGCACCTAATGTTTTTTCCACTTTTTTCTTCTAGTACATCGACCACATATCGAGATCACAAGACAAGAAAGATCCCTAAGAAAAGAAAGGGTAAATTACCCACCACCTCCACGGACTCTATTCGACGTACTTTTGGAGCTACTAATGCAACCAAACCTATGGTTGCTCGACCCAAAACTACCAGCACTTTCACTCCTCTAACACGTGCATTGCCGTGACCACTGCTCACCACCACTCGCACTGCGCACCCCGCACTCACAACGATGACACCAGCACCTCTCGCTCTCCCTGCTCCTATTCTAAGACGGGTAAGTGAACCAAACCTCACCTCTATGTTTCCGATGGTCACACAACCCACTGATCCCAAGATTGCTCCGATTTTTTTAGCCCAAGCACTGGACTCACCACAGAGTCCCACATCGCATCATTTAGACACTCTCTCTCACAACGAACCAATGATCTAGATGTAGTCAATCTTTCTTCTTTCCCCCTTACTAAAGAACAAATAAAGGTGCTCCAGTTAGGCCGTACGTTTTGCCCCTCTGCTGAGTTTAACAAATTCCAATTTGTTAAAGACATTCATCTATTTGCGAGAAAATTGATGTACAAGGTTATCTACGATAAACCCTCGCAAACTAGGGCCTTAGATTCTTCATCATACAATACTACTGCGACACTGGCTGAAATCAAGGCCATTGAGGACCTTCTAACACTGTTGGAAGAGGGCGGCACAGATGACGACTACCAGCCATCCTCGGATAAGGCTGGAATTGTGGTCTCTGGTGTCTCCTTTCCTCCTCCCTCCTCTTTCAAATCTAAATCTAAATCCTTTCCTACCCTTTCTACTAACCCAAATATCTGGGCATGTGTAGAACAAATTACTAATGCAATTAAACATCAAGAGTTTCCTACTCCCCGCTCGTCCAATTTATCTCCTGCCCTTAAGCCGGCTTTAAAGGCTTTACAAAACCACCCGGGGCTGGTTATTAAACCAGCCAATAAGGGTGGAAACGTGGTTGTTATGGATGTTGCGGCATATGAACTCATGTGCCGCAACATCCTTGACAACAAGGATTGGTATAGACCTATTTCTCGACTGCTCATTGACAACTTTGCCACAGAATACTATGAACTTATCTTTTCTGCCTATCAACAAGGAATCATAGATGCTAATACTTGGAAATTTTGGAATGTGAAAGACCCCAAAATACCAACCTGTTTACCAAAACTGCACAAATCCTTAGAGTCTCCCCCCGGCCGCCCCATTGTGCCCGGGTGCCAATGCCTTACCAAAAACGCAAGTGCGCTGGTTGATAAGTACCTCAGTCCACATGTCACATCACTTCCTTCGTATGTCAAGGATACGATACATCTTCTCTGTATTCTTGAGGACCTACACTTACCATTAAATGTTTGGTTAGTTGCTTTAGATGCAGAAAGTCTTTATAACGTTATCCCCCACAATAATGGTATTGATGTGGTTACCAAACTAATACAAGAAAGAGGTCCCAAATTTGAAGCTTATGGCCAATTTGTTATCAATCTTCTACGTTTTATCCTGACACAGAATCATTTTTTGTTTGGCTCTTCCCACTTCCTCCAGGTACAGGGTGTGGCTAATGGGCACTAAGTGTGCTCCATCCTATGCAAACCTGTACCTGGGGGGGTGGGAAAGAGAATTGTTTGCCAATCCTGACTTAACCCATTTTCTGCACCACGTTGTTTCGTGGCACAGATATATTGACAACATGATTTTCCTTTGGTCTGGAACTCGGGAACAACTTTCTCAATTTGTTGATACGCTAGCCATCAATACTTTCAACTTGAAATTTACGATGGAATGTAGCCAAACTAAAATTACTTTTTTGGACTTGGAGATTCAACTAGACTCCAATGGAAATCTTTTCTCATCACTATACCGTAAGGAGACATCTGGAAACACTATCCTTCACGCCAACAGTGCCCATCTGAAACCACTCTTAAATAGCATTCCATATAGTCAGTATCTTCGCATTAAATTGTTCGCACAAAAGCGACTTTTTTACAGCCTCCCGTGATTTGTATCACAGGCTCAAAACCAGAGGGTACAGTCACACACTATTGAAGCATGCCTTCAATAAGGTAAAAAATTAGACAGGAAAAAACGTATTTTCTCTAGCAAAAATCGGGATACCTCTCAACCCGTTTGTGTCATTACACAGTTTTCACAACATTATAACCAAGTAAGAGATATTCTCTATAAATTTTGGCCATTGCTTACAGCTGACAATACTATCAATAAGTATATCAAACCACACCCAGATATCACCTACAGACGCTCCCCATCATTAAGAGATAGACTGGTAGTGAGTCATCACTCGCCCAAATCTGAATCCACGTTGAGGATGTTCGATACTGTCAGGGGATGTTATACACAACATCCAATGCAGGTGATCAGATCGCTGGGCTGCACCAAAGAATCAGGGACAAACGAGAAACTGAATAAAAAAAAGTATGTTTATTATTAATGATAAAGACACATGTGAAATCAAGACAGCAAACCAAAAATAAGTAAATGGTGAAAACACAGCAAACCCCCAAACTCACCTAACTATCTATCTAACTAATATAATACACAAGCAAGGAAACAAACATGAAATAAAAACTAAGGCATGGGCCAAGGCGACAAGGGAACAGAAACCAGGAATAATAAAGCAGACCAAGGAGCAGGGAACAGGAAACAGGACTCAAGGTCAGGATACACAAACGGGGTTCAGGAACAAACAGGAACAGGCTGGAACAAGAGCAGGTACTGGCGGGGACAAGGGCTAGCAGAGGAATTCTGGAGCACTGAGGCTTAGTTCAGGGCAGGTTTATATAGTCCAGCAGACCCATGACAGGTGTGCTGATGACAAGTCTGCAGTCCAGGCAGGGAGACACCCGCTGGTGGCCACTGGAATTACACCCTTTTGGTGCTGAATGTAATAGTGCCACCAGCAGGACAAACCGGAGATGACACCGTTCCTGACAGTTCCCCCTCCTAAAGGAGTGGCCTCCAGATACTCTATTAAGCCCTGGGTACGACAGTCCGAGTGGGTGCAGAAACACCTTGAAATGTTTCCCTACTGAGTCTGCGGACTTCTTCGCACTTCCAAGGCCAGAGTCTTTTAGTTCACTGGGGGACGTGCCATCAGAGTCTGAAAATAGGACACGCACCCCACCACCCGGGTCAGGAAGTTTGGATCTGGAAATGAAAATTAGCAGGGTAACAGGAAAGAAACCATTGCAGGCAGACCACACAGAAGCATTACATTCAGGCCAGGCGACAGGGAGGATTGACCCAGCGGCAAGATGGCCATCAGTCAGGAACAGTTTTAGCAGGCACCATGTCATCAGGCTGAGCAGAAAGCAGAGGTACATCAAGCTGGGCAGCAGGCATGGGCACTTCAAGCTGGGCAGCAGGCATGGGCACTTCAAGCTTGAACACTGGCACCAAGACATCAGGCTGGAGGGCTGGCACCGAGACATCAGGCTGGAGGGCTGGCACCGAGACATCAGGCTGGAGGGCTGGCACCGAGACATCAGGCTGGAGGGCTGGCACCGAGACATCAGGCTGGAGGGCAGGCACCGAGACATCAGGCTGGAGGGCAGGCACCGAGACATTAGGCTGGAGGGCAGGCACCGAGACATCAGACCAGGCAGCAGGTACTGGAACTTCAGACTGGGCAGTAGGCACAGGCGCTGGCACATCAGGCAGAACAGCAGGTACTGGCACAACAGGCTGAACAGCAGGTACATCGGACTGGATGGCAGGTACAGGAACTTCAAACCGGGCAGCTGGTACTGGAACTTTAGACTGGACAGTGGGCACAGGTGCTGGCACATCAGGCAGAACAGCAGGTACCGGCACAACAGGCTGAACAGCAGGTACATGGGACTGGATAGCAGGTACTGGAACTTCAAAGCGGGCAGCTGGTACTGGAACTTCAGACTGGACAGTGGGCACAGGTGCTGGCACATCAGGCAGAACAGCAGGTGCAGTGGACTGAATAGCAGGTACTGGAACTTCAAACCGGGCAGCTGGTACTGGAACTTCAGACTGGACAGTGGGCACAGGTTCTGGCACATCAGGCAGAACAGCAGGTACTGGCACAACAGGCTGAACAGCAGGTACATCGGACTGGATAGCAGGTACTGGAACTGCAAACCAGGCAGCTGGTACTGGAACTTCAGACTGGACAGTGGGCACAGGTGCTGGCACATCAGGCAGAACAGCAGGTACTGGCACAACAGGCTGAACAGCAGGTACTGGCACAACAGCAGGCATCGGAACATCAGGCTGGGCGGCATACAGGAACACATTAGGCTAGAACAGATCAGCTGGTGGGGAGGCAGGACTGGATACTGGCATTGATGGTATGGGTTGGAAAAAACTTCCGCTTCTTTTTGGTTTTAGCCACTGGGGATCTATAAGTGGGTAAAGGGCTGTAGGTAGTGAATCCAGCTGGTAGAAGCGAAGAGTGAAAGGATGGCAAAACAGAGGGAGTAGGTTTTGAAGGGAGATTTAGTGGAGCTGATGGAGGCAGTTGAGAAGCAGCAGGGGAGTTAAAGGCAGGGTAGGTGCAACAGGAGGAAACAGGGTACTGGTATTTCATTGGTAGAAAGGTATATTCGGAGTTAACAGAAGCTGAATGCAACAGACTTGACCAGGCCTGTATTAATGATTGCACTGAATCAGGTTTGCACTTAGCTTGTCTGACCAGAGACTGCACTTATTCAATGCATTTTGCAAACACCTGCTGAGGACAAGTTGAATATTGTTCAAAAAAAAATGCTTAGTCATCCTCCAACAGCCAAACTAAAGATTCTACCTGAGCTGCACTAAAAGGGGGTGTATAGTCATCACATCCCTCAGTGACATCAGACAGGGCCAACTCAGCACAGATCTGAATTAATGTTTGCACATCTTCAAACAAAAAACTGCCTTGATCAATAAAAACATGAGCTAGGCGGATGCATTCTAACAATTGTTCCCTAGTGTATTCAGCCAATGTCTGATAACAAAAGTATCTGTCATCAGTTGCCAGGAGCGATAAATACAATATACTTTCAAAGTCCATCTTTCAACAATAGCTGGGACTCAGGCCCCAATTCCCAGGTGCAACCGATCTGATTGTATGGCTTCAGAATTCTGTCAGGGGATGTTATACACAACATCCAATGCAGGTGATCAGATCGCTGGGCTGCACCAAGGAATCAGGGACACACGAGAAACTGAATAAAAAAAGTATGTTTATTATTAATGATAAAGACACACGTGAAATCAAGACAGCAAACCAAAAATAAGTAAATGGTGAAAACACAGCAAACCCCCAAACCCACCTAACTATCTAACTAATATAATACACAAGCAAGGAAACAAACATTAAATAAAAACTAAGGCATGGGCCAAGGCGACAAGGGAACAGAAACCAGGAATAATAAAGCAGACCAAGGAGCAGGGAACAGGAAACAGGACTCAAGGTCAGGATACACAAACGGGGTTCAGGAACAAACAGGAACAAACAGGAACAGGCTGGAACAAGAGCAGGTACTGGCGGGGACAAGGGCTAGCAGAGGAATTCTGAAGCGCTGAGGCTTAGTTCAGGGCAGGTTTATATAATCCAGCAGACCCATGACAGGTGTGCTGATGACAAGTCTGCAGTCCAGGCAGGGAGACACTCGCTGGTGGCCACTGGAATTACACCCTTTTGGTACTGAATGTAATAGTGCCACCAGCAGGAGAAACCGGAGATGACACCGTTCCTGACAGATACATTTCCTTGTGAAAATTGCGATGTATGCGATTTTATTCACGATTCACGTGAAATCCTGCTCCCTAATGGTCACACTCACAAAATTAAGCATACTATCACGTGTCAATCTGTAGGTATAGTATATTTGGCCACTAGGGATGAGCCGAACACCCCCCTGTTCGGTTCGCACCAGAACATGCGAACAGGAAAAAAGTTCGCTCGAACACGCGAACACCGTTAAAGTCTATGGGACACGAACATGAATAATCAAAAGTGCTAATTTTAAAGGCTAATATGCAAGTTATTGTCATAAAAAGTGTTTGGGGACCCGGGTCCTGCCCCAGGGGACATGGATCAATGCAAAAAAAAGTTTTAAAAACGGCCGTTTTTTCAGGAGCAGTGATTTTAATAATGCTTAAAGTCAAACAATAAAAGTGTAATATCCCTTTAAATTTCGTACCTGGGGGGTGTCTATAGTATGCCTGTAAAGGGGCGCATGTTTCCTGTGTTTAGAACAGTCTGACAGCAAAATGACATTTCGAAGGAAAAAACATTTAAAACTACCCGCGGCTATTGCATTGCCGACAATACACATAGAAGTTCATTGATAAAAACGGCATGGGAATTCCCCACAGGGAAACCCCAAACCAAAATTTAAAAAAAAATGATGTGGGAGTCCCCCTACATTCCATACAAGTCCCTTTAGGTCTGGTATGGATATTAAGGGGAACCCCGGCCAAAAATTTTTTTTAAAAATGACGTGGGGTTCCCCCTGAATTTCATACCAGAGCCTTCAGGTCTGGTATGGATTTTAAGGGGAACCCTGCGCCAAAAAAAAAAAAAAAACGGCGTGGGGTTCCCCCAAAAATCCATACCAGACCCTGGGGTCTGCGGGCAGGGGGCTTATCGGAATCTGGAAGCCCCCTTTAACAAGGGGACCCCCAGATCCCGGCCCCCCCCTGTGTGAAATGGTAAGGGGGTACTTACCCCTACCATTTCACTAAAAAACTGTCAAAAATGTTAAAAATGACAAGAGACAGTTTTTGACAATTCCTTTATTTAAATGCTTCTTCCTTCATCTTCTTCTTCTTCTGGTTCTTCTGGCTCTTCTGGTTCTTCCTCCGGCGTTCTCGTCCAGCATCTCCTCCGCGGCATCTTCTATCTTCTTCTCCTCGGGCCGCTCCGCACCCAATGCATGAGAAGAGCCAGAAGAACCAGAAGAAGATGAAGGAAGAAAGAAGAAGCATTTAAATAAAGGAATTGTCAAAAACTGTCTCTTGTCCTTTTTAACATTTTTGACAGTTTTTTAGTGAAATGGTAGGGGTAAGTACCCCCTTACCATTTCACACAGGGGGGGGCTGGGATCTGGGGGTCCCCTTGTTAAAGGGGGCTTCCAGATTCTGATAAGCCCCCTGCCCGCAGACCCCCACAACCACCGGCCAGGGTTGTGGGGATGAGGCCCTTGTCCTCATCAACATGGGGACAAGGTGTTTTGGGGGGCTACCCCAAAGCACCCTCCCAATGTTGAGGGCATGTGGCCTGGTACGGTTCAGGAGTGGGGGGGCCGCACTCTCATCCCCCCCTCTTTTCCTGCGGCCTGCCAGGTTGCGCGCTCGGATAAGGGTCTGATATGGATTTTTGGGGGGACCCCACGCCGTTTTTTTTTTTTTTTGGCGCGGGGTTCCCTTTAAAATCCATACCAGACCTGAAGGTTCCGGTTTGGAATTTAGGGGGAACCCCATATCATTTTTTTTTTATTTTGGCCGGGGTTCCCCTTAATATCCATACCAGACCTGAAGGGCCTGGTATGGAATTTAGGGGGTCTCCCACGTCATTTTTTTTTTTTTTATTGGTTCGGGGTTGCCCTGTGGGAAATTCCCATGCCGTTTTTTATCAATGAACTTCTATGTGTATTGTCGGCAATGCAATAGCTGCGGGTAGTTTTAAATGGCTTTTTTTCCTTCGAAATGTCATTTTGCTCTCAGACTGTTCTAAACACGGGAAACATGCGCCCCTTTACAGGCATACTATAGACACCCCCCAGGTACGAAATTTAAAGGGATATTACACTTTTATTGTTTGACTTTAAGCATTATTAAAATCACTGCTCCTGAAAAAACGGCCGTTTTTAAAACTTTTTTTTGCATTGATCCATGTCCCCTGGGGCAGGACCCAGGTCCCCAAACACTTTTTATGACAATAACTTGCATATTAGCCTTTAAAATTAGCACTTTTGATTTCTCCCATAGACTTTTAAAGGGTGTTCTGCGGCATTCGAATTTGCCGCTAACACCCCAAATTGCTCGCTGTTCGGCGAACTTGCGAACAGCCAATGTTCGAGTCGAACATGAGTTCAACTCGAACTCGAAGCTCATCCCTATTGGCCACTTGTATGTGTGGCTGGTATTACGTTGGGAAAACCAAACGTCCATTTTGTGTACGCATTAGGGACCACATAAAACCACTTTACAAACGAAAGATATCCACTTCTATTAATCGACATGTGGCAGATCAACACAATTTCAATCCCAATGTCATTGGCTTCACCGCCCTTGAGCATGTTCCTTTACATGCCAGGGGTGGTGATATTTATCAAAAATTACTCCAACTTGAGACCAAATGGATACATACCCTGGATGCCACTAAATTTCCAGGGTTAAATGAGTACATTAGTTTCAAATCATTTCTGTAAAATTTCTCTATTCTGACTTAACTGTCACATATAATCTGTACTCCTTCTCCCATAATGTTCTTCCCCATGCCTCAGCCGACCATGTATATCTCGGATGTAGCTATCAGTTTAGATATCTAAAACATTATATGAACTAGTTACTATTTTTGTTTCCAAAACCTTACGCGTTTCAAAGGTTTGACCTTCTTCCTCAGAGAAGCTCTGAGGAAGAAGGTCAAACCTTTGAAACGCGTAAGCCAGCGGCGGTCCATGTGCCTCCCTCCTGGGACCTGGACAGCTGCTTACCACTGGAACTATTGCCTTTGTGCGTTCGATATGCAATTTTACCTGCGACTTTTGTGAGTAGCTTTTTACCTTGTTTTCAATTCATTAAACTTGCTAAGGATAATGCGCTAGGCTGGTGCGCTCTCTTGTTTCTTTCTTTGTTTTTCACTATTAGGATAATCCCATCCTTCGAGAGCAGCAAAGCCGAAGTCCATAGTCCTTCTTGAACTTTTTTAGCTAACACACCAGTGCGCAAGAGTACTTTTTTCGTTTGTTTTCTGTCAGACCAGACTGAAGTCAGGAAATCCCTCTCAACCCTTCCTTCCACTCTTCCTTCCACCCTATCTTCCACCCCAGCTGAGGCTTTTGATGTCCAACCTGGGACTTCCAGCCAGGAAGAAGTGGAGGAGCCCAGCTTGAGCCTGGTATAGCATTGTTCTACAGATTTCTGGTCAATAAATAAATTATGTTTACTAGATGTTATTATTGAACACTAATTGCTGATTTAATAAAGTGTTTTACATATCAATAGACAGTAGTGGGCAAAAATAATTGGGACAAGAATGAAAAATGCTGGGCTCAGAATGATAGTCGGTTATATTTGTTAACATTCAATTTGCAACAGCCATGAGATGAAAATTGTGTGTAATTGATGAAGAAAAACCTAAAACTATGTCCCTTTTTCATACACAGGAAGGCCTCAGGAAGGAGGAGGCTGTGGAATGTGGCACACAGGAGGAGGCTGGGGAATGTGGCAGCCAGGAGGAGGCGGGGGTTAGTGGCAGCCAGGAGGAGGCAGGGCTAAGTGGCAGCCAGGAGAAGGCCTGGCCCAGTAGGAGCCTGACAGAATCGCAGGTCCCTCCCCTCCGCCTTCCAAACAAAAGACCCAAGAAGGGGAGTAACGTGCAGGATTCAGCGCTCAGGCTGATTCAGGAGGCTTCTGTGTCCCTCAGAGCCTTCCCCACTCGTGAAGAGGCCTTTGCCTCCATGGCTGCCACCAAACTGCAGGACATGCAGGAGGGACAACGCCTCATGTGTGAGGAACTCATTTATTAAACATTAAATAAGGGGTTGAGGGGAGAAATCACACCCAATACCCACCTGAGTGAGTTGGACCATCCTCCTCCTCCTCCTCCTCCTCCTGCCACAACTCCACCACCACAGACACAGCGTGGAAGGAAGCGTGGAAGGAAGACCAGAGAGTGATGGCCTGGGTTCAGTCTGGTCTGACAAAAGATGCAGGCTCTTGTATGACCACAGCCTGGGGCATGTATGTCATCTGCTGCTGTTCATGATTCTCTTGGACTTCTGGACCAGATTGAACTCCCTTTTTTATGGACTCCTCAGGCCACCAATCTTGCCTGGAAATAATTGACGTGTGCCCTGGGGGCCAAAGGCTTCGCCAATTTCTGCTGTCTCTCCAGCGTTGCCTCCATCTTTCTTTGGTTATGAGCCCTTAATACATTTTTGGTTTGATTTATTATACTCGCCTATGTGTGTTTTCAAAAATACAATGTGAAATTAACAAGAGACACCAACACCAAGCAACCTCCTTGAGATTAAATAATACAAGATAATAATGGTGTTGTGGTAACTTGACACACAAAACACACCCAAAACTATTCTAGAGCAAAAAATAAAATAAAAATTAAAAATAAAACACAAGATCAGGATTTAAAAAAATCCATAAAAAAAATATTTAATCTAAAAACATCCCAAAAATATTATCTTTTCGGCAGATGTGACAAATAAAAATATTATACTGATGAAATCACGAGAAATAATAAAGAAAGAAGTTTGTGAAAACTCTGTGTGAATATGAGCAGCAAAACTACTTCATTCTTCTAGCATTATAAAGAAGAAGAGAGTCCGCTGCATTAAACAATTTAAAACATTGCAGTGTGACAAAAGTGCTATATCCATTCCGAACGCTAATTTTACCAGACCGAGCAGTTCCGTCTCGGAATTTATTCTAAGCATGCGTGGCACTTTGTGCGTCGGAATTGTCCACACACAGTCGGAATTGACGCGATCGGATTTTGTTGTCGGAAAATTTTATAGCCTGCTCTCAAACTTTGTGTCGTAAAATCCAATGGAAAAAGTCAGATGATAGGACATTAATTACAGTAGTTAAGTCCCATTTGGGGTATAACATTTTCCTGGGAGGACTGCCTTTAAAAAGCATTCTACAAGAGGATTTAGTGGCCACCGTGTATCTGTTAAAGCTGAAATGGCTGAGACCTGTAGCTTAAGTGTGTTCAGGCCCAAAGTCCAATCCACTCTGTAAAAACAGAAGTACATTCTGGACTCCAGGATCCAGGGGATCGAAATGATTATTCTCTGCTAGTTCTGTAAACTTTTTCCAAACCCTATAATAGGTGGAATTAGTGGATGATTTTCTTGCTTGTAATAGGGTCTGGATAACACTATGTGAGCATCCTAACTCGCCCAACCTTTTCCGCTCAACTTCCAGGACCTCAAGTCTAGAATCTCTGGGTTCGGATGACAGAAGTTGTCCTGAGACAGAAGGTTGTTCATGCGTGGAAGGGGAAGCGGTTTGGACAGGGCCCTCCTGACTAGGAGCGTGAACCACGGTCTCTTGGACCAATATGGGATCACTGCCAAGATTGTGACTCTGTTAGACGTTGGAGAAACCTCAGAATCAGAGAGGTTGGAGGAAATGCATATCCCCTCCGAAAGTTCCATGGTTGGACCAGGGCATCCACCCCCGCTTACCTCGGAGACGGGAATTTCAAAAAGAAAAGAGGCATCTTCGCATTGAGCGGGGAGGCAAAAAGGTCTATTTGGGGAGTGCCCCATTGCTGGCATATCCAGAGGAAGACTTTCGGATTCAGAGGCCATTCATTGTCATCTTGAAATGATCTTGAAAGACTATTGGCTAACTGATTCTTGGGCCCTGGGATATATGAGGCTTGTATGTTGATTAAATTCCTCTTGGCCCATGTTAGAATGGGTGTTACTTCTCTGAATAAGGACCTGCTGTGTGTCCCTCTCCCTGATTCTGAACATAGGCCACTGCAGCTCTGTTGTCCATCTGGAGAAGGATGAATTTGCCTCTGAGGAAGATGGCTAGATGCAAGATTGCCATCCATGCTGCCCTTAGCTCCAAGGTGTTTGACACTACTCCTGCTGAATCGAATTGCCATCTCCCTTGTCCCAACTGGTCTTGATAGTGTGCTCCCCACCCTAATCGACTTGCGTCTGACATCAGAACAGTCCACGGGATGGGTCCAAGGGAACAGTGAACCAGAAAGTTGAATGGCCTTGTCCACCACCAGAGGTTGGACTTCATTGAGGGCGTAACCAATATCCTCTGATCCAGGTGATTTTTCCTCCACTGTGACAGAAATCCCAGCTGGAACCCCCATAGATGCCACCTGGCCCACTTCACCATGGGTATGCATGAAGAGAGGGACCCTAGTAGGCTCAGACAGTCTGATGCTGACATGGAATGGGAATTTTTTTTCTGATGGGAGTGAAACTGCTTTTTCTGGACTGTTGAAGAATGCTCCCAGATATGTAATCTCCTGCGTAGGCTTGAGTTGGCTTTTGGAATAGTTGATCAGCCACCCGAACCTGATCAGCATGTCTAGGACCAATTGCACATGTATTTCCAAGCTCTTTTTGTGCTGGGATAAAATTAGGATATTGTCCAAATAATGTATTACTCGAATCCGCTTCTCTCGAAGAGGAGCCAAGATTGCCACTAGTACCTTGGTGAAGGTCCTGGGTGCCATTAAAATCCCAAAGGGAAGACGTTGAAATTGGAGATGTTGGTCGCCTACTTTGAACTGAAGAAAAGGCTGAAACTGCCTTTGGATAGGTATATGAAGATATGCATCTTGAAGGTCTATAGAGACCATCCAATCCCCGGGTTGCACATATAAAATTAGCATGTTCAAGGACTCCATTTTGAAATGCTCCACATGGATATGTCTGTTCAACCTCTTCAGGTCCAGTACGGGCCTCCAACCCCCCGACTTTTTGGGGACCAAAAAAGACTGGGAAATTAAACCCTGAGCGTTTTTCAGAGTCCGGAACTAGCACTACTGCCTGCTGGAGAATAAGAATCGGAACATATTGAATAAGGGCCTCCTTCTCTTTGGAGGTTGGAATTTTAGTGGGCTGGAAGGAAAAGAGGGGGTGCCTTCTGAACTTCCATAAATGCCCTTGATGGACCATGGAGACTGCCCACTAGTCTACGCAATTTTCCACCCTAACCTGGGCAAACACCTTGATACAAGCTCCAACTGGACCAGTTTGGGTGGAAAGAGAATCAAAAAGACTTCTGGCTCACAACTGTGGATGTAGAGGCTTTAGGTTTTCTCGACTTCAAAAAAGTGGCTTACGAGCCCTTCCAGCCTCTTCTGTACTCCCTTCCTGGACTGTACGATCTGGAATCCTTCGCTTGCTGCTGAATGGCTGGGCGTGTAGCGAATCTCTTCCTCCTGCTTCTGTCCTGGGGTATCAAACCACTCTTCCCCCCTGAGACTCTGGTAATTGCTGCATCCATTTTCTCACTGAACAGAGCTTTCCCATTATATGGGATACGACACCAGGATTGCTTTTATGTTGGGTTGGCCGACCATGACTTTAGCCATAACGCTCTTCTGGCCATGACGAAGTACAGCATGGCTCCGGAGGAACATTAAGACATCAATGGCTGCCTCTGCCATGAAATCTGAGGCCAAATTTAGTTCATCCAGCACCTTAATTATTTCCTCTGAGCCAACACCCTGTCTGAGGGCTGTTTCAATGTTGTCCGACCATACCCTGGTAGCCCTCGAGACCGAGGTCAGAGCTACCACTGGTTTACATGCCCCTCTAGCTGCCTGATAAGATTTTTTTAGATCTGAATCAATCCTTTGGTCAAGGACATCCTTAAAGGAGACTGCGTCTTTTAATGGTAGTGTCGTATTTCTGGCTAACCTCATAATTAAGGCGTCTACATTTGGTACAGTATCAAAAAGTTGTGCTTCTGCCTGTGGATATAATTTTAGAAAAGGATTATAAGCAACGGGTCTTTTGTTCACTTTCTGCCACTCATCTGTCACTACCTCCTTGATTTCTTCCATCAAGGGGAAGGCTGATATTTACCACACTTAAAGAAGAAACTATCTTTGTTTTAGATGGAGGCTCTGGATCCTCCTCCCATTGGATTGCGTCCTTAACTGCGGTGATGAAAGGGTCAACTAGAGCAAAGTCAAAGGCCGAAGTATTATCCTCCACCACGTCTGTCTAGTCTCCAGAATTAACCTCTGAATCAGGTTGAGGGGTGGGTGTATTTACTGCCATTTTGGCTGTGGACGGGTTAACTTGGGATAAGGCCAACTCCCGGATTGAATCCTTGATTAGGTTTTTAATTGACTCCATTGATTGCTGCCTGTCTCTTTCTTTGTCTCCTGTGGCTTCTAGTAGGCACTGACCGCATACTAATTTCTCAGGTAGGGCTTGTTTCCCACATACCAAACATGCTTTTTCCCCTGGATACACAGGTCTGTGTTGGGATTCGTGCCTATTTGAGGTATGCCGGGGTGACCTCTGATCACTGTGGAAAGCATGAGCCGAAGAAAAATGAGAATGACCCAAGCTTCTATGACCCCTTGATCTCCTATCTGGAGAATTTCGGTGGGATGACCTGCGGGATGATCCGTGATGCGGGCTATAGTAAAAAAAACTTACCTGACTATTGCAGCCCTTACCTAATGGTATGTTGAGGATATTTTTGATGCAGCATTAGACTACTAGGGGCAGCTGGGGAAAAAAACAGGTACTATAAATTTGATAAAAGAAAAACGATGGATTTTTTTAAAATACACATTTAAACATACAGTACATATATATGTACACACATACATATACACACATACATACATATATACATACAATGCACACTATCCATATATATGAAATAACCCCCCTCCAGTACCTTGGCTATGCTCCATAATGGGTATAATGAAGAAAGATAGAGAAGACACCTTGAGAGAGGTCTTCTCCTTAATAGCTAGCCTCCAAATGAACCAAAAGCTCTCTATCTATACCGGAGAGCGCTTTGGGTGTATCAAAATGGCCGCTGTAGACTTCAAAGTGCTACCGCGCATTGCCCTGCACCGTCCGTGATGTCACACCGTGACTCCGCCCCCTGCCGTGTAAAGCAGAGCCAAACGGCGCCCGCAAAGCCCCGCACACTCCTAGAGAAGGAGGAGAAGAAAACACACATGGAGGGAAGCTGTTTAAACATACAGGTAGACGAACAGCATTATGAATATTATATATATATATATATATATATATATATATACACACACACACATATACATACATACATACATATACACACACACATGAGATATGCCAAAAAGGGGAAAATAGAGAGTGACAGGCTCCTGTTAACCCTTAAAAATGTCCCAAAAATATCCACAGAAAAACAAACTCCCATACTTATCTGGCACCTTTAGCAGCACAAGCAATGGGACTCCATACTGCAGGAGAGCGTGAACCTGCAACGGTCACACCATAAAGCGGTGAGGTAAGGCTGATTGTGATCCTGCAGGAATGAGGACAGAGAAAAGAATACCGGCAGGGGGGAGAAACTCTTTTTTATAGAGTTAAAGTGGTCCTGTCGGTTGGTCGGGGGCGGAGCAACCAACTATTGGTATGCTGCCATTGAGGCACCAGGAAAGCTTTCTATGGGGAAGGAAAATTTATAGTGTGGGATGGGACTATGATCACCGTGATTGGAGAAAGTCATCATCACTTTGTCCAATCAGGGCTCTGACAGTGCTCTGTGCCCTAATTGGCAAAGCCTTGCACCTGACCAGCAAATTCGGGTGTTCGTGATGTTCAGGCTGAACTTTTACTTGGCCCGAACCATTTTCCCAACTCTAATCCTGAGCACTGACACAGTTTAAATAGCCTATTTGGCACCAACATCTATCACAAGTGCATGTGAGCATGCTGATGTGCCTGTGTATGTGCACTTGCACACATGCGCAAAAGTATTAGCTAAATTTCTACATCTACGAGAGGAAGCATGAAGGCACAGAGGTCCATTCAGAAGAACCATGTTGTCTCTGGCATGCCTTTCCTGAATCTATCCATGTCTGCACTGAGGATGGAGTTTCTATACTGGACACCCCTTTGTCAGTACAGTCACTCCCTCCCCAGCCACTGTGCCTGTCACACTGACAGGCAGATGCCCATAAAGTTTTGTACTGGGGTGGGCAGAGCCTAATGGGAAACTGAGAGACTAGTTTTACCATCAGGTCCATTTTACATTTGACTGACGGTAAACAGCAGTGGGCAGATCCACGGTCGCTATTTAGTCCAAAACTTTCAAATCTGCATACTAGTATGCACTGTCAATTGACAGTAAAGTGGACCTAATTGGGAACTAGTCTCTCAGTTCCCCATCAGGCTCCACCCAACCAGTGACAAATAATTTCCCAAATATGGGCACTGCCATCACTTGTATCCTTCACTACATTTAGCTTTTGGTCAGGGAATCCTCAGAATGACAGCCACACAGGGCTGGAGATAGTATACTAGACTGGAAGCACAGGCAAAGCCTGCTCTGAATAATGGTGTTTCATTGTACACCAGCTCAGAGTTGATCTTAATTATGTCTGATTTCCTAATATGAAAAATTGCATTAGAGAGTCTGTCTCTCTCTCTCTCTCTCTCTCTCTCTCTCTCTCTCTCTCTCTCTCTCTCTCTCTCGCTCTCAAAAGAAAACACAGTATATGGTGTTTAATAAACAATCATGCAATATTAATCAGTTACAGTAATGCCCCGTACACACGGTCTGATTTTCCTATGGAAAATGTCCGATCGGAGCGTGTTGTCGGAAATTCTGACATTTTCCATCAGATTTTCCGACACACAAAGTTGGAGAGCAGGAGATAAAATTTTCCGACAACAAAATCTGATCGCGTCAATTCCGACCGTGTGTGGCCTGTTCCGACGCACAAAGTGCCACGCATGCTCAGAAGAAATTCCAAGGCGGAACAGCTCGTTCTGGTAAACTTAGCGTTCGCAATGGATACAGCACTTTCATCACGCTGCAATGTTAAAAATAGTTTAATACAGCGCAATCTCTTCTTCTTTATAATGTGACAAGAATTAAGTATTTTTGCTGCTCATATTCACACACACTTCTCACAAACTTATTTTGTTACTATTTATCATGATTCCCTCAATATATTTTGATTTCTCACATCTGACAACATATTTTTGTATATTTTTTATATATTTTTTGGCTTTAATGTAGATTCTTTTTTTGTGTTTGTATTTTTTTTTTTTTTTTTGGCGATTTTGATTTGTACTCCCGAAAATGTTTGTGTGTGTTTTTTGTGACAAGTTCCCACAACACCATTGATATGTTGTTCTATTTAATCTGTAGGAGATTGTTTGGTGTTGTTGTCCCTTGTTAATTTCACATTGTACTTTAGAAATGTACCTGAATCGTCACCAACAAACTGTGCTTTTTGGATGAAAACACACACAGGAGAGTATAATTTATCTAAAAAATTTTATTAAGGGGTCAAAACTAAACAAAGAGGGAGGCAACGCTGGAGAAACTGCAGAAGTGGGTGAAGCCTTGGACCCCCAGGGCAGACATCAACTATTTCAAAGCAAAATTGGTGGCCTGAGGAGTCCTTATCTAAGGGAGGGCAGTGTGGTCCAGAAGTCCCAGAGATCCAGAAAGCAGCAGATGACATCTGTGTCCCCAGTCTGTGGTCATACGAGAGACTGCATCTTCTGTCAGACCAGACTGAACCCAGGGTCATCACTCTTTGGTCTTCCTTCCACGCTTCCTTACACGCTGTGGCTGTGGTGGTGGAGTTGTGGCAGCAGGAGGAGGAGGATGGTCCAACTCAATGACATCCGTCTTGGGTGTTAGTTCCCCACTCACCCCCTTACGTAGGACTTTGTACAGAAGGTCCTCACAGAGCCTGCGTAGACCCTCCTGCATGCCCTGCAATTTGGTGGCAGCCATGCAGGCAAAGGCCTCTTCAGGAGTGCGTAAGGCTCTGAGGGACGCAGAAGTCTCCTGGATCAGCCTGAATGCTGAATCCTGCACGGGACTCGGAGTGGCCTTCCTGGCTCGTTTATATGGCAGGCGGAGGGGGGGGACCTGAGACTCAGTCAGGCTGCGACTGGTCCCAGGCTTCTCCTGGCTGCCACTTAGCCCTGCCTCCTCCTGGCTGCCACTAATCCCCGCCTCCTCCTGACTGCCACATTCCACAGCCTCCTCCTGGCTGAGGTCTTCCTGTGTATGAAAAAGGGACATAGTTTTAGTTTTTTCTTCATCAATCACACACAATTTTCACCTCATGACTGCTGCAAATTGAATGTTAACAAATATAACAGACTATCCTTCTGAGCCCAGCAGTTTTCGATCTTGTCCCAATTTTGGGTGCCCACTACT
Organism: Lithobates clamitans; assembly: GCA_037952925.1. NCBI lineage: Eukaryota > Metazoa > Chordata > Amphibia > Anura > Ranidae > Lithobates > Lithobates clamitans. The sequence continues at coordinate 11,846,680 of JBBGZY010000076.1, read as the reverse complement.
GTCTATTGATATGTAAAACACTTTCAAGCAGCAATTAGTGATCAATACTAACATCTAGTAAACATCATTTCTTTCTTGACCAGAAATCTGTAGAGGAATGCTATACCTGACTCCAGCTGGGCTCCTCCACTTCTTCCTGGCTGGAAGGCCCAGGTTGGACATCGGAAGCCTCAGCTGGGGTGGAAGGAAGCGTGGAAGGAAGAGTAGAGAGGGATTCCCTGACTTCAGTGTGGTCTGACAGAAATCGCAGTCTCTCATAGTACCAGAGCCTGGGGACATAAACGTCATCTGCTGCAGCTCCGGACCTCTGGGAATCTGTGACCTTCTTGTGCTCCCTAAGATAAGTGCTCCTCAGGCCACCAATTTTAGCTTTTAAATAGGGGATGGTTGCTGTGGGGACCACCGGCTTCACCAACTCCAGCAGTTTCTCCAGCGCTGCCTGCCTCTTTTGTTTGTGATTATAGTGGGGGTGTCTCACTTGCCACAGACAGGGCAGCTCCTTGTATTTGTCAATGAACAGGGGCAGGAAATTGTGGTCGGTGAACCCATCCATTTTCTCTGCAAGACACAACACAAGACAAACCCAAATGTCAGGCCAAACTCCCCTAATCTTGTTACAATATAGGCTTCCATTTCGAAGCAGTATAGGCGCAAGTTTAGATCTTACCTTCGTTATCACGATCGGCGTCTCCGATGCTCCTTCCTCCGCTCACAGATCGTACGTAATACGCACGTGTGTTACGCTTTATACACACTGCGCATGCGTATAACTCTGCCCGCCCCTGACGTTCTTTCTAGTCTATTTCCTGCCCGTTTCGTTCTGCGCAGTGGGGGAAGAGCACATGGCGGATAGACAGCAGGTGCATGCTAATTGTAGCAATGAGGAGGAGGGGGAGGAAAGGCCGGAGCCTGAAACGTCCCGATCCAGAAGGAGATTTAAGGACTCAAATATGTCCTTTGGGGAGATGTTGGAAATGGTGGACATCCTGAAGAAGTCCGACTATGATGGAAAGTATGGGCCTTACCCCAACCCCAATGTCCAAAAGGCCAAGATCATGGCGAAAGTAGTCAGGAGTCTGCACCGGAATTTTGGGGTACGACGATCGAAAGATCAGCTCAGGAAGCGGTGTTAGGACCTCAAATTACGAGAACATGAGCAGTACAGAAAGATCCGGAGAGTGCTGCAAAAAAGTAAGTAGTTGTCCTGTGTTCCTATTCTTTATGTTTAATACGTTCGTGCTGCTCCATGTGCTTTTAGGAACTGTTGTACAGTTTAAAATGGCAACTTTCATGTTCATGGGCACATTATTCGTTCGGATCAAACATTTTTCGTTCCAACTATAAAATACCATTGTTTAGCCCATATGCATTTGGCCACCATTTTTGACGCCCTATACTTGTTTTCAAAGAATTGGGTTGTGTAGATGGCTTTGTTACTAGAATGAAATGCAAACTAGATTCTGTGTAAGGAGAGGACACTCAGCAGCTGTTTTAACATCTGGACACTGGAGCACTAGTGTGGGAACACCATTTTATTAGGGGGCCACACAGGTGCTCCAATGTATACTATAGGGGGGTCTCCATCTGTGAAGCTTGTACCAAACAGGTAAAGTATTGCAGCTTGACAAAGGACACTAAAAAAGCTACATCTTGGAACTCTGCTAAAATAGACAATTGTACCCCACTTCCAAGCAATGTTTCATCTTTATAGTTCTGACATTAAATATCTGTGTGCTAATTATACCATTTTTGTTTTACATAGGGGATAAAAGACTCGGAAGACACCCCTCATCCGAGGAGACCAGAGCCCCCCCCCTCTGGAAGAGGGGGAAATCCACCCAACACAAGCTGAGCAGGAGGAAGAAGACGTGGTGGAACTAGTCACCACAACAGGTGAGTGTCTGCGACCACAGGCTCAGATAAGAGAAGGATGGCGGCATTTTTTTTAGACCTAATTTATTTTGGGGTTCCTCTCTTTTTAGGTGAGGGTGTGGATCCAGATCCTTTCACATCCGAAAGTGCTCAGATCCTGATCGGGGAGATCATGGGGTGTCATTTACAATTGGAAATCATCAAGCAAAACATCAATGATGTTATTCCAAAAAATAAAAACATCATTGATGTTTTGGGGCAAGTTTAAAGCCCCTCCAAATCACTTTCTTCTTTTGTGTGCTACAATGTGCTAAATGTTTTTGTGATTTTTCCCAAAGCCAAATTTGGAGGATGCACACAGTGTGTCAACATGTGCTATCTGCCATCACGGGAGATCAATGGACGCGTTTTGGGGGTGCAACCCCTTCCTCAATAATAAAGTAGCTGAGAGGAAGGACTTGCTCCCCCAAAACACATCCCTTGATCCCCCGTGATGGCAGCTAGCACATGTTGACATTGGCAAAATTGTGTGCATCTTCCAAATTTGGCTTTTCTAGAGGTGATTTCCCCCCATCTGAAGGCTATATCAAACACAGTTCCTAAATACTCATGTCTGTTATAGCCTTCAAGTTCTACCAAATGTGAACTTTGTAAGTTCGAGATTTGTGTCTTTCTTGTTGGTTTTACACATACCTGTTTTATGTAAAATGGACATTTTGAGTTTTGATAATGCCACCACAAAAATTGGTATACCACAAACATGTTGGTTTGTTTGAAAAACCTTTGGTAAATGCACATGTGATTGTGCAGGTATTAAAAAGATTGTTAATCAAGAATGTGTGGATTATTGTCTCAATGCTACAACACTTTTGGGGTGATGTCATTGTTGTTTTCTGAGAAAATGGGGGTTATTTACTAAGGGCAAATCCACTTTGCACTACAAGTGCAGTTTCAGTGCAGTTGCAAGTGCACTTGTAGTGAAATGTGTTTTTGCATTTAGTAAATAACAGCCAACAGTGCTTTGTATAATAAGGTTACACAATCACGACATTTTCTGCACTCAAAACATTTCTGTCAGGGTCAGCTAAAACAAACACAAGCAGTAAATGTCCACAAAGAATTTGTTTTTTGTTTTATTATAAAAAGGCTTCACAGATTGTCTGGCATATTGATAGCCCCCCTACCCGCAAAGAACTCCAGGTAGTGTAACCGGACATCACGGGCACTCAGGGAGGGCAAGCCAGGACGGCCACTTTCAAGCGCCGTCAGTGTGGTTTGATGTATCATTCCGGCCTCAGGCCCAACTGAGCCAGCATAGTTGGCTGAATGTTTCCTTAAAAAGTTATGGAGAACACAGCACGCAAGTATAATATGGTTCAGTTTATACTCTGCCATATGGATGGGTGTCATAAATAGGCGGAACCGGCTGGCCAGGATTCCAAATGTGTTCTCCACCACTCTTCAGGCTCTGGCCAGCCGGTAATTAAAAACCCTCTGTTCCGGGGTGAGGGTCCTCATCGGGAATGGCCGCATCAGGTGGTCCCCCAGCGCAAATGCTTCATCAGCAACAAACACAAATGGGAGTCCTTCAACATTGTCCTCTGGAGCTGGCAAGTCCAAGCTGCCATTCTGGAGATGCCTGTAAAACTCCGTCTGGGCGATGACTCCACCATCGGACATCCGGCCATTCTTCCCCACGTCCACATACAAGAAGTCGTAATTAGCCGACACCACCTCCAACATCACTATACTATTAAACCCCTTGTAATTATAATAGTACGACCCCGAGTTGGGTGGTGGGACGATGTGGACGTGTTTCCCATCAATTGCCCCTCCGCAGTTAGGAAAGTCCCACCGCTCGGCAAAGTGGGAGGCCACAGTCTGCCATTCCTGTGGAGTGAAAGGAAACTGTTGAGGAAAAAACAATAAGCATTACTATTTTTACTCTGAAACATGGCAAGCAGATTAGACACAAACATTCTGGGGCAACCTCCAGATAGCATTTATTAGGGGGAATTTACCAAGGCCAAAGTATAAGGTACACCTATCATATTCCCCCTCCCCCCCTCTCATGGGCCATTTCTAACATTATAGGGGGTGTGTGGAAATCTTGGACAAGTAACCCTCTTCACTTCATTGAGAGATGAATGCCTAAATAATGGGTATTACTTGAAACAGCCCCTCCATAGTTACACTATTGGCAGCCCACTGGACAGGTAAGAAGTGTCATAATACAAAGATATAAATACACATTGTACAAATTTGAGGACATTTAAACATTCTGCTATTACCTATCAAGATAATAATAGGATCCCAAAAAATTAAACAGTACCATTTGAAAGTATACAGGCAGGCCCTTGCACTACATGCTTTGGGGAATTCATCCATAAATCTGAGCACTAAAGAGGTGGGTATAGTGAGTATGGGTTTGGCAAAGTCAGCAGATAGATGATTGAGGATAGAGAATTGGGATCAGCTGACTTAGCAGTTGGGGGAGGGAGGGTTACTAAAAATTATTTGGGGACACCACAAAAAAAGCCTCTGGCACTCTGCCAGAATTTAGAGCAAAAATAACATTTCTAAACATTTTAGGGGGTGTTTGGGGTAAAGCACTACTATGGAGCAGATAAAATACATTGTTAAGTGACTACATGAGTTGAATATAGGCCAGGAGACACCATGCTGGGGAGGTTAGTGAAGGGCAAATATATATGAAGGACCTAAAATAATAATTACATAAAAATCCAGCATGCATGAGAACAAAGGGGAAATTCATAGCATATTCCAATCATGGTAATTAGGGAATGAGGAAAGAAATACAATATATTAGCAAACATTCAATACAATAAAATGTGATATAAAAGGATAAAAATCTTACCTTCATATACTCCTTCTGCAGAACCTGTATGATGGCAGAACAGGTCTCTGGGATGATGATACCCAGAGCCTGGGGGGAGATGCCTGTCGAGAACTTCAAGTCCTGCAGGCTTCTCCCTGTGGCCAAATACCGCAGGGTAGCGACCAACCTCTGCTCCGGAGTGATGGCTTGCCTCATGCAGGTATCCTGCCTGCTGATATAGGGGGTCAGCGAAGCCAACAAACGGTGAAACACGGGGTCTGTCATCCTGAGAAAGTTCCTGAAATCATCAGGATTATTCTCACGGAGCAAAGGCATATGAGAGAACTGGTCACGCTGAAGCAACCAATTCTTGGTCCATGAACTCCTCCCCACCCTGTTCATGGACTGGACTTGTGTCAAGGTCAGGATCCCAACACCAAGCCCTCGCACAGCACGAACTCTACGAGGAGTACGCATACGAAACATGGCTAGAAAACGGTCGGCTGCTCAGAACGAAGTAACAGAAGGCACTGAAGAACAGCAAGGCTTGTGAAGAGCGACCTGAAAAACAGTAACGAACGAACAAAAATACAATGACTAAGTCACGCGGAACTTGCTTGCACGCACTGAAGAGCAGATACAAACCCACAAGCACAAACTGAACGGCAGAAAACGATCTGAAAGCCACGAGTCTGAAAAAGCGCGAATCGTCTCTCACCAAACTTTTACTAACACGAGATTAGCAAAAGGAGCCCAAAGGGTGCCGCGCTTGGTTCTGAACCAGCCTTTTCTAGTCTCGTCGCACGTGGTGTACGTGACCGCGTGGTTGGCGATCGGAAATTCCGACAACTTTGTGCGACCGTGTGTAGACAAAACAAGTTTGAGCCAACATCCGTCGGAAAAAATCCTAGGATTTTGTTGTCGGAATGTCCGAACAAAGTCCGACCGTGTTTACGCCCTATAAGAAGGCTAGTCCAAGTAAGTGTTGAAGTTGACAGTTAACGTACTGAGTAAGTCAGCACTTTCTATGGCTTCTAGGATCTCCAATAGCTTGATATTTTTGCACCTGTTGCAGTTCTCCAAATCACTGAGATGCAGCTGCAATTGTTTTTTTTTTGGGAGCAGTGGGCTTTCCACTATTCAAGGGAGACCACTCTTTGTTCCAGGGAAGCAAACTTAGTGTGCTGTGTAGAGACCTTGGATGAGAGGATCAGCAGTTCCTGACAGATTTCTGTGAGATTTGCTTTCAGGTAAGACTGTAATTGAGCTGCAGAGGCCAGATCCTCTTTGGTTAGGAGGGACTGTACGATGTGGGATATCTCTGAAGAAAAAAGTGTGCTGTAAGGCAGATGCTGATCAGGCTTTAGACAGGCTTTGCCACCAAAGGAAGAAGATAAATCAGGGCTGGTCACCACTGTAGCTGGAGAGAGGGCAAGTCCATATGCACTCCTAGATGTGGCAGAGCATTAGTCCGTGGCCATAATGATAGCAGCTGCCGCGGGGTATGCTAATGTTGTGACAGTGTGGGGAGTGATCAAAAAGATCCAAAGCTGTTCCCAGGCTCACCTGTCTGCTATCCATTGTTTCCCATACTTGGGCATGAAGTCAGTAGATGGGCAGATCTAAGCAGAGCCAAGAAATCAGCCCAGGGCGGCAGAGCTCATGGGTCTTCTCTTTCTACTTCTACAAGCAAAGCCCCTCATCTTTTACATTCTAATCCCTTATTCTGATCTAAAACAAAATGGAAAGAAAAGAAAAAAGTTAGGAATTGACAGCTATACAGTATGTTTTGTATGGTTCAATAATAAAAAAATGAAGTGTAAGTGGCACATTATTGTGAAGTGGAAGGAAAATGATAGATGGTTTTCAAATCTTTTTACATAGAAAATATCTGAAAAGTGTGATGTGCATTTGTATTCAGCCCCCCGAGTCAATACTTTGTAGAACCACCTTTCGCTGCAATTACAGCTGCAAGTCTTTTTGGGGATGTCTCTACTAGCTTTGCACATCGAGACAGTAACATTTTTGCACATTCTTCTTTGCAAAATAGCTCCAGCTCTGTTAGATTGGATACAGAGCATCTGTTAACAGCAATTTTCAAGTCTTACCACAGATCTCAATTGGATTTAGGTCTGGACTTTGACTGGGCCATTCTAACACATGAAAATGTTTTGATCTAAAACATTCCATTGTAGCTCTGGCTGTATGTTTAGGTTCATTGTCCAGCTGAAAGGTGAACCTCCACTCCAGTCTCAAGTCTTTTGCAGACTCTAATGCCCTGTACACATGATCGGACATTGATCGGACATTTCGATAACAAAACCCATTGATTATTTTCCGATGGATGTTGGCTCAAACTTGTCTTGCATACACACGGTAGCACAAAGTTGTCAGAAAAGCCAATCGGTATAGTCCCGACATAAAACAAGTACGTCAGGACTATAAACGGGGCAGTAGCCAATAGCTTTCATCTCTTAATTTATTCTGAGCATGCGTGGCACTTTGTGCGTCGGATTTGTATACACACGATCGGAATTTAACCGATCAGATTTTGTTGTGGAAAATTTTAAAGCCTGCTCTCAAAAAGTCAGATGGAGCCCACACATGATCGGAATTTCCGACAACACAATCCGATCGCACTTTTTTCCATTGGAAAATCCGACCATGTGTACAGGGCATAACAGGTTTTCTTTTAAGATTGCCCTGTATTTGGCTTAATCCATCTTCCCATCAACTCTGACCAGCTTCCCTGTCCCTGCTCAAGAAAAGCATTCCCACAACATGATGCTGCCACCACCATCATGTTTCATGGTGGGGATGATGTGTTCAGGGTGATGTGCAGTGTTAGTTTTCTCGCCACACATAGTGTTTTGCTTTTAGGCCAAAAAGTTACATTTTAGTCTCATCTGACCAGACCACCTTCTTCCACATGTTGCCACAGTGTCCCACACTTGACTTCTCGCAAACTGCAAATGGGACTTCTTATGGCTTTCTTTCTGCCACTCTTACATAAAGGCAAGATTTGTGGAGTGCACGACTAATATTAATTATTTAACTTACCAGAGGATCATATTAATAACCCTCTATGCCATATTGATTATTTATAACTTATTATTCATTATTCATTCACTACCCTAATCTACTAGTGTTAAATTCATTTACCTTACAAAAAAAAAGAAGAAAAAAAAAGTAATAATTTCCCTTCTCTCTCCTTCCCACTACCCCACCCCTACTCATATTCTTTCTATTTATAGATATTCTCTCAGTTTTGTTGTTGAGAAAAAAATGTGTTTGAACACCATTAAAGGCTATGGGACACGAACGTGAAAAATCAAAAGTGCTCATTTTAAAGGCTTATATGCAAGTTATTGACATAAAAAGTGTTTGGGGACCCGGGTCCTGCCCTAGGGAACATGTATCAATGCAAAAAAATGGTTTAAAAACTGCCGTTTTTTCGGGAGCAGTGATTTTATTAATGCTTAAAGTGAAACAATAAAATGAAATATTTCTTTAAATATCTGCCTGGTGGAGTATGCCTGTAAAGTAGCGCATCTTTCCCATGTTTATAACAGGAAAAAATGTAATTTTAAACTGCTTGGGGCTGTAATGTATTGTCGGATCCTGGCAATATAGATAAAAATACCAATAATGCCAAAAAAAATGGTGTGGAAGTCACCCCCATAATCCATGCCAGGCCCTTTAGGTCTAGTATAGATATTAAGGGGAACCCCCACCCACTTTTTTTGAAAAAATGGCATGTGGGTCCCCCAGGCACTTTATACTCTGAACAGCAGTATATATACTATACGGTCTGCTCTATATACTCTGCAGAAAATTGGGGCTTAGGTGTTGGTAGTACCAGAACACTGTAAGCCCTCACAGTTACTCTTAGTGGGTGCAGGAATGGGCCCTGCTGTTAAATATTATATAAAAAATTTTTTAATTACATGCCCCTGTTAAACAGGGGCAGAAAAATTGGGCCTTGGGTGGTGGTGGAGCCACAACACTGTAAGCCCTCACGGTTACTCTTGTTAGGTACAGGAATGAATCCGGTGTTGAAATATTATATAAAAAATTGTAATTACATGCCCTTGTTAAACAGGGGCAGAAAAACTGGGCCTTGGGTGGTGGTGGTGCCACAATACTGTAAGCCCTCACAGTTATGCCCCATACACATGAGCGTAAATTCTACCATCAAAAGTCCGATGAGAGCTTTTGGTCTGAAAATGCGACCGTGTGCATGCTCCATTGGACTTTTGCTGGCCGAATTCCAGCCAGCAAAAGATTGAGAGCATGTTCTCAATTTTGCGATTGGAAATTCCGATCGTCTGTACCAATTCTGACGCGCAAAATTCCTACGCATGCTCGGAAACAATTCGATGCATGCCCGGAAGCATTGAACTTCATTTTCGCAGCTCGTCGTAGCGTTGTACGTCACCAAATTCTTGACGGTCGAAAGTTCAGTGAACTTTTTTGTGACCATGTGTATGCAAGACAAGATTGAGTGGAATTCCGTTGGAAATACCATCCAAGATTTTTTTCAACGGAAATTCCGCTCGTGTGTACGCAGCATTACTCTTATTAGGTGCAGGAATGGGCCCTGCGTTGAGCCAAAAACATTGTTGGAAGCTAGCATCATCAAGATTGAGGAGTAATAGGAGATTCAGCATAGGCAGATGTTCAAGTTATCCCACATCCATAACAAATGCAATCAATTACATCAGCGTCAGGTGCTTGATAGCTGCTGATCCAAGACTGATTAATTTTTATGAATGTGAGCCTATCAACAGAGTCTGTGGACAGGTGCACTCCTTCATCTGTTACAAATGCTTCAGCAGCACTAAGTGTGCGTTCAGAAAGCATGCAGGACAGGCCAGTAGCTCAATTGCATATTGAGCAAGTTCTGGCCAGTGGTCCATTCTCAAGGCACAGTAACCCAGTGGATGCTCTGTTGGAAAGGTCTCCAAGTCTGCTGTTGCCCCTAGATATTCCTGCACCATGTAATACAGATGCTGGCGATGGTTGCTTGAACTGATCAGACCTTAGCAATGAGGACTGAAAAATTGTTTAAATGCATCAGTCAGCTGGCCACCTTCTCCACCGCTCTTCCTCTGACTGAATGCAGCCTCAGCAACATGTTGTCCAGCACCAGGAAATTGTAACCTCCCAGGGTTTGGAAATGAATTGCACAAACCTTTCTTCAAGGCCTCCTAAAGATGTTTCATCCTCTGCTCCCTCTGCGAAGGCAGAATGAGTTCTGCAACCTTACCCTTGTAAAGTGGATCAAGAAGGGTTGCCAGCCAGTAATGATCCCTCTCCTTGATACCACGAATCATAGGGTCCATTCACAGGCTTTGCAGAATCAGGGAGGCCACGCAGCGTAAGTTTTCAGAGGCATTCGATTCGATTCGAGTCCTCTGGGTCACTAAGCATCACATGATCCATAACTACCTCCTCCCAGCCACGTACAACTCCTTGGGTTTCTGGGGACTGAAAACCATCCCTTAAAGACTGCTGCTGAGTGTTATCCTCTACATCCATGCTGACACAATCGTCCTCCTCCTCTTCTTCCTGTGTGTTTGGCGGGCCCGCAGGAATGCTATCTGGATAAAGGGGGCCTTGAGAGGTAGGGAAGTCCTCCTCTTCCTCCCCCTGTTCTGCCTCAAGTGCCCTGTCCATGATTCCACGAAGCATGTGCTCCAAAAGGAAGACTAGAGGGACAGTGTCACTGATGCATGCATTGTTGCTCCTCACCATCCTTGTGGCCTCCTCAAATGGTGACAGGACAGTGCATGCATCCTTGATCCTATGTCCCGGTTAAGCATGTGGTGCCCAAGCGGCTGCTGTTCTGGCCACGCTTGATCCGCTTCAGACATAGGTTTCAAACAGCAATGGTAAGATCTGCTGCACATGTGTCGAAAAAGGTCCACACCAAGGAACGTTTAAAAGATAGCGGGGAGTCAGCAGCACCCTGCACCTGCGGAGCTCTGCGGTGTGATGCAATAGGGTGGTTGCCCTTAAGCTGCCCCCTAGAGGACATCCTGCCTCGTTGGAGATGTGCCTCCTCCTCCTCCTCTCTTCTCTCAGGCACCCAAGTACAGTCAGTGACCTCATCATCCCCTCCCTCCTCGTCACTGGAGCAAACTTGGCAGTATGTTGCAGCTGGGGGAACATGACTGCCAGTTTCTTGTCCTTCTTGGGCACCCTCTCTCTAGGTTAATGTTACTCACTTCACGTACAAATGCATGCCACACTTTTCAGATACTTATTTGTAAATAATTTTGAAAACAATTTATCATTTTTCTTCCACTTCACAATTACGTGTCACTTTGTGTTGGTCTATAACATAAAATCCCAATAAAATACATTTGCGTTTTTGGTTTTAACAAAATGTGGAAAATTTCAAGTGGTATGAATACTTTTTCAAGGCACTGTATGCAGGCTCATTTAGGCCACAACGTAAGAGAAAAACACAAGGCAATTTTTATCTTAAAATAAACATTAGAGACTGGAAGATGGCTGCCTAAGACCTTAGCTCCCGCCGTTGCCTGACTTTAAAAAGCTCCACAGGAGGGAAACTGAAGCCAAAAACATTCTGTCACACTCATGAAGATGGGGACAGCATCCCGGAACTCATCAACGTCGAGATCCCGCTCTCCCCGTGAACATACAGGGACCATCAGCCAGAATATCCCGGAGATGTTCAGAACGTAACGAAGCAACATGGCACCTGCCCGCCACAGTACCTCACATACCTCTGAAACACAGATGTCGGGACCCACACTAGCACCGCCCCCTTCATCTCCAGCGGTGACAGGCGCTCCGAACAACCCACTGCAATTCCATCTCAGCATACAAGATCTGAGAACGATTGCCACCGACATCAAGGATACTCTGTCAGCCGCAATTGCAGACCTGCGTCTGGACATTCAGTCACTAGGTAACAGAGTATATGAAGTGGAACAGACGACGGCCCAACACGATACACACACCCTGCAGCTGAGAGAAGTTCAACGGCACGTGGAAGACCTTGATAATCGCGCACGCCACCATAACCTCAGGATCAGAGGGATGCCTGAGGCAATTTACTCTGAACAGATACTGCCTGCAGTTACGGAGCTCTTTAATGGCCTTCTAAACAGACCCCGCCAAACGCAGATTGAGATGGAGAGAATACATAGGGCATTGCGCCCTAAGGGAAGAGAGACAGACCCTCCGCGGGACATCATCTGCTGCCTGGTGGACTATAAATTAAAGGAGGAAATTCTGTGACAGGCAAGAGACAAATCGCAACTACAGCATGACGGACGACAAATCCAGATCTTTCAAGATCTATCTGGCATCACCCTTCAACACCGATGAGATTTGAAGCCTCTTCTCGAAGTGCTACGAGCCAACGGCATAAGATACCACTGGAAATTCACTTTCTGTCTCTCTGCCACACATCTTGGCCGGACGGCTATGCTGAGAGTGCCTGAGGACATGCACCAATTTTGTCACACCCTGGATATTCCTTTAGTCGAGGTGCCCAACTGGTACGCGGAATTCCGACAGGCAGCAGTTAGAAGACACCAAACCCCAGCAGAACCGATGGATACGCAAGACGTGCGACATGACAGGAGACGCTCCCCATCGGGTAACAGATCACGAGCTGCACGCCATGACTCACACTACAGACACAGTCCATCCAGCTCTCCGCGCTCTAGAAGAGCCAGAAGGGATATCTGACCCGACGCTCTCTCTATAGCAGTTCCTTAATCCGATAGATCCTGAATCAGATTAAGTGATAATCTAACTTCTCAAAACCTGTTACGGCCCTTCCTGTTGCCTCTTGTTAACTGGTTATATGACTGTTTGATTTTATGTTCATGCAATCCTCACCAGCGTCGATGTCACTGTTTGCTTTAGAAACACGTTTGTTTCAACAAAGACATGCCAAACTCACTCATACTCACACCGCCACCTGCACTCAGCATTCCCTACGGCAGCTGAGAATATTTTTAGCTGTCATTCTTTATCAGTTACCTACACCACTGGACCCACTACAGGACCATCATTCAATTCAATTCAGTTTGTTTCACTCCAATGTCCTGCACAGATTCCTTACAAACATACCCCCTGCTCTACTTTAATACTAAACTTTCAGTATTAACACACAAACTAAAGCCAGCAACCTGTAACGTGACACTGTTGGGAACTTATGTACGAGCACTAACTTCCCCCCATTAGCACTGCATACTACCACCGCACTAGTGCCGCATGTACACAAACTGTCTGCTCCACCATATGTCTAATGGATTCTAATTTTTGCATATGCGTTTCCTGAAGATCCTGAATACATGATGATATACTATGCAGCAAGATTAACCCGGATGAAGGCGAGAACATGGCACCTCACTACAATGGATGATCATAACCTCCCCCTCGCTTACACCAAGTAAAATTTAAAAGCATACTCCCTAATTGTGAACATCGGTTTAATACATCAAATCTTGAACTTCCATTCTTAGATGCCCACATGCTAATGACCTCAAATCCCCGGTGGTCCTACACACCTCCTGCACAGCCCAGAAGAGGTTAAGAACTCGTGTCATTCACTTTTAATAGGACACTGCTGTTTCACTCTTGTTTAGATATGTTCAGTTAACAATGTCTTTACACAGATCGGCTAGAAATTGGACTTTGGTAATGTATCACCATTGCATTTATTAACGGTCGGCTGCAACTACTCCTACAGGAGATGCATACATAACATCTTATTAGAACGTATGTCTCTTTCATGGTTACCTTTAACTGTACATCAACCCTTATGCACCGTAGATCAACTCCAGGTGGCGGTTCACATGCAGCCTTCCCACCCTTCAATACAACCGCTATAGTTTACTATTTCTTTCCATATAGTAACACAAACCACCACATAATTACCTTACAAGGTATTGCACACTCTTCTGCATCACACTTAGCTTCCCTGGCAGCATGTCGCATACCACCACGAAACCTAGAATTCTACAGGCATACTTTACATGCCACTCATAAATTTGTTCATTCAACAGGATGACCTATATCTTACGAACATCCTGCGATAATTGGTTAAATCCGGTTTCACTTACGAGGATGAATGCAGAACACCTAGATGGATGGTGCACCTAAATTGAGCATCCCCCTCCCTGTCCCAACATCCATGCAGCTAATCTCCTGACATTGCGGATGAGACCAATAAGAATTATACATATGCTGTCCCACCGGGGTAATGATAAAATCCTGCCTTCTCGTACTAGATATTAGACAGCTCTAACCTACTTGTGGTACAAAGAAACACTAACACACCTTACTTCTTGGATTCTCTAATAACACGTCGGAAAATTTAGACAGCCTACTATAAACAAACATTCTAGGTGGGACCACTCTATTAAATAAACCAGCTGCGATTATATTTGATCAGTATGCACACACTCCTTCACAGGGGGAAAATCACTGCTACACACCTCCCAATACACGATATAGCAGGCAAAGAAAACATATTGGGCAGCAGATTACTAGACAGAGGATTAATATTATTTTATTATTTTATTGTTAAGATACCTAATGGCGGTTTTGTTATTCTTCATTCTAGTCTGCATGTTAGATACTGCTAGTATTAACTGACATCCAGTAGGCTATACCTATACAAAAATCGACCTTGATTGCAATGTTTTATGGTTTTCTAATGGTTTTTGCTCACTTTTCATTATCATTGGTTATAGTACTATACATGTTATATTTGCTTCCATGTTTTTTCAGACTTATAGGATAATTTTATCTTCTTTTAGACTCTCTTGCGGCATGACTCTTGTCATATGTAAGTAACCATCAGTCATCACCTGACTAGCAATTATATCTCCTTGGTGTCTAAAAACACATCCTAATATACTCGCCACATTCACCTATTTTATCTGTTTTTCTTTCACACCCCTATAGTATCGCTGCTTACATGCTCACCTGATCCTTCACCCTAGTTACGGGGACATGTGACAGGTTGCAAGGCACACGATCTTTGTTTTTCAACATATGATCTTCCATAGTTTTAAATTCTTTATAGTCTATGCACTATTCTCACGAAACATATCCCTTCCATTTTATGTATAAACAAAACCCTCCACTGTTTACCTTCAGAGCAGGTAACGGCGGGCTTACCCGTGAGTGTACTGATCTACTGTGTAAGACAGTTACTGACCCCCAAACGGTACTATTAAGAAGTATAGACCTGACCCCAGGTCAAGTCCTATTACCTTTAAACCGTACATATCACTTCCTCTATAGAGTAGAGGAGGTTAATTAATCACCCCCCTCCCTTGCCCTCCTATTTCGACTCCTCTTCATAGACTGTTTACACACCCCTGACCACGCTTATTACGGTAAATAATAATAGCAATCTCTACAAGCACACTCAAACTCGCACGTAATTCCAATATCGACGGACATCCGTTTTACTATCATGCAAGCCCACACTACACCCTCATCTCTTTCCAAGGTAAAACTCTGTTCCCTGAATGTTCGTGGACTTAATTTGCCTGAAAAGAGATCTCAACTGTTACACTCCCTAAAAAATAGTAAGACTCAGATAGCCTTTCTTCAGGAAACTCACTTTCGTACTGACAACATCCCAAAACTTTACAACCATCACTACCCTACTGTATTTCATGCTTCCAACAAAGAAGCTAAAACAAAAGGAGTAGCAATTTTAGTAGCAAAAAAATGTCCTTTAAAAATATCAGAAGTTAAAAGAGACACCTATGGCAGATACATATTTCTTAAGGGAACTCTTCATAATTCTCCTATTACTTTGGCCAACCTATACGCCCCGAACAAAAAACAGGTCTCATTTTTTCGTGAAACCCTTCATTTACTAACCAAATTCTGTTCTGGAATCCTCATTGTCGGAGGAGATTTTAATGTGGCCCTATCGCCTTCTCAAGATTCGTCCACCGGGGCATCCTCCATGCCTTACAGAGCCCTAAAATCCATAAAAAAACATCTCCAAGAACTGTCATTACACGATTCCTGGAGAACACTACACCCAAACGGGAGAAACTTCACATACTTTTCGGCACCACACAAAAAATACACAAGAATTGACCATTTTTTTATATCACAAAATGACCTACCATTACTATCCAAGGCCTCAATTGACCCAATGGTTATTTCCAATCATAACCCGATATCCATTACCCTGGACTTCCCCGCATCCCAACCTAGAAACAGAATTTGGCGCCTTGATAACTCAACATTAATGGACATCGACATCACCCAAAAACTGACCAAATGCCTACAACACTATTTTAAGGAAAACGTTCCTGGGGAATCGAAACAATCAAGCATTTGGGCTGCACATAAGTGTGTAATCCGGGGAGAAATTATTTGTGAACAAATTCAGACTAAAGAGAGAACGTCTTACAGCCCTATATGCAAAAATACACACTCTGGAAAAGGCTCACAAACTTTCACTAGCTACAAATTCACTAACCGACCTCACTAAAGCCAGAGAGGAGCTCTTAGAAGAATTAGGTGAAACCTTAAAGCGCAAATATGTTTTAACACAAAAACTATTTTACGAATTTGGAAATAAATCTGTAAAACTATTGGCCAAGGCATTACAATCTAAGAAAGCATCACATACCATACACACGATCAGAGATTCCTCAGAAACAAATTTCTCCACCCCGGCAGAAATCGCCAACCAATTTGTCCGATATTTCTCGGATCTATACAATTTACCCACTTCTAAGGAAACAAGTCCCAATTCAGAAAGAGAAAATGCGTTAAGAGATTTTCTAACCCAATACTGCCCGACATCCATCTCTCCAGAAGACATTGAACACCCAAACCGCCCCATTACTCTAGATGAAATCTCAAAAGTACTAAAACAACTCAAAGCAGGCAAAAGCCCAGGCCCGGACGGTCTGACTGTGGGCTATTACAAAACTTTCCAAGAGATACTGATTCCTCACCTCACCAAGACCTTTAATGAATTATCTTCCTCTTCCCAAACAAACAAAGACTTATTGGAAGCACACATCACACTTATACCAAAACCCGGCAAAGATGAGACTCTGGTATCCAATTACCGGCCTATATCTCTCCTCAACGTCGACATGAAAATATTTGCCAAAACTCTAGCCAATCGAATACTCCAGTTCCTTCCCAACTTAATTTCATAAGACCAGGTTGGATTCATCTCTGGCAGAGAGGCTAGAGATAACACTATAAAAGCTATCAATGTCCATCATTGGCTCTCAACATCCTCCACACAAGGCTTTTTCCTATCCCTTGATGCGGAGAAGGCGTTCAACAGGGTGGCATGGAACTACATGACTGCAGTTCTACAGGCTATGGGATTTCCAGCTCTTTTTATCCAAATGATTCTAGCGCTATACGCTTCTCCCACAGCCAGAATTAGAGTTAATGGTCATCTGTCGAACGCCTTCTCCGTGTCTAATGGCACCAGGCAAGGGTGTCCGTTATCCCCGATTCTCTTTGGCCTGTCCCTAGAACCCATACTACACAAACTTAGGACCAACCCCGATATTAATGGCGTTGAAATCAAGCGCAATACGCTTCTCCCACAGCCAGAATTAGAGTTAATGGTCATCTGTCGAACGCCTTCTCCGTGTCTAATGGCACCAGGCAAGGGTGTCCGTTATCCCCGATTCTCTTTGCCCTGTCCCTAGAACCCATACTACACAAACATAGGACCAACCCCGATATTAATGGCGTCGAAATCAAGCGCAAACATTACAAACTTGCAGCATATGCAGACGACATTCTCCTCTTCCTCTCCAACCCTTTAATTTCAATACCCTAACTTATTGAAAGACTTTGCCCTCTTTCACAAACTGTCTAATCTGAAAATAAATTTCTCCAAATCCAAGGCCCTCAATATTTCTCTACCACCAGAGATAGTCTCTCTATGCCAAACTAACTTTCCTTTTAGCTGGGCACCTCACTCTCTTACATACCTTGGCATCCAAATTCCAGCCAAGTTAAATGATTTATATGATAAAAACTACTCTCCATTACTACAAGCCATAAAAACCGATCTCAACAAATGGTCTTCGGGCCAATTTTCCTGGTTTGGGCGCATAGCCATTTTAAAAATAAATATACTACCCCGTATATTATATGTTTTACAAACGGTCCCAATCACTTTACCACCAACATTCTTTAAAACGTACAAAAAACTTTGCAGAAACTTTATTTGGGCCCACAAACCTCCTATGATCAGCTGGGATAGAATGACTCTTCCAAAACTTAAAGGTGGACTAGGTTTACCAGATATACATAAATATTATACAGCATACCATCTCACTAGAGTAATTGATTGGCACATACATACGCACTCGAAAGATTGGATCGCCTTGGAAGAGTCATGTGACAGTATCCCTTTATCCAATATCCCATGGATTAACAATAAGGTCATTCCCAGAGTATATTTGAATCATCCGCTCATAGGACCTACCTTACATAGTTTCAAAACTACGTGTCAATCCTTCACACTAATGCCCCGTACACACGGTCGGATTTTCTGATGGAAAATGTCCGATCGGAGCGTGTTGTCAGAAATTCCGACCGTGTGTGGGCTCCATCGGACATTTTCCATCGGATTTTCCGATACACAAAGTTGGAGAGCAGGAGATAAAATTTTTCGACAACAAAATCCGTTGTCGGAAATTCCGATCGTGTGTACACAAATCCGACGGACAAAGTGCCACGCATGCTCAGAATAAATAAAGAGATGAAAGCTATTGGCCACTGCCCCATTTATAGTCCCGACATACGTGTTTTACGTCACCGCATTCAGAACGATCGGATTTTCCGACAACTTTGTGTGACCGTGTGTATGCAAGACAAGTTTGAGCCAACATCCGTCGGAAAAAATCCTAGGATTTTGTTGTCGGAATGTCCGAACAAAGTCCGTGTGTACGGGGCATTACTCCTACAGCAGGCCCAATGACTCCCCTGACGAAAAACCCTGACTTTCCTCTGGGAGTCATGAGAAACAACACTACAAACCATACCACTGGACACCCGCTGAGAGCCCATCACTTCTTCGACAAAGGTTCTATTATTCCATTTCCGGCTCTAGTTGCACAATACCCAGACAGAAACATTTCCCTTTTCCATTTCCTACAAATAAGACATTTCTTAAATGGCAACACACCCATATCGCAATGGTCCAGAGAATTACACCCTATCAAATTTCTATGCTCTATGACATGCCCCCAAAACCACCTAATTTCTACTGTATATTCCATGCTTTATGGGGAAATCAATCACAAAGACAACCCAACTAATCAAAAATGGGAAAGAGAACTTCAAATTGACCTCTCCCCAGAAGACTGGGACAACATATACGAGCATACCCACAAAGGCTCTATCAACATCTCCGCGCAAGAAAACAATTTCAAACTGTACTCAAGATGGTACCGCACTCCGGAACGAATCCATATCTTTAATCCTAACATATCATCTTTGTGCTGGAGATGTAACTCCGAAGTAGGTACTCTCCTCCATATTTGGTGGGAATGCTCGCTTATTAAACCATTCTGGGAACAGGTACACAGCTTGATATCTCGAATAACCACGTACACACTGGACCTGTCAGCAGCTCAATTTTTGCTACATCACACAACCCTACCACAATCCACATACAGGAAGTCCCTAGCACTTCATCTCATAAACGCTGCCAAACAATGTGTCCCTCTATTTTGGAGAAAGAACAACCCGCCCAAAATTTCAGACTGGTTAAAGCGCATAGATAAGATAGCAGAAATGGAAGACCTAATTCACCAAGCCAATGACAATCCAACAAAATTTCGCAAAACATGGGCATGTTGGCTACACTTTCGAGAATCCTCGGAAATTTCAAACACTCCTCCTCGACCCACCACACAGACACACACTGGGATTTAATTGTTCCAAAACATAAAAGTGCTGATTTGAGATAAAATCCGAATACCCACCGGATATACTCGAGTCTTGGCCATACTAGTTTGGATTCACTCTTTTTGAATTCTGCACATATCAGGTAATTATCCCCCCATTCACCTCTTTTTCTGGTACCCTCGAAATAAAAGGAAGGAGAGCCAATCACACCTCTATCATTAACAGTTCAAAACTCCCCCCCCCCACAATTTAGAGTGCAGCCGTCAACACTACCAACTTCCCACTACCTACCCATACCTCATTGTAGCTATAAAAATTATAATCCTAAAACAATATCTACGAGAATTCTAGAGACTGTCTGTGTGTCCAACACTAATAATACCTTACAACTAGCAATCAACACCCCCCCCTGCACAGTTTGTTCCCAATAGGGGTGCTTGGGTTGGGCGAGGTATAACATTGGTCCACATGACAAACATGGGCCACTATTTACACCACAGAAAGAACAAAAACAAAAACCAGCCACTTCTTACTACCTCAAAATTATCCTGGGCAAACTGGAACTACCAGACCCCACAGATAAGTTTCAAGAATTTTTCATCAATGGCCTAGATAAACCTGTTCTCTACCATTGTTTTTGTAAGTGCACACATGGTTAACTATAATTTTACTCCATACAGGAATAGTTCTGAAATGCTTGAGGCTAAACTTATGATCTAATGTAATTGCTCCACTTATGTGCATGATAACATTCTGTATCACCTGTTATTTTGTATAATTTTATCTTACTCAATAAAATTTTATGAGAAAAAAATAAATAAATAAATAAACATTAGAGTATTTTTTCAGAGATACATGGGTCACATATATTTATGAGTTCATAGAGCAATGGAATAAGCAGAAAACTTGGAGACACAGAGCATGATTTATCCCGCTGCAAATGTTTACATTTTTCAGCTGACACACAGCTAAGGAAACATTATGCATATGGCATCATTAGTGTGCCAGAGCATCAGCATAAGGTAGGAGAGGAGTTAGTAATTGTGGTAGGCAAACAGAGGTTACAGGAACTGATATTGGTGGCAAAAGGCCACAAGTAGGGATGGGCTGAACACCCCCTGTTCGGTTCGCATCACGAACATGCGAACAGGCAAAAAATTTGTTTGAACACGCGAACACCGTTAAAGTCAAAGTTATGGGACACGAACATGAAAAATCAAAAGTGCTTATTTTAAAGGTTAATATGCAAGTTATTGTCATAAAAAGTGTTATGGCTTCATGGCTTCATGAACTGGCTTCCCCCCAGCTCTCTCCATCTGTCTCCTCACGTATTACCAACTTACTAGCAGACATATCAGCCTGGATGTCACATCACTTCCTCAAACTCAAGCTATCCAAAACCAAGCTCATGATATTTCCTCCCTCAGGTGCCACTTCCCCTGATTTCTCTGTCAATATCAACGACTCATTTATCAACCCATTCCCCCACGCCAAGGTCCTAGGTATAATCCTGGACTCTGAAAAAACCTTTTCGGCCCCACATTCTATCACTATCCAAAATTTGCCACCTCAACATCTGCAAGATATGCCCCTTCCTAACCAATGTCACCACAAAGCTTCTAATCCACTCCCTGGTCATCTCCTGCCTCAACTACTGCAACTCCCTCCTCATTGGCTTACCTCTAAATAGGCTATCCCCACTTCAGTCCATCATGAACGCTGCTGCCAGGCTCATCCACCTCACAAACCACTCAGTGTCTGCTATACCCCTCTGCCAATCCCTTCATTGGCTGCCATGAAATTCAAGCTACTAACTATAACTTACAAAGCTATCCACAACCTGGCCCCCAGCTACATCTCTAACCTAGTCTCAAAATACCAACCTAATCGTTCTCTTCGCTCCTCCCAAGACCTCCTGCTCTCAAACTCCCTTGTCACCTCATCCCATGCTTGCCTTCAGGACTTCTCCAGAGCCTCTCCCATCTTCTGGAATGCTCTACCCCAATCCGTCCGATTTTCTCCTACTTTATCCACTTTCAGACGATCCCTGAAAACTCATCTCTTCAGAGAAGCCTATCTGGCCCCCACCTAACAACTGTACATTTATCTTCTCAATCAGCACATCACCCACAGTTATTACCTCTTGTATCTCTTGACCTTCCCTCTTAGATTGTAAGCTCTAAGGAACAGGGCCCTCTGATTCCTACTGTATTAAAGTGTATTGTATTTGTACTGTCTACCCTCAATTTGAAAAGTGCTACGTAAACTGTTGGTGCTATATAAATCCTGTATGATAATAGTAATAATAATAATTTTAATAATGCTTAAAGTGAAACAATAAAAGTGAAATATTGCTTTAAATTTCGTACCTGGGGGTGTCTATAGTATGCCTGTAAAGTAGCGCATGTTTCCCGTGTTTATAACAGTCTGAGAGGTTCTTCTCTGGTGGTACTTTTTATGTGCAGATGCAGAACCTGATTTCTCCCTACTAGCTCTCTCTTTAGTACTGAATAAAGTAGAATCAAACACATTTTTTCACATTCCAAATAGAGTAAGGCAGGGTTATAACCCGTTAAGGGTTTTTTTCTTTTTTGCCAAATGTGTTACATTGGGGAGAATTTCCTTTAATTTCCTTTTCCTTTAGTCTTTTTACATCTCCCTACTGTATCTAAAACTAAAAAAGTAGTGCTTTGCTATACTAATGTGTTGATGTGATGCAGTAAGCTGTACCACACAAGTATAGGGGGATATGTTACAATGGCTTAATAAACAAAAAAAAGGAATCCATGCAAAATTATAATAGAATATAATATAACTCCCACAAAAAATCAAGCCTAAAACCCTAAAAGTAGAAAAAAATGTTAAACTAATGAAATAAAAACCCAATAAAACACCAAACAAATAACTAAAAGAAAGGCCCAGCAGATAAACAGCAACTGAATTTGTTATTGACAAAAAAAGTTACTCCTAGAAAGGAATCTAGGGTCTTTGTACTGTGAACACAGAGGGGGTACACTATAATATGTAGTCCCTACATTGCAATTTACTGTAATGAAGCACAATACATCTGTGTACAGCACTGTTTAGCACTACACAATATAGATGCAAGGACCTCTCCCTGCAAACACTCTTTCTCCTTATTTCGTGAAAAGGTGACAATAAAATATTTGACATATCATCCTTAGAATCATATATTAACAATGTAATGGTCCCAAGAGGTTCAAGAGACAAAGTGGTTCCTGTGGAACACCTACAGACTGAAAGATTTTTGGTGAGGTGGAAGAAGCAGTTTACCAAGCACAGCCTGGCAATCATGCGGTTGATAGTGGGTGGGGAAAGGTTGCAGCTGGTGGATCTCCAGGGTATGATTGATGAGAGCACCAAGACATACTTCACAAATTCCAGTCTAACAACTTACTTAAAGGATAAGTTCACTTTTCATAATAAATAGAAGCATTTTCCATTGCCATTTCTGGTCCAGTCACCCCAGTGTGCTTTTCTCTCACTTACATCATCAACAGGAGTGTTAGGTCACCTGAGTCCAAGTGACAGATACACCCCATTGGAGACAGGAGTGCACCGCAAGGTAGTGGACCCTACGGCTGACTGCTGCGGATGGAACTCTGGGTGGTTTAGGAAGACAGGTCCACTAAAGCATCAACCCAGATCCCACTGGGAGCTAAAGCATAAGATTCCCTAGGGCGCAGAGTCTAAGAGCCAGCAGGTGTTCACCAGAGCCTCTAGTGGTGAGGCTGGACTGCGCTGCAACTGGCTCCAGGTCGCGGCCCTCAGGGTCTCCCAGCTCACGCTCACAGTAGGCTACAGGAGGACGGAGAGGAAGCAGCAGTCCAGGACAACAGGGGATAGTAAGGAGATAAGCCAAAGGTCGGGGCGACTAGCAGACAGAAATAGACAGAGAACAGGCCAAAAGGTCAGGGTCACAAGCAAGTAGGAATAGTCAAGAACAAGCCAAGATCGGTAAACAGTATCAGACGTAGGACACAGAGCAATGAGCACATGGAAGCCAAATCACAATAGTTGATCAGCAACGCTGGCTTGCAGTGCACAGGTTAATATAGAGTTCCCTGATAGGGGCTGGGGTGGAGCCATGCTTTGAAGAGAGATTATTTAAGCAGCCAGGTGAGAGTGGCTGGCCTCTAAAGGTGAACACATGGAGGAGAGGTAAGTTGACAGACAAACATTACTGCATAACCATGACAAGGAGGTTTAGAATCTTGTCAGTTTTTTTGTATCTTTGAATGGATTTTCAGATTCCATCACTTCTTGCAGCTTGCATCAGCATTCACTTCCTGTTAGGTTATCTCCCAGAAGCCTTCACTTCCTTCTTGTATCACAGAAGAGGGTGTGAAAGGGTTTGTTCACCACTCTGGACCACACCTCCCTCATTACAACACAGTGTTGCCAGCCGTCAGTATTTTTACTGGCAGCCAGTAAAAAACAGGCAAATTTCTCCTGCCAGTAAATGCCAGTAAAAGGAAAAAGTTGCCAGTAAAAAATATGGCTGTGATGTTCGGCCAGTCCAGAGCCGGCCGAGACCATCCAAGTGCCTGCTACATTGTGATCGGGTGGCTCTGGTGGAGGCGGTGCCTGAGCATGTCGTGTGATGTCATGGTGCAAGGGAGCCAAGCAGAGCAGCCAGAGCTTCATCTGTGGGTCTGCAGGAAAGGAGAAAGGCATGTCAGGAGTGGGACTGTCAGTGCGGTTTAGACTGGAGTGGACTGAAGGGACCACTTGGCTTGGAGAGAGACTGTCACTGTGACTCAGGAGGGGGACATGTCGTGCCGGTGAGAAGTCAGCATCATCTGTGCTGCTGCACACTTCTGTCCTTGTTCCTGTGAGAGCCAACTTCATGTGTGTGTGTGCCTTCCTATTCTAATTTCTTGCTCTCTTGAGTCCCTGAGCTGCTTACTTACTATATCAAAAATAAAATAAGAAATATGTTAATATCTACCTTAAATCACATTGCTAATTGCATATTGTACTTGTTTGTAGCCTAAATACTACCATTTGCACTTAAAACTCTAATTTTTGGAAATGCCAGTAAAAACTTGGCTGTGCCAGGAAATTTTGGGTGTCGCGCCAGTATATTTCAGTCTGGTAGGTTGGCAACACTGTTACAACACTACCTTCCATCGACTTCCTGTACAATCTGATTGTACAATTTCCTTTAGATCTCGCATCAACTATGTACTACAAGGGCCTCTTTGCTGATTGGATAAAAATTGAATGGATTGTTCAGGTGTGTCTTTCTATTCCATAGGTCTGGTAAATCTAAAAAAAATTGTACAGAGTTTGAAAAATCAGATTGCATAGTGTATGGCCATCTTTATACAAGTCCATAGGAGGGAGTGAATGGGAACACTCAGTTGTCAGGCCTTGTTCACATCTCCACCTAGCGAAGACTTACATTCCTACATGCATTTGTTTTGGGTGTTTTGGAGCATTTTCACTAGTCATGCATAGGGCAGCCCGTTTACTTCAATGGGCTGCCCTACGTGCAACAATCACCCCAGAGAGGCTCCAGGACGATTTTTGGAGAGGTGCATGGTGCGTTACTGCAGCTTGTGGTGCGTTTGCAAGACTTTTGTGCTTTTAACATGTAATGACAACACAAATACTATGCAAATTTGCAACATTTCTGAAACACATGGCAAAATTTCTGTTTGCCATGCATTTGGAAACACACAGATGTGAATAGAGCCTCAATGTTCTAGTGTAAACACACCAAGTTCACTTTCAGGCCCCATGTACACCTAGAGTAGTGATAGCGCATGTTTTTTGGCTTGTTTTTTCAGTGACACACATAAGGTAGCCCGTTGATTTCAATGGACTGTGCAACACCTAGCAAAGTAACTCATGGGACATTTTTGTAAATGTCTGACTGCATTTGTCACCCGTTTTTTCATGTGGCAAAATCTGTGTTTGCTTCTGTGTTTGGTGTGCCGTTAACAATTAACGACACTGAAAGCACAACTAGGTAATTGTAGGTGTATAAATGTGGCCATACACTATACAATCTGATTGTACAATCTCTGTCAATCTCATTTAGATTTACCAAAACAATATAATAGGCAGGCACACCATCTATCCAATCACTCTGTGTGCAATCAGAAAGGCTCTTACACTACATCAGGGTTGTCCCCTCACAATGGTGTCCCATTTCCTTGAGGTTAACCAATCCCATATGGGCACACAAAGCAAGGTTATTTTAGATCTGTTATGCCCTGTACACACGGTCGGATTTTCCGACGGAAAATGTGCGATCGGAGCTTGTTGTCAGGAATTCCGACAGTGTGTGGACTCCATCTGACTTTTTCCATCGGATTTTCCGACACACAAAGTTTGAGAGCAGGCTATAAAATTTTCCGACAACAGAATTCGATCGCGTCAATTCTGACCGTGTGTGGACAATTCCGACGCACAAAGTGCTACGCATGCTCAGAATAAATTCCGAGACAGAACTGCTCGGTCTGGAAAAATTAGCGTTTGGAATGGATATAGCACTTTTGTCAGGCTGCAATGTTTTAAATTGTTTAATGCAGCGCACTCTGTTCTTCTTTATAATGCTAGAAGAATGAAGTTGTTTTGTTGCTCATATTCACACAAACTTCTTTATTTATTATTTATCGTGATTTTATGAATATAATATTTTTATTTGACACATCTACCGAAAAAATATTATTTTTTGGATATTTTTAGATTAATTTTTTTTTTTTTTTTTTTAAAGCCTGATCTTGTGTTTTATTTTTATTTTATTTTTTAACTCCAGAATAGTTTTGGGTGTGTTTTGTGTGTCAAGTTACCACAATACGATTATTATCTTTTATTATTTAATCTGAAGGAGATTGCTTGGTGTTGGTGTCTCTTGTTAATTTCACGTTGTATTTTTGAAATGTATCTGCCTCCTCACAAACAAACTGTTCTTTTTGAAGAAAAACACACATAGGCGAGTATAATAAATCAAACCAAAAGTTTATTAAGGGGTCCTAACCAAAGAAAGAGGGAGGCAACGCTGGAGAAACAGCAGAAATTGGCGAAGCCTTTGGCCCCCAGGGCACACATCAATTATTTCCAGGCAAAATTGGTGGCCTGAGGAGTCCATATATAAGGGAGTACAATCTGGTCCAGAAGTCCAAGAGATCATGAACAGCAGCAGATGACATGTATGTCCTCAGGCTGTGGTCATACAAGAGCCTGCATCTTTTGTCAGACCAGACTGAACCCAGGTCATCACTCTTTGGTCTTCCTTCCACGCTACCTTCCACGCTGTGTCTGTGGTTGTGGAGTTGTGGCAGGAGGAGGAGGATGGTCCAACTCACACAGGTGGGTTTTGGGTGTGATTTCGCCCTTCACCCCCTTAGTTAATGTTTTATAAAGGATTTCCTCACACATGAGGTGTTGGCCCTCCTGCATGTCCTGCAGTTTTGTAGCAGCCATGGAGGCAAAGGCCTCTTCACGAGTGGGGGTGGCTCTGAGGGACGCAGAAGCCTCCTGAATCAGCCTGAGTGCTGAATCCTCCATGTTACTCCCCTTCCTGGGTCTTTTGTTTGGAAGGCGGAGGGGAGGGACAGGGGATTCTGTGAGGCTCCTACTGGGCCCGGCCTTCTCCTGGCTGCCACTAACCCCCGCCTCCTCCTGGCTGCCACATTCCACAGCCTCCTCCTGTGTGCCACATTCCACAGCCTCCTCCTGGCTGAGGTCTTCCTGTGTATGAAAAAGGGACATAGTTTTAGTTTTTTCTTCATCAATCACACACAATTTTCATCTCATGACTGTTACAAATTGAATGTTAACAAATATAACAGACTATCATTCTGAGCCCAGTATTTTTCATTATTGTGCCAATTATTTTTGCCCAGTACTGTCTAGGGTTGTCCACTTTTTTAAGACTGGGTACAAGTACCGATACTTTTTTTCAAGTACTCACCAATACCGATTACCCATACTTTTTTTTAATGTCACATGACAAGTGTTTTTTTTTAGGGTTTTATTTACAATTTTTTCACTTTTTTTTGTTTTTTTACAATGCTTTCTTTTTTTTCTTTTTTTAGGGAGGGAGGGGGTGGATGGTGTCTGTGTGTTTTTTATTTTAATTTTTATTATTTTTTACAATATTTTTTTTTATAATTTATTGCAATACTTTTTTTTTTTATAAATCAGCCCTGTTCAGGGGCTTTGTGAGATATCAGGGGTCTTAATAGACCCCTGAAATCTCCCCCTTGAGACAGAGAAAGAAATAGAAATACATCAAAGGAAGGAGGATGACATGGAGAGCAGCAGAACAGAGGGGAACACGGAGGAAAACTGGAGGGGGACAGCAGCAGAAAGGAGAGGGGGACAGCAGCAGAACGGTGGGGGATAGCAGCAGAATGGCGGGGGACACGGAGGAAGAAAAAAGGGGGACAGCAGAATTGGCGGGGGACACTGAGGAAGAAAGGAGGGGGACAGCAGAAAGGCGGGGGACACAGAGGAAGAAAGGAGGGGGGCAGCAGAATGGAGGGGGACACGGAGGAAGAAAGGAGAGGGACAGCAGAACGGAGGGGGCATGGAGTGGGGCTGGAGGAGGATGTGGTGACAGTCAGCGTTGATTGTGTGTGGGGGAGTTACAAGCACCGATCACCACTGTATAGATTTCATTAAAGCAGCTGAAAGGGGGGGAGAAGCTTGTAACTCCCCTACTCACCGATCACTGCTGACTGTCCAGGTATTGGGTGAAGTATCAGCAATTAGTGATCAATAATAAAATCTAGTAAACATCATTTATTTATTGACAA
Source organism: Lithobates clamitans (assembly GCA_037952925.1). NCBI lineage: Eukaryota > Metazoa > Chordata > Amphibia > Anura > Ranidae > Lithobates > Lithobates clamitans. The sequence continues at coordinate 11,818,252 of JBBGZY010000076.1, read as the reverse complement.
GAAATCTGTAGAACAATGCTATATATGACTCCAGCTGGCCTCCTCCACTTCTTCCTGGCTGGAAGTCCCAGGTTGGAGATCGGAAGCCTCAGCTGGGGTGGAAGATAGGGTGGAAGGAAGAGTGGAAGGAAGGGTTGACAGGGATTCCCTGACTTCAGTCTGGTCTGACAGAAATCACAATCTCTCATAGTACCACAGCCTGGGGACATAAATGTCATCTGCTGCAGCTCCGGATCTCTGGGAATCCTGGACCTTCTTGCGCCCCCTAAGATATGTGCTTCTCAGGCCACCAATTTTGGCTTTTAAATAGGGGATGGTTGCCGTGGGGACCACCAGCTTCACCAACTACAGAAGTTTCTCCAGCGCTGCCTGCCTCTTTTGTTTATGATTATATTGCGGGTGTTTCACCTGCCACAGACAGGGCAGCTCCCTGTATTTGTCTATGAACAGGGGGAGGAAATTGTGGTCATTGAAGCCATCCATTTTATCTGCAATACACAAGACAAACCCTAATGTCAGGCCAAAGTCTCCTAATCTTGTTCCAATATAGGCCTCAATCTCTAAGCAGTATAGGCCCAAGTTTAAATGTTACCTTTGTTATCACGATCGGAGCTTCCGATACTCCTTCCTCTGCTCACAGATTGTACGTACTACGCACGCGTGTTACGCTTTATATACACTGAGCATGCGAGAAACTCCGCCTGCCCATGACGTTCTTTCTAGTCTATTCCCCGCCCCTTCTCGTTCGGCGCAGTGGGGGTAGAGCACATGGCGGAGACAGAGCAGATGCATGTTAATTACAGCAACGAGGAGGAGGAGGAAAGCCCGGAGCCAGAAACGTCACGATTCCGGAGGAGACGATTTAAGGCATCAAATATGTCCTTTGTAGAGATGGTGGAGATGGTCAACATACTGAAGAGGGCCGACTATGACGGGAAGTATGGACTTTACCCCAACTCAAATGTCAGAAAGGCCAAGATCATGACGAAACTTGTGAAGAGTCTGCACAGGAATTTTGGGGTACGGCAATCCAAGGATCAACTCAGGAAACGGTGGTCGGACCTCAAAATCAGGGAGCACGATCAGTATAGAAGGATCAGGAAAGTGCTGCAAAAAAGTAAGTAGTTGTCCTGTGTTCTATTCTTTCTTTTTATTACGTTTGTGCTGCTCCATGTGCTTTTCTTTACTGCTGTACAGTTTAAAATGGCAACTTTCATGTTCATGGACCCATTATTCGTTCGTAGGAAACATTGTTCGTTTGGCCAATAAAACACCATGTTTTGTCCAGATGCATTTCAATACATTTTTTCTGGCCTGCTTCTCTTAAAATAATTTTGGTGTCTAGATGGGTTTGTAACTAGAATGAAATGCAAACTAGATTCTGTGTAAGGAGAGGACACTCAGCAGCTGTTTACACATCTGGACGCTGGAGCACTCGTGTGGGACAAAAAAACACCCTTTTTATTAGGGGGCCCACACAGGTGCTCCAGTGTATACTATAGGGGTGTCTCCATCTGTGAAGCTTGTACAAAACAGGTAAGTATTCAAGCTTGATAAAGTGGAAAAATATTTCTTCATCTTGGAACTCTGCCAAAACAGACAATTGTACCCCACTTCCAAGCAATGTTTCATATTCCTATTTTTGTCATGAAATATCTGTGTACTAAGTATATCTATTTTTTTTACATAGAGGAGAAAAGACTCGGGGGGCACCACTCATTAGAGGAGACAACAGACCCCCACCTCAGGAAGAAGTGGAAATCCCACAAACACAACAGGAGGAGGAGGAGGGAGACGTGGTGGAAATTGTCACCACAACAGGTGAGTGTCTGGCTCAGGTAAGAGATGGATGCTGGCATATTTATAATACATGGTGTGTTTTTTTTTTTTATCTTTTTAGGTGATCGTGATGTTGTGGATGAAGGTCATTTCACCAGTGAAAGTGCCCAGATCCTGATCGGGGAGATCATGGCGTGTAATAGGGACTTGGAAAACATAAAGCAAAACATCAATGATGTTCAAAACAAAATGAAGAACATCATTGATGTTTTAGGGAGAGTTTAAAACCCCTCGAAATCCCTATTTATTTCTGCTTTTTTTTCCTGAAAATTTTTTGCAAATTTTTTGACATATTCTCGAAAAACCAAATTTTGAAGATGCACACAGTGTGTCAACATGTGCTATCTGCCATCACAGAAGATCAATGTATGCGTGATGTAATGCAGTGTAATGCATGAGAGGAAGGGGTTGCACCCTCAAAACACGTCCATTGATCCCCCATGATGGCAGCTAGCACATGTTGACATTCGGCAATTTGTGTGCATCTTCAGAATTTGGCTTTTCCAGGGGTGACTTCACCCCATCTGCTGAACGCAATATCAAACACAGTTTATAAATACTCATGTCTGATATTGCCTTCAATTTCTACAAAAGTTGAACTTTGTAAGTTCCAGATTTATGTATTTCTTGTTGGTTTTAAACATGCCTGTTTTACGTACCTTAAAAGGAGATTTCTACTTTTAATGTGACCTAAAAATTTGTTATACAACATGTTGGTTTGTTTTAAAAACCTTTTATAAATGCACATGTGATTGTGCTTTGATTAAAAAGATTGAGAATCAACAATGTGTGGCTTCTTCTTTCAATGCTCAAAATAATTTTTTGTTGTAAAGTTGGTGTTTTTAGTGACAATGGGGGTTATTTACTAAAGACAAATCCACTTTGCACTACAAGTGCAGTTTCTGTGCAGTCTCAAGTGAACTTGTAGTGCAAAGTGTCTTTGCCTTTAGTAAATAACACCCAACAGTGCTTTATAATTTTACAGAATCACGCCATTTTCACGACTCCCCAAATTTCAGTCAGGGTCAGCTAAAAAAAAAGACAAGCAGAAAATATAAGCAAATTTTTTTATTGAAAAAATGTCTCAGACATTGTCTGGCATAATGATGCCCCCCCTACCCGCAAAGTATTCCATGTATCTTATACGGACCTCGCGGGCACTCTGGGGGAGCAAGCCAGGACGGCCGGCTTCAAGCACCATCAGGGTTGGTTCATTGAGATTAATTCCGGCTTCAGGCCCAACTGAACCAGCATAGTTCACAGAATTTCTCCTTAAAAAGTTGTGTAGAACACAGCAAGCCAGGATGATGTGATTGAGTTTATATTCCGCCATGTGTATGGGTGTAAGAAATAGGCGGAACCGGCTGGCTATTATTCCAAACGTGTTCTCCACCACTCTTCTGGCTCTGGCCATCCGGTAATTAAAGATCCTCTGGTCCGGGGTGAGGGTCCTCATAGGGAATGGCCGCATAAGTTGGTCCCCCAGCGCAAACGCTTCATCCGCAACTAAGACGAATAGGAGTCCTACCGCATTGTCTTCTGGAGGTGGCAAGTCCAAGCTGCCATTCTGGAGACGCCTGTAGAACTCCGTGTGGGTGATGACTCCACCATCTGACATCCGGCCATTCTTCCCCACGTCCACATACAGGAACTCTTAAGTAGCCGACACCACCGCCAACATCACAATACTATTGAACCCCTTATAGTTGTAATAGTATGACCCCGAGTTGGGTGGTGGGACGATGTGGACGTGTTTCCCATCAATTGCCCCTCCGCAGTTAGGAAAGTCCCACCGCTGGGCAAAGTGGGATGCCACAGTCTGACTCCACAGTTTCCTTCCAACCCACAAGAATGGCAAACAAGAAAAATAAATTAGTCATTTTGCACATAAACATGGAAAGCAGATTAGACATAAGGTATAAGGTCCACCTATCAGATTCCTCCCCCCTCTCATGGGCCATTTTATAAATGTTATGGGGGGGATGTTTTGGACAGGTAACCCTCTCCACTTCATTGGGAGATGAATGCCTAAATAATGTGGATTACTTTGGCCAGCCCCTCCTTACTTACACTATTGGCAGCCCACTGGACAGGTAAGAAGTGTCATAATACAAAGATAGGAATACACACTGTACACATTTTAGCACATTTTTACATTCTGCAATTACCTATCAAGATAATAATAGGATACAAAAACTTTAAACAGTACCATTTGAAAGTATTCAGGCAGGCCCTTGCACTACATGCTTTGGTGAATTCATCCATAAATCTGACCACAAAAGAGGTAGGTTTAGTGTGTATGGGTTTGGCAAAGTCAGCAGATAGAGGATTGGTATCAGCTGAGTTAGCAGTTGGGGGGAGGGAGGGTTCCAAATGATTTTGGGAACCAAAAACAAAATCCTCTGGCACTCTGCCAGAATTTCAAGCACAAATCACATTTTTACACATTTTAGGGGGTATTTAGGGTAAAGCACTACTATGGAGCTGACAAAATACATTGTTAAGTGACTACACAAGGTGAATATAGGCCCAGGAGAGCATGCTGGGGAGGTTAGTGAAGGTAAATATGTATGAAGGACAAAAAAAATTACATAAAAATCCAGCATGCATGAGCACAAAGGGGACATTCGCAGCATATTACAATCATGGTAATTAGGGAATGAGGAAAGAAATACAATATATTATCTAACATTAAATACAATAAAATGTGATGTTAAAGGATAAAAACCTTACCTTCATATACTCCTTCTGCAGGACCTGGATGATGGCAGAACAGGTCTCTGGGATAATGATCCCCAGAGCCTGGGGGAGATGCCTGTCGAGAACTTAAGGTCCTGCAGGCTTCTCCCCATCACCAAGTACCGCAGGGTGGCGACTAGCCTCTGCTCCGGAGTGATGGCTTGCCTCATGCAGGTATCCTGCCTGCTGATATAAGGAGTCAACAAAGCCAACAAACGGTGAAATACAGGGTTCGTCATCCAGAGAAAGTTCCTGAAATCGTCAGGATTATTCTCACGGATCTCACGGAGCAAAGGCATGTGACAGAACTGGTCACGCTGGAGCAACCAATTCTTGGTCCATGAACTCCTCCTTGCCCTGTTCATGGACTGGGCTTGTGTCAAAGTAAGACCCCAACACCAAGCCCCCGCACAGCACGAACTCTACGATGAGTATGTACACGCAACATGGCTAGAAAACGGTCGGCTGCTTAGAATGAAGTAACAGAACACACTGAAGAACAGCAAGGCCTGTGAAGAGCAACCTGAAAATCAGTAACGAATGAACAAGAACACAATGACAAAGTCAATGGTAACTCGCTGCACGCACCGAGGACAAGATACAAACCCACAAGCACAAACTGAACAGTAGAAATACAATCTGAAAACCACGAGTCTGAAAAAGTGCGAATCGTCTCTCACCAAACTTTTACTAACACAAGATCAGCAAAAGGAGCCCAAAGGGTTCCGTGCTTGTTACTGAACTGCCCATTTATAGACTTATCTTACGTGGTGTACGTCACCGCGTTCTTGGCATTCGGAAATTCCAACAACTTTGTGCGACTGTGTGTATGCAAAACAAGTTTGAGCCAACATCCGTCTGAAAAAATCCATGGATTTTGTTGTTGGAATGTCCGATCAATGTCCGACCATGTGTACGGGGCATTAGAGTTTGTGCTTAACAACAACTTGTTTCAGTTTATGGAGGTGAGTTACCAACAGATGAGGGGCACCTCCATGGAGGCCCCATGAGTTCTGGCCTTTGCCTACCTCTACCTGGGATGGATGGAAGAGGAAGTTGTGTATTGTTGTCTGATGTACCTCAACCATGTTGGATTGTGGCTGAGGTACATTGATGATGTCCTGATACTTTGACAGAGGATCACTGATGACTTGGAAGCCTTCCTATTGGAATTAGGTGCAAATGGGGGGCACATGCATGGAGTCTAGCGAGGCGGACATGCATTGTTAGAGCTCCGCACCGCTGAGGAGAGAACAAACAGATAAAGCGGAGAATGCAGGCTCAAAAGGTACCCAGTTGAACCTCTTTGCCCCTGGGAACAAACTGTGAAAGTTTGGGCAGAAAAAATGATACTGGGGGAAGCCGTGGCAAAACTAAAAATCACCTCACGAAGAACTCACAGGCGCACACCGTGACTAAAGCAGCGCCAGTCACCTCACCATATACAGCTTCAGTGCGCTCTCACAGACAGAAAATGTCACAGCAAGACTCTCCATTTGAGTCAGAAAATGAACAAATTCTCTCACAGAACTCACCACAAACCCTCCTCAGCATCCCCAGCATTACTGTTACAATTTGAAAGAATGCTCCATAAGGCTTTAAAACAAACTTCAGAGCAAATAACAAACAGTCTAACAAAAGAAATAAGAGAACTGGGAAACCGCACCGCAGCCTTAGAAATAAAAATGGATGAAATTGAAAATACTACTCAAGATAATATAACAGAAATGGAAAACCTAAAAGAAGAGAATTTAATACTTCAAACTAAGCTTGAAGATTATGAAAATAGACGTTCAAACCTGCGCATAAGGGGAATCCCTGAAACAGTGATAGACTTGCTATCTACAATTACGGCTCTATTACAAGAACTAAATAGAACGGGAACCAATCGAACGGCAGCTTCCTGATGACGCACATTGGAATGCGAAACGCGTAGAGGCTGCTGGGAGTTTTTTTGCATCCACGTGACCGGGAACGAGCGTGGTTAGAGAGGACGCGCATGGACACGAGGGGTGGAACGCAAGCGGCAAACGGAGATTGCACAGCACAAACTAGGCGAACCAGGCTGCAGCGCCCACCCGTCCCTAACTGCTGGAAAAGCTCTGTGCCGGCTCGATGGCACTTGGAAATGTGAGTGCATGGTTTTTGTATTTTATATAATAAAAGGTTTTAAATGGTAATATGCGATGATCGTTTTCAATCCATTTTATATGAGGAACACTAAGGTCTAAACATAGCCACTGGAGAAGTCCCCTTTGAGTGGAGTGGTTATCCCAATGAATGAACCAAAGGTGCAGTTTTAAAGAAGCATCTGGTGAGTGGCCAATCTCACAGGTGGTGGTGGAGCACTAAGTCACTTTAAACTGAACAAACACAAGAGCACGCCAATCATGGCAATTTAACGGAAGATTTGCAAGCACATATGAGGGGACTTTATTACTATGTGATATTTACCACCGGACTTAGATATGGAATCTCTTTTATTGAAAGGAATACAGGCTCTTTTATACAGTAAAAGAGGAGATGTATACCTCCTGCTCATATTACTCTGAACATACACCTGTGACCAGAAATCTAATTAACATGGGCTAGGCTAATTAACTAATCCCTTTAGACAGCCTAGATGACTCAGACATGACCTTTAGGCTAGACTGGCCATCTTGTAGCTCAGAAAACCCAATCAACATTATCACAAATCAACACCGAACTCTTCTTCACACAATAGCAGAGTTAATTAACACAAACAACAATTGGGATCTAATGACTCTTAGATCCCATACTAGACCTATTTACAATACACATTCTAGCAGGCAACAGACAGACAGGTGGCTGGAATTGACATCAGCATCTCCTAACAGTATTTGTCCCAGCATTATGGATCAGCCAGTATTTCTAATATGGCAAATCCAGGGTCCCCAGAGTCTGTGTGTCCTGGGGGACCAGGACCCGAATCCACAGTAATACCACCTCAAGGGTCCCCAGGCATACAGCTCACAAAGAGCACCGTTCCCCCAAAGGCCAGGGCCCACGATCGATCGGCAAGAGGCTAGCATTCAGTCCCCTCCAAAAGTCTCTCTCCTGGCTAGGTCTGTCGCACCAATACACACATTACATCTTCCCAAAACTAAAGGAGGCCTGGGATATCCTAATTTTACTAACTATTACAGAGCAGCTCACTTGGCCAGTCATTCCAAGTATCACGCAAAACAGGAAATCCCATTATGGGTATTTATAGAGGCTTCAGAATGTGATCCTCTATCTATATCAAACTTGTTATGGCTTGTACCCAAAGACCTTCTAAAATACATAATCCCATAACTAAACACTTTTTATCTCTCTGGGATAAACTAAAAATTAAATATCAATTACAATCTCCACACAATCCCCTCCTATCTTTTATCAGAAATCCGGCCTTCTATCCGGCATGGATCTATCAAAAATCATTTAAAGCTTGGACAACTTCAGGTATTCTGATTTTCACAATTTTGTTACATCTACATCATTCCTTACATTTCCAACGCTTAGAGAAAACTATGATCTACCAAACTCTGAAATATTTAGATACCCCCAAATTAAAAACTTCTTCACACCATTCCTAAATGTGGATATACCCTTGTCCCAATTATCCATTTTTGAATCAACCTGTGAAAAAGAGCCATTTGCTAAAGGAATAATTTCATCTATTTATAATCAATTCTTTGGAGTCACAAATTTCAACAAACCTATTTACATTCAGAAATGGGAGGAGGATCTGGGGCGAACTTTAGAGGACACGGAATGGTCAAGTATATGGCTCACATCTAAATCTTCCTCGCCCAATGTTTTGGCATTGGAAGCAAATTATAAAGTTCTTACCCGGTGGTATCTTGTACCTGCCAGAGTGGCTAAATATTCACCTAATACCTCAGCTCTTTGTTTTCGAGGGTGTCCAGACATAGGCACACATTTACATATATGGTGGACGTTACCATTAATAAAAATTTTCTGGAAGGAAGTTTTCGTGATTGCTTCTAAAATATTCAAAAGGAAAATACAACCTGACCCATTCATAGCTTTGCTTAACTTGAAACTGGAATGGTTAGCATTTTCTCAATACAAACTTATGATCCAACTATTAACGGCAGCAACGCAAATAGTGGCCAAGGCATGGAGATCCCCTACATTGGTTCTGGCAGAAACAATTCAAAGAATGTATAACACAATGTCTCATGCCAAGATGGCAGCTATCGATCATAACCAAATCCCAAAATTTGAAAAATTATGACATCCTTGGATAAAACAACAATTTCTGTCAAATTTCAATGACTCTGTCCTTTTGCCATGGTAGAAGATTAAGCAACTTTTAGAAACATCCATTTCAATGCTTCAGGAAGAAGCCAATGGACGATAAAATGATGGGCAGGTCGACCTTGTGGACTATATCTTTATCTTTCTATCCTTTTTCTTCCTTTTCTTTCCTTTCCTCCACCTCATGATCAAAGCTCTTTATCAGAATACATCTGATCTGTACACATATTACCAACAGTTAATATCTATAGGTGATATAGATTTCTTTAATAACTCAAAAAGAAATTGATGTATTACTTTCCACCTTTATTTTAGGTTTTCTGTACCTAATTTTTATTATCTGATAATTTCAAGTTAAATACTTATACAAATTCTAATGTATAACAATGAGCTTACTTTATAGATCCTTGTAAGCAAACTTCATGTATCTTTATATTATTGTATGTTCAATAAACTTTTTTTGACAAGGAATTAGGTGCAAATAACCAGAATATACGGTTGGCACACAATTCCCATTTCCAAGGAGATCCCTTTCTTGGACCTATTAATTTCATGACAAAGCATTCAAGAAATTTATGGGATGAATTAGTCTATTCAGAATTTGCCAGAAGTGTCCCTAGGAATTGGATCACTGACTTGTGTTCACTGTGTTCATCGATGCGGACAGATGTAACTCAGTGGTGGCTCTTGCTCTATTTTTTGGAGGGGCGGCAAGAAAATCACCTGCCCCCCCTCCAGTCAGTAGGTCAAACCCCCCCACTCCGTCACTCGATCATCAGCCCACCAGCCCTGCACTTATCCCATCTAGGTCACGGGCAGTGCTTCCTCCTTGGCAGCTTCCCCTGTGTCTCCTCCCCTTCAGCGGCTAATATGATCTGCTGGCAGCGCATCTGTAGGAGTTTCAGCTGCTGTGAGAAGCAGAAGTCCTGCTATCCTCCCTGAAGCTGAGTGGATCTGGTCAGCTGGGATAGATAGGTGGCTCCCCTGGTTCTCGGCAGTGTGGCTTTTGCATTAACCTGGTCTTCAGGCCTCTTGTCCTGATTGGCCGGGGCAGAAAACCGTAAGTCAATTCGTTGGGTTCACAGGGTGGGAGGGCTCAGGGCGCAGTGCTCTGCAACCCGAGGACAACATAAAACTGGCCAATTGGGGCCCCAGCTGTGGTCATGTGCCTGTGAAAGGGACCAGTTGGTCCATTGCCCTGCACAGTGCATGGCTACAGAGATGGTGCAGGCTTTGTAGTGCCATGGGCTGGGGGGCTGGCACCCCTGCATCCCTTGTGGACCGGCCGCCACTGATGAACTCCTACTGGATTAAACAGTTTATAAACTGCACAGCAGAACGTCTTATTTATATGCTGAAATGTCCCTGCTCAAAGTTATATGTGGGGAAAGACTAAATGCTAGCTTAGGGTCAGCATCTGTGAACACATTTACAGTATTAAACATAAGGAGGATAATAACCCCTTGGTACAACATTTTGTCAAAATGCATGGCGGAAAGCTGGATGGATTGAAGGTAAGGAGATTTATGTTTTGAACCTTTCAATTCAGAGAGGTTATTTTAACACTATCCTTCTCCATAAAGAAAAGAAATGGACCTGGTCTTTCATGAATACTCTACACGGTCCTCTTAACTACTGCTGGGATAAGGATGTCTTTCAAATCACCTTGATTGGTTTGAATTTAAGGTTTAGTTACCGTTTGTGGACTACACCTAGATAATAGGTGAGCCATTTCCTTATAAGACCAAAATAACGCTTATGCTGCGTACACACGGTCGGACTTTTCGTCTACAAAAATCCGACGGACGCCGACGGACTAAAGCTGGCTGACAATCCGATCGTGTGTGGGCTTCCCCGGACCTTCAGCGGACTTTCAGCGAACTTTTGCAGCCTCAAATCTGACAGACTTTAGATTTGAAACATGCTTCAAATCTTTACGTCGTAACTACGCCGGACCCAGAAATCCGCTCGTCTGTATGCTAGTCCGAAGGACAAAAAAAAGACGCATGCTCATAAGCAAAAACTAAACGGAAGCACTCGGTCTAGTAAAACTAGTGTTTGTATTGTAGGTAGCACATTCCTCACGCTGCAAAATCTGTGATCGTTGAATGCAGCGCATTAATGTCTTCTTTAATAATGCTATAAGAACAAAGATGTTTTGCTGTTCATATTCAAACAGAGTTCTCCCAAACTGATTTCTGGATTCTTTTTCTCTTTGATCTCATGAATGATATAGTATTCTTTTTAAAAATAATGTCTCCATACTAATAATAATTTTTACTCTTGTTTTTTTTTGGTGGAGTCATCTTTTATTTTAGATTTTCTCCAGATGTTTATTTTATGATTGTTGTCAAACTTATTTTATCTTTATCTAGCTTTTTTTTTTGTGTTTGTAAAGTTACCACAAAGAACCATTTTTTTTTTTTGTTTTGTTTTTTTTTTTTTTTTTTTATTTCTTAAATTGAACACAAATAAATTTTGATTTCATTTTTGTTTGTTTTTAATGTTGTTTGTTTTAACTTACCACAAAGAATGATTTTTTTGTTTATTGTGTTTTTTTTTCTTTTGTATATAAAGTTAACACAAAGAACCGTTTTTGGTTATGTATAATTTTTTTTTTTAAGTTACCACTAGAACATTATTAATGTATTTTTTGTGTGTTTTTGCAACCTTAAGGAGATTGTTGTCCCTTGTTAATTTGACATTGTGTCTAAATCAATGATTTAAAATAAAACACATAAAGTCTTTTCATAAACTCAAATATCCATTTATTCATGGTCTAAATAAAATAAAGAGGAAGTCAACGCTGGAAAAAGTCTGTGGACAAGAAAATTGGGATCTTGAGGAGTCCATATAAGAGGGAACACAATCTGGTCCAGGAATCCCAGAGATCAACAGCAGCAGCAGATGATATAGATGTCCCCAGACTGTGGTACTATAACAGCCTGCGTCTTCTGTCAGACCAGACTGAACCCAGGTCATCACTTTCTTCTCTTCCCTGCAGCCTTTCCTCCACACTGCCCTGCACCCTTCCCTGCAGCCTTCCCTGCAGCCTTCTTTGGAGGCTGTGGCTCTGGTGTTTGAGTTGTGGCAGGAGGAGAAGGAGGAGGAGGAGGGAGGGCTGCCTCATGTAATTGTGTGTTGCTGGTTAGCGCGCCCTGCAGCCCCTTGTGTATTGTTTCTCCAAACAGTCTCTCACAAATGAGGCATTGACCCCACTCCATTTTAAACAGCCTGCTGGCTAAGTAGCATCCATAGGCCTCTTCAGCTTCGGGGGGGGCTCGTTAAAAAATGGGTAGCCTCTCGCATGAGGCGCAGGGATGCCTCCTGTGTCACCGTCCCCTTCCTGGCCCTTTTTTTTGGAAGGTGGAGGGGAGGCACTTGTGATTGTGTCAGGCTCCTACTGGGCCCAGCCACCTCCTGCCTGGCACTGGGTCCAGCCACCTCACTGGGCCCAGCCTCCTCCTGTCTGACACTGGGTCCGGCCTCCTCCTGCCTGACACTGGGTCCGGCCTCTTCCAGGATGATGCTGAATCCGGCCTCCTCCAGGCTGTCCATGGGCCCAGTCTCCTCCTGCCTGTCACTTTCCCCACATTCCTCCTGGCTGGCCTCATCCTGTATATCAAAAAAGGACACAGTTTTAGTATTTATTTTTGGGTTCATCAATGACACACAATTTGCTTCTCATGACTAGCAAATTCAATGTGAATACATCTCTTAATAAAAGAGTATAGAAATCAGACACCTTAATTTTTTGAAGCAGGTGACAAACATATTTAGCCACTACTGTCAATTGATATGTATACATTATTTTTAGGGGAAAATTATTTGTATCAATTATAACATCCAGTTAACATCATTAATATTAGGACAGTAAATATTTGTGAAATTAATTTACCTGACTCCAGATGGTCATATCCGGTTCATCCAGGATGGAAGACCCAGCTTGGTCCTCATCAGCCTCTGCTGGGGTGGAGGGAAGGGTGCATGGAAGAGTGCATGGAAGGGTGGAGGGAAGGGTGAAGGGAAGGGTTGAAAGTGATGCCCTGGCTTCAGTCTGGTCATCAAGAAACCGTAGTTTATTGTAGTACCACAGCCTGGGTACATATACATCATCTGCTGATGCTCCTGATCTCATGGATTCCTGGATCTTGTTATGCTCCCTCTTATACATGTTCCTCAAGATCCCAATTTTCTTTAACAACGTCTCCTTTGTTGCTTCCGGGATGGTCGTCTGGACAAATGTCAGAAGTCTCTCCAGCGTTGACTTCCTGACATGCTTTAAATAATATTGAGGGTGTTTCACCTCCCACAGATTCCTCATCTCTCTATATTTGTCTATGAAAGCCAACAAAAATTCAGGCTCCTTAAATTTGGCATTCATAATGTCTGTAAAAGATAAAGACACAAGACAAAAAACACTTATTATGTTTCTGCTAAACCCTCATCATCTTATCCCTATGTAGGCCTCATCAATCTGTCAAGCCGTATAGGCTGCTTGCTACAAAGTTTTTAGCAAATTTATAAATTTAAAATTACCTTCGTTTAGTAGCGTCCCGGTCCACTATCACCTACGCACAGAACGTACGTACGACACAATACGTAACAACGTTTTATACACTGCACATTCGTAATACTCCGCCTGCTTGGCCCGCCACTGACGTTCTTTTTGTTTACGCATATACCCCGTCCTTGACTCTACGCACAGAACGTACGTACGTACGACACGTGCACAAGAACCCTCTTTATACACTGCGCCTGTGTGAAACTCCGCCTGAGTCGCCCGCCCCTGACGTTCAATTCTAACTCATGTTCTCCGCCCCTTAACTCTACGCACAGAACGTACATATGACACGTGCGCAAGGCCCCTCTTTATACACTGCGCCTGTGTGAAACTCTGCCTGCGTCGCCCGCCCCTGACGTTCAATTTTAACTCATGTTCTCCGCCCCTTAACTCTACGCACAGAACGTACGTATGACACGTGCGCAAGGCCCCTCTTTATACACTGCGCATGTGTGAAACTCCGCCTGCGTCGCCTGCCCCTGACGTTCGATTTTAACTCATGTTCTCCGCCCATTTTTTGTACGGTGCGTAGTGGGGTGAATAATGGCGGAGACACATCAGGTGTGTACTACCTCAGGTAGCGAAGAAAGCCCGAAGGCCGGAACGTCACGATGTGGGAAGCCGAGATTTAAGGCCTCCAATATGTCCTTTAAAGAGATGGTGGCAATTCTTAAAAAAAAGGACTATGATGGGAAGTATGGGCCGTACGCCTGGCCAAATTTGAGAAAAGCCAAAATAATGGCGAAGGTGGTGAAGAAATTACATGATTCTTTTGGGGTACAGCGCTCGAAGGATTAGATTCGAAAAGGATGGTCCGACCTGAAACTCCGGGAGCCCGATCAGTACAGACGGATCCGTAAAGTCTTGAAAAAAAGTAAGTACTTGTCGTGTTTTCATCTTCTGTTTATCACCTTGTATACTGCTCCATGTGGTTTTCTTTACTATACGATTTTTGCATCGTTTGAAACGATCTTTTAATAAACCTCATTACTAATATATATATATAATATATAATATGTATAATATATATATAAATAATATATAATATATACGGTATATATAATATATCTAATATATATCTAATCTCTCTCTCTCTCTCTCTGTATATATATATATATATATATATATATTAGTACATATAGATATATAGAGAGAGATATTATATATATATATATATATATATATATATATATATATATATATATATATATATATATATATATATATATATATATATATATATATGTACTAAAATATCTGTGTGCTAAGTATATTAATTTTTTGGTTGACATAGGGGAAAAAACACTCAGCCAAGAAGAACCCAGTCCCCCACAACCAAAAGAACATACTTGGGAAATCAGCCCAAGCCCCACTGAGGATGTGGAGGAAGGAGAGGTGGGCGACATGGGCACCCCACCAGGTGAGTGTCTGACACACCAGCTTAAGGTAATCTATGCATGGCTGCTTTTTATTTTATGTAATTTTTTTACTCTATTTTAGGTGATCTGGTTGTGCTTGACTCAAGCAACAGCACCACCCCCGAGGATGTTGATGAAGTATGCGACATGGGCACCCCACCAGGTCAGTGTCTGAGACACGAGCTTATGGTAAGGTAAACTATGTATGTCTGCATATTTCTAAACACATCTTTTTTTCATTCTATTTTAGGTCCAAGTGACTATTTCACAACAGACAGTGCCCAACGACTAATTTCTAAAATAATGGCCTGGAATGGGGAGATTGATCAAATGCGGAATCGGCTGGATCGTATGCAGCAGGAAATGAAGGACATGATTGATGTTTTGGGTCGAATCTAAATGCCCTTTTTCAACCCCAAAAACATTGATCATGTCCTTCATTTCCTGGTTTGCTGACCCCATTCTGGGCCTTCTCTTTTGTATTTTGTGGAAATTATATGCCTGTTTTTAAAGAATCAAAAAAAAAGGCCTGTTTTAAAAAAATAAAAAATAAATAAATAAAAAAGGGGCCTGTTTTAAAAAAATAAATAAATAAAATAGACGCCTGTTTTTAAAAAATAAAAAAAAAATAAAAAAAGAGGCCTGTTTTTTTTTTTTTTTTTAAAGAGGCCTATTTGTTACAATCAAAATAAAAAAATATATATTTTAAATTTTAAAAAAATATAACTAATTATATTTTTCCAAATTTGTCAATATATTGATATATTTTTGACTATGAACATTTTATACTAATGCTTAAGTGAATGTTTACAGAATATTAAAACATCTGTTTTGTAATTAACTAAATGTGTGGTTTGTTATTTCAATGCTCAGTATCAGTTTGTTTAAATTTAAAATAGTTGTTTACAGTGACAATGGAGCTTATTTAGTCAAGGAAAATACACTTGGCACTACAAGTGCTCTACTATAACCTAGGAGAAAGCCCAAAAGAAAGGCAAGCAATAAATATAATTCAAAATTTCATCAAGATTTTTTTATTTTGATAAATTAGATATCCTGGCCCATTGCAATGGCCCCCCTACCCATAAAATAATTTACATATTGCTGTCGAACTTGACGGGCACTTTGGGGGGCCAAGCCAGTACGGACAGTATCCAGGCCCGTAAGATTATCACTGATAAGTCCAGCCTCAGGCCCAACTGGCACAATATAATTTGGTTAATGTTTGTGCAAAAAGTTGTGCAGGATGCAGCACGATAAAATTATAAAATTAAGTTTGTATTCCGCCAAGTTAATGGATGTTTGAAACAGGCGGAACCGGCTGGCCAGAATCCCAAACGCATTCTCAACCACTCTTCTAGCTCTGGCCAGCCGGAAATTAAAAACCCTCCTCTCCGGGGTGAGGGTTCTTTGGGGGAATGGCCTCATGAGGTGCTTGCTCAGAGCGAAGGCTTCATCGGCTATGAAGACAAAGGGGAGTCCTTCCATGTTATCCGCATCAGGTGGCAATCCCAGGCCACCACTCTGGAGACGCTGACAGAACTCCGTCTGGGAAAATACTCCTCCATCCGACATCCGGTCATTCTTCCCCACGTCCACATAGAGAAATTCATAGTGTGCTGACACCACCGCCATTAAAACAATACTATGGAACCCCTTATAATTAAAATAGTATGACCCCGAATGGGGTGGTGGCACAATGTGGACATGTTTCCCATCTATAGCCCCTCCACAATTCGGAAAGTCCCAATGGGTGGCAAAATGAGTTACCACAGTCTGCCATTCCTGTGGCGTTGAAGGAAACTGGGGAATCAAACAAGAAAACAAAACTCAGTAATTTATAAAAGAACATTGCAACAACATTATACACTTAAAACATTATTGCCCAGCATCAGTATAACATTAAATAATTGAAATCTTCTTGAATAAATAATATGGAAAGGCACACTTATCAGATTGCTCACCCCCTCTGATGGCACATTGTTTGTTTGTACATTTTAGGGGGTGGTGAAATTAGAAATTAATTAAAAGTTTAAGGACACGCAGGGTTTTATTGACGAAAGGCTACAAGACTGTGCAGTTGTCGCACTCTGCAAGTGCAGTTGCTCCACAGCTTAGTAAATGAGGTAAGGTAAAAAGGCTTTCATGTTGCAAGGAGTACCCAATCACATGCAAGGGCAATTCATCCAAACACTTTGTGGCTTGCACATGATCGGATGATGGAAATCAGCAGAGCTTCTGCTAATTTACTAAAGCACTGGAGCAAATGCACTTGCAGAGTGCAAATGCATTTTGCAAAGTGCAACATATATTTGCTTTGTAAAAATCAACACCACAGAACATTCTAGCAAATTATTAGGGGGGTTTGGAAATCAAGCTAATTACATGCACACTATTTGGATTGAGTTTAGGTGGGGGGGGGTTTGGAAATCATGCTAATTACATGCACACTATTTAGATTGAGTTTAGGTGGGGGGAGGGGTTTGGAAATCAAGTTAATTACATGCACACTATTTGGATTGAGTTCAGGTGGGGGGGGTGGAAATCAAGCTAATTACATGCACACTATTTGGATTAAGTTTAGGTGTGGGGGGGGGTTGGAAATCAAGCTAATTACATGCACACTATTTGGATTGAGTTTAGGTGGGGGGGGTTGGAAATCAAGCTAATTACATGCACACTATTTGGATTGAGTTTAGGTGGGGGGGTAGGAAATCAAGCTAATTACATGCACACTATTTGGATTGAGTTTAGGTGGGGGGGTGGAAATCAAGCTAATTACATGCACACTATTTGGATTGAGTTTAGGTGGGGGGGTTGGAAATCAGGCTAATTACATGCATACTATTTGGATGGAGTTTGGGGGGGGTTGGAAATCTAGTTTATGACATGCACACTATTTGGATGGAGTTTGGGGGGGTTGGAAATCTAGTTTATGACATGCACACTATTTGGATGGAGTTTAGGGGAAACAAAATACAATGCAGCTGACTGAATACATTCAAACTGAGTAGACTAGGTGGATATGTGCCCAGCATTGTATGCTGGGGAGGTTAGTGAAGGCAAATATACATGCATGACAAAAAAGAACAGGAAAAAATTCCAGCATGCGTGAGGAGAAAAAGGGGACATTCACACTATATTGCAATGATGGTAAGTAGTGTTTGAGTTAAGAAATACATTACATTATCAAAGATTAAAGAAAAGAACATGTGATGCTAAGAAAAGAAAAAATTCTTATCTTAATATATTCCTTCTGCAGGACCTGGATGATGGCAGAACAGGTCTCTGGGATAATGATCCCCAGAGCCTGGGGGGGAGATGCCTGTCGAGAACTTGAGGTTCTGCAAGCTTCTCCCTGTCGCCAAGTACCGCAACGTGGCAACTAGCCTCTGCTCCGGAGTGATGGCTTGCCTCATGCAGGTATCCTGCCTGCTGATATAGGGGGTCAGCAAAGCCAACAAACGGTCAAAAACGGGGTCCGTCATCCAGAGAAAGTTCCTGAAATCCTCAGGATTCTCACGGATCTCACGGAGCAATGGCATGTGACAGAATTGGTCATGCTGAAGCAACCAATTCTTGGTCCATGAACTCCTCCTCGTCCTGTTCATGGACTGTTCTTGGGCTAAAGAATGAACTACAGCACCAAGCACATACAATTCACAAGCTCAACGACGAGTACGTACAGGTAACATGGCTTCAAAACGGTCGGCTGGTCAGAACGCACTTAACAGAACGCACTGAAGAACAGCAAGGCCTGTGAAGAGCGACCTGAAAATCAGGAACGAGCAGACAATAAAACAAAGATTTCTCAATGCCAACTGACCAAACGCACTGAAAAGCAGATACAAACCTCACAAGTACTGACTGAACAACAGTTAAAACGAACTGAAAAATACGAGTCTCACAAGCGCGAATCGTCTCTTACCAAACTTCTACTAACATGAGATAAACACAAGATTAGCAGAAGGAGCCCAAAGGGTGTCGGACGGGCTATTGAACTTCCGTTTTATAGTCTCGTCGGACTTGGTGTACCTCACCGCGTACTAGGCTGTTGAACTTTTGTGTGATTGTGTGTAGGCAAGTCCGTTCGTTAGAAAGTCTGCCACAAGTCCGCTGCAAGTCCGCCAAAAGTCCACCGAAAGTCTGTCGGACAGGTTGTCGGACTTTTGTAGACGAAAAGTCCGACCGTGTGTACGCCCCATTAGATTAAGGTGAATATAGTGGGGCTGTAAATACTATGGTGCCCCCCCACGTTTTTTTAGTTTAAAGTCCCTTAGTTTTAATTAGCTGACTCTTTCAGCTTTCCCTACCTACTCCAAGTCTCCAACATATGCTGACAAAAGACTGCTGGGAACCCTGACTTTTATAAAGAAGGTGGCTGGCACATAGGAAAAAATGGTTTAATGGTCTTTGTAATCCACTAGTTTAAAGGTCAAGATGTGCACCACTGGTTATTTGCTACAGTAGCTATGAACCGCCACATTAGTAACCATTTCTCTGACCTCCAAATAACTTTAGTTTGTCTCAAACTCATGTTCAACCCAAACCTCATCCCTACCAAGAACAGAAATTGGAAAAATTCAAGCATAGTTTGTTATAGTACAAGTAAACTGAACCACTAAAATCTCTCGTTGGATAGCTGGGAACTCGAAATCCTGTAAGAACATACTTAAGTCACACAGGGGCAAATTCTCATGAGATTTTGAGTGCCCAACTGTCCCAAGAGACATAAGTGAGACATGATGACATTACCCACAACTCCCAGGAGTTTTGGGAGCTGAAGTCGAGGTGTGTTCCTTTTTTTGAACATCAGTTTCATTTTTTAATCACTGTAGTTTAACTTTTGGAGTTAAGGGGGCTGAGCCCCTATTTTCTTTTCATTATTTTTTATTGAAATTTTCATATGTACAATAGTATAACAGTACATCCGTATACAGTTACAGGAATTCCTTAGTTGCTTCTGTGAATGCATCCAACGCGTACTTTAACATATCACGGTGTACACTTTATAGTAATTGTTAACCGAGTTAAACTGCGTATTACAAACTTTTTTCTTGTATTCTCAAGAATGGGACTGGGACTGGGAGCCTCCCCCCCAGACACCCCATCTGGGAACAAACTGTGTCCGGAGAGGTACTCCCCCCCCCCCCATGTTCTCAATTATATTCCAGTTGTTAGAACAATTATTTCTTGGAACTCCCAATTTCACTCCATATTATATATCGTATATACTTATTTGTACTGGTGCAATGTAACATAGAAATGCTAACAAAGCTCAATATCAAAGAAAATGAAGTCAAATATACGGCTGAGTGTTTAAGCTTTAACTTAACAAAATAAAAAGAAAGAAAGAAAAAGTAAAAATAAAAACTATCAGAAATTATAAACTAAAGAAACGTAAAACCAAACATAAGATTGCAATGACAACCTCTTACCACCTATTGAAATTTTAGGTATTATGTCCATACCAGAATATTAATGAGAAGTTTCTGGAACTCTTGTGCACCATGGAGCCCATTCACTCTTTAATTTTGCCATTGAAGTAATGGAATGAGCGAAAACGTTTTCATATTGGTAGTGGGTATTTACTCTGTTTATTACTTCACTAATATTTGGTATACTGTTTGATTTCCATTTTGAAGTGATGGATAAACGTGCTGCTATTAATATGTGAGTAGTTAAACGTCTGTAATTTATTGGTATTTTTTCTATTCCTAAGTTAAGGAGAGCTAATGCAGGAGTGGGAGAGAAGACAATTCCAGTGATTTTTGCTAGTAAAGAGAAAACCGAGTTCCAGAAGCTTCTTACAGATTTACAATCCCACAGTATATGAAATATCGTTCCCTTGCTACCACAGTTTCGCCAACATTGTATATCAGAATTATGGAAGATTTGTGAGATTCTCATCGGAGTTAAGTAGCTTCTGTATAGCAACTTAAGGGATATATCCCAATGGTTAGTACAATGGGAATATAAATAGTTAGCCTGAATAGCTTTGTTCCACTCAGATAAAGCAAATTTACTCCTAAGGTCTCTTTCCCAGTTTAGCATACTAGCAGTTTTAGTTTGCTTATGTGTATTTTGTAGATATTTGTAGAACCATGTGAGACCTTTAGGTTTGTTGACAAAGGTGGATATGTATGTCCACACTTCTGGGTTATGGCTAAGAAAGGAGTGTGGATATTTAATATGATAGCGGTGTAGCTGGATATTTGCGTATGTCGGTGTTGATGGGCTTTGAGCTTTGAATTGTGTATATGTCAAATTTTTTGAAACGTCTTTTTCGTTTATTTTTAAGGAGGGGATAAGGTATTCGTACATGCCTAGGGAAATTACTCTCTTCTGTAAGGCTTTGCTACCATCAGCCTTTGCATTAACTGTTTTCCATGCATTTACTGTTGCATTTATAGAGGGAAAGTTGGGATGATACAATGGTCTGTTCGTAAGTGTGGCTAATAGAAGTGAAGGTAGGTCTCTGTTTTGTACTATTGCTTTTTCTATTTGCACCCATAATTTCTCTGACGTCTGGGAGAACCAAGATTTGGCCTGGTCCAGAAGTGCTGCTACATAATAATTGCGTATATTGGGGAAACCCATTCCACCTTTCTGTCTTTGTTTTTGTAAGGTAGAGTATGAGAGTCTTGCTATTTTGCCAGCCCATATAAATTTCCTTAGTAGGTTATCTGTTGTGATAAAGAAGTGATCAGGTAAGATGATAGGGATAGTACGGAAATAATATAATATTTTTGGTAAAACAGTCATTTTGAAAGCAGCTATTTTCCCTATCCATGAGAGTTCATGTGAGGAGATGTGTTCAAGGTAATTTCTTATTGTATTTAATAAGGAGGGGTAGTTATGGTCGTATACAGTGGCAGAAGGGTAAGAGAGATTTATCCCCAAATATTTCAAATATTTGTGAGCCCATTCAAAAGGGAAGTCAGATTTTAACTTTTTAAGGTTTGATTTATTAATATGTATAGGGAGAATTGAAGATTTGCTAATGTTGAGTTTATAATATGATATTTTCCCAAAATCCTTAAGAATTTGTTGAGTTCTGTCAAGAGATGTGGTTGGTGAAGTTAGTGTCAGAACCACATCATCAGCAAATAGTCCTATCCTGTGATCTACATCCGACACCACAATGCCTTTGATAAGAGTATCCTTTCTTATCGTCTCCGCCAGGGGTTCCATCACCAGTGAAAAGATCAGTGACGATAGAGGGCAGCCCTGGCGGGTCCCATTTGTTATATGAAATTTATCAGACATGGCATTAGAGGTATAAACCTGTGCAGTTGGGACTGTGTAGAGTGCTGAGATAGAAGAAAGGATAGGACCGCTAAGGCCGAACTTAGCAAGTGTCGCTAGTAGGTACCCCCAGTGGACCCGATCGAATGCCTTTTCGGCGTCTAGCGTTAGGAACACTGTGGGCACCTTTCGCGTTTCCGCTATTTTGAGGAGGTTGTACATTCTACGGGTTCCATCCGGAGCTTGTCTCCCTTTTACAAAACCTACTTGATCCGCTTTGATTAGGTAAGGGGTTACTTCCGCTAAGCGGTTAGCTAAAATTTTTGAATATATTTTCAAGTCTGTGTTGAGCAAGGATATGGGCCTAAAGTTTTGTGGGGCATCTGGTTTTTTCCCTGGTTTGGGGAGGGCTACTATAACTGCTTGGAGCATTTCTTCTGGAAATATGCTGTCAGTGGTGGCTTTCTGGAAGAGTTTATTCATATATGGCACTAAAATACTGGAGAAGGCTTTATAATACTCTGCCGAGAAGCCATCGGCACCAGGTGATTTGTTGTGGGGTAGAGATTGGACAGCTAGGGCAATTTCTTTATTTGTCATTGCTGAATTTAAGTATAATAATTGGTCACTATTTAGAGAAGGGAGGTTAACCGAATTAAGGAAAGTATTGATTTCTCTGTCGGTAGGTTGTGTCGTTGAGGGGTCTTCTTTCAAATTGTATAGTTGTTTATAGTACTTACAGAATGCATTTGCAATGTCCTTTGGGTGGTGCACTGCTTGCGACGTGATAGGATCTATAATGTAGGATAGTTTAGATTTTTGTTGTTTTTTGCGGATGTAGGCCGCTAAAAATTTGCCAGCCTTGTTTCCTTGAGTGTAGTGTGTTGCTCTAAATTTTTACAAGTATATTTGATGTTCTGAAATTAAATGATCCCTTACCTCTTGTCTACTTTGAGTTAATTCTGTGTTTATCTTGGGGGAGGGATTAGCTTTGTGCTGTTGTTCAAGGGATGTAAGTTTATCCATTAAAGTGGTAACTGTTTTTAATTTCTTTTTTTTTTCCCGCGCTGCTGTTTGTAAAAGTAGGCCTCTGCTAAATGCTTTGTGTGTACACCACAACGTGAAAATGTTCATATCCGGAGTTTCATTGAGTTGAAAGAACTCTTTGATCTGATCACGCAAACCATCTCTGTGTTTAGGATTATTTAGGATTGATATATTGTTTCGCCACAAACGTATAGGTGACGCTGCGTTTTTTTCCTTAATTGAGAGTGAAACAGGCGCGTGATCAGACCAAGTAATTGGATGGATTTTAGCAGATAATGCGTTGTTAAGGCAAGCTAGGTCAGCTACAAATAAATCGATTCTTGAATAGGACTTATGAGGAGCTGAGTAGTAGGTGAAATCTTTCTCTCCTGAATTGACGCAACGCCATACGTCATACAGATTAGAAGAGTGTAAAAAGGATTGAAGTTCAGTACGCATGGATTTTCGTGGAAATGAGCAATCTAGTTGTTTGTCAGGAACACAATTAAAATCCCCGCAATATTAAATCAAGCCTTTTTTGATGTTCTCAACCTTTTTTTTGAGGGCATTCAAAAAAGACAACTGTCTGCAATTCGGAGCATATACATTAATGATAGTATACATAGTATTATTTAATTCACAAATCAGTATAATATATCTCCCCGCCTACTATTTCCTGCAGATTAAATGCAACATTTTGGTTAATAGCGATCAACACCCTCCCTTTTTCTTTGGGCCTGAAGCCGTGAAAATATGTGGAAATTGTCTGTCCTTGCATATAGAATGTTTTTGCTGGACGAAGTGAGTTTCCTGGATACATAACACATCGCTCTTTAGGGATTTTGCTTGCTGCCACATAGCTCTCCTTTTGAAAGGACTATTAAGACCATGAGCATTTATAGTTACAAAATTAAGAACCATTGGATTGTAGGGGAATATTCTTAAATGTAGATATATGCAAAATTTGAGTTGTGGAGCAGTTCAAAATGGTACCTGTAGTTAAAGTTGTCGTAACTTTGAGTGAAGGTTGCTCGTTCAAGAGAAGTAGTTGCACAGAGGAATTAGGCTCCGGATTGTTGTCATCAGGTTTGCCGTGGATGGTTATCGGTGGTAGAATAAAAAAGAAAAGGTGAAAAACGTCAACATTCAAGCAAAAAACAAAACTTAAAAAATTGAGGGTATTTTCCTCGTAGTGCGAGTAAAATCGCATAGGAACACTTGGGGGTACAGGCTCCTAATAGCCAGCTTCAACCCTTGGATTAGGTGAGTAAACATCAGGTATGTTGTTAGTTTCTAATGCATGAGAGATCAATCAAGTGTCTAGGGGTTTTGGTAGTGGGGGTGTCTTCTTCTTCAGCTGAGAGAAGCCCCCATTTTCTGGTGAGTTGAAGGCCCTCTTCCAGAGACCTAATGGTGTAGGTACGACCATCTTTAGTGACAAGGAGTTTCATGGGGAAGCCCCAAAAGTAGGGGAGTTTGCTATTACGTAGTAATTTTGTTAGTGTCAATAGCTTTTTTCTTGCCAACATGGTGTGCTGGGAGAGATCCGCATATATAGCAATGCCCGAGTAGGGAGTGGGTAATGGGGAGTTTTGTCTCGCAAAGCGCATTAAGTCATCCTTGACGTGGAAGAAGTATATGCGAGCTATGACGTCGCGGGGTATTTTTTCTGGTAGATATTGCGGCTTAGGTAGTCTGTGGGCTCGATCTACCGTAATTTCCCCTGTTGGCGTGTCTGGGAGCAGGTCTTGGATTAGTTGCTGAACATAGTTCCGGAGTTCAGAGGGAGGTACAGATTCCGCTACTCCTCGCAGTTTTATATTATTTCTGCGGGACCTATCCTCTAAATCCGCCATCTTGTTTTTTAGGGCTTCCAACTCATCATCTTTTTCATTATGGGCGTCCACTAATTCATTATGTGCTGTTGTGAATTCTGCCATTTTGTCTTCTACATGGCTAACTCTCTCCCCAATTTCAGTAATATCTGTTTTTAGTTGTGATATGCATTCCATGAGGTCCCTGTGCATGGACCCCCGCAGTGAGACCAACATCTCTTTCATAGTAGTGTCGCTTAGGGGCTGGCCGGATGTTGGGAACTCCTGGATCTGCTCAATAAACTCGGTGGTACTGTCATGGGACGTATAGTCCTCCTCATTTCTTTCCCCTGCATAAGTATGGGCAGAGGAACGTTTAGGGGCTGCTTTTTGAGAAGGGGTATGGCAGGTGGAAGAGCGGCTGCTGTGGCCTGGAGAGAGGGATGGATGTCTGCTATCCTCTCTCCCTTTCCCTCTGTTGTCAGTCTGCCTGGCGCGCTGCTGCCTGTGAGTGGCGGCGCCATCTTGGATCTCCGGCGTGCTAGCCGAGGGATAAAAGTCCGTCAATTTGCGGGGTCCCCCTGGGGGTTTTCTCTTACCCATCGCTGGATCGATGTTCAGGGGTTCTCAGGCTTTCTCGGTATGTGTTTACCGGCTTTCGTAGTCGCTTTATGCGGGCCGCTGCAGCTGGCTATCACGGAGCTCTCTCCTTATGCGGCCATCTCCTCCGGCTGCTGGCCACGCCCCTGAGCCCCTATTTTCATGTAAGTTCCAATACAATTGCAGCCATAAAATCTAGGACATATGGCCTGTAATAAGACACGGGCAGCATGTTATCAATGTAGTTTATGTAGACAGGGCCGGGCTGTAAATAGTGATAAGCTCAGGCATGTTTAGACTTTATTATCGAAACCCAGATGTGCAAACCAACCAGGAAGCTGTAATTCATACAGGCCAATCATTTGCATCTGAGGCATTCCCTGCCTTGAAGCCTCACATATACAGTGGGTGTGTATACATGTGGCTGAAGGGTGAGGAAAGCCCAAGTTACTTATGATTGGTCCAGTAGAGTGACAACTGCCTGGATGGCTCACTCAGATGGGTCTGGACTAGGATATAAACATGCTTGAGTTCATCCCTAGCTGTTAAGAGGCTGCAGGGCATAGCAGATTTAAAACATTTGTTACCTCAACACTTCATATTCCTGATATGTGCCTGCTGTACCATGTACTTGTGTGAGAACGTATCCTGTTCTCTTTGTATTGCTTCCTTCGTGTGAAATCCTTGGTGTTCCTGCTAGTCTCCTTGCTTTCCTATTAAAAACTGACCACGCTAAGCAAGAGAGTACACCGCGGTCAGTTCTCTAGTTATGCTGGAAACTCAGTGTACTCTCCTCCGACGATCAAACTTGTCCTGACATGCCCCCCGCTGCGCAACCATTCACTGGGAAGCTCAGTCTGCTGCTAATTTTCCTCCCTCTAGTTCTTATGCAGCTGAGAACAGAAGGAATGTGATCACTTATTAAAAAGGTATTTATAATGTTTTTTCTTTTTTCTTTTTACAAAGGCGTTTTGCCTTTCAGTTCCATTTTAAACTGAATGGGTTGTTTTACAAAGTGATTGTTTACACTCTAAAATGTAATAAAGGATACAAAAAGGTGATAACCCTTTTCTCCCCCCAACTCCCATTCTCCAAGATACTGTCAGACATTGTCTGGTATATTTATTGTAGTTCCCATAGTACAGTTGAGGTGAGCCAAAAATAGCAGCATTAATGTTATGTTTATTTTATTGTTTTATTGTCATGTCATGTTATGTTCATTTTTATACGTATGAAGACAAGGTGGGTAAGGTCACAACAAATATTCAAACCGAACATTGACTGTTTGGACATTTGTCTGGATGCTGGGTTTTGGATGAAAGTGACAGCTTCTGGTTATCAATGATGTCTAATGCCGCGTACACACGGTCGGACTTTCTAGAAAGCTGGGTCCGACGTACTTGCCGCCAGACTTCCGGCGGACTACCGCCGGACTTTCTGAACGGCCGGACTTGCCTACACACGGCCGGACTTTCCGGAATCCGGTCTTCCCGACGGACTTCCGCCGGACTTTCAGAATGAACGGACTTTCCCACACACGGACAAGTCCGTTCATTTTGAACGTGACTTTGGTACGACGGGACTAGAAAAGGAATTCAATCTCGCCGCTTTTTTTGGCGAGATTGAAACCTTGCGAGCCCCGTCGCAGGCCCTTAGGTCTGGTATGGATTATAAAGGGGAACCCCTACGCCGAAAAAACGGCGTGGGGTCCCCCTAAAATCCATACCAGACCCCGATCCGAGCACGCAGCCTGGCCGGTCAGGAAAGGGGGTGGGGACGAGCGAGCGCCCCCCCCCCTCCTGAACCGTACCAGGCCGCATGCCCTCAACATGGGGGGTGGGTGCTTTGGGGGAGGGGGGCGCCCTGCGCCCCCCCCCCAAAGCACCTTGTCCCCATGTTGATGAGGACAAGGGCCTCTTCCCGACAACCCTGGCCGTTGGTTGTCGGGGTCTGCGGGCGGGGGCTTATCGGAATCTGGGAGCCCCCTTTAATAAGGGGGCCCCCAGATCCCGGCCCCCCACCCTATGTAAATGAGTATGGGGTACATGGTACCCCTACCCATTTACCTAGGTAAAAAGTGTCAGTAATAAAACACAACACAGGTTTTTAAAATAATTTATTAAACAGCTCCGGGGGGGGGTCTTCTTCCGTCTTCGGGGGTCCCTCCGGTTCATCTTCTCCCGGCGTCCGGTTGGTTCTTCTCCGCTCTCCGGCCTCTTCTCCCGGTGTCGCAGGTCTTCGGCCGGCCCCTCCGCTGTCTTCATGTAGCTCTATTGCAAGCGGAGGTCCGGACTTCTTGGCTTCTTGGCTTCTTGGCTTCTCTTCTCTTCTCTTCCCCCAGATGTTGACACGACGCTCTCTCCGGCTGGACTGGTCTCTGAGGGCTGCGTTGTGACTTATATAGGCGGAGACCCCGCCCCCATATGATGTCACAGTCCCTGGGCATGCTGGGACTGTGACGTTTTAGGGGGCGTGGTCGACCACGCCCCCTAAAACGTCACAGTCCCAGCATGCCCAGGGACTGTGACATCATATGGGGGCGGGGTCTCCGCCTATATAAGTCACAACGCAGCCCTCAGAGACCAGTCCAGCCGGAGAGAGCGTCGTGTCAACATCTGGGGGAAGAGAAGAGAAGAGAAGCCAAGAAGCCAAGAAGCCAAGAAGTCCGGACCTCCGCTTGCAATAGAGCTACATGAAGACAGCGGAGGGGCCGGCCGAAGACCTGCGACACCGGGAGAAGAGGCCGGAGAGCGGAGAAGAACCAACCGGACGCCGGGAGAAGATGAACCGGAGGGACCCCCGAAGACGGAAGAAGACCCCCCCCCGGAGCTGTTTAATAAATTATTTTAAAAACCTGTGTTGTGTTTTATTACTGACACTTTTTACCTAGGTAAATGGGTAGGGGTACCATGTACCCCATACTCATTTACATAGGGTGGGGGGCCGGGATCTGGGGGCCCCCTTATTAAAGGGGGCTCCCAGATTCCGATAAGCCCCCGCCCGCAGACCCCGACAACCAACGGCCAGGGTTGTCGGGAAGAGGCCCTTGTCCTCATCAACATGGGGACAAGGTGCTTTGGGGGGGGGGCGCAGGGCGCCCCCCTCCCCCAAAGCACCCACCCCCCATGTTGAGGGCATGCGGCCTGGTACGGTTCAGGAGGGGGGGGGCGCTCGCTCGTCCCCACCCCCTTTCCTGACCGGCCAGGCTGCGTGCTCGGATCGGGGTCTGGTATGGATTTTAGGGGGACCCCACGCCGTTTTTTCGGCGTAGGGGTTCCCCTTTATAATCCATACCAGACCTAAGGGCCTGGTATGCCCCGCGCTCGCCGCAATAGGAAGATTTGTTTTTCCTATTGCAGCGAGTGCGAGATGCAGTAACCTGCCCCTCCGTCGTATCTGGTCCTTCGGACTAGCATACAGACGAACGGGCTTTCCGTCAGGAACTGAGTCCGGCGGAGGTACGACGTAAAGATTTGAAGCAGGCTTCAAATCTAAAGTACGTCGGATTTCCGCAAAAATCCGACCGAAACGGTCCGTCGGAAGTCCGATGGAGACCACACACGGTCGGACTTTCCGCGGGACTTTGTCCGGCGGCGTCCGTCGGACTTTTGCAGGTGAAAAGTCCGACCGTGTGTACGCGGCATAAGGAAGCAGCAGTCACTGCATCCTCATTAACAACTGATGTCCCCTGACCCATTCACTTACAAGGCCAGCATTCACTGGCCATATTTGCACAATGATGTCACCACTATTCTAACTGTCAAGGGTTGTTAAAGACAAAAAACAAAAAATGCAGCGCTGTGTGATACTGAACCTTACAAATGCATAGATAGTGCCATAAACAATGAAAATCAATATTGCTAAAAAATGTAACTATGAACATAAAAAAAAAAATTGTGTAACAAGCAAGCTCACAGTGAAAGAAATTTAGTATTATTCCTTAATATCAAGTGTCCAAAAAAAGAGAGATTTTTTTCTCCCAATTTTGATCAATTCACAGAGACAAAAGTGCATATTGGGGTATAATGTGTATTACTGTCCAAAAAGTGACTCTAGTAATGATAATCATGATCAGAAGAGGGTGACTTCACACACGTGCTTCCCCCGTGTGAATGCGCTCACCTCCAACAGTGTGACCGCACACTTAAGTTTGGTCACCTCCAACAGCAGTCACACTGTTGGAGGTGAGCGCATTCACACAAGGGGGGGAGCATGTGTGTGAAGTCACCCTCTTCTGATGAGGTTTATCATCACTTTTATAGTCACTTTTTGGACAGTAATACGTATAATACCCCAATTTGCAATTTTGTCTCTGTGGATTGATGAAAATTGGGAGAAAAAAAACTCTTTTTTTTGACACTTGATATTAAGGAATAATACTAAATTTCTTTCACTGTGAGCTTGCTTGTTACACAAAAAAATGTTTTTATGTACATAGTTACATTTTTTAGCAATATTGATTTTCATTGTTTATGGCACTATCTATGCATTTGTAAGGTTCAGTATTACACAGCACTGCATTTTTTTGTTTTTTTGCTTTTTGTATATATGTTTTCAAAGATTATGGGATTGTGATCAATGCTTAGCAGCTGTGAATTTGCACTTTGTTTCACAGAAGTTGTTATACCACACCTGACGCTAGGTTGTAACCTCAGGTTACTTTATACCTGACGCTGATTGCAGTCTCAGGTTGCTCTAGAGTAGCTTGAAAAATGTATATATTTTTATATTTTGTTAAAGAAGCAGCAGCTGCCTGCAGCTGGCATGTGTTTCACGATAACTGATGTCACCCAGCCCATTTACTTACATGACTAGGAATCACCAGCCATGGAAGCAGATGGTCGGGGCAATAAAGCTTTACATCTGGCTCCCAGGATCCTACCGCAGCCTCAGAATAAACCAGGATCAAAAAATATGTGCCAGTGCAAAACTAAAAGGAATTTTCACAAATTCTAGAAGTTCAGTAAATAAAATACATTTTCTTTAAATATAAAATTTAAATATAGTGCCTGGGGGTCCCCTTAGTCTCCATGTAAAGTTGTGCATCTGTACCAGGTATAGAACCTGCTGCAGCAAAACTGACATTTATAAAAAAAAATGACATTAAAATTTCCATCAATACAATAGCATTGTCTGCAATACAAATAAAAAAATGGCGTGGGAACCCCATACCAAAATCCATACCAGACCCTTATCCAAGCATGCAGCCCGGCAGGTCAGGAAAAGGGGAGTCAAGCGAATGCCCCCCTCCTAAACCATACCAGGCCACATGCCCGCAACATGGGGGGCTGGTTTGTCCACATGTTGATGGGGACAAGGCCCTCTTCCTGACAACCCTGGGCTGTGGTTGTGGGGGTCTGCTGGTAGGGGGCTTATCAGAATCTGGCAACCCCCCTCAACAAGGGGGCCCCCAGGTCATGGCTTCCTTCCTATCTAAATGAGTATGGGGTACCCCTACCCATCTACCAAAAAAAGTGTCAAAAATAAGGAGCCCGTTTTTGACAATTCCTTTATTAAAAAAAATTAAAAAACAATGTCCCATGATGCAGATCCATCATCAATCATGACGGCCGGCGCACCGCTGGACCTGGAAAAAAATGTTCCGCCCACAATAAAGGCTAACCATCAAATGCCTGCTCTCCTGGGGGCACCCCAAACTCATTCACGGGGGGGCTGGGATTTGGAGGCTTCCTTGTTAAAGGGGGCTTCCAGATTCTGATAATCTCCCTGCCCACAGACCCCCACAACCACCCAGGGTTTTCAGTAAGAGTCCATTGTCCCCATCAACATGGGGACAAGGTGCTTTGGGGCAGGGGGCAGAGCACTCGGAATCTAGTGCAGCTCTGCATGGTAGCCAATCAGCTTCTAACTTCAGCTTGTTCAATTAAGCTTTGACAATAAAACCTGGAAGCTGATTGGTTTACATGCAGAGCTGCACCAGATTTTGCACCATGCTATTTTAATAAATAACCCCCATAGTGTCAGAAGCACAGCGACGGCAGAGGACTGTGTCTGTTTCCAGACTTCCGAATGAATGGAAGCAAGCAAACATTCATTGATGGGCACTGGTAGGTTGTATTGATGGACGCTGGTGAGGCTGCATTGATGGGCCCTGGTGGGCTGCATTAGATGGACGCTTCATTAAAAATGCGGGGTATACAGGGTGGAGTTGGGGGTGGAGCCAAGGGGGCGGCAAAAATAGGTTTCACCTAGGGTGTCAAAAATCCTTGAACCAGCCCTAAGTGTGCTGATAGTGTGCAGAGCTTATTTAACTCCCTCTAAATGGTCCACCCATCTCCTACTATCACAGGCAACTTGAAGCTGGAGGAGCATCCAAGGGGGTTTGGACGCCCCACCATAGGGAGGGATTGAGTGGATGCCCATACACATAAAAGATCATCCAATAACTGGAGACCCCCATTTTCTGAATACGCCCAGAGGGAGGGGTGAAATGCATAAGGCAGGGTTTACTGGTAATGTCACACAAGACCTGAGGGGAGCACACCGACTTATTTTCCATGGGACATACTGATCCATGCTTGTATAACTGTGCAAAAAAGTGAGTCCAATCTGGTTGTTTTTAATCACATGTAATAAAACAGTTTTACACTATGGTAGCATTCCCTTGCTTATCTTATAAGTCTCATTGAGACTATATAGAGATTGGAGCCAATTGGAGACACAAAGCAAAAGGAGTGAAAGAGAGACCATCATAGGAAAAACACAAACAACTGGCTACTTAAAAATAAAATTATAGTGCATTAATTTCACATCTATTTGGTGAGTAGGGACACAAGAGGGGAGCACGGAGTGTGTTCATGTATCCCCAGGAGTGATTAAACTCAGCACAAGAGACTGCACTTGAAGTCACATTGGGTTATAGTTTGAATGGACTAAATTAAAGAGATTCAATGGATAAATATGCATTGAAATAGCAATTTTTTAACAATATTGAAAAGGGGGAGAACTGTTCATTACATTTTGCACTATTTGTATTGTTTTAATAGCACACAATTTCATATAGGCATTATTGCACTGAAGAATAAGGGGGAGCAT
Organism: Lithobates clamitans; assembly: GCA_037952925.1. Taxonomy (NCBI): domain Eukaryota; kingdom Metazoa; phylum Chordata; class Amphibia; order Anura; family Ranidae; genus Lithobates; species Lithobates clamitans. Next base: position 11,785,661 of record JBBGZY010000076.1, on the reverse strand, counting down.
TGCAAACCTTTAGATACTAGTTTATAACAATCTTGTTTAACAGCAGCACACCCAACACACTTTGGAGGTTATTCACAACACAGAGGGGCAGAGCTGGCTTTTTTAGTTACACACAGTTCTGTGTTGTGCCTTTTTGTTCCCTATTTTTGTACGCATTCAATTTTAGTCACCAGGCCTCAGGAAAGATGTGCTGGAACTGGAGTGAGTCTAGCAAAGGACAACCAACCTAATTAGGGGTTTGTAGGATCTGAGTTATGAGGAACGGCTACAAACATTAAACTTATTCTCCCTGGAGAAGAAACACTTAAGAATAGGTATGATAGCAATATACAAATATCAAAATGATGATTCCAGCAAAGATGGGGAAACTGTTCAGGCTCAGGTCCCTCAAGAAGACACATGGCGACTAAATGAAGTTGGATGAGAAGCAGTTTAAGCTTTTTTTTGTTTACTTTTAGAGTGGTAAGAATGTGGAACTCCCTTCCACAATTGGTGGTTTTCAGCTGGAAGTGTTCTTATTTTAAAAACATTTGGATAGGCATCTTATTAACTATAATATACAGGGATTTGGGAAGTGGTAGAGACATAAATACACACACCCACACAGGTTGAACTGAATGGACTGGTGTCTTTATTCAACCTTACCAACTATGTAACTATATGTAAGTACAGTCAGGTCCATAAATATTGGGACATTGACACAATTCTATTCTTTTTGGCTCTATACACCACCACAATGGATTTGAAATGAAACAAACAAGATGTGCCTTAACTGCAGACCTTCAGCTTTATTTGAGGGTATTTACATCCAAATTAGGTGAACGGTGTAGGAATTACAACAGTTTGTTTATGTGCCTCCCACTTTTTAAGGGACCAAAAGTATCGGGACAGATTAACAATCATCCATCAAACTTTCACTTTTTAATACTTGGTTGCAAATCCTTTGCGGTCATTTACAGCCTAAAATCTGGAACACATAGACATCACCAGATGCTGGGTTTCATCACTGGTGATGCTCTGCCAGGCCTCTACTGCAACTGTCTTCAGTTCCTGTTTGTTCTTGGGGCATTTTCCCTTCAGTTTTGTCTTCAGCAAGTGAAATGCATGCTCAATCGGATTCAGGTCAGGTGATTGACTTGGCCATTGAATAACATTCCACTTCTTTCCCTTAAAAAACTCTTTGGTTGCTTTGGGTCATTGTCCACTTGCACTGTGAAGCGCCGTCCAATGAGTTCTGAAGCATTTTGCTGAATATGAGCAGATAATATTGCCCAAAACACTTCAGAATTCATCCTGCTGCATTTGTCAGCAGTCACATCATCAATAAATACAAGAGAACCAGTTCCATTGGCATCCATACATGCCCACGCCATGACACTACCACCACCATGCTTCACTGATGAGGTGGTATGTTTTGGATCATGAGCAGTTCCTTTCCTTCTCCATACTCTTCCCATCACTCTGGTATAAGTTGATCTTGGTCTCATCTGTCCATAGGATGTTGTTCCAAAACTGTGAAGGCTTTTTAGATGTTGTTTGGCAAACTCTAATCTGGCCTTCCTGTTTTTGAGGCTCACCAATGGTTTACATTTTGTGGTGAACCCTCTGTAGTCACTCTGGTGAAGTCTTCTCTTGATTGTTGACTTTGGCACACATACACCTACCTCCAGGAGAGTGTTCTTGATCTGGCCAACTGTTGTGAAGGGTGTTCTCTTCCCCAGGGAAAGAATTCTTCGGTCATCCACCACAGTTGTTTTCTGTGGTCTTCTGAGTCTTTTGGTGTTGCTGAGCTCACCTGTGCATTCTTTCTTTTTAAGGATGTTCCAAACAGTTGATTTGGCCACACCTAATGTTTTTGCTATCTCTCTGATGGGTTTGTTTTGTTTTTTCAGCCTAATGATGGCTTGCTTCACTGATAATGACAGCTCTTTGGATCTCATATTGAGAGTTGACAGCAACAGCTTCCAAATGCAAATAGTACACTTGAAATTAACTCTGGACCTTTTATCTGCTTCTTGTAAATGGGACTAATGAGGGGATAACACACACCTGGCCATGGAACAGCTGAGCAGCCAATTGTCCCATTACTTTTGGTTCCTTAAAAAGTGGGAGGCACATATACAAACGGTTGTAATTCCTACACCGTTCACCTGATTTGGATGTAAATACCCTCAAATTAAAGCTGAAAGTCTGCAGTTAAAGCACATCTTGTTTGTTTCAAATCCATCGTGGTGGTGTATATGGCCGAAAAGATTAGAATTGTGTCGATGTCCCAATATTTATGGACCTGACTGTATGTAACAGCATTGCCTATGCCTAGACATATTTGGGCGATGTTGTCACCACTATCCCCACCCTTTCCTTTATATAGCTGATGACAGCCAGGAGTTTCTGGCTTTTGGTAGTGTTACTATTGAGGATTAGTCGTGTACGGTGGGTCACCAGTTTTTTTTTAGTCAGCAGCAGACATGATGATTGATGTAGGTTTTGCAATGGAGATACTAGTCTGGGGTTTTTATTTTTAAACCACTTTAATACCTGGCACTTTCACCCCTTCCTGCCCAGGCCAATTTTCAGCTTTCAGCACTGTCACACTTTGAATGACAATTGTGTAGTCATGCAACACTGTACCAAAATTCAATTTGTATCTTTTTTTAAGACACATAGAGCTTTTTTGAGTGGTATTTATCACCAATGGGTATTTTATTTTATTGTTATACAAACGAAAAAAAGACCATAAATTAAAAAAAAAAAATTCTTAGTTTCTGTTATAAAATTTAGCAAATAGGTAATTTTTCTTCTTTTCCGATATGCGTTGATGAGGCTGCACTGTTGGGCACTGATGAGGCAGTGTAAACAATGTACTGACAGTTTTGCCGGTTAATGGCTCTCCTTTCCTCACACAGACACAGCGTGGGAGCAAAGGACTCCCGATAACCGTTTATATGTGATCAGCTGTTATTGGGCACTGTGATCGTCCCTTTACCGCAATCTGTGATTAGCTGTGTCCAGGAGATACAGTGGTCACAGAATGCTTCAGATGCACGCCCCAGGGGGTGAGCGGGAGGCAGGGTTCTGGGAGGAAGTCCATGAACCATGAACACCCTCCCAGAACTGGAAGCCTGAAGCAGGAAGAGGTTAAAAAAGAACTTGCCAAATATTTTGGTGTCTATTTCTGGGTGACATTTTTTTTGTGACCGATCGGGGGTATCTGGAGGTCCCCCTATTATTAAAGCTGGCTTCCACATTTTGATAAGCCCCCCATGCAGACTCCACAACCACTGCACAGTGGTAAAGAACCCAGGAGGGAGATTTGCTGACAATTTAAAATTATTTCTTTCCTTTGCAAATGTCAATAGAAACTGTATGGCCTTCCAAGGCAATTTTTAGGTGTATCGGTATAAATGTACCATCATCCAAATAGATTGAAAGGAATTATTTGGAAGTGTGGGCCCCACCCCAAACTCACCAAGAGCAAGAAGGCAAGTGGACTATTATGGTACATATAAAGTGGGTATAACAATAAAGTACAAACTATTAGTAAAAACAAAATGTTTATTTATACAAAAGTAACAAATGAATAACAAAGACATATATATTAAAAGAGTTTTGTGTTCTCAGATGACATGTAGCATTTCAACATGTTTCGTGGATATTACCGCTTCATCAGGATCATACATCTGTAGATATAGATAAGAATATACAATTACATACCAAATAGCACATTTAAACATAATTGTGGACCGGGAAAAGTGGACTAAGATAGTAAAATTCCTTACCCGAGCCCCAGGATGTAAGGCGGAAGGGCTGTCCGGCCAGGCCTCCCCCGGCGATTGGGAAGGGAAATTATGGCACCTGCCAGACTCTAGGTGGAATGGTTATAAACATAATATGAACAGGGTGATCGGCATGAGGGTGGATGATGTGGGGGCCTGCACCACAACCGTGTCGGGCAAGGCATGCTATAGGTGAAGAGATCGCACCAGTGTGAGGGGGGAAAAAGGAATAAATGGAAGGGGAGGTGAAAGGGTATGGGAACAGGAAAGCGGAAAGTGGAAGGAAAAATCAAGTGTGGGTGGGTAAAGAAGGACAAACAGTAGCCGGGGGGGAAGGGGGGGAGAAGGAGGGAAAATTAGGGCGGGGGGAGAAAAGAAGAAAGGAGGGAGGGGGAGGGTAACAGGGGGGAAAAAGGAGGGAAGGGAAAAGGTGGGAAAGGGAGAAGAGGGGGGGATGTGGGAACATGATTGAGTGACCATAGCCAAACAATGCACAAACTAGTGAAAACAAGCGTAGTGATTGTAAACAAGACATTATACACTGCTGAAAAGTGCATGTGTAAAAAGGAACAGGTGAACAGCTGAACCCCCAACCAATGGAGAAGCGACGATCAGAACCAAAAGTGAAAACAATGGTAGTTACCTAGATAATAAAGGAATTAATATGAGGAGCCCAGAACTCTATAGTCAAGGAGACATGCATACATCATGGGTGTTCCATGAACCTGAGTGGACTGCGTCAATTGTGCGAAGCAGCAAACACAGGAACCTTGGGAGCTTAATCCAGAGTCTAAGGGATGTATATATGTACATTAAAACAAGAAAGAGAAGAGATAGTTAAAAAACAATGCAGTATTAAAAGTAATCTTGCATATGCAGCCATAAGGGGACATGTAAATATGTACTTATATAACCTGTGAAGGGCTCACCGGTAATGCAGTCTCCAAGGACACGTCAGGGTCTCCTACAAGTCTGTGTGCCAGGCGTCATCCTGCCGCCATAAATAGTCCCTTCAACCCCGTGGCGTGGATCGGCACCGCTAACGGCGCCTGACGCCGCCACGGGGTCAAGGGTCCCACAGGTTATGCGTGCGCCCGCGCACTAGGCTCTCGGCCGCCGGACAGGGGGCGGCGCACACAGAGTGCGTGCGCATCCCCCAGTCACTGTGCGGCGCCCGAGCAGGGCATGACTGCGTCCGCGCGGGAGATTGGGACCGAAGTCCCAGTAGAGGTGAGTACAAGTGGCTGGGGAGGCGCTCAATAGGAGAACTGTCACTCGGCCACCAGGGAACCTACCAACCGCTGGGGAAGCAAACGGGGCCAAGGAAAGCAAAATCCACCAGACACATACAAGGTGCAGGGCATGGAGCTGAAACAGCAGTTACATCACAACATTTACAAAGTTGCAAGATACACAATTAAATGAAGGTTATACATTACATACATAAAATTCAAAAGCAAAAAGCATAACTACAGAGGATCAGGTGTCCTCAAGCAATGGGGTCCAAAAATTAAGGATACAACCATGGATGAAACACAGCAAAATCATAGGTGGGCAGGCATTGATGAAACCCCCCCACACATAGGTGTCCCAAACATCAGAGAATGACAGGAAAATGACAGTGACCCATATATTAAATAAAAGATTTAAAGGAGTTTACTTCATTTAAGCCTGGGGGGACTGTGGCATCCAATCTTTCTATCCAAAGTGCTTCTCTTTGGAGTAGTCTCTTGTCTCGGTCACCACCTCTAGGATCAGGGGGTATCACCTCCAATGCAATAAATTTGACAGCTTTGGGGTCATATTTATGATATAAACCGATATGGCGTCCAACGGTAGTGAGTTTACTGTTGGTTGAGTAGTAAATATCATTTACTCTCTGTCTAAATTCCCTTATTGTCTTACCGACATAAAATGCTTTACATGTGCAAAGCATAAGATAAATAATGCCGGTGGTGTCGCACTGGGCCAACGTGTGAGGAGTAAAGGATTCCCCATTGGGTAACTTAAAAGAGGTACATGGACCTATCCATGGGCAGGAGGAACATTGGCCACATGGAAACCTACCAGGGGCTTGGTAAATGGTATCAGAGTTGGATTTATAATGACTGCTAATTAAACAATCTCTGAGGGATTTGGCCCTGCGATATACTAGTTCTGGTGTCGCACGTACATCATGTTTAAGAACATGGTGGTCAGTCAAAAGATGCCAGTGTTTTGAAATAATTTTCCTGAATTGTTCATGGTGTGCTGAATATTGGGTAATGATTTTAAAAGTCGTAGTATTGGTGATACAAGGGAGGGGATAAAGTAAGGAGGTTCTGGTATGGCCTACTGCCCTGTTGAAGGCTCTCCTGAGGTTGGTCTTGGAATAACCCCTCAGGAGAAGTCGTTCACGCAGGGCAGCAGCTTGCACATAAAAATCCTCTTCACGTGCACAGTTGCGACGAAGTCGCAAATATTGCGCGTATGGAATACTGTGCACAAGGGCTCTGGGATGAGCACTTGTAGCGTGCAATAAAGTGCAATATTCCCTGCTGTGGGTTTGCAGAAGAGATCAGTCCCCATCGTTCCATCAGGGTTTTTGACAATTAACAGATCAAGGAATGGGATCTGCAAACTGTCTGAAGTCATGTCTTATTATTAATGTTGATGATTTTGATAAATTGTTTCAACAAGGCTGATGAGCCGGTCCAGACCACAAACAAGTCATCGATGAATCTGAACCAGCAAAGTACTGACTCAATAAAGGGTGAAAATTGATCATCGGAAAAGATATATCTCTCCCAAGCTCCAAGGAATAGGTTAGCGTATGATGGGGCACATGATGTACCCATTGCAACACCTTGTACTTGTAGATAATGTTGCTCCTCAAATACAAAATACTATTTATGGTGGCAGGATGCCGCCTGGCACACAGACTTGTAGGAGACCCTGACGTGTCCTGGGAGACTGCATTACCGGTGAGCCCTTTACAGGTTATATAAGTACATATTTACATATTTACAGGTCCCCTTGTGGCTGCATATGCAAGATTACTTTTAATACTGCATTGTTTTTTATCTAGCTCTTCTCTCCCTTGTTTTAATGTACATATATACATCCCTTAGACTCTGGATTAAGCTCCCAAGGTTCCTGTGTTTGCTGCTTCGCACAATTGATGCAGTCCACTCAGGTTCACGGAACACCCATGATGTATACATGTCTCCTTGACTATAGAGTCCTGGGCTCCTCATATTAATTCGTTTATTAGGTTTATTAGTTACCTAGGTAACTACCATTGTTTTCACTTTTGGTTCTGATCGTCGCTTCTCCATTGGTTGGGGGTTCAGCTGTTCACCTGTTCCTTTTCACACGTGCACTTTTCAGCAGTGTATAATGTCTTGTTTACAATCACTACGCTTGTTTTCACTAGTTTGTGCATTGTTTGGCTATGGTCACTCAATCATGTTCCCACATCCCCCCCTGTTCTCCCTTTCCCACCTTTTCCCTTCCCTCCTCCCCCCCCCCTGTTCTCCTCCCCCTCCCTCCTTTCTTCTTTTCTCCCGCCCTATTTTTCCCCTCCTTCTTTCCCCCCCTTCCCCCCCTGGCTACTTGTTTGTCCTTCTTTACCCACCCACACTTGATTTTTCCTTCCTCTTTCTGCTTTCCTGTTCCCATACCCTTTCGCCTCCCCTTCCATTTATTCCTTTTTCCCCCCTCACACTGGTGCAATCTCTTCACCTATAGCATGCCTTGCCCCACACGGTTGTGGTGCAGGCCCCAACATCATCCACCCTCATGCCGATCACCCTGTTCATATTATGTTTATAACCATTCCACCTAGAGTCTGGCGGGTGCCATAATTTCCCTTCCCAATCGCCGGGGGAGGCCTGGCCGGAGAGCCCTTCCGCCTTACACCCTAGGGCTCGGGTAAGGAGTTTTACTATCTTAGTCCACTTTCCTTGGTCCACAATTATGTTTAAATGTGCTATTTGGTATGTAATTGTATATTCTTATCTATATCTACAGATGTATGATCCTGATGAAGCGGTAATATCCGCAAAACATGTTGAAATGTTATATGTCATCTGAGAACACAAAATTCTTTTAATATATATATGTGTTTGTTATTCATTTGTTACTTTTGTATAAATAAACATTTTGTTTTTACTAATAATTTGTACTTTATTGTTATACCCACTTTATATGTACCGTAATAGTCCACTTGCCTTCTTGCTCTTGGTGAGTTTGGGGTGGGGCCCACACTCCCAAATAATTCCTTTCTTTGTAAATGTCAGTGTTAAATAATCACTGAATAATCATTGAATTTTTAGAATTTTTTTTGCATTAGTACATGTTCCCCAGGGTACTGCCCACCACCCCATGCTTTTTTGACACCCTCTTGCCTATTAGCCCATAAAATGGGCATTTTTAATTGATTGATTTCAATGAAGTCCGGCATCTGAAATTCTTCAAAGTTCAACCAACCCCTGCCTCACCAAACCCAGAGCAGTACAGCCCATTGCTAGTCCTTACACAAAAGATATTAACTTACCTGAATGAATATACACCTAACATTCTGGATAAATTCCTTCTTATTGGCACAGTATATATAGTATAATCCATTCAGTGTTTAAGTTAGCATTGCACTGATACCGGTTTTGGTGCCAATATTAACGCGTAACTCCACTTTTGTTGAGAAAAAAATATTCCCCGATGGGTTAACAATGAACATTGCAAGGATTATAACAAACTTTGTTGCAGATTCCAACCTTTTGTTATTCTGAAGAAATCCATGTGTGTTTCTCTGTGCCTCTGTATGGAGTAGGTCTAATGGGAGTGGTTTCATAATTAACTGTAGGTGTGGAGCTGAAGGGCACTAATGAAAAAATCTGCTGGGCCTGCATCCCTTTAGACGGGTTCCTATTGAAAGCATCTCTCAAAAAAGAATTTTTGCTGAAATCTGACTTGTATCTTAGGCAGACTTCTCGAAAATTGGTGAGCCAATCACACAAGCAGGGAATTATATTTCTGGGGAGTGGTCAGTACACACTCTGTGTACAGAAAGCCCCCTCCCCCAAAGCACCCCCCATGTTGAGGGCATTTGGCCTAGTATGGTTCATGGGGGCTGCTTGCTCATCCCCCTTTCCTGGCCTGTCAGGCTGCATGCTTAGATGAGGGTCTGGTATGGATTTTGGGGGGACCCCCATGCAATTTTTTTTTTCAATTTTAATTCCCACATTTCTTTTGTTTACATTCAGCTGTAAGCAGGGAACCATGCTGATAGCTGATGAGTCATCGGTTGTTAAGGAAATGGCGGCCGGCTTGCCAGCCAGCTCCTTAACAACCAGCTATAACACAGGAGAGGAGGGAAGGAAATAGAAAAAACTGCCAAAATCGTGTTCAAAACGAATGACATGTGCGATTCAGAAGCATTCCCATACAAGTCAATGAGCTTGTAATTCACACCGGAACATCAGTTCTCAGAAAATGTACAGGACTCTTTTTAAATTCACACTGCGGATGCACCGCATATAAACAGCTACAAAAAAAAACATGTTTATTTCACACATCATCTCATATATGGGAACCGGGGCTAAAAATAGGTATCAGTAATTGATATTGGCAAGTAAAAGTATCGGTACTTGTACTCTGTCTTAAAAACTGGTATCAGTACATCCCTATTTTAGGTCATTAGTTAAATGAATAGCTAAATAGCTTATCAGATCATCATGGTTTGCATTGTACTCCAGAATGTGAGTCATAATGGTAGCACATTGCTCTTGATTATAGAGTGTGAATAATAATATTATGCAACATGTGTTTCACTCTAAACATCTCTCTGGACCATAATTACCTGGGCATATGCATGCCATGTAAGAAAGCTATTCATTCCTGTGAATTGTACAGCCCTGAAGCACCTAGGCAGACTGAAAAGTCTAGTCATCCTTGACATAAATGGTTATTTGATTAACCACCTCCCGCCCAGCTTATTATAATAATGCGGCTGAGCAGAAGCACCATTATCCCAGGTGGACGTCATATGACATCCTCCCACTCACGTGCCTTGTGAACACCCTAGGGGCCATGTAGCGGCGTGATTCATGACCTGCTGTCTCCATCAGACACAGAGGAATACAGATCATTGTACTGGGCCAGCCCTTGTACCATGTCAGTTGTACACAATGGCTTTCATTTATTGTGTACACACTGTGATCTGTTTGACTGTTTTGGCATCGCTCAAAGTAGAGGTGAAAGCATTAACCTATGTACCAGAACATTGGGAGCAAGCTTGTTCTAATACTAATCCAGGGGGTTGGTAAATTAAAGAGGAAAGGATTGCCGCTACTCACCGACCAGCCCAGGTGAATAAACAATAAAGTGTGGCCTCAGCCTACATGTCTCCACCAAACCACACAAGCTGATGCATTTCACAATTCCCACCAAGGCTTAATCTAGGCTAAATGCATCAGTGTGTGTGGTTTAGTGGGGACATGTAGATTGAGGCCGCTTTTTATCATTTATTCACGTGGGCTGGTCGGAGTAGCGGCGGGCCTTTCCTCTTTACATTTATTGTGTACTATTGGGATCTTTGTGACTGGTCACAGGATTCACATAGGACAGGGCCAATCACAGCACACCTGTACCACGTGATAGCTGTGATCAATCTAATCTATCACAATTGTACACAATGACACACCAATGGATGCTAATGAAAATGATGAAAATGATGATCATCACTTTAATAAGCAATCATAGTGTAAGAAAAATATCCTGATCAACTCCCCAGAGCAGTATAATACCACTATGGTACTACTATACTGCTCTGGTCACAGTATGGAAAAAAATACATTTGTAAAAAAAGAAATAAAATGTAAAAAAGAAAAAAAAAAGTTTTACATTCTGTTACCAGTCAATGTGCCTGATCACCTGATCACCACACAAGTCATATGGTGACACTGTACTGTTCTGGTGACAGTATGTCAAAAAAATGTGAAAGAAATACATTTTATTTAATTTCTTATTATTTTATTTAATTACAACTTCAAAAACTCACCATGCCTCTTGCATCAAGAAATTAGATACAGTACATCATGATTGATCAATTTGCAAATGTACTGTATACTGTATACCAGGGATATGCAATTAGTGGACCTCCAGCTGTTGCAGAACTACAAGTCCCATGAGGCATAGCAAGACTCTCACAGCTACAAGCATGACACCCAGAGGCAGAGGCATGATGTAGTTTTGCAACAGCTGGAGGTCCGCTAATTGCATATCCCTGCTATATACCATAGATTGTAGACTCTATAACTTTCACACAGAGTAAGTATTATGCACTGATTTGAGTTATTTTTTTTACCAAAGAAGCAGAATAAGTTTTGGCCCAAATTTATGAAGAAAGATTATTTCATTGCAAAATGTTATAACAGAAAATAGGAAAAAATGTTTTGTTTTTTTTACACACTGTTTTGGTATTTTTTCATTTATATAGCAAAAAAATAAAAAACCTAGTGGTGTTTAGATACCACCAAAAGAAAACTATATCTGTCTAAAAAAATGAATTTAATTTGGGTACAGTGTTGCATGAGTAATTGTCATTCACTGTGTGACAGCCCTGAAATCTGAAAATTGGCCTGGGCAAGCAGTGAACGTGTCCAGTATTGAAGAGGTTGAAGGTACCTTGCCACCCTGTGAAAGTGGGCTTGTGCCTTTAAAGTTTAAAATGTAAATGTATTATTTTCTGATAAATTGTGTGACTAATGTGCAGTTTTGCCTATAGCCACTACCCTTCCCTTAGATGGACTCAGAACTTAAGATGCAGTGCTATAATCACATGACTGGGGCACTCCCTGCAGCTTTCATAGAGAGTTCGCATACCATGTCAGACGGCTTAACAATGCAGAAAAGGTCATAGGCTGGTTTTATATGCAGACATTACAAGAACTAATGGCTGCACTGTGATGCTCAAATAGAACAGCACAGACAATCAGATCATTGTGAGCACCTAGATCAATGTGAAAATACTACTTCCAACTTTCCTTTCACATGTAAAGTACTAGCTCCTACCCCGATACTACATTGTATTCTCTGTCCCTTTTGCTCCCAAATTTCTTTAGAAAAATACATTCTTCAACGTTTTTATTCTGTGTCTTTTATCCCTACAACAAAAACAAATAATTATATCAACTGTAGAGTGCAATACTTGGAATAAACAATGATGGTGTGGGAACTGAAGTATGGCAATCTTGCAGACGATTATGCTCAAGTTATTATAAAAGAGTCACTTTGAGAATTACTTAATTCTGTTATAAAAAAAATATCTGCACGTTTAATATAAATTTGCAGATCCAGTGTGATCCATGTTATTCCACAAACTGAAAATCACATTTTCAATCACAGAGCAATTACAATTACTTGTACAGTATGTTGGTAAAATAGTTTTAAAATATACAATTTAATAATTAAAATATTAGATACTCTTTACCTAAAATGTGTTGACTTAAAAAGATTTTTCTGTTTCCTATCTTTCATTTACAGTATCTTGGCACAACTTCTGAGTTACCCATTTTTGATCAATCTTACATTTCACTAACTTTATTAAACGTGTTCGGAGTTGCTTACTGTTTCAGAATAATGAAGTGATAAAATACTGTTTAATCATAGTGCAAATCTATGCACATAAATAAAGGAGAATTCAATTTCCTGGTAAATGAAAATAATATCATTCTTATCTTAGAATATGTCATGTTTCTAAGAAAGAGTGTTTGTTAGGGATTATTTCAGGCTATATCAACATCTGCACAAAACCTCCACACTGCTTTCATATCAACTTTGTTAATTTTTCCAGTATACCAATATTATATGGCTAGTAACAATAAAAAATAAAAATAAAAACACTGGTAATATACTTCAACTGTGTTAAATATATATGCTGTTGAGCATATACCCCCACGCTACACCTATGTGATTACTGTATATATTATATATTAAGGCAGCTGCTGTTATATAAAAGTAATGCTTGATAAAGACACTGAATGAATTCCGTGCCTAAACAGCGCATGCTATTTTGAATGCATTCCTATATATATCGTGATAATTTAATAACCATATATTGTTGAAAAATGTGTCAATTTGGAAATTAAATAAATGTGATATACTGTATGTAATCCTGTGACTAATAAATAATACAACAAGAAGTGTTCAAGTCCATGTATCAAAACAAACTCTGTGTAGAGATATTGTAACCAACACTGATGGGATCTAGTATGATAAGGTAACAATGAAAAACAATTTAGGATGGGGGTTGGTTGATCAAGCTGTCTTTGTTACCGTGTAGACGATTCCAACAGGTGCAAACAGGAGTCCTGATAGCACACACCCTTACTATTCACACATTTTTTCGTGCATGACTTCCAAAAATGATAGGAAAAAATTGGGATCTGGGTCCCTACTCACCAGATCCTATTGACACTCTCTGCCTTACAACAGGAGGAGTCAAATTGGGCTTGTATTGTCACCGTGACCAACTGCAGATCTTTAGCCGAGATCAGAGGTTATAACACTTATTGCACACATTACTCTTCACATATCCTGATTTTTCACAGGACAAATCATATATAGCAATATATACTGTAACAAGCTAGCAAAAAAATACCAAAAACTTCCTAATCCACTTACATCATATTCCACAACCTTTGTGGTTAACTGAAATACATTCAATTTACTAAAACTGAAACAGACAAAATCTGGAGCAGCTATGTAGAGTGACCAATCCCTATTCAGTTAAGCTTTGAAAATAAAAGCTAGAAACTAATTGGCTTACATGCACAGTTGCTCCAAATTCTGACTTCTCCAATCTTAGTAAATTCTCCTTAGTGTATTTTACTAACAGTACTATAAATTATTATTCTTTAGTCATTTATTGTTACTATTATATTAACTATAAATTAGTTAGGAATTATTTATTTATTTTAATGGAATTGTCAAAATGTTAGTAATGTTTTCTGTTAAACCATACAGTTTTTTTTTAAATTAGCTGACAGTAAAAGCTTTGTGTGGATAGGCTTTGGGTTTGTTTCAATGGTATCAGATGACATGAGCTTGAGATGCTTCTGGAATTGTTTAGAATTCACTGAGATGAGCATTTAACTTACAGTTGACCTTCTGCTGATCTGCATTTAACCTGCTTCAAGCAAGTGGGATTTGCGTACACATGAACTTGCATATGAGTGCAAAACCCATCTGAAATTAACAAAAGCCTTTCAATACATGTCCTAAAATTTTTGTTATGGATGTCCATGTTTGTACTGGTTACATCCATGGACAATGTAAACTATAACATAACAAAGTTCTTATATAACTGAAAGGATGGTTTCTATATATTGTACAAAACCTGGTCTTTCATTCTGAGCTGTTTATCTGTGTTTGTCATTGAATAGAATACTACCTGGAAAGGCATTCTCCCCATGTTAAGGGCATGTGGTGATTTGGTATAGATTTTCTTTGAGGGGGATATTTATTTATTTATTTTAACCACTTCAGCCCCGGAAGGATTTACCCCCTTCCTGACCAGAGCACTTTTTACAATTTGGCACTGCGTCGCTTTAACTGCTAATTGAGCGGTCATGCAATGCTGTACCCAAACTAAATTTGCGTCCTTTTCTTCCCATAAATAGAGCTTTCTTTTGATGGTATTTGATCACCTCTGCTGTTTTTATTTTTTGCGCTATACACGGAAAAAGACCAAAAATTTTGAAAAAAAATGATATTTTCTACTTTTTGTTCTAAAAAAAATCCAATAAACTCAATTTTAGTCATACATTTAGGCCAAAATGTATTCGGCCACATGTCTTTGGTAAAAAAAATGTCAATAAGTGTATATTTATTGGTTTGCGCAAAAGTTATAGCGCCTACAAACTAGGGTACATTTTCTGGAATTTACACAGCCTTTAATTTATGACTGCCTATGTCGTTTCATGAGGTGCTAAAATGGCAGGGCAGTACAAAACCCCCACAAATGACCCCATTTTGGAAAGTAGACACCCCAAGGAAATTGCTGAGAGTCATGTTGAGCCCATTGAATATTCATTTTTTTTGTCCCAAGTGATTGAATAATGACAAAAAAAAAATTACAAAAAGTTGTCACTAAATGATATATTGCTCACACAGGCCATGGGCATATGTGGAATTGCACCCCAAAATACATTTAGCTGCTTCTCCTGAGTATGGGGATACCACATGTGTGGGACTTTTTGGGAGCCTAGCCGCGTACGGGGCCCCGAAAACCAATCACTGCCTTCAGGATTTCTAAGGGCGTACATTTTTGATTTTACTCCTCACTACCTATCACAGTTTTGAAGGTCATAAAATGCCCAGATGGCACAACCCCCCCCCCCAAATGACCCCATTTTGGAAAGTAGACACCCCAAGCTATTTGCTGAGAGGCATGTTGAGTCCATGGAATATTTTATATTTTGACACAAGTTGCGGGAAAGTGACAATTTATTTTTTATTTTTGTTTTTTTTGCACAAAGTTGTCACTAAATGATATATTGCTCACACAGGCCATGGGCATATGTGGAATTGCACCCCAAAATACATTCTGCTGCTTCTCTTGAATACGGGGATACCACATGTGTGGGACTTTTTAGGAGCCTAGCCGCGTACGGGGCCCCGAAAACCAATCACCGCCTTCAGGATTTCTAAGGGTGTACATTTTTGATTTCACTCTTCACTGCCTATCACAGTTTCGGAGGTCATGGAATGCCCAGGTGGCACAACCCCCCCCCAAATGACCCCATTTTAGAAAGTAGACACCCCAAGCTATTTGCTGAGAGGCATGGTGAGTATTTTGCAGCTCTCATTTGTTTTTGAAAATGAAGAAAGACAAAAAAAATTTTTTTTTTCTTTTTTTAATTTTCAAAACTTTGTGACAAAAAGTGAGGTCTGCAAAATACTCACTATACCTCTCAGCAAATAGCTTGGGGTGTCTACTTTCCAAAATGGGGTCATTTGGGGGGGTTTTGTGCCACCTGGGCATTCCATGGCCTCCGAGACTGTGATAGGCAGTGAAGAGTGAAATCAAAAATTCATGCCCTTAGAAAGCCTGAAGGCGGTGCTTGGTTTTCGGGGTCCCGTACGCGGCTAGGCTCCCAAAAAGTCTCACACATGTGGTATCCCCATACTCAGGAGAAGCAACAGAATGTATTTTGGGGTGTAATTTCACATATTCCCATGGCATGTTTGAGCAATATATCATTTAGTGACAACTTTGTGCAAAAAAAAAAAAAATTTGTCTCTTTCCCGCAACTTGTGTCACAATATAAAATATTCCATGGACTCGACATGCCTCTCAGCAAATAGCTTAGGGTGTCTACTTTCCAAAATGGGGTCATTTGGGGGGGGGTTTGAACTGTCCGGGCATTTTATGCACAACATTTAGAAGCTTATGTCACACATCACCCACTCTTCTAACCACTTGAAGACAAAGCCCTTTCTGACACTTTTTGATTACATGAAAAAATTATTTTTTTTTGCAAGAAAATTACTTTGAACCCCCAAACATTATATATTTTTTTAAAGCAAATACCCTACAGATTAAAATAGTGGGTGTTTCATTTTTTTTTCACACATTTGCGCAGCGATTTTTCAAACGCATTTTTTGGGGAAAAAACACACTTTTTTACATTTTAATGCACTAAAACACACTATATTGCCCAAATGTTTGATGAAATAAAAAAGATGATCTTAGGACGAGTACATGGATACCAAACATGACATGCTTTACAATTGCGCACACAAACGTGCAGTGGCAACAAAATAAATACATTTTTAAAAGCCTTTAAAAGCCTTTACAGGTTACCACTTTAGATTTACAGAGGAGGTCTACTGCTAAAATTACTGCCCTCGATCTGACCGTCGCGGTGATACCTCACATGCATGGTGCAATTGCTGTTTACATTTGACGCCAGACCGACGCTTGCGTTCGCCTTAGCGCGAGAGCAGAGGGGACAGGGGTGCTTTTTTTTTTTTCTTTATTATTTTCTTGCTTTTTTATCTTATTTTTAAACTGTTCCTTTCATTTTTATTTTTTTTTAATCATTTTTATTGTTATCTCAGGGAATGTAAATATCCCCTATGATAGCAATAGGTAGTGACAGGTACTCTTTTTTGAAAAAATTGGTGTCTATTAGACCCTAGATTTCTCCTCTGCCCTCAAAGCATCTGACCACACCAAGATCGGAGTGATAAAATGCTTCCCCAATTTCCCAATGGCGCTATTTACATCCGGCGAAATCTAAGTCACAAAATGCTCGTAGCTTCCGGTTTCTTAGGCCATAGAGATGTTTGGAGCCACTCTGGTCTCTGATCAGCTCTATGGTCAGCTGGCTGAATCACCGGCTGCATTCTCAGGTTCCCTGTTGAGACAGGAGAGCCAGAGAAAAACACGGAAGACGGTGGGGGGGCATTCTCTCCCACTGCTTGTAAAAGCAGTCTAGAGGCTAATTAGCTGCTAGGATTGCTTTTACATGAAAGCCGACTGCTGGCTGAAAAGAATGATACCAAGATGATACCTAAACCTGCAAGCATCATTCTGGTATAACCATTCAAAGTCGTGAATGGCGTACCTGAAGACAAAAAAATGGTTAACAATAAAGCACAGTAAACGGTAAAGTATAAAAAAATTGCATACCTGAAAAGCAAACATGATAAAACATAATAACAATAAAACATTGCAGAATAGAATACAGTAAAAAAGAGCAGAACAATAGAGAGAGAATAAAGAGAGAGAGAACAATAAAACGACAACTATTATTTTTTATTTTATATTTTTGTTTGTGTTTTTTTTTTTTTTACACTTTTTTTGTAACTGTAACTTTTATAACTGTAACCGGTTCCAGGTTCGGGTCTCTCAAAATGCGATGGCATCTTGGGAGACCCTGTGAAAGTGTGCCTAGTCTGTGCAATGCTGTACCCTACGCTAATACTCAACTAGTGAATGGTAGAGTTCAAAACATTCACCAATGCAAAGACCAGGATTGTCGGGACAGGAGGGACAATAATAGAGGGCGTCACGCCTATATCCGCACTTGCTGCAGACACGACATCTTTTTTGGGGGGTTCGTTGGGTAGGGGTACTCGGGAGGACATAAAAATGCCTCTCATAGCCGACTGCATTTGGTTGGGGATGTGAATGGGGGAAGTACGGGCGCTGCAGAAGCGGTGGGTTCCCAATTAGGATTGGCGAATGCAGCAGGAAGGGCATTATGGGCACGACGGGCCTGTGTTTGTCTTTTTGGTGGCAGCGGGACACTACTTGTGCTTGCCACCTCACCAGCTTGAACTGCACTTATGGGACTCGCCACGTCACCAAGTGTTACTGCAGTGCTGGTTTGACTACGACCGGGGTGTACTAGGCCGCTGGCGCTTGCCAGTTCACCAAAACGCTACCAAAAAAACTGTTAGCGATCGCAGGGATCAGGCCTGACTCTGCGAACGCTGCAGTTATGCATTTAGTGTTTTGTAAGTGACAGTGATCGATTGATAATGCACTTGGGTGGGCTGGGCTGGGCCGGGTGGAGGGGCAAAACGCAGGTGCTAGCAGGTATCTGGGCTGATCCCGCTAACACTGCGTTTTTGGGAACCCTAAACTGCTGGGGACGCCAGTATAGATCTGATCGGATCAGATATTGATCAGTTCAGATACTATACCACTAAGGGAGGTGTACGGTGCGTGCGTGGGTGTTAGCGGTACTGGCACTAACCTGACGTTGCCTGGGGCTGGTGCTTGCCAGTTCACCAAAACGCTACCAAAAAAACTGTTAGCGATCACAGGGATCAGGCCTGACTCTGCGAACGCTGCAGTTATGTGTTTAGTGTTTTGTAAGTGACAGTGATCGATCGATACTGCACTTGGGTGGGCTGGGCTCGCCTGGGCGGAGGGGCAAAACGCAGGTGCTAGCAGGTATCTGGGCTGATCCCGCTAACACTACGTTTTTGGGAACCCTAAACTGCTGGGGACGCCAGTATAGATCTGACCAGATATTGATCCGTTCAGATACTATACCACTAAGGGAGGTGTATGGTGCGTGCGTGGGTGTTAGCGCTACTGGCACTAACCTGGGGCTGGTGCTTGCCAGTTCACCAAAACGCTACCAAAAAAACTGTTAGCGATCGCAGGGATCAGGCCTGACTCTGCAAACGCTGCAGTTATGCGTTTAGTGTTTTGTAAGTGACAGTGATCGATCGATACTGCACTTGGGTGGGCTGGGCTGGGCCGGGCGGAGGGGAAAAACGCAGGTGCTAGCAGGTATCTGGGCTGATCCCGCTAACACTGCGTTTTTGGGAACCCTAAACTGCTGGGGACGCTAGTATAGATCTGAACGGATCAGATATTGATCCGTTCAGATACTATACCACTAAGGGAGGCGTATGCTGCGTGCATGGGTGTTAGCGGTACTGGCGCTAATCTGATGCTGCCTGGGGCGACGCATATCACCGCCGGGCGATCAGGGGGCTAAACCTTTATTCGGTAATAAACGGCGGGTGCCCTGACACTATAAAAAATAAACGAACTAACCAGTGTCACCGGTAACACTTATACGGTGATCAGTGGTGAAAGGGTTAACTAGGGGGCCATCAAGGGGTTAAAACATTTATTAGATAGTATATGGGGGTCCCTGTCGCTATAAAACGCTGACGGCGAACCTAAATATTTACCTCCCTAACTAGCGTCACCAGCGACACTAATACAGCGATCAGAAAAATGATCGCTTAGCGACACTGGTGATGGGGGGTGATCAAGGGGTTAAAACTTTATTAGGGGGGGTTAGGGGGGTATCCTAGACCTAAAGGGGGCCTAACACTCACTGCCCTAACACTGTAACTGTCACAAACTGACACCAATCAGTAATCAGAAAAAAAAAAAAAAACCTGCTTGGTGTCAGTTTGTGACAGGGGGGGTGATTGGGGGGGGGATCGGGGGGCGATCGGGGGGGGATCAGGGTGTAATGTGTGCCTGGCATGTTCTACTGTGTGTTGGTGCACTCACATTACAGTCTTCTCTCCTCGGCCTGGAACGGAAAATACAGAGCCGAGGAGAGATGACATCATTTCCTCTGCCTCTGTGTACAATACAGAGGCAGGGAAATGATCCCATTGGCTGGGAGCGATCGCGAGGGGGGGGCCACGAATGGATGGCCTCCCCCTCACCACCGATCGCCGGGGGAGATTTGCCGACCGCCGCAGGCACCGGGGGGGGTCCGATCGGACCCCCCACCCGCGGGCAGGCAAGGACGTACAGGTAAGCCCTTTTGCCTGCCCGTGCCGCTCTGTCAACCTACATCGTCGTGCGGTGGTCGGCAACTGGTTAAAGAGGAACTGCAGTCTGCTCACATAATTTGTAATAAAAACATCTTTTCCGTTCTGAAGCTTCCCTCTAACCACTTTGCATATTGTTTCATATGTACCATGATGCTGTACTTGCCAAATATGCTGCATAAATCTTCCTTCACTGAGTCTGGCTGCATCCAGTTTAACTGTGGGCAGCTGAAGCTGCTGCTGCTGCCTGTTCACTTCCTGGATTTACACAGACAAACAAAGGCACACTGCCAGCTCTGCAGCCCTGCAGCTTTCATTGGCTCTTATGACACATCCCCTTCACTTCCTGGCAAACTCTCCAAGAGTTAGAGAGAGGGATCTGCATGATGCTATAAGCCTAGGCTAATGATCAGACAAGAAACATTAGGTGGGCTGTATAAGGTATTTACTGGCAGAAAAAAATGTTTTACTATCCAAAGTTAAAACAACAAGGGCAGAAGATTTAATAAATGAAAAGTTGAAAATATGATTTAAGGTCCACTTTAAGTAGGGCTTCCCCTATAACAGACCCTTGTTCTAGCTGATAGGGAAGGGAGGTGGATAGTGGTGACATCAATGCTCAAAATAGGATCAACAATACAAAGTGTTGTTGTACCACGAACACAGGAAAAATAGTATCTTGGAAAGTTAGAGGCTTACATGTGCCAGAGTAACGGACACAGGTTCTTATGGAGTGCTGCCGCATGCGGGCTAATATTGTCTGCCTGCGGAAAAAAAAAACTCATTACACCCATGCCAGGCAGCCACTCATTGAGAGATGCAAGGTATCCAGTGTCTTACCATAGCTGCTCGGATAATCCCAAATCGCGAGGGGTATCAATTGTGCTGGCTTGAACCCTGCCATGGAAGTTGGAGGATCAATTATCAGACTCTCAGGGCAGATAGCTATTTCTACGGGGGAAGACTGGGGATCAGGCTGTGACTTTGACTAATGTATACTTTCCAAATACCTCCAAGCTTATGTTTTTGGAAACCTGCTCAAGTGCGTTAGCTCACTTCGCTATAGGAAAAATTATTCTGGGTGGAGATTTTAAATTGGCACTGAACCCTTTAATTGATTCATCACGGAGCGCCTCACATCTCTCTTATTCATATTCAAGGAGATTTAAAAAATTTCTCTATGAGCCCCAACTTGTGGATGTATGGTGCCTTTAGCATCACAATGAGCTGGATTACACATACTACTATTTAGTACTAGAGATGGGTCGAGCGACCCCCTTTTCGGTTCGCAGCAGAACTTTAGAGCATCGCAAAAGTTCAGGACCAAGTAAAGAACACCATTAAAATCTATGGGACCAAAACTGAAAAAATCAAAAGTGACCATTTTGAAGGCTTATATGCAAGTAATTGGGCATACAACGGTTATGGGGGTCTGGGTACTGCCCTGAGGGACATGTATCAATAATGAAAAAAAGTTTGTAAAAAACAAAATGTTTAAATGAGCGGTGATTTACTGATGCTTAAGGTGAAACCATCAAAATGAGAAATAACAATAAAAATGAAAACATCCTTTAAATATAGTGCCTGGGGGTCCCCTTAATCTGCCTGTAATGTGGCACATCTGTACCATTTATAGAGTCTGCTTCATCAATAATGACATTTATAAAGCCCAAAAAACTTCTGGTGTCCCTTTCGCAGACTTTGGATAGAAGTAACAGGTGTGAAAAAATTGTACTGTGGATGTTGGTGGTGCCTTCACACCGTAACCCTATCGAGGTGCTCTTGATGAAAGCAAGAATTGGCCCAGCTGTAAAAAATTTCAATGATATGCACCTGTCAAACAGGTGTGGAAAAATTGGTCTTTGGGTGTCGGTGGTGGCTTTACACCGTAAGCCTATACAGGTACTCTTGATGAAAGCAAGAATTGGCCTTGCTGTCAAAAATTTAAATGATATGCCGCTGTCAAACAGGTGCATAAAAACTGGTTCTTGGGTGTTAATTGTGCCCATGAAACCTACACCAAAAATTGTCTTCCAGATGAAATCAACACCCACAAAGCTAGGCAGCCTAGACAGTCTTTCAGAGATTCCAGATCCAGAAAGCACTTAATGAACAGCATCAGCATCAGGGGCTTGATAGCTGCTGCTAATCCAGGACTAATTAATTGTGATATATGTCAACTGGTCCACGGAGTGTGTGGACAGATGCACTCTCTTATCTGTCACAAAAACCTCTGGCAGCACTAAATGCCCGTTTAAAAAGCACGCTGGATGCAGGTCAGCCCAGCAGCTCTATTACATACTGGGAAAGTTCTGGCCAGTGGTCTATTCTCATGACTCAGTAACCCAGTGATTGTCAACTGGAAAGCTCTCCATATCTGTTTTTGCCCCTAGATAATCTCCCACCATATTAATCGCTGCTGATGAGAAGCAGACAGCCCTGAGCGCCGAGGACTAAACATTTTTTGAAAGGCAACACTGAGGCAGCCCCCTTCTCCACCGCTCCTCTCTTGACCAACAGAAGCCTCAAAAAGACGTTTTCCACCAGACTGTAACCAACCAGAGTTGGGAAAGGTGTTACATAAATCCCTCTTTAACGTGTGCTCAAGAGATTTCATCTTCTGCTCCCTCTGTGGGCACAGGATGAGTTCCGAGACTTTCCCCATGTAATGGTGGTCAAGGAGGGTAGCCAACCAATTGCGATCCTTCTCCTTAATGCCACATATTCTTGGGTGTTTTCACAGGCATTGAAGAATGAGGGAGCCCATGCACCGCAAGTTTGCGGAGGCATGAGAAGCAGACTCCTCGGGGTAACTGAGGATTACAGTATCTGGGACTGCCTCCTCCCAGCCATGTACTACTCCCAAAGGTTCTGGGGATAGAAAACCACCTGTTAAGGGTTGATGTATGTCTTGCTCTGATACATACATTGTCACGGCTCACCATCCTTGTGGCCTGCTCAATTGGTGACAGTACAGTGCATGCATACTTTATCAGCAGCCATTGGTGTGGAGAAAAAAAAACAGAGCCAGCCTGAGCCTGTCATTGTGCCATACTCACTCAGGTACTCGTTGATGGCCCTCTGCTGCATGTACAGCAGCTGCAGCATTGCTAAAGTCGACTTCCACCTGGTGTGCATGTCACAAATCAGGCGGTTTATTGGAAGGTGGAATTCCTGCTGAATTGCAGCCAAATGAGCACTGGCTGTGTATGACCACCTATAATCTCTTCTGACCTGCTTCAGCAGATCTTCCAACCCTTACGTACCTATTTAAAAAAATGTTACACCACTAAATTAAGGCCATGTGCCAGGCATGGCACATGTGTCAAATTCCCCTGTATATGGACGGACAGGAGGTTCATGCCATTATTGCACACCACTATTCCTGGCTCCGGCAGGCATTGCATGAACCACCTCTGGGCCTGCCCCTGCAGAGCTCCAAGAATCTCTGCTCCTGTGTGGCTCCTGTCCCTTACACAGACCAGCTGAAGCACTGCATGGCACCTTTCAGCCTGACTCATTGAATAGCCCCTTGAACACTTAGGGGGTATTTGTAGTTCATTTGTATTTGTAGTTCATGGGAGAATTCAGCAGAGAAGGGCATGTAGAAAGAGGAGGAGGAGGGGGTGGAGGTGACAAATTCCACATCATCACCAGCTGTATGGAGATGTGGCTGTACAACAAGCTACAGCACTGAGCCCTGTCCTGCATCCTTTCTGAGTTGCAAGCACAGTTACCCAGTGTGCTGTGAATGAAGTAGCGTCTCTGCCCATGCTTGCTGGACCACGTGTCAGCAGTAACATGGACCTTGTGGATGACTGCCTTGCCCAACAATGCCACAACATTGCCTTCCACGTAATGGTAGAGAGCTGGAATAGCCTTATGTGAAAAGAAATAGCGACTGGGAACCTGCCATTTTGGTACATCAAATTCTGCAAATTCACAGAAGGGGGCAGGATCCACCAGATGGAAAGGGAGGAGTTGTAAAGCCAGCAGTTGTCTTGATATTGGTGCCCCAGTCTGTCAAACCGATGCCCATTGCTCTGCTTGCCGAGTCAGTGCCTGTTACACAACTTGCCAGTAGGGAGCCCACTGCCCAGCTCAATGACCCGGAGCCCATTGTCTGCCCTGATGTGCCACTGTTTGCCCGGATGTGCCTGCTGTCTGCCTGGATGTGCCTGATGTTTGATTTTGGTACTTCACTTTGGCTGTATATATTATCTGTTGTCTGTGGGTTTCTGTTGGTTGGTTGAGCACTATTTGTATTTGGGATGTTTACTTATTTATATCACTTACCTTAAATAAACATTATTCTTATTCACTTTACATGCGTTTTGGTTTCCTCTTTGCAGTCCACACAATCTGGTCACACCTGTTCATGACACATGGAGGAAGAAGAAGAGGAAGGGTGGAGGAGAGAGGTGTGGCAGATTCACCACTAGTAGAATTTTGGAGGCGTGGTGGTGGAACAACCTCCAACACTACTGCACCCTGTCATGCATCCTTCCCAGCTGCCAGCAGAGTCACCCAGTGCGCAGTGAAAGATAGGTAAGTTCCCTGTCCATGCCTGATGGACCATGAGTCAGCGGTACTATGCACCTTACCGCTGACCGCCCTGTCCAGCGAGGCATGGACATTGCCTTCCACATGCTGGTAGAGAGCCGGAATCACCTTTTGTGAAAAAAGTTGTGTTTGGGAACCTGCCACTGAGGTACAGCACATTCCACAAACTCACAGAAGCGGGCAGAGTCTACCAACTGAAAAGGCAGCAGTTGAACTGCTAGCAACTTAACCAAGGTAGCATTCAACTGCTGGGCATGTGGATGGCTGGGAGCAAACTTCTTTCGCCGGTGGAGCAACTGGGGTAGGGAAATCTGCCTGCTGAAATCGGATGTTGGTGTACCGATAGCAGATTACCCGCAAGTACTTGGCAGTGGCACACCTAATTCTACACCTTCATTCCTCTTAGTTCAGGTTTCTAAGAGGACTGAAGGTATAGTGGGGTTGGAGATCCCAGCTGATGAGGAAGAGCAAGGAGAGGTCCGCCTTCTTCTTTGGTGTGGGTCTTTTAGGTAGTGTTGCCAACGGGCTGCATGGGAGCTCGATATATGTCTGATTAAGCATGTGGTGCCCAAGTGCTTGCTGTCTAGTCCACGCTTGATACGCTTCAGACATATGTTGCAAATAGCAATGGTGCGATCTGCTGCACATGTCTCAAAAAAGGTCCACACCAAGAAACTTTTGGAATTACTTTGTGGAGTCACCAGCACCCTGCACTTGTGGAGCTTTGCGGTGTGATGCAGTAGGTTGGCTGCCCTTAAGCTGGCCCCTGGAGGGTATCCTGCCTCATTGAAGATGTGCCTCCTCCTCCTCCGCCTTCTTCTCCTCTCTCCTATCAGGCACCCACATAGAGTCAGTGAGCTCTGTGACAGACTCACCCAAGACAGAGGCTATTGGAGGGGACTGAACGCTAGCCTCTTGCCAACAGATTATGGGCCCTGGCATTTGGGGGAATGGTGCTCTCTGTGAGCTGTATGCCTGGGGACCCTGGGGTTGGTGTTACTTTGGATTCAGCTCCATGTCCCCCCAAAACACACAGATTCTGGGGATCCTGTATTTGCCATAGTAGCAATAGTGACTGAGTCATACTGTTGGGACTCATACTGTGAGAAGATGCTAATGTCATCAACTCCACTCACCTGTCTGATGTCAGCTATAATGTGTTTAATGTAAATGAGTTCAGTCTAGGTTCTAAGGGTATTCAACTCATTGTTGTTTGTTCTAATTAGCTCCTGCTATTGTGTTTATACTACTGCGTGAAGCTCGGTGCCCACAAGTCTGTCCTACAGGTCATGTCTCTGAGTCATCTGGTCTGGGTAAATTTTGTAGTAAATTAGCTCATGTTAATTAGGTTAGCTTTGAGTCATCCTGCTGTATAAATTTGTGTGAGATCTCAAATAAAGAGTAAGTCCTGATGTACTCCAAGATTGGTGTTGTCTAGTTCTTGGGGGTTCCTATAGCTAGATCCATTGGACTCGTGTTCCAGAACTTAGGAAGCGGTATACTGACGGAAGCACTCAAGCGAAGTTAGGGACGTTCCGTGACATTGGTGGCAAGCAGCGGGAATGCTTCCTGCAGTCTGGGAAATCTAAACCTCCACCTGGATCCAAGATCAGCATAGCAGACTTCAGTCACCCCAGTGGAGATATGGACCTGGCATCAGAGTTCCCGGGGCTTCTGCGGATCATCCTTTCAACATACACCAGGACTGTGTGTGAGGATGAATACCTGGAGCTCAGGCAGCAAATTTGGGTGGAGCTCTGGATTGGAGCCCTCCAGCTCGCTGGTATAAAACAGGGCAAGTGCTTTCCAACCCAAGAGCAACGGGCCAGTGACCAACGGACATTGCGGATGGCATTCCTGGGAGAGCGGCCCCAGGAGCAATGGATGACTGAGTTGGACAGGCTGGTCCAGCAGGAGATAGAGCTGGACAATAGTTATTGGGCTCTGCAATGGCACACAGAGGAGGGATATTTAGGGGAGACAACAGAATGCTTTCTGGAGGGATATGACTTTGGAGGCCCTGGATTGCTGTGGGAGAGCCTTACAGATCGTTTTGTGTTTGGCGGTGAAGGGGAACCTACCCTTAAGGACCTGCGAGATTATAGAGAGGCTATGCTCGGTCTTGCAGGGGTTTAAGAGCTTAAACCTGATCTGGACCATTTGCCAAGGAAGGAACAGCATCTGGAAAGGGCATACAGGAAACTGATAGAACACGTTCAGCAGCATGCCAGAGAATCGGCAGTGGAAAATCTGGAGATTGCCATCCCCAAACCTGAAGTGCTGACAACAGGGCAGAGCTCTGCTAACCTCTGCCCAGCACTGATAACATCTTCTGGGTTCCATGGACAAGAGATGGTGAACCTCTATCCCCAGACACCAGTTTTAGAGGTAGGGGATTTAATAGACTTTTCTGCTGAGGAAGAACAACCCGATGAGCCCCCAGCAGAAGTGCTGGCAATCAGACAGAGGGTCCAAGACCTCTGCCCCACACCTGTGGCAGTTTCAGAGGCTTAGGGTGAGAAGGTGTTAATCACTTCCCAGCAGCAGATACAGGGGGAGAAGGGAGAGGAGATGTTTGTTGTCCCTCCCAAACAGTTGGCCAGGGTGGAGGAAGTGGACTTTCCTCCCCAGCAAAGATCCGTGCACCTGGGAGACAGTACCATAGACATGTCGTCCCAGCAGCCAGATGAGGGAATGGAAAAGGAAGCAGCCGGCTCCCCTTTCCAATGGCAGCTACACAGTTTGGGAGTGGAGGAAGCCAGCCTCCTGCCCCAACGGTTAGCCGGAGCGGAGGATGCGGAGTCCCCAGCAGAAGTGCTGGCAACAGGGCAGAGTGCTACCAACCTCTGCCCGGCACCGGCAACAACTGTGGAGTTCCAGGGAGCCGGGGCAGTTGGCCCCTCTCTCCGACGACAAGCTGATGTAGTGGAGCTGCTACTCCCAGCTGAATCACTGGCAAGAGGGCAGAGCACCGCTGGCCTCTGCCTAGCACCTAGTGTCTCTCTACAGCTTCAAGAAGCAGGGGTGATTGGCCCCTCTGCCCAGCAGCAGACCGAGCCCAGGAATGTTAAAAACAATCCAGCTAAAGCCCTGGCAGCCAGACAGAGAGTAAATGACCTCTGCCCCACACCTACTGAGGTCAACTATTCCTTGCAGCCAAGAATGGAGATCATGCGGGAAGACTATGTGAGTTCACTCTGCCTGACTAATGCATGTCCAGACCAGGTGGAGGTCTGGGACCTTGTTAGTCAACCTTTGATTGGGGAGAAATGTGACAGACTCACCCGAGACAGAGGCTATTGGAGGGGACTGAACGCTAGCCTCTTGCCAACAGATTATGGGCCCTGGCATTTGGGGGAATGGTGCTCTCTGTGAGCTGTATGCTGGGGACCCTGGGGTTGGTGTTACTTTGGATTCAGCTCCAAAACACACAGACTCTGGGGACCCTGTATTTGCATAGTAGCAATAGTGACTGATCATACTGTTGGGACTCATACTGTGAGAAGATGCTAATGTCATCAACTCCACTCACCTGTCTGATGTCAGCTATAATGTGTTTAATGTAAATGAGTTTAGTCTAGGTTCTAAGGGTATTCAACTCATTGTTGTTTGTTCTAATTAACCCTGTGTTGATGTTTATGGTAATGTGTGTTAATTGAATGAGCTGATCACATTCGCCACCAGCACTGGCTAGGAGACGAACAGTCTAGGCTGAGGAGGGGGGAGATTGTTGTTTGTATTGTCAATTGTAATTAGCTCCTGCTATTGTGTTTATACTACTGTGTGAAGCTCGGTGCCCACAAGTCTGTCCTACAGGTCATGTCTCTGAGTCATCTGGTCTGGGTAAATTTTGTAGTAAATTAGCTCATGTTAATTAGGTTAGCTTTGAGTCATCCGGCTGTATAAATTTGTGTGAGATCTCAAATAAAGAGTTAGTCCTGATGTACTCCAAGACTGGTGTTGTCTAGTTCTTGGGGGTTCCTATAGCCAGATCCATTGGACTCGTGTTCCAGAACTTAGGAAGCGGTATACTGACGAAAGCACTCAAGCGAAGTGAGGGACGTTCCGTGACAAGCTCATCATCCACTCCCTCCTCATCACTGGAGCAAACCTGGCAGTATGCTGCAGCTGGGGGAACATGACTGCCAGTTTGTTGTCCTTCTTGGGCAACCCCTCTCTCTGGGCTCACGTTACTGCCTTCCTCAAGCTGGGTACCATCATCGGAGCCTTCAAAATGCTGCGCATCCTCCTGCAGCATGTACCCGACACTGTGGATGAACAGTTTGGGGGACTCCTCCGGTGGGGCTAGGGAAGGAGTAACTGATGATGACCTCGAGTCCAAGAAATAGGCCACTTTGGTACCTGCATTGGCAGCCAAGGTAGCCTCGGTGACAGAGGATGAGGAGGATGAGGACGGCTTGGTCATCCACTCTACCAACTCTTCGGCATGTTGTGGCTCAACATGGCCAGCTGCCGAGAAAAAGGACATGCGTGCCACACGGCCACGTGCTGATGAGGATGCACCGTGTCCACGACCAGCACTGTTGCCTCTAGACACAGAGCCTGCTTGCCCTCTTTTATTGGCCTGTGACTGTCTGCCTCTCCTTGTTGGCCTTCCAGACATACTGTCTTTGATGTATTGGAATACGTACACAAGGAATGGCCTGCAGTGAGATGTAGCTGCACAAAGCTGGGATGTATATATATTGATTATACTGCAGCTAGCTGAATCGCCTGCCTGCCTGAAGTATTATTAGGAAGAAAACAACAGGAATTGTCTGCAGTGAGCTTTAGCTGCACACTGTGCCCAGTATACAGTACACTAATATACTGCAGCTATCTGAATCAACTGCCTGCCTGTGGTATTATTTGGAAGAGAACACTAGCAATTGTCTGCAGTTAGCTTTAGTTGCACACTGTGCACAGGATACAGTACACTGACTGAAAATCCTGCAGCTGCCTGCCTGTGGTATTATTAAGAAGAGAACACCAGCAATTGTCTACAGTTAGCTTTAGTTGCATACTCTACAGGATACAGTACACTGACTGAAATTCCTGCATCTGCCTGTCTGTGGTATTATTAGGAAGAGAACACCAGCAATTGTCTGCAGTTAGAGTTAGTTGCACACTGTACAGGATACAGTACACTGACTGAAAATACTGCAGCTGCCTGCCTGTGGTATTATTAGGAAGAGAACACCAGCAATTGTCTACAGTTAGGCAGACAGCTGCAGTATTTTCAGTCAGTGTACTGTATCCTGTGCACAGTGTGCAACTAAAGCTAACTGCAGACAATTGCTGGTGTTCTCTTCCTAATAATACCTCAATACGGTGTATACACACACATATATATATATATATATATATATATATATATATATATATACAACACCTGGGATGCATATATATATATATATATATATATATATACTAAATACACTGACTGCAGCTAACTGACTCACCTGCCTACCTGCCTACTCTAACTCAAATGAAATGACACTCTCTCTCTCTATCTCTCAGCACGCCGGAACACACTACACAAGGCCGACTTCCAGGCGGTCTTATATAGTGTGGGGCGTGTACTAAATCCCTGAGGCATAATTGGCCAAAGCCACCCTGCCTTTGGCCAATTATGGCTCTCCGTTCTTACTGTGCTGTGATTGGCCAAAGCATGCAGGTCATAGAGTGCATGCTTGGCCAATCATCAGCCATCAATGCACTACGATGCCACAGTGAATTATGGGCCGTGATGCACCACTCGAATTTGGCGCGAACAGCCCATAATGTTCGTAATTCGACGAACGGTCAACCGGCCAATGTTCGAGTCGAACTTACGTTCGACTCGAGGCTCATCCCTAGTGTGGAGTAAGATTGATAACAGGAAAATGGAAAAATCAAAGGAGGAAGAGGTGTCCATTGGAACAAACAGCTGACATCTTTCAGACAAGGGATTTTGAGATTTTTGGTAAAGTATAAGTTTCTATTTGTCTGTGGGCAATTAACTGAGACATACATGTAGCTGAACTATTTTATTTTGTAGTATAAGATTTAAATGTGTGATAATTCTAACTGCAGTATGAATTGGTGCTTTTTCAATTCAAAGAGAGGGATACAAACATGTGGATCTTCTCAGTGAAGCTGATTCAGTTTATAGTCAATGGTTTAGTGATGATGTATGTTGTACTTAAAATAATTTATTGGAAATTGTCTTTACCTTAAATCTAAGTCTGGTTAAAATCTCCAAATCTGTACATGGTATCAGAAATGTGTCCATGTGGCATTAAAATAATCTGAGCTTATAAATGTCTGTTGTCTGAGAAAGGTCACATGTCAAAATCAACACCTTGTTGTTGTCACATTCTACTGAGCCACTAAGAAGCTAATAATCACTCTTAAATAAATTACTTTTGTTACATTGATAATTTTAAATAACATTATGTGGTTATCATGTTCTTTGTTTGCCAACAATTATATTTTGACATTTTTGCACTGAATTTTAGTAAATAAATATATATATATATTTTTTTGCACATCTTTTTGTATTTCTTTTGTCTTCAGGTTAGCACGAATAAACGAATTTGTGTTATTTGTTGATTTGTGGAAATAAGTGGGATCTCCTTAATCATAGATCCTTGCTTATTTTCATAAATATAAAACAGTTTTATATTTCAGTATAAACATTCCGACATATATGGAGGCCCCAGCGAGATTCGCCTAAGTTTGAAACAAATGATATAATTGTGCAAATTATATATATTTTGTTGCTTTTTTTAAATTGGTTATTGCTATTACTGGTTGCAATATTGAAAATGTTTGATACTGAAGGTATTGCTAGCGTAGCCGGTCATGTTGATGCAGAAACTGACACTGGTATGCATAACAGAGATACCAGAGAATTGGCAAAATATCAGGTGATGTCTTATGTTAAAGAAAGATTGGATATTAAAGAGGATATCAATAACTGGGTAGTTGAAATGCAGAATATGTAAATGATATCTGGTCTGATAAATCACGCGTTGCTGATTATCTTTATCCTATTACCAATGTTAAAACAAAGAAAGATAAAGATCTGCTGGTATTTAAATCTTGGCCAAAATTTCTTTATGTAATTTGTGAATTGACATAACAATTAAACCAATCAAAAGATTAAATCAGGCGAGAGGCTGATAATGTTAAAAAGTTACAGAATGAATTTCGTGAGTTTGAAGTTCAATTTGTAAAGGTTTCTGAAAAATTGACTGCCCAAAGGTTGGAGTATTGTGATAAAGATAACCAGAATTTAGAAATTATCCATTCTCTTAAGAAGCGTCGGGATCAAATCTCTAAAGAATTGTCAGACTGTCAAAGGTTAAAAGAAATTCTAGATGGGGATTGTGAAAGGCTGTACACTGCTAATTTAAAACTTCAGCAGGAGTTAGATGACAAACATCTGGCATATCAACAGTCTATGCAGGAAAAACGTACCAGCAGTGAAAAGGTTAAACCTTCTGTTTGGGAGGGAGCAAACGTCACTAAAAATGTTAGCAGTTTTACCCCAGACTTCCAGTCTGTAGGACCTACTATTTTAAAATGAGACATCCAAAAAGAGGTTTCAGAGGTAGAAAGTTATTTTAGTATTCCCTCAAAGGAATAGGAACATTTGTTCACTAAGGATTGTTCTTTTCCTAAATTTAAGCCAATCTCATCTCAAAAGCACTCCAAAAGTATGTCCCATAGGAGTGAAAGGAGAGACCATTAGCCTGTACCTGATACCACAAAAGTGATAACGTTTTTAAAAGAAACTATTTACTAAGAAAGGTTTGCCTTCTAAAATTAATCATATAGAAACTTATAAAGGAGACAATGAGGACCCTTAACTTAAAACATGACAAACATAAAATTGATTTTATTTGGGTATTTGAGC
This sequence comes from Lithobates clamitans, assembly GCA_037952925.1. Lineage (NCBI taxonomy): Eukaryota > Metazoa > Chordata > Amphibia > Anura > Ranidae > Lithobates > Lithobates clamitans. The sequence continues at coordinate 11,753,114 of JBBGZY010000076.1, read as the reverse complement.
CAAGGCACAAGTACTTCTTTAATTCCCTACTAGACATGGGCAAAGTTTGGTCCCTATCGGTCAACTAATGCTGCAAGAAGGGCCATTTTTACTTTAAAATGTGGGCTGAATCAAAGTCCCAGGGAATTTTTGTCATTTCTCAAGAATGCCTATAGCTTGGCTGAGAAAGATCCCAATTTTGAGAGCCATGAATTCATCCAACTGTTTTATGATGCTTTGCCAAATAAAATAAAAATTATTCTGGCCCAGCAGTACCATCCCAGAAAAACTCTGGTTTGGCTACAAACAGAGAGTACCACCCTTTATGCTGTTTTACAGAATAGCGAGGAGTCTCAGGATAGATTTAAAAATCCTGCTCGAGAAACAGCTGAGACTCACATTAAAAGGGATCAGGGACAGTTTGAGGTTCCAAAGAGGAGTTATGCTGAAGTTGGTAAAAGCCCCAGTTTTCCCAAACAGAATAAAGCTAAACCCAATCCAGATGAAAAGAAGGGACCAGTAGTTGCTGAAGACCCAAATAAAAAGCAACAGTTTGTAAAAAGGGGATTCACTGATTATATAAGAAATCAGAGAAATTATTACAGGGATAACCAACCTAACATGAAGAAGATTCAAAATGGTTCTGAGTCAAAAAGTTCTGGAAAGTCTCAGGCTTCTAATTTCCAAAATCCACCCAAAAGGGTTCAATGGAAAAATAGAATTTATATGATTTAATGAACCAGATGCAGAATCAGTTTGGTGTATTGACAGAACAGATGGAAAAGCTATCCAATTTCCTCACTGTTAACTCCAAGAATCCTTTTTTAGAGGAGGCCATTCCTGTCAAGAACCCAGCTAAAAAACAAATAGTGATGAGCAGGCTAACGTGTCAAATCATGCAAATGCCTGTAGTTTACCAGTAAGTAAAAGTGAACCTAAGTGTCTTTATCCCTGAAAATAATTTAACCCTTCCAATGCTAGATGGCAAAAAGGGGTGGCAACTTGTTTGTAATTTTATCTTACAGCTGTCAGAGCCCTCAGACATACAAAGCCTGACAAGTAATCTCAGGAATGGTGATTGTGAAGAAAAAGAAGGGGGAAAAAGAAAGGGGGAAACACAGAAAACCAAAAGCAAGCTTTACTTGTCATCCTAATTTTTTATGCTCCTTACAGGAAATATACTACAGGTATTTAATGGAAGTGGCATTGCATAATAATTAATTTACCACAAATAATGGCTTTATTGGACACAGGTAGCCAAGCCACCATTTTATCTCAAAAATATTTTCAACAAATCCAGGAATTATCTTCTAAAAAGATGAAAAGTTTTACAGCTGACCTTGTAAGTGTCTCGGGCACCGCCTGATGGTCATAGGAAAGACCTGCCTGAACTTAAACTTGGGGAACAAAATAATTTGCCATCCCACACTTATAGTTGACTTGCCCTATGATCACTTAATTATTGGCATAAATCTCCTTAAAAGATTAAATCCTATTGTTCATTTTATCAATAAGGTTATCTGGTCTCAAGTGAAGATGCCCATTAAATATGAGCATTCCCAATCCTATCACAGTCGACGAAACTGCCATGTGATTGAGGAAAGGTCGGACTCTATTGAGACTAATCTCAGCAATAGCCAAGTTTCCTTACAGGCAACACCGACCTCCACCGTAGGTGGGCAGGAGGATAATACCATATGTGTGTCCCCTGAAAGGGTCTTGCCAAAAATCCACAAAAACCCTACCAAACCTCCTGGCAACCCCATTAAAAGTGGCATTAACTCCGTAACTGCGAGAATGAGCAAATATTTGGACAGCTTCCTTCAACCATTGGTGGCTACCACTCCTGCATATCTGCGGGATACCACACAGGTTTTAAACATATTGGATGAATATCACTGGAAAGAGGGCTGCATTCTAGTGATGGCTGATGTAGCCTTCTTATACACTATTATATCCCATCAACATGGCTTTGAAGTGGTAGATGTTTACTTCTGCGTTTTGCAACAAACCACAATTACTTCTGGTTTGGTGGAGATTTTTTCCTGCAAACCTGAGGTGTAGCAATGGGGGCCAAGTTTGCTCCAAGTTTAGCAAATTTGTTTATGGCCCGGTGGGAACAAGAATGTATAGATATTAACCCCCCGAGAGAGCTACACCTATAGAAAATATATATCGATGATGTGATCTTTCTATGGGAGGGGTGGATCTGCCCTCCCTTGAAGTGTTCTTTTTTAAATTAAATCAGAACGATAGAGGCATCTTTTTACAATGAGGCAAGCCAAACTCATATCCATTTTTTGGATTTGAACATTACTGTTAAAGATGGCAGTCTCACTACTAGTACCTATTTTAAAGAGACTGACCGCAACGCTTTTATCCTTCTAACCAGCTGTCATTACAAATCCTGGTTAGCTGCTGTTCCTAAAGGACAATTTCAGCGTATCAGGCCGAATTGTACCGAAATCTTTGAATTTTATCAGCAGGCATCAGTTCTGAAACAGAGGTTTTTAATCAAGGGTTATCAAGAATATGAAACTGATTAAACCATTGCTAATGTTGTATCTATGGATAGGAGCAACATGCTCAGTGAGAGGAGAGAAAACCATTTGATACCTGATAAATTTGAATGGTCGATGGTTACTCGATGTTCTAATCAGCATTTTTCCATAAGGAAAATTCTCAACAAACATTGGGGTGTGTTACAAAATGACAGGGTTCTTGGCCCTATCATTCCAGAATAGCCGATCTTAATATACAGGGGTGCTCCATCTTTGAGGTATCAAGAAATGGTATAAGGAGGGGGGAGGGGAATTGGGAAATGGAAGGGGGGAGGGGAATGGGAGGCACGAGTTGCCACCTGTACTAGGTCAAAGAAATGCTATGACCCTTACTAAATTCTTAACCCGTTAGGGTACTGTTGCTGTAACCATAAATAGTGATACGTAAAAGGGGGAGGGGAGAGGGGGTAAGCCCAATAAGGATGGGCTTAAGAAAGGGGTTACCGTAGGCAACAGACTAGTCATAGGATTTGGAACTAGATAAAATCAACTTTATTTTGAATAATATAAGACAATAAAAATCACATGTTGATGTGAAGTGCAGTGATCAATACAACAACAATATAAAAAATAACCGCGGACAACAACTAGACAAACTGGACAAACAATTACAAAGAAGTGGAGCTAACCCAGTCAGGGCGTATTGCTTTGTGCCTCAGAGACCGTAGGGGGCTGCCATTTAGCCAAATAGTAGTTATCTTGATAAATGAACCATTGAAATTTGTTCTTGGTTAGTAGTAATTATGCGGTCAGCTGTGGTGCAAAGCAATGGAGGGGTGGAGAGAGGGAGAGAGCAGTGGCGCATGTGCTGATAGCAACCCTGGATATCATTAATGGACTACTTGGTTAGTATAATAAGGTACCAAGATTGGTATTAATACTGAAAATGAATGGTCTTCAGCTTTCCCTGGGGTTGCCTGGCAGTTAGGTATAACTTAGACCTTGCTGACAGTAGCACCGCTGCATTTGCATACTAGTGTAAAATTGCTGACAAGCCAAAAAACATGTAGGCTAGTATACATTTCCATGTATCAGTACGTTACCGTCTCCACCGGAGGCTGCGCCAATGTAGTTCACTGTATTCCACTGAGCCTGTAAGGCGATGGATCCCTTGTCGTTTAAGGGGTGAGCTGCAATGAGCCACAAGGGAGGGCAGCCTGTGCAGGGTAGGTTAGTTTGGCTGCAGCAATCATGTAAAGCTAGAGTCCAGGTGCTGTTTAGCAGTTGGAAATCCTAGTTGCTCGCTTCGATCATAAACTCCTAGCGTGTGCTTGAGCGCCTGGCACTCTCCACCGTGCCCATGGCGTCCGCAGACTGAGCAGCGTTGTGACGTCAACGCGTTTCGCCTTGGCTAGTGGCGTAGCTTCATCTTGGACTCTAGCTTCACATGATTGCTGCAGCCAAACTAACCTACCCTGCACAGGCTGCCCTCCCTTGTGGCTCATTGCAGCTCACCCATTAAACGACAAGGGATCCATCACCTTACAGGCTCAGTGGAATACAGTGAACTACATTGGCGCAGCCTCCGGTGGAGACGGTAACGTACTGATACATGGAAATGTATACTAGCCAGGGCTTTTTTTCAGGGGGAACTTGGTGGAACTCAGTTCCACCACCTCTGGCTCAGACCCTTTGGTGCCTGCTCACCACAATCACTTGTAAACACAGAAGTCTGGTTTTTGTGTTTACAAGTGACAGCTCTGCACTCTGTATGTAATGCAATCCTGGTATTTAATGCCCCTTTAAGACCCTCCTACTGTTTTTGTGAAATTAGACTGAATACACCCACTATTTGATATGATTTGGAGGGTGTGTGTAGGGGAGGGGTTTTGTGGGACCGTGGTTAAGTTCCAGCACCTATTGTTTGAGAAAAAAAGCCCTGATACTAGTCCACACGTTTTTTGGCTTGTCAGCAATTTTACACTAGTATGCAAATGCAGTGGTGCTACTGTCAGCAAGGTCTAAGTTATACCTATCTGCCAGGCAACCTCAGGGAAAGCTGAAGACCTGTGTGATATGATTGACCACCTATGATCTTATTTAATCCAATCACTCTATTGTTGACCGGACTGGGAATTCCCATACTACTAATATGGATTGATCTACTGGACTGCCTACCCTCTCCCCACTACCAAGTACTCCTTCCAGATTCATTTTCAGTATTAATACCAATCTTGGTACCTTATTATACTAACCAAGTAGTCCATTAATGATATCCAGGGTTGCTATCAGCACATGCGCCACTGCTCTCTCCCTCTCTCCACCCCTCCATTGCTCTGCACCACAGCTGACCGCATAATTACTACTAACCAAGAACAAATTTCAATGGTTCATTTATCAAGATAACTGCTATTTGGCTAATTGGCAGCCCCCTGAGACACAAAGCAATACGCCCTGACTGGGTTAGCTCCACTTCTTTGTACCGTATATACTCGAGTATAAGTCGTTCCGAGTATAAGTCGAGGCCCTAATTTACCACAAAAAAAATGGGAAAAACTTATTGACCCGAGTATAAGACGAGGGTGAGAAATGCACAGCTACTGTAAGTGAAAAAGAGGGTCAACAATGCCCATTTGCAGCATCACTGTGCCCATTTGCATGCCTCACTGTGCCCATTTGCAGCCATAGGTCCCCTGAACTTCAAACTCGGTAGTTAAGGGTTCCTAGATGCCCCCTAGCTGCAGCCAAAATTTGGGGTCTCTGAACCCAAAGGGTCCCGAAATGACATTGCTGCAGATGGACACAGTTGACCAAATTTGGGGCCCCGTATCTCGGGGATACTTAGTGCTAAGAACCCCAAAATTGGTGTGCAAACCCAGTTGAACTAGCACCATAACATTTCCAAAGCTGGGGTTTCTAGCACCAAGTGGCCCCGAGATACAGGGCCCCAAAAATCAGTTCAGAAAATGTCAAGAACTTTTTTGCAGCAGAGAATGACATTTTATGAACCGGTTTTGGGGCCCCATATCTCAGGGTCACTTAGTGCTAGGAACCCCAGCTTTGGATATGTTATGGTACCAGTTCCACTGGATTTGCAAACCAAATGTGGGGTTCCTAGCACCAGGTGGCCCTGAGATACAGGGCCCCAAAGTCGGTTCGGAAAATGAAATTTTTTGCTGCAGAAAAGTGCTTGACTCAAGTATAAGTCGAGGGGGGCACTTTCAGCACAAAAAAATGTGCTGAAAAATTTGACTTATACTCAAGTATATACGGTAATTGTTTCTCCTGTCTGTCTAGTTGTTGTCCGTGGTCATTTGTTATATTGTTGTTGTATTGATCACTGCACTTCACATCAACATGTGATTTTTATTGTCTAATATTATTCAAAATAAAGTTGATTTTATCTAGTTCCAAATCCTATGACTAGTCTGTTGCCTACGGTAACCCCTTTCTTAAGCCCATCCTTATTGGGCTTACCCCCTCTCCCCTCCCCCTTTTACATAGCTCCATCTTTGAGACATATTATTGCCCCTAATGTTATAGACCCTCCAACGACTGTCTTTTTTTCAGTCTATGAAAGGTTTTTTCCTTGTCACAGATGTAATATCTGTCAGATTAATTCCTTTAAATGTGAGGCCTTCCAATCTACTGTGACAAACAAAGTGTATGATATCGAGTCATTCATAACTTGTTCTACACAATTTGTAGTCTACATGATCCAATGTCCATGTTCAAAACAGTACATAGGTCCCACCAAAAGAGAATTGTATGTACGATTAGCTGAACATGTGGGCAATATTAAATGAGGTTTTAAAAAACATAATTTGTCCAGACATTATGATAAATATAATGACTGACAATTAAAAGGAACACTGTTCATGGCCCTTGATACCATCCGCCCACATTGGAGGGGAATGAATATGGTCAGATCCATTGCAAGACTTGAGACCAGATGGATTTTTAATATGAGAACTTTTGTACCTTTTGGCTTCAATGTTGATTGGGACATAAATTGTTTTATCAATAATTCTTAATTTTGTCTCCTTTTATCATTGCACTTAACTAGTTTTAAATCAGTGTCTTTTTATTTCATATATAGATTTATTTAAATATGTAATTTTAACATTTTTTTTAAATTGATGTCTTTATTAAATTGCTCACTATTGTTATATCAGGAACCTAGTAATATTGCCTGGCAGTTTACATCAATGTTGTCATGTCTATAATAAGCCGACGGCGTCACTATTATTTCAATGCTTCCCCCTTTCCTTTTGTTCGTTATCCGCTTTCAGTTATATATTTTTTTCCACTAGATGGCAGTGCTATTTATTTTCTGTATTTCCCTATTTCCATTAGCGGCCAACACTTAAAATGTTGGAGCCGCTTTATTTGTCAATTGTATAGCTTCTGCTGCCATTGTTCAAAATGGCGCTGAAGGCATATAAAACCATCCGTAGTGATGACGCATTCATTCGGCCAATCCCCAGAAGACATCCAATCGTGACAAAATGTGTAGGGTAGAGCTTCCGGCAGTGACGTCATTACGCTATCCATCCACGATGGTGGTGAGATGGACAACATAGGAAATAGGGAGAAGCTGATAGAGACGCGGCACTTTAATATGACACAGCCGCTTGTTACCATACTTTGTTCCTGTAAGTGCAATCTCTTCTTTTAATAAATTATTTGAATTGATATATTGTACTATGGGAGCTTTTGTTTTATATCTTTGAGCAACAATAGAACCTCAACGCTGTTCCGGATGCCATATTGGTTTTGGGGAGACTGTTAATTCTGTGTGCTTGGGTGAGAATGTTATCAGCAGTCACGGCTTTTTGGTAAGAAGACTACCTTACACTTTGGGTGTTGACCTGAATACACGTTTGATTTTTGGCCATTTCGAGTACCTCGTTATGCCCTTTGGGTTATGTAACGCACCAGCAACTTTCCAGCATTTCGTAAATAATATTTTCAGAGACTTCCTAGACTTATTCATGATCGTTTATCTAGAGGACATTCTGATTTTCTCGGTTTCCCTGGAACTACATCGTGACCATGTGAAACAGGTCCTTCTTAGGTTAAGACAAAATGGACTCTATGCCAAGGCCGAGAAATGTGAATTCGAACGACAGACCATTCACTTTCTCGGACTAGTAATCTCTACAGGAGGGATGGCAATGGATCCTCAAAAGGTCGCAGCCATAATGTCCTGGCCACCTCCCGTTGACAAGAAAGGGGTACAACGGTTTATTGGTTTCTCCAATTTTTACAGGAAATTTATTAAAACTTTTTGGGTATCATCATGCCCATCACTCAGCTCACCAAAAAACAGAACTGCTTTCAGTGGACAGAGGTAGCTCAAGCTGCTTTTGACAAATTAAAGAGACTATTCACCTCTGCCCCGGTATTGAAGTACCCTGATCCTGCCCTTCCCTACATACTGGAAGTAGATGCTTCAGAGAGCGCTGTAGGGGCCATCCTGTCTCAGCGCCAAGGACCTAAAGCTTTAATGCACCCTGTGGCCTTTTTCTCGAAGAAATTAGGGCCTTCAGAAAGGAACTACGATGTGGGGGACCGGGAACTGTTGGCAATCAAATCGGCTCTGGAAGAGTGGCAGTACCTCTTGGAGGGAGCAACACACCCAATACTGATCTTCACAGATCACAAAAATTTAGAGTATCTCAGGACTGCTAAACGCCTCAGACCCAGACAAGCAAGATGGGCTCTTTTTTTTTCTCGCTTCCGTTTTCATATAACCTACCGGCCCAGATCCAAGAATGTGAAACCAGACGCGTTGTCGCGTATGTTCATGGAAATCGAGGTTCCACCTCAAACAGATACCATATTACAGGCTGGGAATTTTTTGCTCACACAAAATGATTTAATGACGCAGATACGTCAAGCATCCAGGGGAATCTCTCTGCCTCCAGATATGAACCTTCAAGAAGACGATGGGCTCTATTGGCAGGGGAATAAAATTTTCGTACCACAGAATCTGCGTACCACTATTTTACAAGTGTGCCACGACTACCCGCTGGCCGGCCATTTCGGGGGACACAAGACCATGGATTTGGTCCAGAGACATTTTTGGTGGCCCAGCTTAGCAAGGGACTGCAGGAAATATGTCGGCTCGTGCTCAATTTGTCTCAGAAACAAGAACAGCAAAAGCAAAGCATGGGGATTATTAAGACCACTACCCATTCCTGAAAGACCCTGGGATAAGATTGGGATGGATTTTTTTGTAGAGCTCCCTCCATCGGAAGGATTTTCATCCATCTTTGTAGTGGTGGACCGCCTCTCCAGGATGTCACATTTTGTCCCCATGAAAGGGACCCCATCAGCAACAGAAACTGCTGAAGTTTTTATTAAAGAAGTGGTGAGATTGCATGGAATCCCTAGTGACATTGTTTCAGATCATGGAGTGCAGTTTACTTCAAGATTGGAAAACACCGTGCGAAGCACTGGGCATCAAACTAAATTTCTCCTCAGCGTATCATCCCCAGTCCAATGGACAGACTGAGCGTACCAACCAAATGCTAGAACAATACCCACGATGCGTTACCTCTTTTTCCCAGGAAGATTGGGCCTCACTATTGCCCTTGGCGGAATTCGCATTTAACAACTCTACCCATACAGCTACCAACCAATCTCCCATCTTCTCTAATTATGGGTTCCATCCCTCTATCTTGCCAACGCTAATTCCAGACTCTCCGTTACCAGCTGTTCAGGACAGACTAAATTTCCTTGCTACTAATAACCAGGAGCTGAGAGAGACCATTGCCAGGACACAGGAGGTTAACAAAAGATTCTTTGACAAAAAGAGGAGAGGAAAACTGGATTTAAAAAGTGGGTGACCGTGTGTGGCTTTCAACAGTCTGAAACTGGCCTGCCCGTCCAGGAAATTGGGACCTAAATATCTGGGACCTTTCCCAGTCAAGAGAAAGATCAATTCAGTGGCGTATGAACTTGAACTTCCCGACACATTCAAGATACATCCTGTGTTTCATACTTCCTTGTTGAAACCTGACGTGGTTAATCCCTTTCTAGGACGCGAAATGGGGCCCCCAGAGGCCATAATGGTGGGTGGAGAGGAGGAGTTCGAGATCGAGACCATTGTGGACTGCAGAAAAAGGCAAGGACATAATCAATATTTAATTAAATGGAAAGGTTTTGGTCCAGAAGAAAACTCCTGGGAACCGGAAGCAAACCTTCATGCCCCAAGGCTTATATAAGCTTTTCATCGCTCTCATCCAGAAAGAAGGATCCAGAGGGGCATCCGGAGGCTGCCCGTAAGGGGGGGGCAATGTCAGAGAACCATTACAAACGCTCGTTCCCGTGCGCCAGCCAGACGTGCGGCACGAATGTGTGAACCCCGGACCAGGCACGCACATTAGTACTCTCATATGAACGAGTGCACGTCGACGTGGGCATGTCTGCAAGCCAACGAATCACAGCACAGGGTGCCCTATTTAAAGGATCAGCATACTAGTATCAGTGCTGGATTGTCTCAGCTAGTTCCAGTATCCCTGATTGCTGCTTGATTGAACCTTGATCCTGAAACCTTGGCCTTCCTGACTTCTCTTTTGGATTATCCCTGCAACTCTGTTTACTTCTGCTTCCTGTACTGAACCCGGCTTGAACTTCTGACCACGTCTCTGTCTTCCGATCTTGTACCTCTCTGCCAGCCCATTGCCAACCTCCGCTAGCCCCTGACTACGAACCTGCCTATCGATTGTGCACCTTCCTGCCAGCACGTTGCCGACTCCTGCTTGTTCCAGACCTTGCAAGTTCTCCTGTTGGACTTTCCTGAACCTATCCAGGATTAACATCCCACCAGCATCTCTAGGCTCCCGTGTTCCTGATCCTGCCAACAGGCACCTGCACCCTTCCGTCGCCCTAGCAGCCCTGTCTCCACCTCCAGGGGTGTTAGGACCGGAACCGTGCAAGAGGCCACCCTCGTCATTTCAGACTCCACAGTAAGGTACGTGACAGAGCCCTACAACCCCCCCGTTCAGATGGTCTCCCTAGAGACATCATTGTAAAACCCCATTTCTATTCCATTAAGGAAGGGGTGATGAGAAGATCTAGGGGCTCTGAAAATCTAACACTGATGGGACACAGGATCCAAATTTTTGCAGACATATCACCATATACTGTGCAAAAAAGACACTCTCTCAAACCTTTACTCCAAGCACTGCTTGACAAAGAGATCACATACCGTTGGTCCTTCCCACTTTGATTAAATTTTTCCTATAGAAACAAAAACTATGGCTTTTCCTCATTCGCCGAAGGGGAACGTCTGCTTCTACAATTGGGTTTGATCCCCCAAGATCCTGCTTCCTCACATCATCTACAAAAAGGCCCCCACCAGCAAGTCCGCTGCAACATAACTGGCTTAAACAGAGCTCCAAACGCTCCAAAGAAAATCTTCCACCATGATGGGCTACCCTCCATTTGGTTCCAGAACCTGTTCCGGTGATCCCTGATGGACTTATCGGGTTAACGATAACTCTTCCGGGACATTTCCTCTTCCTCATTTAAACGTCCTCTGCAAAGTTCCCATATGACAGAGGTGCTCCATTCCTTTGCAGTGGCCCCCACTACTGCTACCATCTCAGATCTCACGGGCTCAGTAACAGCAGACCCTGTGAAATCACAGGGTTGGGGCAGAGATGGGAGGAAGTCTCTTATTTTCTCATATGCTATTATATATATATATATAGCCATATCCGGTCTTTATACAGTTCTGATAGGCCCATGTAGATACTAGGGCTTGTTGACCTTCCCCTCACCAGCAAACTCCACAGTTGCACTTATTTTAGTTTACTCTCTATTTTTGTAACATTTTGATCACCGTTTAGGGTCCAATTTCTCCGGCGGACCCTACTATTTAGTTATCCCTGATATCCCGCTGGAGTCCTGAGGTCCGGTTAGGACAGTATAACCCTATCTTATACACAACCATTAGATGAAAGGGTTGCTCTGTTTTATTGCTCTCCTTAATGTTCTATTAGGTTTTTTTCTTTTTATTTTCCTTTTTTTTTTTAGTTTTTGGAAGTAATGTTAGAAAGTTTACAACTCATTAGATTTTAGAGGTGGAGGGGCCGTGGTGGACTTAGTGCACCTCTAGTTGAATCCAAGTGCACTGATCGTGCATTTGGTTTTATGTCCGGTTACCCCTTGGTTGGTTACCGACCCTCTCAGGTGAAGGGTTAGGAACGGGCAGCTCAACCTACCCGGGGGTTTGGGAGGGGTCAGGGGACCCCTGTTTTTGTAAGTTTTGCTCTTGTTACATGTATGACAGATCTGTGAATCAGTTTTTGGTGACATGTCTAATCTCTCTATTACTTTCTTTCACTCCTCTACTCTCTCTTTCTCCCTCCTCCCACTCGAGAGTCTCCAGGTTCTGCTCTCGCTCATGGCTTCTCCTCCCAGGTCTTTCGCCCCAATTGAGCTTCCTCCAAGTGATCATCGAGACGAGTTCTCCCACAAATTCAGGTAAGACCTTTCTCATAAGCAAAATCCCACGACATACAAGTCATGGCTGATATCCTCAAAGCTCATCCAACACTTAATTTTATATCACACAACACTCAGGGATTGAATTCCCCTGTTAAGAGGAGGAAATTGTTCCAAGTATACCAATCAATGCACAAGGATGTTCTCTTTTTGCAGGAAACTCATTTCCCCATATCATACAAACCTACATTTCTCCATCGCAACTTCCCCTAATTCTTTATCTCATCCGCTCCCAATAAGACAAAAGGGGTGGCCATATGTTTTGCTAAACATATCAATCTGTCTCAACCTCACACGATTATAGACCCTATGGGACGTTATTTACTAGTTTCAGGGAATATAGATGGTGCATTATACACCTTTGTCTCATATTACGCTCCTAATAAAGGCCAACGGGCATTTTTTGAATCCATGCTACACAAACTCTGCCCACATTTCAAGGGAACAACTATTTTGGGGGGGGACTCAAATTTAGCCTTTGACTTCTCATTGGATAAGTCAGGAGAGGGACTAAAGAAACTCAAACGCCCTACTAGACAGAGCGTTAAAGTAGCTAAGCTGCTTCAGGAAGCGGGATTGGTAGATGCTTGGAGGGAAATTAATCCTCGTACTAAGGATTATTCTCATTTCTCAGCACCCCATAATTCCTACGCCAGAATTGACCACATCTTTATACAGGCCTCTACGATCCCTGTGATTGTAAGGTCACGGATTATAGACTCCCCACTGTCGGACCACTCAATGGTTACTCTGTCCACCCACAGATCATCAGGCCATAGAGAACGCAACTGCTGGCGCCTGCAGGAATCCATCCCTAACGATCCCATACAGGCCACTATCATAGAGAAATCCATTAAAGAATACTTTAACCTAAACACCACGACGGAAATTACCCTGTACACAGTCTGGGCTGCTCATAAAGCAGTGATCAGGGGGAAAATAATGCAATTAACAGCTACACTGAAAGCGGAACACAAAAGCAATACGATCAAATTAACTGCGAACTTTCGTGATCTCGCAAAAGCACATAAGCTTAATTCTAATGCGGAGTCCCTGTATCAGTTGGACAGAGCTCGGGCCCTTCTCAACCTGAACCTAACGACAATGGCGGAAAGGCACCTCAGGTAGACAGGGGCGCGTTTCTACTCCCAGAAAGATAAGATAGGAGCGAAATTGGCGGTAAAACTTACTCCTAAACCTCGCCAACTGGCATTCCCTAAAATTAAATTGAACTCAGGTGACCTGACCCAGAATCCTACCAAGATCATGGAAGCTTTTCAACAGTTTTATGCGGAACTTTACAGACCGCAAAGCCAACATTCAGGTCTATCACGGGATGACTTCTTTGACTCCCTGCCTTTGCCTTCATTATCCCTAGAGCACAGGAACCTACTTGAAAGCCCCATTTCATTTCTGGAGGTTCTGGATACCATTAATTCCTTGAAGCTTGGCTCCTCCCCTGGACCAGATGGGTTTTCCATTGGGTACTATAAAAAATTTGGGAAAACTTTAGCCCCACATCTCACAAAGCTCTTTAGCTTTCTTAGGGAAGGTCATCCTTTGGGATCTGATCTAAATGCAGCATACATTTCTGTGATCCCCAAGCCAGGGAAGGATCTGAGCGAAGTCGGAAATTACAGGCCTATCTCCTTAATCAACAACGACATAAAGATTAGGATTAAGATCCTAGCCAATAGACTAGCCAGCTTTATCCCCATATACATAAATAACGACCAGGTAGGGTTCAAGGAGGCAAGGCCCGGATCAGATTAGAAGGACAATAGATGTAATTTCCCTCCTTAAATCTAGCTGGGATGGAGGTACCCCCCAAACAGGATTTATTCTTTCTATTGACCTCCACAAGGCGTTCGATTCAATCAACAGGAACTACCTTTCTGAAACCCTTAGACGATGGAACTTTGGCCCCCATTTCCTAAATATAATTAATTCCATGTACTCTAACCCCTCTCGCCCCTTTTCTTTGCAATGGCCATTGAATCATTGGCCATAGAAATTAGAACAAACCCTGATATTAAGGGGGTGACTTGCGGAGACCAGGAGCACAAATGCGCACTTTATGCGGATGATCTCTTGCTATATATTACCTCCCCTTTAATAACCACCCCGAACATTTACAGGGTCCTGAACTCATTTAGCAAAATCTCCGGCTTAAAGGTTAATATGTCCAAATCCATAGCTTTAAATATAACTGTTGCTCCCGACATAGTGACACAACTAACTAATAACTTTGAATTCTCCTGGGCCCCCATGACCATCCCTTACCTGGGGATTAATTTAACTCCAGATGTAAATAACCTCTTTAAAGCTAATTACCCCACCATGCTCAAAAGGTGTAGGGGGGAACTACAAAAGTGGTCAAGGTGTGGCCTGTCCTGGCTGGGACGAATTCACTCTGTGAAGATGACTCTCCTTCCCCGTCTCTTATTTCTATTCCGCTCTCTACCAATCCCGCTTCTGAGGAATGTTATTCGCAAGTTTCAATTCGAGATTACTCGTTTTGTCTGGGGCAATAAGGGTTATAGATGTCCCTCCAAAATACTGTATCGTCTTAAGACACAAGGAGGATTAGGCCTCCCGGATCTATGGAACTACTTTCAAGCGGCGCAATTGTCGCAAATCTCTATAGTTTTTTCTAAAGGCCCAAAACCCGAGTGGATTTCAATGGAAAGAAGAGCTACACCCCACAACACCATTGATTTCCTCCTGTGTTGTGATTCTACACTTAGACCAGCTATAATGGCCTCCACACTTTCTCACTCCATAGCAACATGCACTAAACTATTGCAACAGCCCTTCCTTACATCACAGCTCAAGCCTTTATCCCATCTATTTCACAACACAAAATTTACACCGGGAGTAAATATCCGAGCATTCTGATGGTGGACTGACAAGGGCCTTTATCGGATCGGACATTTCCTAACTCCAGCCGGCCCCCTTACTATATCCTACTGCAAGCGTAAACTAGAAATGCCGGATACGGAACAGTTCCGATTTACACAATTATCACACTTCTTACACTCTATCTGGACTAACAAACTGGAACCTCCCTCAATAACCCCATATGAACATTGGTGCTCGAATCTTATGGAACAAAAGGGAGGAATCTCCTTGATTTATACTGCACTACAGACAAACCTGGATAAACTGTCTTACGCAGAGACCTGGGAGGAGGATACAGGCGAAGTTTGGCAGACGACAGATTGGTTCAAATCCTGGACACGCTCCTACAAAGGTATTTGTAACATTTCCCTCATAGAGGCCAGTCTAAAGGTTTTGTCCAGATGGTATTATGTTCCATCCAAACTAGCATTAATATACCCCGGCACCTCTCCTCTTTGTTTTCGAGGTTGCGGCCTAGAGGGCTCCATGCTTCACATTTGGTGGACTTGTCCCCACATCAGAACCTTCTGGAAGCTAACTTTTCGTACAATTAGCAAACTGATTAAGGTCTCGGTTGCCCCCAATTCACATATTGCCTTATTTAATCATGATATACCCAATACACCTAAACACTTACAGGCACTATCCTACTTTGTTTTGTTGGGTGCGAAAATCACTATAGCAAAAGCCTGGAAGAGAACCACGGTTTCCTTCCAGGCTTGCAAGAGAAAAGTGTCCTGGATCATGTCCCAGGAACAAATAGTCGCGAAGCTGAATGACAAAATCGAGAAATTTAATGCCATCTGGGAACCTTGGGCCACATTTTGCAACATATCTCTTATACCGGGTATGGAACCTGACGCAAGTTTAGCCTCTGCTATTAAATACACCTCTCTCCACCTTCTCCTTTCCTTCTTATCCCTTTTTTTCAGACGTTTTCTGTCTTCCCTTTTTGAGATTGATTAGACCCCGCTATTTCTCAGGGATAATATGATTTCTTTGAACACTGAGAGGAGTTTTCTGGAGTTTGTTTCTCGGGGTTTCCGTGGGACCCTTTTCCCACTCTCAGGAGGATGAACAGGCACCTCAGTAGTGAAATAGAAGTGGGGGGCCTTGTTCTGTTAGCCCCTCAGCCAATTTATAATGCTCCTGGGGAGTCGAATGGAACGGGGTAAAGCCCGACCACACCTACAGGAAGATCCCACTGGGGGTGTGTGTAAGGGCTCCCGGGATCATCTGACGTCCTTCCTCAGGGCGCGAATACCTACTTCTGCCTGTCCACCTGGGTTGGAGGGGTCCACCGGACATCTCTGATTAGTACACACAGATCAAATGATCTGTGCTTACATTGAGGTATCTTGAGACTCCTGAGGAACTTTTCTACAAGTTTTGCACCTGTTAGCATATCCTCATATGGTATTCCTGAGACCCAGGAGACCGGGATTAGTTCTATATCATTCAGGACTATTGGTACTCGGTTCACGAGAATCTTTACGAATTTACTTGGATAATCTTTTTTTTTTTATTTGGAATAGTCATGTTTTTTGGAATAGTCATATATTTTTACCTTTCACTCTGTGCTTCACAGAACAGTTCAATTCTATACTGAATCTTGGTTAATTACAGGTTACAATAGAGATGTATATAACAGCCGAGAGCTAGTTCGGTAATGACAGTTTTGCTTTTTTTTATTTGTATTAGATTGTAATTTTTGCTCATATCCATATAACACATTATAGGTTATGTTTCCTCATTCTTCCAGAATGTACGCATTTTCATGTATGTCATGTTAAAACACTAATAAAATGTTTTAAAATTAAAGTCTGACAGTATCAGGCAGCCATGACCGAGTCCAGGCAGGGGGCCTCCCCCATGGATGAACTTTGCAGACACCTGACGGGTCTTACCCAAGCCCTGAAGAGCCTTCAGGAAGGCTATGCAAGATTGGAGGAGCGAGTTTCGGTCCTATCCTCTCCCTCTGATCCCAAGGGAGCATCTTCTGCTGGACTTTCATCTGCACCCTCCATGGTAATGCTTCCTCCTGAGCCTAGAGTACCCACTCCTGAAAGGTTTCCCGGAGATCGCAGCAAGTACTGTGCGTTTCGCAACGCCTGCGAGCTCTATTTTGCTTTGCAATCACGCACCTTTTCTTTAGAAGCAACAAAAGTGGGCTTTGTTATTTCACTACTGTCCGGTGAATCCCAAACCTGGGCCCACCACCTGCTGGAACAAAAATCAGCATCCTTGGATAGCTTAGATGCCTTCTTCATGGCCATGTCCCAACTGTATGAGGATCCACAGTTGACTGCGACTGCAGAAGCCACTCTGCAGTCTCTTCAGCAGGGTCGCAGGGCAGCGGAAGATTATGCGGTGGAGTTCAGACGCTGGAGCTCCGACATCAACTGGAATGACGCCGCCTTGCGTCACCAGTTCAGAATGAGACTTTCGGACCCACTAAAAGATGAGCTGGCACGTGTTGGGATACCCCCTTCCTTGGATGAACTCATCAATCTGTCCATCCAGATTGACCGTCGTTTAAGGAAACGACGGTCAGAAAGGTCTTCTCACCAGTTCCGCCCTACTTGGATGCTACCTAAGGTTCCCAGTGTGGTCAGTCAGCTTCCTCCCATCTCCACCGCACCTGCTCTGGACGCCCCAGAGCCTATGCAGCTTGGCTTGCTCCATCCCACACTGACTCCTGCAGAAAAACTGCGTAGACGAGCCCGCAATCTTTATCTGTATTGCGGTGAACCCGAGCACTACGTAAGGGCCTGCCCCAACAAGATGCATAAGTGCCTTCCTGCTTCTTCATTTTGTGCATCTATTGTACCTAAGACCGGTTCTCACCTTGCTCTCTCCATCATTTTGCAGCTTCCAGGAGGGACTACCCCAGTGACGGCCATCATTGATTCCGGTGCCTGTAGTTGCTTCGTCGACCTGACTTTCGCTGCCAATCTCCATATTCCACTTCAACCTAAAACCCAAGGACTTACAATACACCTGGCAGATGGCTCTACCCTTCGTTCTGGCCCGGTCACCCAAGAGACCGTCCCTTTACTTGCCATCATTGGCACCAATCACCAGGAACTCCTTCGTCTGGATGCCATCTCCTCTCCCCTCTTTCCCATCATCTTGGGAATACCTTGGCTGCAAGCCCATAATCCCAGCATTAACTGGACCACAGGGGAAGTTACTTTTCCTTCCGAATACTGTCAACAACACTGCCTGTACAGGTCTTCTACTGAAACCTCTCCTCTCCTTTGTATGGACTCAGATCTGGAACTACGAAAGGTCCATTCCTGAACCCTACCGAGACTTTGCAGATGTATTTAGCAAGAAAGGAGCAGAAACATTACCTGAGCACAAGCCTTATGACTGCCCTATAGAGCTTCTACCGGGAACTGAGGTCCCTTTTGGAAGAATCTTTCCGCTAACTGAGCAGGAGTTAAGCACACTAAAAACCTACATCGACGAAAACTTGGAAAAAGCGTTTATCCGTCCTTCTACTTCTCCAGCCGGTGCGGGCATCTTTTTCGTTGAAAAGAAAGACCATTCCCTACGTCCCTGCATAGATTATCGGGAATTGAATAGGATAACTATCAAGAACCGCTATCCTCTACCCTTAGTACCTGAACTTTTTCAAAGGTTGGAAACCGCAGTCGTGTTCACAAAGCTTGATCTTCGGGGAGCTTAAAATTTAATTCGATTCCGGGAAGGGGACGAGTGGAAAATGGCATTCCGCACTCGATTTGGGCACTTCGAGTACCTTGTCATGCCCTTTGGCCTTTGCAACGCTCCTGTAACATTCCAGCACTTTGTCAATGACATTTTCCGTGACTACCTGGATTTGTACGTAATTGTGTATCTGGACTATATTCTGATCTTCTTCTCTTCACTGGCCGATCACCGCAAACATGTCCGGAATGTCCTAACCCGGCTCAGACTACACGGCCTTTATGCAAAATTAGAGAAATGTGAATTCGAACTCCAGAGCATCCAATTCCTAGCTCTAATCATCTCGGTGGATGGCATCAAGATGTACCCTCAGAAGGTGTCCGCCATCCTGGATTGGCCTGCGCCTGTGGATAAAAAAGGTGTGCAATGCTTCATCGGCTTTTCTAATTTTTACTGGAAGTTTATTAAGGGGTTCTCAGCAATAATCGCCCCAATAACCGAACTAACCAGGCAGGGAACCCGATTCTCTTGGACTCCTCAGGCCCAGACAGCTTTTGAGAAACTTAAAGAGCTTTTCACATCGGCTACCATCCTGAAACACCCTAATCCTGCTTTACCGTTTGTCCTGGAAGTAGATGCCTCAGAAATAGCAGTTGGAGCGGTTCTGTTTCAGCGGCAAGGTGCCAAAGCTCTTTTGTACCCATTGGCATTTTTCTCACGCAAGCTTTCAGTCTCGGAAAGGAACTATGATGTGGGAGATCGGGAACTTCTTGCTATCAAATAGGCTCTGGAGGAGTGGCGTTACCTTCTGGAGGGTGCTGCTCATCCCATCTTGGTGTATACAGATCACAAAAATCTGGAGTATTTGAGGACAGTCAAAAGATTGAGACCACGGCAAGCCAGATGGGCACTTTTCTTTTCCCGATTTCAATTCCATATAACCTATAGACCAGGTTCGAAGAACATTAAGCCAGACGTGCTTTCGCGTATGTTTTTGGATTCCGAAAAAACTCTGGAAACCTTTTGCTCCTTCAAGTGGACCTTTTGACCCGGATAAAACAAGCCTCTGTGGGAATGTCCTTGTATCCTGAAACGGCCTGTTTTGGCATGAAGATAAAATCGTAGTCCCGACACCTTTACGGGTGACGGTAATGGAACTTTGCAACGACCATAAATTAGCGGGACATTTTGGCGTGTTGAAAACTATAGAGTTGGTGCAGCGCACCTTTTGGTGGCCTCAACTGTCCAGTGATTGCAAAAGTTATGTGGACTCATGCACCACTTGTGCCCGAAGCAAAAATAGCCGGACAAAGGCTTGGGGCCTACTAAAACCTTTACCCATTCCAGAGAGACCATGGAAAAGGATATCGATGGACTTTATCGTAGAACTCCCTCCGTTGGAGGGATTTTCCACCATTTTTGTTGTCATCGATAGGCTATCCAAGATGGCACATTTCGTGCCCATGAAGGGCACACCCTCGGCCATGCACACCGCAAAAATTTTTGTTAAAGAAGTGGTGAGGCTGTATGGAGTCCCGGCAAGTATTGTGTCTGACCGCGGAGTCCAATTTACTTTGAGGTTCTGGAAGGCTCTCTGTGGTTCCCTGGAAATAGAGTTGGCGCTCTCATCAGCCTACCATCCCCAGACAAATGGGCAAACAGAGAGAACGAATCAAACCCTAAAGCAATACCTTCGTTGCTTCTTAGCATTCTCGTACAATGACTGGGTCTCTCTACTACCTGTTGCAGAGTTTAGTTACAACAACTCATTGCATTCAGCTATCAACCAAACGCCATTCTTTGCTAACTACGGCTTTCACCCTTCCTTCTTGCATAGCTCATTACCTGAGTGTACTGTTCCTGCAGTTGCTGAAACCATGGATTTTTTCTCCTCTAACAATAAACTTTTGCAGGAAACAATGGCCAAGTCTCAAGAGTACAACAAAAGGATGTATGATAGGAAGAGGCATGGAGAACTGATTCTGGAAACCGGCAAACAAGTGTGGTTATCCACCATTAACCTAAAGATGGCCTGTCCCTCAAGGAAATTGGGCAGCAAATTCATGGGTCCCTTCCCTGTAAAGAGGAAGATAAATGATGTAGCATATGAGCTTGATCTGCCTGATTCTTTAAAAATACGCCCGGTATTTCATGTGTCTCTGTTGAAGCCTGCTGTCCCGAATCCCTTTACTGGCCGTAGGACCGGCCTACCTAAACCTGTCATAATTAATGATGAAGAAGAGTTTGAGGTTGAGGCAATCTTGGATTGCAGAAGGAGGAACAACAGAATTCAATATCTCATCAAGTGGAAGGGGTATGGGCCGGAATACAACTCCTGGGAGCCTGAGAGCAATTTGCATGCCCCAGAACTTTTACGGTCTTTTAAGAACGTCCATGCTTCCAAGCTGGCTCAGCTGGGCATCTGGAGGCTGCCCTTTAGGAGGGGGCACTGTCAGAGAGCTCACCTGGCTGATCACGGTGCTGGTGCATGCCGGTGCGCGCCGGGGCGCGTTGGCACGCGCGTTCCTGTGCGTGCTGCTGTGCATGTCCCTGCAGGCGCTGGTCGGTGTACTGGCATGTGTGCGCGCCTGTGAGCATCAGCGTGCATGTGCGCGCGCTGTTTGGCACCAATCGGCCTATTTAGGTTTGCTATGCACTCTGCTTGGTGCTGCCTGATCATCAGCTCCCGGTTCCCTAGCTTCCCATCACCTGTTCCAGTGTTCCTGATCTCCTGACGACCCGGCTTGCCTCTGACTCTCCTTTGATTGCTGCCCGTACCCGACCTTGGCTTGTTTGACCCTTCTTCTGCCTGCTCCTTTGTACCGTGCTGCCTGTCTTTTGCCGAACTCTGCCTGTACCTGGACCTGCCTGCTTGCTCCTGCTCAGCACCTGTTTGCCTGTGTTGCAGTTCACCATCTGCTGCTTGAAGTTCCTTTTCCATCCAGCACCTGGATCCCTCATCAGGCTCTCTTACCATTCCTTACTCCCGTGCCTCCTGTCCATTCTACCAGGGGCCGCAAGTGGGATACGAACGGGAGACCACGATCTGCCCAAGCGGACTCACCGGTCTGGTAAGTAAAGTCTGACACCTATCCAGGTACCAAAAGGCCAAAAATTAAAGAATCCCGATGCATTAATATGCCTCTCAGACAGGATGCAACAACTGGGAATTTCAGTAAATCCATGGTAAACATCCATCTTTTCAAAACCCAAATAATCATAAATAACGGAACTCTAAATGAGGTCTCTTTGTTTAAAGACACCATAATTGGTCTGCCCTTAGATTCAGATTATTACACTTTTGGGTTTCATAATGTAATTATTGGCCTAATACCTGAACAATATCTCACCCTCCTTCTCATAAGAAGAGCTATTAAATGATTTCCTCTAAGAAATCATCTAATAGCTCTTCTTTATGAAAAGGAGCCGCAAAATCATGAAGTTCGGCAAGTCCTTGATGTACTGGACACATTTTTGATTTTGTTTATACCGGACTTCCAATGACCATCCTTGTAAAGATAACGTCCAAGCAGTTATTCTGCTGTTTGACATATTAACATCCCTTATTTTATCACTTTGTAAATATTGTAGAGGTTGATGTGCCGTTTCAATAATGATTTTCCCACCCTGAATGTAACTTTTAAAGTATTGCAGGGCCCAGACTTTGGCTAATAATGCTTTCTCACTAAATTTTACCTCTACAGGTGACAGGGACTTAATTGCACATGCGATAAGTTTACTCAAATTGTCTTGCTTTTGACATAGTACCGCGATGAGTTTACTCAAATTGTCTTGCTTTTGACATAGTACCGCACTGATACTGAGGTTTGTAAAACCAGTTTCCAGATAAAATGGTTTACCCCCCTCTGGATATGTCAAACATGGGGCTTGGGTGAGTTTTCTTTTAAGCTCAAAAATTGATTATTATATCAATAAGTGATAAAGAATTGAATAATCAATATATTGATAAACAATAAATTCATGAAAAAAAATATTATATAAAAAAACAGAAAAAATATAAAAAAAAAAGAAAAAATATTTTAAAAAGAAAAAAGAAAACTAAAGCAACATCCCATCCGTATAATGAACAGTGAAAAAGTCAGAGCAAAGTTAACTCCAGAGGGGAAAATTTGAATTGCAGTAGAAAAGAGTTGTGACACCAATCTTCCCAAAAATCAAACATGTATTCAGGTCAACACCCAAAGTGTAAGGTATCCTTCTTACCAAAAAGCCATGACTGCTGATAACAGTCTCACCCAGCACAGGGAATTAACGGTCTCCCCAAAACTGTCAGGGAGATGAGCGTAGTAAAATATCAAGCAGGATCTGGAGCCAGAAGGGATGTCAGCCAAGCAAGTCTTTTAACAGGGATGCAGGAGAGCGTCTCTGTGTGTTGACTAAGGCAAAGGCAGAGATTCTCTGGGCTGGACGGCTTAAGTAGGCAGGACTGACGAGCAGGATATCATCAACAGCTGAATACTTGTGGAGAGATAGGAGCTGGCAATTAGCCGACAGCTGAGCGGCCAGCTCAGAGAAGGAAGGGCTGAGCCCAGCCCTGACCATTGATTCGGATCAGGGTCAGCATTTTACAAGTGTGGTAATGTCTAAAATGTGGAAAAACTTGGGTGTTAAAAGGAAATTGCACATTGCCTATTGCCTAGCATCTAGTGGATCAGTAGAGCTCTATACCCAGTCTATTGTCAACGTCCTTAAGAAATTTGTTAAAGAATCAGGTAAAGACTGGGACGTGAAGTTGCCTTTAGTGCTCATGGCTATCAGAGCTACACCAAGTGCTGCTACTAAGATGTCACCCTTTGAATTGATGACCAACAGGAAAATGGTACTTCCACAACATCTGTTGTATTGCACATCAGATCATAACCTGATCAATGCAGCCACGACACATCAGTACGTGGAAAACCTTTGTCAGAATCTTCAACACACTTTTGCTTTTGCACAGAAGAATCTCGAGAAAGCAGCAGTAAGTGATAAAATGTATTACAATCTCAAAACCACTAAGGAGTATGAAACAGGTGATAAAGTGTATCTGTACAATTTTGCTTGAGATCAAGTAAAAGAAAAGAAGTTTCTTCCATCATGGAAAGGTCCGTACAATATCATTGACAAGATCTCACCTGTGGTTTACAAAATAAGAATTGTTAAAAATAATGGTTTTGTGGAAAAATGGGTTCATGTCAATCAATTGCGTGCTTGTCATCCTAGGTCTCAACTGAGAATGCTGAAAGATAATGTAGAAGAAGAGATTTAATAAGTATCTCAAGAGAATGTGGATGTAATGATTTGACATTGTGATAATTCTCTATCAACTTACAGATCTTCATATCTTGAGCTTCTACGTATTATTATTGATCCTGCCAATTATAGCTGAATACCATAATCATGAACATCATTGATAAATTTTAGCTATCTGAAGGATAAAGAACCAGTCACTATATCATATATATAGCATAGCTAGAAAATGTAAATATCAATTGATAAGAATATGTAATCATACCATTTGTTTTCTTAAATAGAAAAAGATTGACACTCCAAACCAGATCGTTGATTGGTAAAGAAGGTGATGACTACCAAAGACACAGCAATCGTGTGGATGGTGTTAATCCTTGGCGCCCAGTTCCGGACTGAACCTGTCATCAAACCGGGCCCTTCATCAAGAGTCATGTTGCAAGACACTCCAGGATTCTTCTTAACGGAAAGGAAGATTTGGTCTCAGAAGATATTTGTGAGTTTGGATCCATTGTGAAGAATTATAATATATCCAATTTTCAGCTTGCGGAGATGCAAGAATGGTATATTGCACATGTAAACAAAGCTCAAATTAGCGTGCAAGATATTTTAGAACTTACAAGGAAACCATTTATTATCCAACCCATGTCTAAACATGAGCGACCGAAGAGATTCCTCGGTTTCTTGATTTCCAGCATTGTCTTCACTACGCTCCGAATGGTCGTTTCCACCGCCACTTCAGCAGTCAATTCTGTTTCCATAAGGACCTTACATGCTGAAGTAGGACATTTAAGGGAACATATTGAACCTCTGTATCAGGAAATCGAAATTCAAAAGACTAGCATGGAGAAATTGGTGAATATAGTTAACAACATTATAGTTACTACAAACTTACACTCTGAATTGATTTCACATTCTACAGGATTACATGAAAGTCATAAACTATTTAAATATAAACTCTTATTTTAAAAAGATCTAATAATGTTCCATACACTGATATTTTTAGACGAAGTACAAAATGGTATGAATGAGTTATTAAATAACAAATATTTATAACTTTTAAATTGCACCTTTTTGCAAAATGGTAAAAATTGAATAGACACAAAAGTGTAAATATCTCTCAAAAAATTTCTCTAAAAATCTGAAGGTTTTCCCCATACATCTTTCAGAATTTGTGAAAGACCACAAAACCATATATTTTCTGAAACATATGACCTCTAGAAAAAAAAGAAGCTGCTACTGATTTTTTAGATCCCGCGGTATTTGCACAAATGTTTATCGAACCAATATATTGGCAAAAAATACACTAAAACCATTATTAGCAGACAAAAACACGGCTAATTTTACAAAATTCCTGCTAAATCCCTACTAGGGATGAGCCGAACACCCCCCAGAACCTGCGAACGGACCGAAAATTCGCATGAACGTTAGAACCCCATTGACGTCTATGGGACTCGAAAGTTCGAAATCAAAAATGTTAATTTTAAAGGCTAATTTGCATGGTATTGTCCTAAAAAGGGTTTGGGGACCCGGGTCCTGCCCCAGGGAACATGTATCAATGCATAAAAAACTTTTAAAAACTGACGTTTTTTCGGGAGCATTGATTTTAATGATGCTTAAAGTAAAAAAAAAGTGAAATATTCCTTTAAATATCATACCTGTGGGGTGCCCATAATATGCCTGTAAAGTGGTGCGTGTTTCCTGTGCTTAGAACAGTCCCTGCACAAAATGTCATTTTTAAAGGAAAAAAAGTCATTTAAAACTGCTTGCAGCTTTAACCACTTACCAACCGGCCCATAGCCGAATGACAACTGCAGGGCAGTTGGATAACTCTGGGAGGGCGTACTATGACGTTCTCCCAGAATTCCCCTCTCGCGCGCTCCCTGGGGCACGCACCCGAACACATCCGTGACCACCGGGTCCAGAGGACCCGGCGCATCACGGATCCCGGTAAATGCCCGCTGATCGCGGCCGTTTACCATGTGATCGCGCCGACAAATGACGGCGCGATCACATGTAAACAGATGACGCCGGTTCCTTTCCTCCCCTCCTGTGTACCGATCGGTACACTGTGAGCGGGGAGGGGGATGGATGGATGTCTGCAGCGCTGTGGGCTGTATGTGTAGTGCCCACAGCGCTGCACAGAGACATCCAGCCATCCATCCATCCATGCTCAGCCATCCCTCACTACTATGCAATGCTGTGCAATACTCTGCAATACCCCCACAATACTCTGCAATGCTGTGCAATACTCTGCAATACCCCCACAATACTCTGCAATGCTGTGCAATACTCTGCAATACCCCCACAATACTCTGCAATGCTGTGCAATACTCTGCAATACCCCCACAATACTCTGCAATGCCCCCGCCATACTCTGCCATGCCCCCGCCATACCCCGCAATACCCCGCCATACTCCGCAATACCCCGCCATACTCCGCAATACCCCGCCATACTCCGCAATACCCCGCCATACTCCGCAATACCCCACCATACTCCGCAATACCCCACCATACCCTGCCATGCTGAGCCATACTCGGCTGTACTCGACCTCTGTATGTGGCCAGGCTGTGGAAGTCTCACACATGTGGTATCGCCGTACTCAGGAGGAGTAGGAGAATCTATTTTGGGGTGTCATTTTTGGTATGTACATGTTATGTGGTAGAAATATTGTATAAATGGACAACTTTGTGTTAAAAAAAAAAAAAGCGTTTTAACCACTTCCCGCCCGCCGGCCGTCATACAACGTCCTTGACTTTGTGCGGAGATATCTGAATGATGGTTGCAGCTACAGGCATCATTCAGATATCAGCTTTTTCAGCTGGCGATTCCCTACACCATGAGAATGATCATAGCAGCTGTTCCACTGCTTGATCGTTCTTACGGGAGGCGAGAGGGGATGTCCCCCCCTCCCGCGCTTCTACCGACTCACCGCTACGATCGAAGTCAGGATCGTTTTTTTTTTTTTTTATTTCAGGCTTCCCAGCCTAGAGGTGAGATGTGGGGTCTTATTGACCCCATATCTCACTGTAAAGAGGACCTGTCATGCCATATTCCTATTACAAGGATGTTTATATTCCTTGTAATAGGAATAAAAGTGGTCAAAAATGTTTTTTTTGGAAAAAAGCATCAAACTAAAATAAATAAAGTAAAATGAACAATAAAAAAAAAAAAAAAAAAAAAAAATTAAAGCGCCCCTGTCCCTGTGTGCTCGCATGCAGAAGCGAAAGCATACGTAAGTCCCGCCCACATATGAAAACGGTGTTCAAACCACACATGTGAGGTATCACTGCGATCGGTAGAGCGAGAGTAATAATTTTGGCCCTAGACCTCCTCTGTAACTCAAAACATGTAACCAGTAAAAAATTTTAAAGCGTCGCCTATGGGGATTTTTGAGTAGCAAAGTTTGGCGCCATTCCACAAGCGCGTGCAATTTTGAAAGGTGACATGTTGGGTATCTATTTACTCGGCGTAACTTCATCTTTCACATTATGCAAAAACATTTTGTAAAGCACAAAACAGTTTTTTTCCCAAAAAAAACGCATTAAAAAAATTGCTGCGCAAAATTACGTGCGAGATAAAAAGTTGCAACGACCGCCATTGTATTCTCTAGAGTCTTTGCTAAAAAAACATATATAATGTTTTGGGGTTCTATGTAATTTTCTAGCTAATAAATGATGATTTTTACATGTAGGAGAGAAATGTCAGAATTGGCCTGTGTGCTCCAGAACGCCTGATGGTGCTCCCTGCATGTTGGGTCTCTGTATGTGGTCACGCTGTGTAAAAGTCTCACACATGTGGTATCGCTGTACTCGGGAGTAATAGCAGAATGTGTTTTGGGGTGTAATTTGTGGTATGCATATGTGGTGTGTGAGAAATAACCTGCTAATATGACAATTTTGTGGGAAAAAAAAAGTAAAAAAAAAACCTTGATTTTGCAAAGAATTGTGGGAAAAAATGACAACTTCAAAAAACTCACCATGCATCTTTCTAAATACCTTGGAATGTCTTCTTTCCAAAAAGGGGTCATTTGGGGGGTATTTGTACTTTTCTGGAATGTTAGGGTCTCAAGAAATTAGATAGGCCGTCCGTACTTCAGGTGTGATCAATTTTCAGATATTCGCACCATAGCTTTTGGACTCTATAACTTTCACAAAGACCAAATAATATCCACCGATTTGGGTTAATTTTACCAAAGATATGTAGCGGTATAAATTTTGGCCAAAATATATGAAGAAAAATTACTAATTTGCAAAATATTATAACAGAAATGAAGAAAAATGTATTTTTTTACAGATTTTTCGGTCTTTTTTCTTTTACGGCGCAAAAAATAAAGAACCCAGCGGTGATTAAATACCACCAAAAAAAAGCTCTATTTGTGTGAAAAAAAGGACAAAAATTTCATATAGATACAGTGTTGCATGACTGAGTAATTGTCATTCAAAATGTGAGAGCACCAAAAGCTGAAAATTGGTCTGGTTAGGAAGGGGGTTTAAGTGCCCAGTTGTCAAGTGGTTAATGTAATGTCAGATCCTGGCAATATAGATGAAAATCAGTGAGACAAATGGCATGGGTACCCCCAAGTCCATTACCAGGTCCTTTGGGTCTTGTATGGATATTAAGGGCCAGTAGCTCAATTGCATACTGTGCAAGCTCTGGCCAGTGATCCATCCTCAAGACCCAGTAACCCAGAGGATTTTCGGTGGGAAAGCTGTCCAAGTCAAATCTTGCCCCTAGGTATTCCTGCACCATGTAAAACAGACGCTGGCGATGGTTGCTGGAATCAATCATACCTTGGGGCTGAGGACTAAAAAATTGCCTGAAAGCATCGGTCAGACAGCCACCTTCTCCACCGCTCCTTCTTTGACTGACCGAAGCCTCAGCAACACGTTGTCCAGAAACAGGAGATTGCAACCTCCCAGTCTCTGGGAACGCATTGCACAGACCTTTCTGCAAGGCCTCCCGAAGATGTTTCATCTTCGGCTTCCTCTGAGATGGCAAGATAAGGTCTGCAACCTTACCCTTGTAACGTGGATCAAGGAGGGTTGCCAGCCAGTAATGATCCCCCTCCTTGATACCACGAATACCAGGATTCTTCCGCAGCTTTGCAGGATCAGGGAGGCCATGCAGCATAGGTTTGCTGAAGCATGCAGTCCAGAGTCCTCTGGGTCACCAAGGACGACATGATCCGCAGCCACCTCCTCCCAGTCACGTACAAGTCCATGTGTTTCTTGGGACTGTAAATGATCCCTTAAAGACTGCTGCTGATGCTGAGTGCCAGGCTCCACCTCCATACTGACACAATCTTCCTCCTCCTCTTCCTCCTCTTCCTGTGTGATCGGCGGGCACGCAGGAACACCGTCTGGAAAAAGGGGGCCTTGAGAGCTAAGGAAGTCCTCCTCTTCCTGCCTCTGTTCTGCCTCAAGTGCCCTGTCCATTATTCTACGCAGCATGTGCTCCAACAGGTGGACAAAAGGGACAGTGTCACTGATGCATGCACTGTCACTGCTCACCATCCTCGTGGCCTCCTCAAATGGTGACAGGACAGTGCATGCATCCCTGATCATGGCCCACTGGCGTGGGGAAAAAAAACAAGCTCCCCTGACCCTGTCCTGGTGCCATAGTCGCACAGGTACTCATTGATGGCTCTCTGCTGCGTGTGCAGCCTCTGCAGCATGGCCAACGTTGAGTTCCACCTGGTGGGCATGTCACAGATTAGGCGGTTCTTGGGCAGGTTAAATTCCTTTTGGAGGTCTGCCAGCCGAGCACTGGCATTATATGACCGGCGGAAATGCACACAGACTTTCCTGGCCTGCCTCAGGACATCCTGTAAGCCTGGGTACCTGCGCAAGAACCGCTGCACCACCAAGTTAAGGACGTGAGCCAAACAGGTCACATGGGTCATGGGCGGAGAGGAGGTTGGTGCCATTGTCACAAACCACCATTCCTACCTTAAGTTGGCATGGCGTCAACCACCTCTGAACCTGCCCCTGCAGAGCTGACAGAACCTCTGCCCCAGTGTGGCTCCTGTCCCCCAAGCACACCAGCTCAAGCATCGCATGGCATCTTTTGGCCTGCATACTTGAGTAGCCCCTTGAATGCCTACGGAGCACCGCTGGTTCCGAGGACAAAGCACAGGAAGAGGCCATAGAGGAAGAAGAAGAGGAGGGGGTGGAGGAGAGATGTGTGTCAGAATCATTAGTAGTGTGCATTTTGGAGGCGTGGTGGCGGAACAACCTCCAACACTACTGCACCTTGTCCTGCATCCTTCCCAGCTGCCAGCAGAGTCACCCAATGCTCCGTGAAACTTAGGTAACGTCCCTGTCCATGCCTGCTGGACCAAGAGTCAGCGGTAATATGCACCTTACCGCTGACCGCCCTGTCCAGTGAGGCATGGACATTGCCTTCCACATGCCAGTAGAGAGCCGGAATCGCCTTCCTTGAGAAAAAGTGGTGTTTGGGTATCTACCACTTAGGAATTGCACATTCCACAAACTCACGGAAGGGGGCAGAGTCTACCAACTGAAAAGGTAGCAGTTGAAGTGCTAGCAATTTTGCCAAGCTAGCATTCAACCGCTGGGCATGTGCATGGCTGGGAGCGAACTTCTTTTGGCAGTGCAGCAGCTGGGGCATGGAAATTTGCCTGGTACAATCTGACGTCAGTGTACCGAAAGCAGATTGCACACAAGTACTTGGCTGTGACACACCTAATTCTACACCTTCATTCCTCTCAGTGTAGGTCTCAGAGAGGACTGAAGGTATAGTGGGGTTGGAGATCTCAGCTGATGAGGAGCAAGGAGAGGTCCTCTTTGTTCTTTTTAATGTGGGTCTTTTAGATACGCTTGCCAACGAACTGCATGGCAGGTCAACATATGTCTGGTCAAGCATGTGGTGCCCAAGCGGGAGATATTTTGGCCACGCGAGATACGCTTGAGGCATATGTTGCAAATAGCAGCGGTGCGATCTGATGCACTCGTCTCAAAAAAGAATAACGCGCAGAGACAGCAGTGCCCTGCACATGCGGAGCTTTGCGGTGTGATGCAGTCAGTGTGCTGCCCTTAGGCTAGCCCCTGGAGGGCATCCTGCTTCGTTGGTGATGTGCCTCCTCCTCCTCCTCCCTCCTATCAGGCACCCACGTTGAGTCAGTGACCTCATCATCCCCTCCCTCCTCATCACTGGAGCAAACCTGGCAGTATGCTGCAGCAGGGGGAGCATGATTACTGTCCTTCTTGGGCACCCCCTCTGTCCGTGCTCACGTTACTGCCTTCATCTAGTTCAATATCATCATCAGAGCCTTCTAAACGCTGGGCATCCTCCTGGAGCATGTACCCAACACTGTGGTCAAACAGTTTCGAGGGACTCCTCAGGAGGACATGGTGAGGCTAGGGAAGGAGTCACTGATGCCATTGAGCCGAGGGAAGAGGCCACTTTGGCAGCTGCTTTGCCAGACAAAGTACCCTGAGCATGGGTGAGAGAGGATGAGGAGGATGAGGAGGGCTTGGTCATCCACTCGACCAAGTCTTCCGCATGTTGCGGCTCAACACGGCCAGCTGCTGAAATAAAGGCCAAGCGTGTCCCACGGCCATGTGCTGATGAGGATGCACCATCTCCACGACCAACACTGTTGCCTCTAGAAACAGAGCCTGCTTGCCCTCTTTTATTGGCTTGTGTCTGCCTCTCCTTGTTGGCCTTTCAGACATACTAATGGACTGCAGTGAGGTGTAGCTTAGGATATATACTGATACGGCAGCTAGCAAAATCAACTGCCTGCCTGTAGTATGAGAACACCACCAATCTTCTACAGGTAGCTTTAGATGAACACTGTGCAGAGGTCGCACTACACTAACTTGTAGCTTTAGCTGACCACTATGCAGAGGACGCACTACACTAATGTTAAAATAATGTAGCTGCCTGCGGTAGTGATAGGATCAGGAAAACACCACCAACCTTCTACAGGTAGCTTTAGCTGAACACTGTGAAGAGGACGCACTACACTAACGTTAAAATAATGTAGCTGCCTGCAGTAGTGATAGGATCAGGAAAACACCACCAGCCTTCTACAGGTAGCTTTAGCTGAACACTGTGCAGAGGTCGCACTACACTAACTTGTAGCTTTAGCTGAACACTGTGCAGAGTTCGCACTACACTAACGTGTAAATAATGTAGCTGCCTGCGGTAGTGATAGGATCAGGAAAACACCACCAACCTACTACAGGTAGCTTTAGCTGAACTCTGTGCAGCGGTCACACTACACTAATGTGTAAATAATGTAGCTGCCTGTGGTAGTGATAGGATCAGGAAAACACCACCAACCTTCTACAGGTAGCTTTAGCTAAACACTGTGCAGAGGTCGCACTACACTACCGTGTAAATAATATAGCTGCCTGTGGTAGTGATAGGATCAGGAAAACACCACAAACCTACTACAGGTAGCTTTAGCTGAACTCTGTGCAGCGGTCACACTACACTAATGTGTAAATAATGTAGCTGCCTGTGGTAGTGATAGGATCAGGAAAACACCACCAACCTTCTACAGGTAGCTTTAGCTAAACACTGTGCAGAGGTCGCACTACACTACCGTGTAAATAATATAGCTGCCTGTGGTAGTGATAGGATCAGGAAAACACCACAAACCTTCTACAGGTAGCTTTAGCTGAGCACTGTGAGGAGGACGCACTACACTAACGTTAAAATAATATAGCTGCCTGCGGTAATGATAGGATCAGGAAAACACCACCAACCTTCTACAGGTAGCTTTAGCTGAACACTGTTCAGAGGTCGCACTACACTAACTTGCAGCTTTAGCTGAACACTGTGAGGAGGACGCACTACACTAATTTGTAGCTTTAGCTGAACATTGTGAGGAGGACGCTCTACACTAACTTGTAGCTTTAACTGAACACTGTTCAGAGGACGCACTACACTAACTTGTAGCTTTAGTTGAACACTGTGCAGAGGTTGCACTACACTAACTTGTAGCTTTAGCTAAACACTGTGAGGAGGTCGCACTACACTAACGTGTAAATAATGTAGCCGCCTGTGGTAATGATAGGATCAAGAAAACACCACCAACTTTCTACAGGTAGCTTTAGCTGAACACTGTGAAGAGGACGCACTACACTAACATTAAAATAATGTAGCTGCCTGCAGTAGTGATAGGATCAGGAAAACACCACCAACCTTCTACAGGTAGCTTTAGCTGAACACTGTGAAGAGGACACACTACACTAACGTTAAAATAATGTAGCTGCCTGCGGTAGTAATTGGATCAGGAAAACACCACCAACCTTCTACAGGTAGCTTTAGCTGAACACTGTGCAGAGGTCGCACTACACTAACTTGTAGCTTTAGCTGAACACTGTGCAGAGGTCACACTACACTAACTTGTAGCTTTAGCTGAACACTGTGAGGAGGACGCACTACACTAACTTGTAGCTTTAGCTGAACACTGTGCACTACACTAACTTTTAGCTTTAGCTGAACACTGTTCAGAGGACGCACTACACTAACTTGTAGCTTTAGGTGAACATTGTGCAGAGGTCGCACTACACTAACTTGTAGCTTTAGGTGAAAACTGTGCAGAGGTCGCACTACATTAACTTGTAGCTTTAGCTGAACACTGTGCACTACATTAACTTGTAGCTTTAGCTGAACACTGTTCAGAGGACGCACTACACTAACTTGTAGCTTTAGCTGAACACTGTGCAGAGGTCGCACTACACTAACTTGTAGCTTTAACTGAACACTGTGAGGAGGATGCACTACACTAACTTGTAGCTTTAGCTGAACACTGTGCAGAGGTCACACTACACTAACTTGTAGCTTTAGCTGAACACTGTGAGGAGGACGCACTACACTAACTGTAAATAGTCTAGCTACCTGACTGGGGTACTAATAGGATCAGAAGAACACCAGCAATTTTCTTCAGGTAGCTGTAAATACTGTAACAACACAAGCCTGCCTGTCAGTAGGAAGATAATAACAGGAACGGATCTAGCTAAACTGAATACAGTGTATATATATATATATATATATATATATATATATATATATATATATATATATACACAACACCTGGGATGCCTAATCTATCTAACTTAAATCAAATGACACTGTCTCTCTGTCTCTGTCTCTCAACGCCGGAACACACACTACACAGGGCCGCCGTGTAGGCGGCCTTATATAGTGTGGGGCGTGTACTAAACCCCCTGAGCCATAATTGGCCAAAGCCACCCTGGCTTTGGCCAATTACAGCTCTCTCTACAGACGGCGCTGTGATTGGCCAAGCATGCGGGTCATAGTGCATGCTTGGCTAATCATCAGCCAGCAATGTGCCGCAGTGAATTATGGGCCGTGACGCGCCACACGAATTTGGCGTGAACGGCCCATATCGTTCGGAATTCGACGAACGATCGAACAGATGATGTTTGAGTCGAACATGGGTTTGACTCGAACACGAAGCTCATCCCTAATCCCTACTAAATATAAAAGCTTAACCTGTATGGAGTTAATAAATAACAACAAGTTTACATTTTTACATTACACCTTTTTGCAAAATTTTGAAAATCAAACGTACGCAAAAATGTAAATATCCACATTTTTCAAAAAACCTGAAGGTTTTCTTTTTTTATAGCTTTCAGAATTTGTAAAAGATCCACAAAACCACATATTTTCTGAAAGCATATGACCTCTAGAATAAAAATAAGGTGCTACTGATTTTTTAGACCCCACAGTATTTTTGCAAACCAATATATTCACAAAAAATACTTAAAACCATTATTAGCAGATAAAACACAGCTAATTTTACAAAATTCCTGCTAAATCCCTACTAAATATAAAAGCTGTATGGAGTTAATAAATAACAAATATTTGTACATTTTAAATTGCGCCTTTTTGCAAAATGGTATAAACCTAACATAAATTTCTCTAAAAAAAAGATTTTAATTTTTCACTTACAGCTTTAAGAATTTGAAAAGACCCCTCAAACTAAACATTTTCTAAAAGCACATGACCTGCAAAATAAAAAAAAGTGCTACTGATTTTTTTGGCCCCGCAATAATTGTGCAAATGTTCATCATATCGCTATTTTCACTAAAAATACACTAAAATCATTAATATTGCTCATAAGCACAATGTAACTTACTAAATTCCTGCTAAATAAGTACTAAAGCATCGTTCACATGTGGCATACTAAAGTGTACACCCATGGGGGGCATGTTTACCCACACAGGGATGCACAGGTGTTCCATGCAGTCCCATTTATGTCAGTAGGGATGCAACAGCTACATAGGCATAGCTGCTGTTCCCAATCTGACATCCGTGTGGGTGTGGGTACAAGACCCTGAACATAGGCAGTGTGAGCTCAGGGACATGCACGTGGACCTACATGGATGTAAAATTGGGAGCAACGGCTCTGTTCGTGCAGTTGCTACATCCCAAATGACATCAGTGGGACTGCCTGCACAGAGAGAACACCTGTGCATCCCTGTGTGTAGAACCCTGTGTGTAGAACTGGTGTAAAACTATCTCAAGGATGATCAGAAGAAATGGACAGCACCTGAGTTAAATATATGAGTGGCACAGAAAAGGGTCTGAATACTTAGGACCATGTGATATTTCAGTTTTTCTTTTTTAATAAATCTGCAAAAATGTCAACAATTTTGTTTTTTTTTCTGTCAATATGGGGTGCTGTGTGTACATTAATGAGGAAAAAAATGAACTTAAATGATTTTAGCAAATGGCTGCAATATAACAAAGAGTGAAAAATTTAAGGGGGTCTGAATACTTTCCGTTCCCACTGTATATATTAACAATAGGATGTGTTCTTTGGTTAATACTCTTATCTAAAAAAATCCATCAATTATAATCCAAGGTAAACAACAACATTCCTTTATCAGTGTGGATAAAAAGAGAGAAACATCCTTTAAAAAAAAAATAATAATAATAATAATATGACCACATCTTTTAACAAATATAATATTTCTTCTGACCTGTTTCTCAGATATGTCCAAGGTTGCCCACCTGAATACCATGGGAAACAAGGGGGGGGGATATGTCAGAACTATTGAGGTAAAAAATAATTAATTTCTAAGGCCTATACATATTATTTTATATATGGTTTCAAGGGCATTTGGGAAACCATCTTGTTCTGTTTGTTTGTTAGTTCATTGCTTGTGAATAAAGTCTCTTACGACAGATTTTTCCTTGTCAAAAGAAGTTTATTGAGTATACAATATTATAAAGATACGGGGGGGCGTGGTTTGCCTTGAGAGAAGATGGCTGCTTGATCCCTCAGCTCCTGCTCACCACAGCCTTTACATCAGCAAATACTAGAGACATCCAATATTTCCTGACTACCCACTATGGGAACTTCCTCCCGTGGAAATTCGCAGTCACGTTCCCGCTCCCCGAGAGAACTTACCGGCCGCACGAATCACACTATTCCGGAGATATTCCGCACCCAGAGGCCTAACATGGCGGCTCCTCTTCCCACCTCAAATCCTTCCCAGGAACTGACTGGTATTCTTCTCACCCCAACAATACCTCACAACTCACAAATAGAGAACGACAGCACTTCGCTCCGTCAACCGAGTCTAAGAGATCTCCAAGCTGTGGCAACTGACATTAAGGACACTCTCTTCTCCGCCATTTCGGACCTACGCCACGAACTACAAGCTATTTCAGGGAGAGTGCAGCGTGTCGAAGATGATGTGGCACTACAAGGCTCAGCAACAAAAGCGATTCAATATGCAGTGAACTCCCATACTATGCAACTTAGAGATCTTCAGCGACATGTTGAAGATCTCGACAATCGGGGCAGAAGACATAACCTTAGGGTGAGAGGCCTACCCGAGTCTGTGGAACAGGACCGTCTTCTCCAAGTTGTCACAGGCCTCTTCAACAAACTCCTAGATAGGCCTCATCACACTCCAGTGGCCATGGAGCGAATACACAGGGCGCTCCGTCCCAAGGGCAGAGAAGCAGACCCCCCACGGGATGTCATCTGCTTTGTGAATGATTACACAATCAAAGAAGAAATCCTCAAGAATACAAGAGAAAAACCGCGGCTGGTATATGAGGATCACCATATACAGATCTATCAAGATCTTTCAGCGATCACGCTGAGACATCGCAAAGACCTCCGACCCTTACTAGACGTCCTGCGAAACAATGGAATCCGCTACCGATGGAAGTTCCCGTTCGGCCTCTCTGCCTCCCATCAAGGCCGCTCTGCCCTACTAAGAGTACCAGAGGACCTCGAGGGATTCTGCCGCACCTTAGACATTCCGTTGGTGTCGGTCCCGCATTGGTATGAGGAATTCAACATCTTACCTCCCAACCGCCACTCTCCAGCAGAAGAACCGATGGATGCCCACAGCACCAGCTTCCGAAGACGCAGATCACCCTCACCGATCAGACCAAGCCCTTCAGGAGGATCCCGGCACCCGCCTCCCAGCCCCATGACAGCGCCTCTGCCTAGAAGAGCCCGCCATGATCATTAACACAGCTCTAGGCCCCTGCAATACAATTTCCTTCCCAGACACTACCGCGTACAGCCACTACTACACCTCTACCACCTTCTCCTTTTTACAGATTCCTGACCCTGTATCGACTACCTCTCCTGCATTTACCGACACTCTGCATTGGAATGACCGCCTCACCAGACTGCTGTACAGTATCACCCGAGACCCGACCTTCCCTCCCGCACGGATCCTTCCCAAATACGCATTGTCTGCCTCTGTTGGGGCCTACAAAAGATTAAGGACATTTGACAGACACTGAACTGAGACGCTTTACCATGTCCCCCTTTGTTGCTCATCTTCCTTGAGAGACCGCCAGTCCGGGGCGACTGCAGATTCCGTTCCTCACCACAGCCCGTT
This sequence comes from Lithobates clamitans, assembly GCA_037952925.1. NCBI lineage: Eukaryota > Metazoa > Chordata > Amphibia > Anura > Ranidae > Lithobates > Lithobates clamitans. Next base: position 11,715,411 of record JBBGZY010000076.1, on the reverse strand, counting down.
TAAGCCCCATGACACATACCTCCGGTACTCATCAAAAGATTCTGGCACACACTGTTATTCTGCTTCGAGTCCGGGACCTACGACAAGGACTCTGCAGAAATTAACCAGTGCAACTGTTCTGTACAACTGAGCACAAACCGAAGGGTAACATATTAGATGTTAGAAGTTTATGTTAGAAGTTTTAAGTTATAAGTGGTTACTGCCTCCTGTTTCAGGAAGACACAATTACACTTCACCACATATTGACGTTATAACAAACACACATCTCAGGCACAATCATTAACCAAACTTTTTCAAGGCACCTCATAGTTCCTTAACCCACAACACACTCTCTGCAGTTTAGCTCTCTACTACCATCTACTGGCCATTAGGCCACAATGCTTGTACTATGCTAAACCCTATACCCCACTACACCCCTTACGCAACCACAGACAAAACTCAATACAGAATATGGCATACACTCCTAACCCTTACCAGCAGATTGAGTGCAACAAGATATGATATTTATCACTATCACTATCATAATCGGTTCCTCTCCTCCGTGAATAGGCTCACATAACAGCAGGGAATGGATCCACCCTCGCTATGCTGCTTGTACCTGAAACCGCCACATATACATATGCTCCTGTCATAAGCACATGAGAACACACACTGATAACACAAGAGATGATGAGGATTTCTTACATAATCCTAATACCAAACCCAATCTTCTACAATGACGACTCTTCAACGAATGGGCTCTTGCCTGCCACCTACTGGCTTTGAACAATCCCTCTCCACAATTGTAAAACCTCATTTACTATCGTAGACCGATACAAACAAGACTGACAACACCACCAACACGCCACATAACATTTATCTATAGCCTACAAAACACCAGAGGAATACACTCAAAATGGTACTCAACAAACCCCGTCAACCCTTTACGGATCTACACACATGAACAATTTCTAGATTATTATAGTTCTGTAATATTGTTTTAGCATGGGCTTACTTCCTCTGCCTACATACACGCATCAAACGGAATAAGCTAGTTATGTTGTCTTTTGACTACCATTCTACTCAAACATAGTTATGTTACTAAACGAGAGTGTCACCACATATACTATGTTGCCTTGCTTACTCAGACTTAGGCAAGCCTACTATATTGATCAGATATCTAGTAATAGATGTTTATTTGATAATGAAACAATGTTTTTTAAGGTTTTCTCTCTTTGTGTCTTTTCCCCCTCTCCGATAAGACTGCACTCATAAATACCCTCCGCAAATTCATCCGCCCCCATTCAATCTAAAGTATACATATACACCGATATAAGAAACTATCTGAAAATCGCGCCAACAATACTTACTCATTTTCCTATCTCCCCAGTGACCTCATTCTTCCTAATTTCCCAACATAAGTTCCACATACTTGTCTCTCCCGCTCACCACATATATAAAATAAGGCTGATGGTGGGCTGGACTGCTCTGACAGATTTTTTTTTTCCACCAATAGTAGACATCTCTTGATAGATAAACCAACTCCCACACAGTGGTCAAGCGAATCTTAAACAGCACATCACACATACAAATCTTCACACACCACTGACCTTATCCGGTTAGTAAATTATTGTGTCCCTTGTCACTGATTTCGGTGATTGAGGACACACTTATTACCGGCATTGCTCACCCTCCCGAACCCCTGTCTCCTGGCCCTCCCTACCAGCACGCACATATCTCTCAACCCATCCTATTACTTCCTCCAGAGCAACAAGTACTACCCTCCTAAATACTCTCACACACCACTACAATGACGAATCCGTCCACAAACACCCATAGCACCAACCTCAAACTTATATCACTAAACATAAAAGGCCTCAACATACCAGAAAAACGCTCCAAACTACTCCTCACAATGCACCAAAACAAAGCTGATATCGTTTTCCTTCAAGAAACACACTTTAGATCCGACTCTACTCCAAAATTACAAAATCACCGATACCCCACGGTATACCACGCTACCAACCCGTTACACAAAACAAAAGGAGTCTCCATACTTATCGCCAAATCCTGCCCCATTCAAATCACGGAGTCTCTAATAGATGAGAACGGCAGATACCTCTTTCTTAAAGGCTCCCTCCTCAATAGGAAGTTCACCTTAGCGAACATATACGCCCCAAATTGTGGTCAGGTTCCTTTCTTTCGAAAAATCACAGAGACACTTACTACATTTCAAGAAGGTACCCTCATCCTGGGGGGAGACTTCAATATTCCACTCAACCCGATCCACGACACATCCACCGGCTCCTCCTCCCTCCCGTATTCGGCCCTTAAGACGATTAAATCTTTGCTCAATCAACTATTACTGCATGACTCATGGCGTACCCTGAACCCAAACGTTAAAGACTTCACATTTTATTCTGCCCCCCACGACAAATATTCAAGAATAGACTACATCTTTCTAACACAAAAAGACTTATCTCTAATCCACCGCGCCTCAATTGACCCAATGCTCCTCTCCGACCATCACCCCACTTCTCTCACACTTCAAATCCCAAACACGACACCTCGCTCACAAACATGGAAACTAGACCCATCACTACTGAATGACCCTTCCATCATGACTGAGGTCGAATCAAACCTCAAGCATTTCTTTCAAGAGAATGTCTCATCGGACATGTCCCCACTTACTGTTTGGGAAACACACAAATGTGTAATCAGGGGCATTTTAATCGCAGCGGCGGCTAAACGCAACCGAACACGTAGAAAACAATACTCAGATCTCATTAATAAAATCCATCGACTAGAAAATGCTCATAAACACACCCAAGCCCTCTCCACTATGACAGAACTACTTCAAGCTAGAAAGGATCTATTAGACATACTAGACACCCAAATCCGACGTAAATATATCCTTTCCAAAAAAACGTTCTATGAACACGGCAATAAAGCCAGCAAAATGTTAGCCCGGGCCTTACAAGTGACAAGAGCTCACACAACGATTCACTCCATCACTGATCCCAAGGGAAACAAACTTACCAAAACCCCAGATATAGCACAACAGTTTGTACACTACTATAGTAAACTATATAATCTCCACCCCTCTAACTCTTCCGCTGACAAAAACAAACGAACGGGAATGATAACAGACTTTCTACGACAATATGGCCCCACCCCTATCTCGGATTCAACTGCTCAAGATCTAGCATCTCCCCTCACCACAGAAGAAGTAGACCTAGCTTTGAAACAATTAAACTCAGGTAAATGCCCCGGCCCCGACGGCTTGACAGTAGGATATTACAAAACTTATGCAGAAATACTCACCCCCTTCTTCCTAAAAGCCTTCAATTCCTTCGCAACCCCTAAGACACCGCCTCGAGACCTTTTAACTGCTCATATAGCGGTAATCCCAAAGCCGAACAAAGACCCTTCCCTTGTCACCAACTACAGACCTATCTCGCTTCTCAATGTGGACCTGAAATGGTATGCAAAAACTTTAGCCAACCGTATCTTACCACTTTTACCCCAACTTATAGCTCTAGACCAAGTCGGCTTCGTTCCAGGAAGAGAAGCAAGAGATAATACTCTAAAAGCTCTTAATATCCATCACTGGCTCACGTCCAACCGCTCTGGCGGATTTATGCTTTCTCTCGACGCGGAGAAGGCGTTTGACAGGGTGGCCTGGGACTATATGTTAGAAACCCTACGGATGATCGGTCTTCCCCCAATGATGCTTAATTTCATTTCAGCCCTCTACTCAATACCTACTGCCAAGGTCCAAGTAAACGGCCACCTGTCGGACGCCTTCTCCGTGTCGAATGGAACCCGCCAGGGTTGCCCACTCTCCCCCTTAATTTTTATCCTTTCCCTAGAACCTTTCCTGCGACGTCTGAGAGCCAATCAAGACATCAAGGGAATTACCATCAAAAAACGCACATACAAAGTAGCTGCCTTTGCAGACGACATACTCCTATTTCTCACCGACCCCCTCACGACGATACCCAACCTACTCAAAGACTTTAACACTTTTCATACCCTCTCCAACCTTCAAATAAATTACTCGAAATCGACAGCCCTGAATATTACCATCGACCCTAAGATATGCCGCCAATGCCAACTCAACTACCCGTTCTCGTGGAATGATAAAGCAATTCAATACCTAGGCATTCTATTACTGACCTCCTTGAACGACCTATACACCCTAAATCATGCAGCAATCTTACAAAAAATACAATTAGACTTAAAAAAATGGTCCTCGGGACTGTTTTCCTGGTTCGGCAGGGCCGCAATAATCAAAATGAATATCTTACCCCGACTTCTATATATTTTGCAAACTATTCCCATTAAGCTCCCGAAGACATTCTTCTCCACTTATCAAAAAACATGCACGTCATTTATATGGGCCAAACTACGACCGAGATTAAGCTTCCAGAGACTGACTGCCCCCAAAATTATAGGAGGCATTGGCCTTCCCAATCTACGCAAATACCAGCAAGCGAGCCATCTTACAAGAATAATTGACTGGAACATACACTCTACACATAAAGACTGGATTCACATAGAGCAATCATTCTCAGATCTCCCTCTATCTCATCTCCCCTGGATCTCCAACTCCAAGATCTCTCCTGAACCCAAACGTCACCCATTAATTAACCCCACACTAGCCACCTTCCACACGACTTGTAAATTACATAAAATCTCCTCACTTAAGGGCCCATTGACCCCATTACGGATGAACCCAGACTTTCTGCCGGGAATGCACTCCACCTTCTTAGCAGATCGCTGGCCTCACCCTACTGTAAAAGCTAAACATTTTTTCGATGGAAATCAATTCTTGTCCCAAACAGCGCTAGCTTCAAAAATGAACTTGAACTCTTTCCCGTTCTGGACGTACGTCCAACTGAGACACTTCTTTGACAAACCTAAACCTAAACCGGACTGGTCCAGACCTACCACCACATTTGAAAACTTATGCGAAAGTGAAGACCCCCAAAAACATCTGATATCCCAGACATATGCACTCCTATTCACAACCCATACACCGTCGAAACACTGGACTACCAGACAATGGGAACAGGACCTCTCAATAAATCTCACCGACACAGAATGGGAAAAAATATATACCTTGGCCCACAAAGGATCAATTAATGTGCAAGTACAGGAAAATGCCTTTAAAATAGTATCAAGATGGTACAGATCACCACTGACATTACATCATATTGACCCGTCAATTACCCAAACATGTTGGAGATGCAAATCTGAAATTGGATCGTTCCTACATGTCTGGTGGTCCTGCACGAAAATTCAACCCTTTTGGGTAGAAGTGCACAAACTAATCAGCAAGATAACAACTTACACGCTAGACTTCAACCCTGCAACACTCCTGCTCCATCACTCCAAATTGCCACTGTCAACCTACCTCCGATCTCTGGCCATGCACATGGTGAACGCAGCTAAGCTTTGTATCCCTCTCAAATGGCGCTCCACAGACCAACCATCCATCACAGACTGGTTCACACGCATACAAAAAATGATGGTCATGGAAGACCTTATACATCAGGCCAAAGAAACACAACCTAAGTTCATCAAAACATGGACATGCTGGATTCACTTCACCACCACTGACGAATACAAAAAATATTTTACATAACACCACGGTCTTCGTGATAAAGACTAACATAACGCTTATTTCCTTACCCTGGATAAATACTGTTCCTTTCACTTCCCCCTCTGTTATTGAAGATTCCCCATACCCCCAAAATCAAACCGACAATTACAAGAATATTACTCTCTGCTGACAATACTTACGTATTTTTTTTAAGTATAATTTTCCCCCTCACTATATGATCTGATATTACAATTTAAATATAATGATTTACTTTTCTTGCTCAAGTGTTCAGCGGCTGCGTCCGCAACAGCATACAGAACTGTATTTTACTTTTACTTACTCTTGTACTTTTCTCTCCCTTCTCTGTATTTGTTATTGTTACTTTTGTGTAAAAACCAATAAAAACATTTAACAAAAAAAAAAAAAAATAAAGATACATAAAGTAAGTTTACAAGGATCTATAAAGTAAGCTCATTGTTTTACAGTAGGGTTTATATAGGTAAATATCATGAAATTTCAAATATTAAACATTGGGTTCACGTAAACCTAAATTAAAGATATATATCATTTCCTTAGTTACTTTTGTAGGTATTTAAATGATTTATACCTACTATACATATTGTTTACAAGTAGAGTGTATATAGGTCAAATAAATTCTGATAATGAGCTTTAATCGTAAGGTGGAGAAAAGGAAAGAGAAAGAAGAAAAAGGGTTGAAAGGTAGAGGTATGGTCCACAAGGTTGTCCCGCTTGTCAGTTTATTATTCTTTTTAGTTCTCTTTGAAGCCTTAGAATGGGTGTCTCTGTAAGTCATTTAATCTGTTACCATGGCAACAGGACAGAGTCATTGAAGTTTGACAGGAACTGTTGTTTTATCCAAGGGTGCCAAAGTTTTTCAAATTTTGGAATTTGATTTTGTTCGATGGCTACCATCTTAGCATGGGACATTGTATTATTCATTCTGTGAATTGTTTCTGCTAGTACCAATGTAGGAGATTTCCATGCTTTGGCCACTGTTTGTTTTGCAGCCGTTATTAGTTGGATCATAAGTTTGAATTGAGAGAGTGTTAACCATTCCGGTTTTAGATTAAGTAAAGTTAAATATGGATCTGGTTGTATTATTTTTTTAAATATTTTAGATGCAATCACGAAGACTTCCTTCCAGAAGGTTTGGATTACTGGGCACGTCCACCATATGTGTAAATATGTGCCTATTTCTGGGCCTTACGACAGATTTTTAATCACTTCAGCCACGGAAGATTTTACCTCCTTAATGACCAGAGCATTTTTTGTGATACAGCACTGCGTCGGTTTAACTGCCAATTGCACGGTCGTGCGATGTTGTACCCAAACAAAATTGACGTCCTTTTTTTCCCACAAATAGAGCTTTCTTTTGGTGGTATTTGATCACCTCTGTGGTTTTTATTTTTTGCGCTTTAACCACTTAAGGACCAAGCCTCTTTTTGAGATTTGTTATTTACAAGTTAAGAACAGTTTTTTTTTTTGCTAGAAAATTACTTAGAACCCTCAAACATTATACATTTTTTTTCTAACACCCTAGAGAATAAAATGGCAGTCGTTGCAATACTTTCTGTCACACCGTATTTGCGCAGCGGTCTTACAAGCGCACTTACAAAATACACTTTTTTGAATTAAAAAATAAGACAACAGTAAAGTTAGCCCAATTTTTTTATATTACCAAAGATAATGTTACTCCGAGTAAATTGATACCCAACATGTTATGCTTCAAAATTGCGCCCACTCGTGAAATGGCGACAAACTTTTACCCTTAAAAATCCCCATATGCGACGTTTAAAAAATTCTACAGGTTACATGTTTTGAGTCACAGAGGAGGTCTAGGGCTATAATTATTGCTCTCACTCTACTGATCACGGGGATACCTCACATGTGTGGTGTGAACACTGCTTTCATATGCGGGCGCTACTCCCGTATGCGTTCGCTTCTGCACGAGAGCTCAGCGGGACGGGGTGCGTTTAAAAAAAAAAAATTCTTATTTATTTTACCTTTTTTATTTTTTATTTTTACACTTTTCTTAAAAAAAATTGTGTCACTTTTATTCCTATTACAAGGAATGTAAACATCCCTTGTAATAGAAAAAAAAGCATGACAGGACCTCTTAAATATGAGATCTGGGGTCAAAAAGACCTCAGATCTCATATTTACACTAAAATGCAATAAAAAAAAAATGTTGTCATGTTTTGACATTGCTTCTGCCCTGCAATGGTATGGAGACGGGTGGGGGCCATCTTCCCCTCACTCGTCTCTATACCCAGTATGTGAAAGGATCCGATCACCTCAGCCGCTGCCGACAGCTCCGGTAAGCGGCAGAGGGCACCTGAGCATGGCGGGAGGGGGGCCTTTCCCAACGCCAATAAAAGTGATCTCGTGGCGAATCCGCCGCAAAGACCACTTTTATCTGAAAGCAGACCGCCGGCCGAAGAAGAGGATACCAGGGGTTATGGCAGCTAGCTGCTGCCATAACAACAATATTCCTCTTCAATGTTAGGACGTATATCGGTGTGCGGCGGTCTGCAAGTGGTTAAACAAAAAAAGACCGACAATTTTGGAAAAAAGGCTATATTTTTTACTTTTTCTTCCTTTTTCCTTTTTCTTCCTCAATTTAGACCAATATATATTCTTCTACATATTTTTGGTAAAAAATCCCAATAAGCGTATACTGATTGGTTTGTGCAAAAGCTATAGCATGTACAAAATAGGGGATAGTTTTATGGCATTTTTATGATATTTTTTACTAGTAATGGCAGCGATCTGCGATTTTTATTGGGACTGCAACATTTCGGTGGACAGATCGGACACTTTTTACACTATTTTGGGACCACTGACATTTATACAGCGATCAGAGCTAAAAATAACCACTGATTACTGTATAAATGTCACTGGCAGGGAGGGGGTTAACACTAGGGGCGATCAAGGAGTTAACTGTATGTTCCCTCAGTATGTTCTAACTGTGAGGGGGGGTGGGCTCACTAGAACATGACAAAGATCACTGCTCCCAATCACTGGGAGCAGTAGATCCCTGTCATGTCACTAGGCAAAACAGGGAAATGCCTTGTTTACATAGGCATTTCCCCGTTCTGCCTCTCCTCGCCATGATCGCAGGCCACCAACAGACATCGAGTCTGTGGGACCCGCGGGCATGCTCCCGCGATGCGCGCCCACTAGCCTGGTTCAATGGAGGGACGTAGGGGTACGCCCATTTGCCCAGCCGTGCCATTGTGCCGACGTAAATTGGCTTGCGGTGGTCAGCAAGCGGTTAAAAACCTTATCACATATTCTCCTAGGTCATAAATTGTGAGAATCCTAGACAACCAGAGGAGATAAGGATTGGCCACGGGGTCTGAGTGTGATAATGTGATTGATGACTCATGTCTCAACTGAACAATGAATAGAGACTTAAAAAAATGTTTTCCTTTATTGAAAAAAGGAAAAGGGGGCTTATTTAAAAGTTGCTTTATGAACAAGTATTATTAATCACAAGTAATTATATTAACAATAATTTCTATTGTATTATTCTTACATTGTATGGGGCAATTATTTGCATACTTAATTGAATAATCTCACATACTTTGGTTTATGTACTTTTATAATATCCAACATATATTCAATATGTATTGTTTGACTGTATTCATTGAAACATATTAGTATGTGTATTATTAACCACTTCAGCCCCGGAAGATTTGCCTGCTTAATGACCAGGCCATTTTTTGCGATACAACACTGCGTAGTTTTAACTGACAATTGCGCGGTCGTGTAACACTGTACCCAAACAAAATTGACGTCCTTTTTTTCCCACAAATAGAGCTTTCTTTTGGTGGTATTTGATTACTTCTGCGTTTTTTATTTTTTGCGATATAAACAAAAAAAGAGAAACAATTTAGAAAAAAAACCACAAAATTTTATACTTTTTGCTATAATAAATATCCCAAATTTTTTTTAAAAAGCGAATTTTTTCCTCAGTTTAGGCCAATAATACATATTTTTGGTAATAAAAATCGCAATAAGTGTATATTGATTGGTTTGTGCAAAAGTTATAGCGTCTACAAACTATAGGAATGATTTATGGCATTTTTATTATTATTTATTTTTACTAGTAATGGTGGTGATCTGCGCTTTTTTATCTGGACTGTGACATAATGGCTGACAGATGGGACACTTTGACACATTTTTGGAACCTTTGACATTTATACAGTAATCAGTGCTATAAAAATGCTCTGATTACTGTGTAAATGTCACTGGCAGGGAATGGATTAACACTAGGGGGTGATCAAGGGGTTAACTGTATACCCTCATGTGTGTTCTAACTGTAGGGGAAGGAACTGACTAGTGGAGATGACAGATCGTTGTTCCTAGCTAGTGGGAACACACGATCTGTCTCTCCTCTTCGCACAGAACAGGGATTGGTGTGTTTACACACATACGTCCCTGTTCTGGCTCTTGTGCCAGCAATCGCGTAGGTAATAAAGTTCTTCAGAATCTTAAGTGTAAAAGTGCTTCACTCGAAGTGAGAAGTAAAATGTGCTCACTAGAACACCTCGGCCACAAGGTGACCGTAAAGCATGTATTATCTATGGGAAAATCCTGGTAAATCTCCTTCCAATATCTTGTTATAATCAGACAATCATGTGTAGAGGAATCATAGGCAGAAGAAACTACATCCCAATCTAATATGCAGATAATAACTGTCGCGGACACTGGCTGCAAGGACCTTTTTCTGTCCACATTCACCCTGTTATTTGGTATTTCTATATTAATCTTTTATTTTTTTGGACTTGCCCAAAGATTATTCTTAGTTGTTTATTCTGAACAATACGAGATCCTTGAAAGAGCTGATCACATTAACCTGCAGAGACGAACTGTCTGGTCACCAGGTCTGCCTTAAGTGTTGTGTTAATTAACATGTTAATTATATTATTGTCTTTTAAGTTTTTGCTAGAGGGGAGGGGGAAGTGTCCATGAGTCAGCCCTACCTCGTTATCTAACCCCTTGTGTTAAATGTGTATAAAAAGGCCGTATTCTGCCCAATAAAGCAGTCAAGATTCTACAAGCTATTATCGACTAGACTTGTATTTAATGCAGCTATAATATTATATCTGTCTGATGGTCATACTGGAGGAAGCGGTGTTATTGACGGAGGCACTCAGTGGAGTGTGGGATAGGATCCGTCACAATAACCATAGATATCTGCACCTTATTTACCTTTTTCATCAACTTGCATCAAGTTATCTGTAAAATGACTCCACCACAAAGAGCCACAGAAGGCAGGATATAGTGTGATACTGCTTCACATTCAGCAAAGTCCAACAAATGATAAAAGCAATCCGCTCGAGGGGAAGCAGAAGCCGGTCGGACGCCGCTAGGTGACCCACGGTGTGCGCTGCGTCTAAGCTAACCAGACGGAAATGAATGTTGTTGTGTCAGGCCTCGCTTTTATGCATTTCACGCTAGAGCACGTGTCATCATGAAGTGGGTCTGACGCCATTTTCTCTGAGCCTATACCTGAAAAATGGCCGCTATTGGTCAGAATCAGTAATACTGCTTTCCGTAGGTGTATTTATTTTAAAAATATATATTTTACAAAAAGATGACCTTAATAAATAAGTATTTGGCTGAATCCCCTCTTCCACAACTACTGGAGGTGGAAAGAGAAATGCTTAATAAACCCATCTCAGAAGAAGATTTTGCCCTGGCTCTTAAAAGTCTGCCAGTAGGTAAGGCACCAGGTCTTACCTCCTTTTATTATAAGACGTTTAGGCAAATTCTGGCTCCAGAATTTACGTATGCTTTTAATTATATATTACAGGGTAATCCTATCCTGAAGGACACCGCTTACACTCATATAACTGTACTTTTAAAGCCTGATAAGGATCCCTTGCTCTGTGCCAGCTATAGACCAATTTATCTCCTTAATACAGATTTGAAATTGTTTACAAAAATATTGGCATTGAGATTACTTCAGGATTTAAAGAGAATCATTCATTTAGATCAATCGGGCAGAGACACAAGGGACAATACCATCAAGGCTCTTAATCTTATTCACCTCTGAAGTTCCGCTTCATGTTCTGCACTCCTTCCCGCCATAGATGCTAGATGCTAAGAAGGCATTTGATAGAGTAAACTGGAGGTTTATGAGGTGCACTCTCCAATACAATGGGATTGGGGCAAATGTGATGAAATGGATAGATTCCCTGTACGATTATGCAACAGCAGCAGTTAAAGCCAATGGTGCACTATCGGCTAATTTCACTCTGGGAAATGGTACCCATCAGGGCTGCCCCCTTTCATTATTTATTTTTATACTTACCTTGGAGCCATTGTTATGATGTATTAGAACCAACCCAGATATAACAGGTGTAAAGGTAGGGAAAGTGTCTCACAAAGTCGCTGCATATCCAGATGATCTACTATTTTTTGCTGCCAGTCTAGAACTAACCTTACCCAATTTAATGAGAGAAATAGACATGTTTGCATAAATTTCTTTTAATAGATTTTTATTATGAATAACAAAATTTTTTACAGAACCTTTGTAGTAGGCATTACAAAGCAATAAGATATGAAGAAACATAAGGAACAAATACATTCGAGGCGAAACCTCTCAATGCAGGGTGTAAAAATGAAAGACAAATAAAGCAAAATTCTGTGTTACAATTTAAAGTATATCAAGGTTATACAGTAGGTGACCGCGATATTGTGTCAATCTCGCCGCACTTCTCGGCGAGATTTGACACCTACGAGCCCCGTCGCAGGAGCCAGCGCCGAGATGGCTCACTCATCGGGAAAGGAAAACTTTGTCTTCCTCCCGCGATGAGTGACAGGCAGCACTGACAGCTGTCTGGTATGAATCCTGAGGCAGGAACACCGCGCCACATTTTCAATGAGAAAACCGGCGTGGGTTCCCCCCTCGGAGGCATACCAGGCCCTTGGGTCTGGCATGGATTGTAAGGGGAACCCCCTATGCCGAAAAAATCGGCGTGGGGGTCCCCCCCAAATCCATACCAGACCCTTATCCGAGCACGCAGCCCGGCCGGCCAGGAAAGGGGGTGGGGACGAGCGAGCGCCCCCCCCCTCCTGAGCCGTACCAGGCCGCATGCCCTCAACATGGGGGGGTGGGTGCCTTGGGGGAGGGGGGCGCCCTGCGGCCCCCCCACCCCAAAGCACCTTGTCCCCATGTTGATGAGGACAAGGGCCTCTTCCCGACAACCCTGGCCGTTGGTTGTCGGGGTCTGCGGGCGGGGGGCTTATCGGAATCCGGGAGTCCCCCTTAATAAGGGGGCCCCCAGATGCCGGCCCCCCACCCTGTGTGAATGAGTTTGGGGTACATGGTACCCCTACCCATTCACCTAGGGGAAAGTGTCAATAGAAAAAAAAACACACTACACAGGTTTTAAGAGTCATTTATTAGTCAGCTCCGGGGGTCTTCTTCCGACTTCGGGGGTCTCCTTCCGACTTCTCCCGCTGTCCGGCCTCTTCTCCCGGGCCCCGCCGCTATCTTCTTCCAGCTCTATTGCCAGCGAGGGGCCCGGTGTGCTGCCGCTGTCTCGCCGCCGCTGTCCGGCCTCTTCTCCCGGTGTTCGGCCTCTTCTCCCGGGCCCCGCCGCTATCTTCTTCCAGCTCTATTGCTAGCGAGGGGCCCGGTCTGCTGTGCCGCTGTCTTGTCGCCGCTGTCTCGTCGCCGCTGTCTCGCCGCCGCTGTCTCTTCTTTTCTTCTTCCCCGATGTTGACACGACGCTCTCTCCGGCTCGAATGCTGTGTGCGAGCTGCGGAGCCATTTATATAGGCGGTAACCCCACCCCCTTACGACGTCATGGTCCCAGCATGCGCAGGGACTCTGGGGCCACGCCCCCTTATGACGCCAGAGTCCCTGCGCATGCTGGGACCATGACGTCGTAAGGGGGTGGGGTTACCGCCTATATAAATGGCTCCGCAGCTCGCACACAGCATTCGAGCCGGAGAGAGCGTCGTGTCAACATCGGGGAAGAAGAAAAGAAGAGACAGCGGCGGCGAGACAGCGGCGGCGAGACAGCGGCGACGAGACAGCGGCGACAAGACAGCGGCACAGCAGACCGGGCCCCTCGCTAGCAATAGAGCTAGAAGAAGATAGCGGCGGGGCCCGGGAGAAGAGGCCGAACACCGGGAGAAGAGGCCGGACAGCGGCGGCGAGACAGCGGCAGCACACCGGGCCCCTCGCTGGCAATAGAGCTGGAAGAAGATAGCGGCGGGGCCCGGGAGAAGAGGCCAGACAGCGGGAGAAGACGGAAGGAGACCCCCGAAGTCGGAAGAAGACCCCCGGAGCTGACTAATAAATGACTCTTAAAACCTGTGTAGTGTGTTTTTTTTTCTATTGACACTTTCCCCTAGGTGAATGGGTAGGGGTACCATGTACCCCAAACTCATTCACACAGGGTGGGGGGCCGGCATCTGGGGGCCCCCTTATTAAGGGGAACTCCCGGATTCCGATAAGCCCCCCGCCCGCAGACCCCGACAACCAACGGCCAGGGTTGTCGGGAAGAGGCCCTTGTCCTCATCAACATGGGGACAAGGTGCTTTGGGGTGGGGGGGCCGCAGGGCGCCCCCCTCCCCCAAGGCACCCACCCCCCCATGTTGAGGGCATGCGGCCTGGTACGGCTCAGGAGGGGGGGGGCGCTCGCTCGTCCCCACCCCCTTTCCTGGCCGGCCGGGCTGCGTGCTCGGATAAGGGTCTGGTATGGATTTGGGGGGGACCCCCACGCCGATTTTTTCGGCATAGGTGGTTCCCCTTACAATCCATGCCAGACCCAAGGGCCTGGTATGCCTCCGAGGGGGGAACCCACGCCGGTTTTCTCATTGAAAATTTGGCGCGGTGTTCCCGCCTCAGGATTCATACCAGACAGCTGTCAGCGCTGCCTGTCACTCATCGCGGGAGGAAGACAAAGTTTTCCTTTCCCGATGAGTGAGCCAGCGCGACATTCACAGTACCCTGTCGCCGAGAACCAGCGCGATGCTATCGCGCTGGAAACACAATCTCGCGGTCAGGTACTGTAAGCTAGAATAGACATGTCTCAGAAGCTAGACTAATATATGATGTGTATTCTGCCGGATCAAAAGACTGAAGGAGACAGGTGTAACACTTTTTCCGGGGTGAGGGTGATGTGGTTGTGAAAATAAGAAAGACATCTCTTTTATTTGCAAGGGCTCAGGGAGCAGGAGAGGCGTCCGCCACCCGCCCCATAGGGGAACACACTGCGGGCATGGGGCCACCCCACCCTCCCGGACCCCCAACCTCGGTCAAGTCCTTCCCAACCAGGAGAGCCCTATATTATTGTTCTAATCTAGCAGTGAGAAAAACCCTACCCCGCTAATGACTATAGTCAAGTGATCTAACCAGCTTAGTTACATAGTTACATAGGCTCTAGCTTAAGGGGAGGTATTAAATCAGAAAAGCCCTAGGCTCGGGGAGCCGAGGGATTGTTAAGGTAATACCATATCCCTCCAAGGAAAAGCAAAAAAAAACAAATATAAATAAATATCAGGGTTAAACAGCTTACAGAGAAAGCAATCAGGAAATCTGAGATAATAAAAGGAAAGGGGAGGAAGACCAGGGGGAGGGGAAGGGAGGAGGGGAAGAAGACATTCGCAAGTGATAGGAATTATCAATGGAGTCACTCAGAGTACCTGTTGCCCTGGTGGGCTAATGCCAGGGCATAAGGAAATATGGCAAAAATTGGCCCAAGGTTCCCATGTTAACTCAAAAATACGAACTTTGTCTTGTATAATGCTAACTATCTTTTCTTGTGCCATAATCCAGGAAATTTTATGCTTCACCACTGCGAATGGGACCCTGCATTTTTTCCAACAAGAGGCTATTGTAATTTTGGTGCCCAGTAGGATGAAAAAGATCAGTTGTTGGGTATATTTATCTACCTTATCTACTTTCAGATTCAATAGAGCTATCTCTGGGTTTTGAGCAATCTGAACGGTGGTTACTTTGCAGATCACGGAGAATACTTTGTTCCATAAGCTCCTTATTCGTGGGCAGGTCCACCATACATGGTATAGAGTCCCTATATGGTTGCATCCACGGAAGCACAGCGGGGAAGCATCAGGATATATCTTAGCAAGAAGAGAGGGTACCCTGTACCATCTCATGAGCACCTTAATGCTGCCCTCCATGAGGGAAACATTAAGGACTCCCTTAAACGAGCGATGAAAGCAGAAGAACCATTGATCTCTATCCCAGGAAATATCAAGGTCTTTTTCCCAGGATAAGGCGTATGGAGGCTTGGACACCACTGAGGCAAGCGAGGCATATATGATGGAGATCCCCCCTCTCTGATCCATTGCACCCACACACCATGATTCATAGTTAGTTACTGAAGGGGGCTCTGATTTATTTGGCCAAATGGAATGAAGGAAGTGTTGTATTTGCATAAAACGGAAACGTTCAGCAGGGGGCATTTCAAGCTTACTTGTACAGAATGCCAAGGAGAGCGGGCCTGTGGAGGAGAAATAGTTCCCTATTCTAAGTAATCCCTTATTCAGCCACCAACTAAACGCTAAAATGTCCATTCCAGGCAGAAAGTCGGGGTTATGAAAAATATGTGTCAGGGGTTTGAGGGAGGGAATCAGGGAGGGATTTTTATAAAGCCGGTCACATAAGGCCAGAGAATGTGATAACGTGGGGGCTAGAACGGGTGGTCTCAATTTAGTGGGAGACCAAAGCAAAAAATCAATTGTGTGGAGAGGGACTGCATGACGTTCCATTGCAACCTAATCAGGTTTCGGACCCTTTGAATATACAATGGAGATCTGGGCCAACTGAGCCGCCTGATAATACCACCAAATGTTAGGTAGGGCTAGACCACCTTGTGATTTAGGCCTGAATAAGATATGTTGTGCGTAACGACTTCCCCTCGAGCCCCAAATTAATTTTATGATTTTGGATTGGAGTAGGTGAACTTGCGATTTTTGGATGGGGATGGGCAAGGATCTGAATAAATAAAGTATGCGGGGGAGGAGGGTCATTTTGACTGCGTTAATATGGCCTAGCCAAGATAAGTTATGATAACCCCAAAGGGATAGGTCCGAAATCAATTTGCGAAAGATGGCCGGGTAGTTGGATGAATAGAGTGAGGCTATACTTGCTGTGAGATTGACTCCTAGGTATGGAAGTGAGACCTCGTTCCAGGAAAATGGGAAGTGGTTTTGTAGGCTACATAGAACATTAGGAGGGACCGTGATGTTCAGGGCAGAAGATTTGGATACGTTGACTCGCAGACCAGATACCTCACCAAACTTATCAAGCAAAGAGAAGATATTAGGAGTAGAGACTAGAGGGGAAGTCACGAAGAGCAACAAATCGTCAGCAAAAATGGCGCATTTGTGCTCGCGTTTGCCACACAACACCCCTTTGATGTCAGGATGAGTTCTAATTGCAATAGCCAAGGATTCCATGGCTATGGCAAACAGAAGGGGGGAGAGAGGGCACCCCTGTCTAGTTATCCTCTCTATAGTAAGAGGCTCGGAGTAGTAGCCCTGCAATCTGACCTGTGCACTTGGGTCAGAGTACAGGGCTAAGAATGCTCATGAAACGTTGACCAAAACCCCAGCGTTCTAGTATATGGAATAGGTAGGGCCAGGTGACTATATCAAAAGCTTTTTGCAAGTCGGTGGATAACAAATAGCCATGTTGTGGGGAGCCTCCATCCCATTGAGATTTGAGAAGTGAAATAATGTCAATTGCTCTCCTGATCTGATCAGGTCCTTGTCTCCCCGGGATAAAGCCCACCTGGTCCTTACTGATATAAAGAGCTATGCAGGATG
This sequence comes from Lithobates clamitans, assembly GCA_037952925.1. NCBI lineage: Eukaryota > Metazoa > Chordata > Amphibia > Anura > Ranidae > Lithobates > Lithobates clamitans. Next base: position 11,697,986 of record JBBGZY010000076.1, on the reverse strand, counting down.
CTAGCCGGTTGGAAAGAAGTTTAGTTACCGTATATACTTGAGTATAAGTCGAATTTTTCAGCACATTTTTTTGTGCTGAAAGTGCCCCCCTCGACTTATACTCGAGTCAAGCACTTTTCTGCAGCAAAAAATTTCATTTTCCGAACCAAATTTGGGGCCCTGTATCTCATGGCCACTTGGTGCTAGGAACCCCAAATTTGGTGTGCAAACCCAGTGGAACTGGTTCCACACCATATCCAAAGAGTTCCTAGCACTACGTGGCCCTGAGATATGGGGCCCCAAAACCGGTTCGTAAAATGTCATTCTCTGCCGCAAAAAAGTTCTTGACATTTTCTGAACTGATTTTTGGGGCCCTGTATCGGGGTCACTTGGTGCTAGAAACCCCAGCTTTGGAAATGTTATGGTGCTAGTTCCACTGGGTTTGCACACCAAATTTGGGGTTCTTAGCACTAAGTATCCCCGAGATACGGGGCCCCACATTCGGTCAACTGTGTCCATCTGCAGCAATGTCATTTCGCGACCCTTTGGGTTCAGAGACCCCAAATTTTGGCTGCAGCTAGGGGGCATCTAGGAACCCTTAACTACCGAGTTTGAAGTTCAGGGGACCTATGGCTGCAAATGGGCACAGTGAGGCATGCAAATGGGCACAGTGATGCTGCAAATGGGCATTGTTGACCCTCTTTTTCACTTACAGTAGCTGTGCATTTCTCACCCTCGTCTTATACTCGGGTCAATAAGTTTTTCCCATTTTTTTTGTGGTAAATTAGGGCCTCGACTTATACTCGGAACGACTTATACTCGAGTATATACGGTAAGATTTTTAAATCGTTGTTAATTAAGGAGATAGGACGATAATTGGAAACCATTGTTGTATCTTTGCCGGGTTTTGGAATGACCGATATGAAGGCAAGACTGAGGGCTTTATCCAGGGGAGAGCCATACCTGAGAGTGTTAAAAAATTTGACTAAATAATTAATATAGGGCCGAATTTTTTGTAATATCCAACGGAAAAGCCGAGTTTTGTTTCAGGTGCTTAATCACCTCGAGTACTTCTGATTCAGAAATAGGATCATCTAGTAGGTCCAAATGTTCAGGCGATAATCTAGGAAGGGATAGGTTGTTTAGGAAGTCCGATGTAGAATAGTCAGGTGTTGTTTGTTCCTTTTTATATAGTGAAGTATAAAAGTCGTGGAATGTTTCCATTATGCTTTTTGGGTTTTGAGAAAGTTCACCCGAAAGAGTGCGAATTTTGGGGAAGGCAGCTGATCGTGGTCTTGGTGACAATTTGGCTGCTAATTTAGCTCCTATTTTGTCAGTTTGGTGGTAAAAGCGAGCTCCTGACCACCGGAGCTGTTTCTCAGCCTCGGAGGTGAGGGCCAGGTTTAAAGATGTCCGCGCATTTTCCAGCACCTCTAGAGAATCCTTGGTGGGGTTCCTTTTATGGGCTCCACACAGGGATTGGAATTTTAACCGAAGATTGTTAGTTTCAGCCGTGCGTTCTTTTTTAAGATTGGTGGAGATTTGAATAATTTTCCCTCTGAGGACTGTCTTAAGGGCTGCCCACAAGGTTTTCGGAGAAACCTCTTCCGTATCATTTAAACGAAAATATTCCTGTATTCCCTTTGCTAAAATCGAGCATTGTATTGGGTCACTTAGGAGCCCTTCATTAGGGCGCCATATGAATTTGTTACCCGGGTTAGGAGATTGTTGCATATATAAGAGAACCAAGGAGTGGTCTGAAATGGAGGAGTCTCTAATAACTGCTTTAATAGCCCTGGGGATGTTATGTGATTGGATAAAAATGTGATCGATTCTGGTGTAGAGGTGGTGTGGGGCGGAGTAATGGGTAAAGTTTTTGGACCTAGGATTCATTTCTCTCCATATGTCCACCAGGCCTAGAGAATACAGTGTGGAGGCTATTTTAGTACTTTGTTTTGGAGGTTTTCTGGAGCGAGGAGGTCCAGACCCCGATTTGTCTAGAGAAGTATCAAAAGGGAGGTTTGGGTCTCCTCCCATTATTATTTTCCCCTTAAGTTGCAGGCCTAGTGTGGACAACATTGTGGAGAAAAAGGAAGCCTGACCCTTGTTTGGGGCGTAGTAAGAAATAAAGGAGTACAATGAACCCTCAATCGTGCCTTTTACCAGTAGAAACCTGCCCGCTTGGTCTTTAATAACTTCGGAGGGGGAAAATTTAAGGTGTTTTGCAAAACAGATGGCTACCCCTTTAGTCTTGTTGTCAGCATTGGAAAGAAAAAACTGAGTGTAGTGTCCATGTAAGAAGGAGGGGTTGTACGAGGATGGGAAGTGAGTTTCTTGCAATAAAAGAATTGCGATTTTTTGTGACTTGTAGTGATTAAATAACTTATGTCTTTTGACAGGAGAGTTCATGCCCTGTACATTGTGCATGGCTATACAGAGTGGGGAAGGAGGGATGAGTGTGTCAGGATGCATGGATCAGAGGGGGGGATGTGCACATCACACAACAAGTGCCTACCTGAGACATAAAGATTTGTGCTCGTGTCCAAGCCTCCGCAGCCTGAGAGTTTTGGATTGCAGGTTGTAGTTGCATTGTTGGGCTTCTGAGTGACTCTGGGAATAGGTGAGAGGAAGAGGGGAGAAAATGGGGGAAGATCGACCCTGAGAGAGAGAGACAAGACATGTCAAAAGCAATGTAAAACAAGTGCCATAAACAAGCAAACATTCTTAGTGTAGCTAGATAACAATCTAAGAACCCTCACAGGAGGGAGGGTAGAAAGCCACCCCTGTAAGGTTTTCCCAAAGAACAAAAACCCCTAAAAGAGGGTTATGGAGGTGTCTCTGAGTGGGGGAAAATACGAGGGGGTCCCTCAGGACTCCAGTAGATGAGGAGGGGGTCCGATGGTCCGGTTCCGCCGCTTTTTGTGGCTGTGGCGGTGATTGTAGGCCGGAGTAGAGCGGAGCTCTCAGAATGAGCGACCGCTCATGGAGCTACTGCGCATGCGCCTGTTTGCATAAATTTCAAATTATAAAATTAATTATGCAAAATCACACGCACGGCATGCAGTAAGACATGCTGGAGCTAGCTCCGCTGACCATCCTGCACAATCCTGATCACAGCACCGCCATCCTTCACAGCACAGACACGGGACACCCGCCATCGGACTCCGCAGAACCTCTCGGTTGGGTATATTGCCGAGCTACCATGTCCAAATGAGGAGCGGGACTTAAAATACTGCCGGACACTCCCGGCCATGATGGCACCCTTCCGTCTTGTTCGGCAAAGGAGGCCACACAGTGCATGTTTGGTAAAAGCCTCTCCATAAAGGATCTGTCATCCTCCAAGCTGCTGGACCCAGGGGAGGTACATAGCAACATGGGATCGTTGGATGGCTTCCCCAGGCTGCTGGACGATACACAGGCCTCAACCCTTGTAAGTACTGGGCCTCAGGCCTTTAACATGGCGGCGCTGTCCCAGCAGGACAGAACTGAGCCGGAGCCCACACTAAGGGACATACTGACTGCTGTGACTACATGCAGCTCCTCCATTGCAGATTTAACAAGGGAGGTGAAGGGTATGAAGGCTGAAATATCCCTAATCAGACATGACATGCAGAAACTGCGAGAGCGCACCTCTGCTCTGGAGGGTCGCCTCAGCACACTAGAGGATGAATGGCAGCCATTGCAGAGGGATGTCAGACACATACAATCAGTGGCCTCTGCCAATGCGTTGCATTTATAGGACATGGAGAATAGCCTTTGCAGAAATAACTTTCGCACAGTGGGAATCCCAGAAAGGGCAAAGGGTAAAAACCCCATGGCTTTCATTGAAGCATGGCTCACAGACACATTTGTCTAGGATGCTTTTTCCTCAATGTTTGTGGTGGAGAGGGCTCATAGGGTCCCCGCAAGGCCCCCGCCACAAGGTGCCCCGACGCATTTATTTTTGTTTTGTCTACTGACCTATAAAGACCGAGACGCCATACTGAACAAAGCTAAAGCAGCCGGTACCCTGAAAATTGATAATGTGAGGGTCTCAATGTTCCCTGATTTCTTGGCGGAGGTACAGAGGCAAAGATCTAAATTTATGGACATAAAAAAAAGATTACGCACCCTCAACATACAATACTTCATGCTTTATCCTGCAAAATTAAAAGTCATCACCAATGGCAACACACACTTCTTTGAGAATCCTGTATCTGCATTGCACTGGCTTGACAGAGAGCAGGGACACCTCGCACAGCAACCACCTTAGCTTCACCAAGATGACAGCAGCTCCCCACTATTTTCCTTATGGTGCTTTCAGTGCTACCCAGCGGAGACAGCTCTTGCAGCTTAAATTTCCCAAGTTGCACATAGTTACTGCACACTGTTTTAACTGTGTTTTGGTTCTACAGCACAACCTGGTTACTAGCCCTGAGGCTGCTATTGTGCCCCCACAAGATGGTCCTGAGCAGACCCTGCCCCCCGTGTTTCTGGGGGTGTCATTTGGTTCTCATTTGGACCCTCTTGGCCACAGACTGCACTAACATAGACCTAATCCAGGTGAAACTCTCTCTCTCCCCTTGAAACCTCTCTCTCCACAGGTGGCACATTTGATGATCAGAACATTGCTGGTCATACTCCAAGCATCCAATAGATGGTGTAAAAGCCTTACTTCTGCCTGTCTGCCACAGCTATCATGCTTAAACATTTTTTACATGTTCATTTATCTAAGGATTAGATAAATACATATTTGAAATACATGTGTGAAATACATGTTTATTGTATTTCATATTGTATATGTATTTCATATCTTACATGGAGGAGGGGGGCCTGCAGGATTCCTCTCCCTATCTAACAATATGAATAATGACAAATACATTTGCTAAGGGCTTATTACTCCTGTCATGGAATTTAAGATGCATGGGGGATAAAGTTAGGAGAAATGCAATATTTAAGTATTTTAGCAGACTGCAACCTCATTTGGTGTGTCTCCAAGAGATGCATCTGCAACCTGACTGTGTCCATCTGCTGCGATCCCTCAAATTCCCAACACAATTTCATTCCACACACTCCTCCTACTCCAGAGGGGTCAGCGTGTTGATCTCAGCCACTGTTTCCTTCAAATACATTCAACAGCAGATTGACAGAGAGGGCAGATTTGTCTTCTTATTATGCAAGTTAAATAGATTTAGATGTATTATTGCTGCAATATATATCCCCCCACCATTTTCTGTGATCCCCCTCAAGAGCCTAGCACAATTTATGGCACTGCACCCTAATCTACCGGTAATGGCATTGGGAGACTTTAACAACACTCTGGATTCACACCTGGACAGGATGTCCATAACGCCCAGACTCACTAGACCCACTATAGGTAAGACTGCCTTTGCATTCCTGATTAATGAACTGGGACTCCATGATGTGTGGCGAGAGAGACATACCACTGACCGTTGCTACTCCTGCTACTTGGCCACACATGGTGGACTCTCATGCATTGACCTGGGGTTGGGCAGTAGGGATGAGCTTTGAGTTCGAGTCGAACTCATGTTCGACTCGAACATTGGCTGTTCGCAAGTTCGCAGAACAGCGAACAATTTGGGGTGTTCGCGGCAAATTCGAATGCCGCGGAATACCCTTTAAAAGTCTATGGGAGAAATCAAAAGTGCTAATTTTAAAGGCTAATATGCAAGTTATTGTCATAAAAAGTGTTTGGGGACCTGGGTTCTGCCCCAGGGGACATGGATCAATGCAAAAAAAAGTTTTAAAAATGGCCGCTTAGGAGCAGTGATTTTAATAATGCTTAAAGTCAAACAATAAAAGTGTAATATCCCTTTAAATTTCGTACCTGGGGGGTGTCTATAGTATGCCTGTAAAGGGGCGCATGTTTCCTGTGTTTAGAACAGTCTGACAGCAAAATGACATTTTGAAGGAAAAAACTCATTTAAAACTACCCGCAGCTTTTGCATTGCCGACAATACACATAGAAGTTCATTGATAAAAATGGCATGAGAATTCCCCAAAGGGGAACCCCGAACCAAAATTAAAAAAAAAAATGACGTGGGAGTCCCCCTAAATTCCATACCAGGCCCTTCAGGTCTGGTATGAATATTAAGGGGAACCCTGGCCAAATTTTTTTTAAAAAATTGACGTGGGGTTCCCCCTAAATTCCGTACCAGACCCTTCAGGTCTGGTATAGATTTTAAGGGGAACCCCGCGCCAAAAAAAAAACAAACGGCATGGGGTCCCCCCAAAAATAGCCATACCAGACCCTTATCCGAGAACGCAACCTGGCAGGCCGCAGAAAAAGAGGGGGACGAGAGTGCGGCCCCCCCCTCCTGAACCGAACCAGGCCACATGCCCTCAACATTGGGAGGGTGCTTTGGGGTAGCCCCCCAAAACACCTTGTCCTCATGTTGATGAGGACAAGGGCCTCATCCCCACAACCCTGGCCGGTGGTTGTGGGGATCTGCGGGCGGGGGGCTTATCGGAATCTGGAAGCCCCCTTTAACAAGGGGACCCCCAGATCCCGCCCCCCTGTGTGAAATGGTAAGGGGATACTTACCCCTACCATTTCACTAAAAAACTGTCAAAAATGTTAAAAATGACAAGAGACAGTTTTTGACAATTCCTTTATTTAAATGCTTCTTCTTTCTTCTATCTTCCTTCATCTTCTGGTTCTTCTGGCTCTTCTGGTTCTTCCTCCAGGGTTCTCGTCCAGCATCTCCTCCACGGCGTCTTCTATCTTCTTCTCCTCGGGCCGCTCTGCACCCATGGCATGGGGGGGAGGCTCCCGCTCTTCTTCTTTTCTTCTCCTCTTCTCTTCTTCATTTTCTTCTCCGGGCCGCTCCGCACCCATGCTGGCATGGAGGGAGGCTCCCGCTGTGTGACGGTGCTCCTCGTCTGACAGTTCTTAAATAACGGCTGGCGGGGCCACCCGGTGACCCCGCCCCCTCTGACGCACAGGACATGACGGGACTTCCCTGTGGCATTCCCCGTGATGTCACAGGGAAGTCCTGTCAAGTCACTGTGCGTCAGAGGGGGGCGGGTTCACCGGTTGGTCCCACCCCCCGTTATTTAAGAACTGTCAGACGAAGAGCGCCGTCACACAGTGAGAGCCTCCCTCCATGCCAGCATGGGTGCGGAGCGGCCCAGAGAAGAAAATGAAGAAGAGAAGAAAAGAAGAAGAGAAGAGCGGGAGCCTCCCCCCCATTCCATGGGTGCGGAGCGGCCCGAAGAGAAGAAGATAGAAGACGCCACGGAGGAGATGCTGGACGAGAACGCCGGAGGAAGAACCAGAAGAGCCAGAAGAACCAGAAGAACCAGAAGATGAAGGAAGATAGAAGAAAGAAGAAGCATTTAAAAAAAGGAATTGTCAAAAACTGTCTCTATGTCATTTTTAACATTTTTGACAGTTTTTTAGTGAAATGGTAGGGGTAAGTACACCCTTACCATTTCACACAGGAGGGGGCAGGGATCTGGGGGTCCCCTTGTTAAAGGGGGCTTCCAGATTCCGATAAGCCCCCTGCCCACAGACCCCCACAACCAACGGCCAGGGTTGTGGGGATGAGGCCCTTGTCCTCATCAACATGGGGACAAGGTGTTTTGGGGGCTACCCCAAAGCACCCCCCCAATGTTGAGGGCATGTGGCCTGGTACGGTTCAGGTGGGGGGGGCCGCACTCTAGTCCCCCCCTCTTTTCCTGTGGACTGCCAGGTTGCGTGCTCGGATAAGGGTCTGGTATGGATTTTTGGGGGGACCCCACGCCGTTTTTTTTTTTTTTTTGGCGCGGGGTTCCCCTTAACCACTTCAGCCCCGGAAGAGGCAATGCTCTACCCAAACGAAATTTGCGTCCTTTTCTTTCCACAAATAGAGCTTTCTTTTGATGATATTTGATCACCTCTGCCTTTTTTATTTTTTGCGCTATAAACGGAAAAAGACTGAAAATTTTGAAAAAAAATGATATTTTCTACTTTTTGTTATAAAAAAAATCCAATAAACTAAATTTTAGTCATACATTTAGGCCAAAATGTATTCGGCCACATGTCTTTGGTAAAAAAAATGTCAATAAGCGTATATTTATTGGTTTGCGCAAAAGTTATAGCGTCTACAAACTAGGGTACATTTTCTGGAATTTACACAGCTTTTAGTTTCTGACTGCCTATGTCATTTCTTGAGGTGCTAAAATGGCAGGACAGTACAAAACCCCCCAAAATGACCCCATTTTGGAAAGTAGACACCCCAAGGAAATTGCTGAGAGGCATGTTGAGCCCATTGAATATTTATTTTTTTTGTCCCAAGTGATTGAATAATGACAAAAAAAAGAAAAAAAAAATTACAAAAAGTTGTCACTAAATGATATATTGCTCACACAGGCCATGGGCATATGTGGAATTGCACCCCAAAATACATTCAGCTGCTTCTCCTGAGTACGGGGATACCACATGTGTGGCACTTTTTGGGAGCCTAGCCGCGTACGGGGCCCCGAAAACCCAGCACCACCTTCAGGATTTCTAAGGGCATACATTTTTGATTTTACTCCTCACTACCTATCACAGTTTTGAAGGCCATAAAATGCCAAGATGGCACAAACCCCCCCAAATGACCCCATTTTGGAAAGTAGACACCCCAAGCTATTTGCTGAGAGGCATGGTGAGTATTTTGCAGCTCTCATTTGTTTTTGAAAATGAAGAAAGACCAGAAAAAAAATTTTTTTTTTCTTTTTTCAATTTTCAAAACTTTGTGACAAAAAGTGAGGTCTGCAAAATACTCACTTTACCTCTAAGCAAATAGCTTGGGGTGTCTACTTTCCAAAATGGGGTAATTTGGGGGGGGGGGTTTGTGCCACCTGGGCATTCCATGGCCTCCGAAACTGTGATAGGTAGTGAGGAGTGAAATCAAAAATTTACGGCCTTAGAAAGCCTGAAGGCGGGCTTGGTTTTCGGGGTCCCGTGCGCGGCTAGGCTCCCAAAAAGTCCCACACATATGGTATCCCCGTACTCAGGAGAAGCAACAGAATTTATTTTGGGGTGTAATTTCACATATTCCCATGGCATGTTTGAGCAATATAACATTTAGTGACAACTTTGTGCAAAAAAAAAAAAAAAAAAATTGTCTCTTTCCCGCAACTTGTGTCACAATATAAAATATTCCATGGACTCGACATGCCTCTCAGCAAATAGCTTGGGGTGTCTACTTTCCAAAATGGGGTCATTTGGGGGGGGTTTGAACTGTCCTGGCATTTTATGCACAACATTTAGAAGCTTATGTCACACATCACCCACTCTTCTAACCACTTGAAGACAAAGCCCTTTCTGACACTTTTTGATTACATGAAAAAATTATTTTTTTTTGCAAGAAAATTACTTTGAACCCCCAAACATTATATATTATTTTAAAGCAATTGCCCTACAGATTAAAATGGTGGGTGTTTTATTTTTTTTTTTTCACACAGTATTTGCGCAGCGATTTTCAAACGCATTTTTTGGGGAAAAAACACACTTTTTTAAATTTTAATGCACTAAAACACACTATATTGCCCAAATGTTTGATGTAATAAAAAAGATGATCTTAGGCCGAGTACATGGATACCAAACATGACATGCTTTAAAATTGCGCACAAACGTGCAGTGGCAACAAAATTACTACATTTTTAAAAGCCTTTAAAAGCCTTTACAGGTTACCACTTTAGATTTACAGAGGAGGTCTACTGCTAAAATTACTGCCCTCGATCTGACCTTCGCGGTGATACCTCACATGCATGGTGCAATTGCTGTTTACGTTTGACGCCAGACCGCCGCTTGCGTTCGCCTTAGCGCGAGAGCAGGGGGCGACAGGGGTGCTTTTTTTTTTCTTTATTTTTTTTCTTTATTTTTTTTTTGCTTTTTTATCTTATTTTTAAACTGTTCCTTTCATTTATTTTTTTTAAAATCATTTTTATTGTTATCTCAGGGAATGTAAATATCCCCTATGATAGCAATAGATAGTGACAGGTACTCTTTTTTGAAAAAATTGGGGTCTATTAGACCCTAGATCTCTCCTCTGCCCTCAAAGCATCTGACCACACCAAGATCGGTGTGATAAAATGCTTCCCCAATTTCCCAATGGCGCTATTTACATCCGGCGAAATCTAAGTCATAAAATGCTCGTAGCTTCCGGTTTCTTCGGCCATAGAGATGTTTGGAGCCACTCTGGTCTCTGATCAGCTCTATGGTCAGCTGGCTGAATCACCGGCTGCATTCTCAGGTCCCCTGTTGAGACAGGAGAGCCAGAGAAAAACACGGAAGACGGTGGGGGGGGGGCATTCCCTCCCACTGCTTGTAAAAGCAGTCTAGAGGCTAATTAGCCGCTAGGATTGCTTTTACATGAAAGCCGACCGCTGGCTAAAAAGAATGATACCAAGATGTTACCTAAACCTGCAGGCATCATTCTGGTATAACCACTCAAAGTCGTGAATGGCGTACCTGAAGACAAAAAAATGGTTAACAATAAAGCACAGTAAACGGTAAAGTATAAATAATTACATACCTGAAAAGCAAACATGATAACATAATAAAACATAATAACAATAAAACATTGCAGAATAGAATACAGTAAAAAAGAGCAGAACAATAGAGAGAGAATAGAGAGAGAGAGAGAACAATAAAACGACAACTATTTTTTTTTATTTTTGTTTGTGTTTTTTTTTTTTTTACACTTTTTTTTTGTAACTGTAACTTTTATAACTGTAACCGGTTCCAGGTTCGAGTCTCTCAAAATGCGATGGCATCTTGGGAGACCCTGTGAAAGTGCGCCTAGTCTGTGCAATGCTGTACGCTACGCTAATACTCAACTAGTGCATGGTAGCGTTCAAAACATTCACCAAGTGTTACTGCAGTGCTGGTTTGACTATGACCGGGGTGTACTACGCCGCTGGTGCTTGCCAGTTCACCAAAACGCTACAAAGAAAAGTGTCAGTGATCGATCGATACTGCACTTGGGTGGGCTGGACTGGGCTGGGCCGGGCGGAGGGGCAAAACGCAGGTGCTAGCAGGTATCTGGGCTGATCCCGCTAACACTGCGTTTTTGGGAACCCTAAACTGCTGGGGACGCCAGTATAGATCTGATCGGATCAGATATTGATGCGTTCAGATACTATACCACTAAGGGAGGTGTACGGTGTGTGTACGGTGCGTGCGTGGGTGTTCGCGGTACTGGCGCTAATCTGACGCTGCCTAGGGCGACGCATATCACCGCCGGGCGATCAGGGGGCTAAACCTTTATTCGGTAATAAACGGCGGGTGCCCTGACACTATAAAAAATAAACGAACTAACCAGCGTCACCCGTAACAGTTATACGGTGATCAGTGGTGAAAGGGTTAACTAGGGGGCCATCAAGGGGTTAAAACATTTATTAGATAGTATATGGGGGTCCCTGTCGCTATAAAACACTGACGGCGAACCTAAATATTTACGTCCCTAACTACCGTCACCAGCGACACTAATACTGCGATCAGAAAAATGATCGCTTAGCGACACTGGTGACAGGGGGTGATCAAGGGGTTAAAACTTTATTAGGGGGGGTAAGGGGGGTACCCTAGACCTACAGGGGGGTAATACTCACTGTCCCACCACTGCTAACTGTCACAAACTGACACTATGCAGTAATCAGGAAAAAAAAAAAAAAAAAAAAAAAACCTGCTTGGTGTCAGTTTGTGACAGGGGGGGGGTGATTGGGGCGGGATCGGGGGGCGATCGGGGGGGGGATCGGGGGTGTAATGTATGCCTGGCATGTTCTACTGTCTGTGTGTGTGTGTTTGGTGCACTTACATGTCATCTCTCCTCGGCGCTGGAACGGAAACTGCCAGACCGAGGAGAGATGACATCACATCCTCTGCCTCTGTGTACTATACAGAGGCAGGGGATGTTTCTCATTGGCTGGGAGCGATCGCGAGGGGGGGCCACGATCGGATGGCCTCCCCCTCGTCTGTCATCGCTCCCAACCAAATGCCGACCGCAGCTGGCACCGGGGGGGGTCCGATCGGACCCCCCACCCGCGGGAAGGCAATCACGTTTCAGGTACGTGATTTTGCCTGCCCGTGCCGCTCTGCTCACGTATATAGGCGTGAGGCGGTCGGCAAGTGGTTAAAATCCATACCAGACCTGAAGGGTCTGGTATGGAATTTAGGGGGAACCCCACGTCATTTTTTTTTTAAATTTTGGCCGGGGTTCCCCTTAATATCCATACCAGACCTGAAGGGCCTGGTATGAAATTTAGGGGGACTCCCACGTAATTTTTTTTTTTTAATTTTGGTTCGGGGTTCCCCTTTGGGGAATTCCCATGCCGTTTTTATCAATGAACTTCTATGTGTATTGTCGGCAATGCAATAGCCACGGGTAGTTTTAAATGGGTTTTTTCCTTCAAAATGTAATTTTGCTGTCAGACTGTTCTAAACACAGGAAACATGCGCCCCTTTACAGGCATACTATAGACACCCCCCAGGTACGAAATTTAAAGGGATATTACACTTTTATTGTTTGACTTTAAGCATTATTAAAATCACTGCTCCTAAAAAAACGGCCGTTTTTAAAACTTTTTTTTGCATTGATCCATGTCCCCTGGGGCAGGACCCAGGTCCCCAAACACTTTTTATGACAATAACTTGCATATTAGCCTTTAAAATTAGCACTTTTGATTATTCATGTTCGTGTCCCATAGACTTTAACGGTGTTCGCGTGTTCGAACGAACTTTTTTCCTGTTTGCATGTTCTGGTGCGAACCGAACAGGGGGGTGTTCGGCTCATCCCTATTGGGCAGTGGTATGATTCTATAACAGGTTCGGGACTCGGCCTATGAGTCATGTCTCCTGTCTGATTACTCCCCATTCTGGGTAAGGCTGGATGTCACAGCCTCCTCGGGCCGTCCACTATGGAGAGTAAACCCTTTTTGGCTGACACTATTCCCGCCCTTTGATGGCATCCCAGGTGCATTGAAAGAGTTCCTGTCATTTAACAGACACTCTGCCACAATGGGACTCACTCAAGGCATTCCTGAGGGGCTACCTCATTTGGGAGATTACAGGCATTAAGAATTGCTCCAGGGACTGGGAGAATAGAGTGAGGACTGAGATGCAGAGCAGGGAACAGGTGTTGATCACTGACCCTTCCCAGTCCAACCATGAAGCTTGGACTGAGGCTCAGTCTTTGTCTGCAGCAGAAGAGGAGATACTTTCTCCAACAAAGCTATTTTAAAGAGGGGGAAAACACCGGGCATCTCCTGGCACTGGTGACCAGGGAGCAATGAGACCCCTCTATTATTACATCTATACGGTCCACAACATGGGAAATACACACTCTTAACCATGACATATTAAATGATTTTCACCAGTTTTCCAATTACCTTTATGCCTCTAAAGCTAGATATGCTCCATCTGATTTAACATTATTCCTGCAGGCCTGTCCCTTTCCCCAGCTAACTGATGCTGAGAGGGACACGCTGAACTCTCCAATTACCCCGATGGAACTAACCGAAGCATTAGATGGGGCCCCACGCCATAAATCCCTGGGTTTGGATGGCCTGCCAGCTGAGGTATACTCACACTATGGTTAAATCCTGCTTCCACTTTTGCTGCAGGCCCTACCTGAGATGGTTGAGACAGGCTACCTGCAGGACAGTATGCAGGAGGCCATTATAGTAGTTCTTCCCAAGGTAAGGATAAACTCTTGCCAGGTTCAAATCGTCCGATTTCATTGTTGAATTCGGACGTTAAGCTACTGGCGCGTGTACTGGCCACCAGACTTTCTAAGGTGATAGGTAGATTGATTCATAAAGATCAATCTGGGTTTATCCCCACCTATTCCACAGCAGACAACATACAGCGATTGTTCATAAATCTACAAATACCAGTGGATGATCCTGGAGGGAGGGCCATTCTATCGCTGGATGTTGCAAAGGCTTTTGACAGCGTGGAATGGCCCTACCTCCTGGAGATTCTGGCAAGGTTCGGTCTAGGGAATCAATTCATAGAATGGGTGAAGGTCCTATACTCAAAACCTAGCGATAGACTACGTATTAATAACAATATTTCCCCATCTTTTAATCTGCACAGGGGCATGCACCAGGGATGCCCATTATCCCCATTACTGTTCACTATAGCGGTCGAACCCTTAGCCATTTTGATCCGCAACACCTCAGAGGTTGTGGAGTTCCGCAGAGGCCCGCTCAAAGATAAGATATCCCTTTATGCAGATGATGCACTTATTTACCTGGCAGACACAGCGGCCTCCTTGCGAACAGTAATGGGGATTATCACAGATATTGGCAGGTTCTCGGGCTTTACTATAAACTTGTCCAAGTCAATATTGATGCCCATAGACCCCCTGACGGCACCTCTACCCACAGGAGCAAACCAAATGACCATAGCAAGCAGCTTTAAATACCTGGGAGTGATAGTGACACCGGATCCAGCCGACTACTTGCGGCTGAACCTAGGCCCACTCTTAAACAGACAGAAAGACAAATGCACTAGCTGGTGTGAGCTTCCTCTGTCGGTGGTAGGCAGAGTGAACCTAATTAAAATGTTATGGGCACCTCAACTTTTGTATATCTTTCACAACTCCCCTATGTGAATCTCAAATAAATGGTTCAAACACATTGATTCTTTAATGCGAGACTTAATATGGAAAAAAAGCTAGAATTAGTCTAACTACATTACAATACGGGAAAGACCGAGGAGGACTGGCAGTACCACACCCTAAAATGTATTTTTTGGCCGCACAAATTCAGCAGCTGGTGGGGTGGTAACTATGTCTTACCCCACATTAAAATCCACCTCCCATATGGAGATGGCTCTACCAAGTGTCCTAACCCCCGGCCCCAACCAGTGACCTCATTAGGAAAATATGGAAGGAATTCCTAAAAGCCCTGGCTATTAAGGGCCCACTGCCCTTTACACCCTTATGGAACAACCCCAGGTATCCAGAATTACTAGAATTACAGGAATTCTCTCCCTGGAGGCAACAGGGAATCTTCCCTCGACTTTATGAGGGAACCATTCTAAAAACATATGAACAGCTATGCTCAGAATTCCAGCTCACCTCTAGTGGATTTTATAAATATCTTCAACTTCGACACGCCCTGTGGGCACAGCAGCAAGCACACTCCTTAGTTGTACCATCCTCTTCTCTGCTCATGGAAGTCCTCCAGGCAGACACCCGGAGGGGACTGATATCTAAGATATATGCAGAATTGCTATCCTCTATTCAGGACCACGCCTCTTTTAAATGCAGAATTAAGTGGGTGGAAGATATTGTCTGTAACGAGCCCCTTGCTCGCTCGGTTCCACTCTCCCGATTCTCCTCTGTTGCTATAAAATCAGATTGCAGATCGCACATCTGATGGTTCAGTCATCCGATGCTCCGGGATTAGAACTACAGCTATGTGCCGTTCTAATCCAGTTGTGTAGCTCAGAACAAACACCAGGCAGGCTGTATGTAAGTTCAACCAGGAATCTCTTTTATTCAAAAATACAGGCTCTTTTATACAATAAAAGAGGAGGTGCATACCTCCGGCTCATATTACTCTGAACATACACCTGTGACCAGAAACCTAATTAACATGGGCTAATTAACTAATCCCTTTAGACAGCCTAGATGACTCAGACATGACCTTTAGGCCAGACTGGCCGTCTTGTAGCTCAGAAAACCCAATCAACATTATCACAATAGCAAAGTTAATTAACACAAACAGCAATGGGGATCTAATGACTCTTAGATCCCATACTAGAGACTTATTTACAATACACATTCTAGCAGACAACAGACAGACAGGTGGCTGGAATTGACATCAGCCTCTCCTAACAGTATTTGTCCCAGCATTATGAATCAGCCACTATTTTTAATATGGCAAATCCAGGGTCCCCAGAGTCTGTGTGTCCTGGGGGATCAGGACCCGAATCCACAGTAATACCACCTCAAGGGTCCCCAGGCATACAGCTCACAAAGAGCACCGTTCCCCCAAATGCCAGGGCCTACGATCGATAGGCAAGAGGCTAGCATTCAGTCCCCTCCAAAAGTCGCTCTCCCGGCTAGGTCTGTCACATTGGTGATAAAGATGGGGATCAGTGGGGCATGGCTTTATACCTGCAACTTCGGTCTCAGCCTCTCACAAACTCTCGCAACTGTTTATTCTACATAGAGCCTACAGAACACCCATAAAACTGCATGGTTGGGGCATAAAAGACTCTCCTCTCTGCCCAAAATGTAAAGTGCACCAGGGGAACTTTATACATTTATTTTGGAGATGTCCCAAACGCCACCAATATCGGGCGGAAATATCTCAATATATCTCTAGAGTAGCTCAGATAGCGATACCCCTGAACCCCCTGGTGTACTTACTAGGGGCAATTGATGAAGAGATGTGCCCGAGGGGAATGTATTACATGATAACCAGGCTATTATATCTGGCTAGAAAACTTATAGCTAGATATTGGATGGCATCTACAGTCCCCACAGGGAAACAATGGATTACCTATGTTAACTCACTTCTTCTCAGGGAGCGACCGTCCCCACGCCGCTTCGCTTGC
Organism: Lithobates clamitans; assembly: GCA_037952925.1. Classification (NCBI taxonomy): domain Eukaryota; kingdom Metazoa; phylum Chordata; class Amphibia; order Anura; family Ranidae; genus Lithobates; species Lithobates clamitans. The sequence goes on along the minus strand of JBBGZY010000076.1, from coordinate 11,681,467 downwards.
ATGCAGACACCCAGCGGGTAGGCTTCACCAGCGTAGGGCAGGTGGGTGACAAAATGTTTTTTGTCTCCACCTAGCTGCTCTGTGTTGGGAGGAGCTTGCATGTGTCCATGCCATCACTTCATTTTGAACCTCTTCCCGCCAGTGACGCGGCGACACTTGATGCCATCACACCCTTCGGGGCGTGGCTGCACCACGTGCCTCCATCTCGGGGAGACACTCTGAGTTCCACAGTCAGCTGTTTGTTATACAACTGATTAGGCAGAACAGACAATCTGATTGGACTACGCCAGTCAGATTGGGTATGTAAGTGCTCACACTAGGCTGGCATTTGTCAGTCCACTGGCTGCAGCCCCAATGTCAGCACCATTCACAGCCTTAATTTAAGGTAACTACAATAGCTACAACAGGCATATTAAGCCTTTGTTTCTTTGCCTGTCAATATTATTATACTTTTTGACTTTGTTTAAAACCATGTACCTTGACAAGAGGAGGATTGACTTAATCGCCTTCTTGTCCTAATTGTCCCTGCAGTGAAAACTTTGCCGCTGTTGGTATACCAGGCGTCTCTTGTTGATGCGTCCCAGTGGCCGGCTTGTGGACTCACGATTAACCATTCCTGTCGTGTGTGTGTGGACCTATGCAGCCAGCGTGTACTCTGCGCTGCTGTTTTTATTTTTGTAACTCTCAGTGAATCTAACATATGTAAGTACTTTTGGTCTTTGGAGAAAAAAGTTTCAGAGATACCATAGTTTTTCGATGCTTTTCTCATATTATTGTGTAAACATTACTATATATATATATATATATATATATATATATATATATATATATATATATATATATATATATATATATATATCTCTATGTTACAGATATGAAAATTATTTACCCAACTACAACCCTCCCTGATGAAGGAAAAAATATGTCCCAATGCGACTTTCTGAAACATGTGGGGATGTATGCTACAAATCTATTTGACTGATCTCATTGGTGTATTGTTTATACTTTTTAAATGAATTGTGTTTACACACAATATATTTTCTATTTTTGTACATCAATAAAGTTGGCACCCTTGTGCCTTTTTTAAATATTCTACTTCTTATTACTCTCCTCTGCCATTTAAAGTCCAAGGGGGCGTCCCCCAAATGCACCTTGTTGCATGTTCTTGCCATTATTCTAGGTACTACATTTAAAGTAGTCCGCACATTAAACTCTAGAGGGATAAGTCCGATAACATCATTATTTTTGATGCCAGTAGGGCCTGATTCACATCTATGCATTTATAATGCTTTTTGCATTTTGCAAATTTGCACTAGAGAACGTGTTCCATAGGAAACCTTTTTAAATGGACTGTAGTGAAAATCAGCAAAATGCAAAAAGCACTAAAAATGCATCTGTGTGAAGCAGACCTTATAGGAAACCCTGATTTTCCACCAGGGTTGACTGATCCCAAATTACATCTGTTCTTAGAGGTAGCTAAATTCCAACTGTGGGATTTTCAGACTCAAATGGTTGGAAAGCCATAAGGGATTTACAATCCATGCTTACACCATCTTTATGGACATCTTAATTCACTACCACAGGGTCCAGAATTTTTAGATTTGCCCAGTAGTTTTGAGTGGTTGTGTGTAGAGGGCCGGCTAGTACGGCAGGGACTATCCAAGGCGTACACTGTATTAATAGCACCATCTAATTCACATGTACCCTTTTTTATGTCTGCTTGGGAAAAAGATTTGAATAAAAGATTCTCAGCTGGTCAAAGAGACTGTATCTATTATTTCATACATAAATCTTTTATCTCTTTGAAACTGCAGGAAGCAGGGTACAAGCTTTTGCCTAAATGGTATACTGTAGATCTCCAGAGAAGCTGCACCAAATGTTATCTCCAGAGAAGCTGCACCAAATATTATCTAATGCTGACTCTATTTGTTGGAGATGCAGAGAAGAAAGGGGAACACTTTTTCATATTTTTTGAACATGTCCCAGAATTCGCCCCTAATGGCAAGAGGTGTGCACTTTAAATAGATACTTCTCGTCTCTCCATTGATCAGGACCCAGCAGCCTGTTTGTTACATCTCAGCCCTCTCAAGGGGTAGATATCGCCAATCAGTGGTAAGATACCTCCTTAACGCAGCGAGGGCCTGTATACTGGTACATTGGAAGTCCTCCTCTCCACCAACGGTGAGACACTGGATTAGAGCAGTGAATGAGATAATGCATATGGAGGAGCTTACAGCATCAGTAAAGGAAACCTGTTTCCATAAAATCTGGAGTGGATGGATTCATTTCATCTTAACAGTGAAATATAAGGCATTCTTTCCCTTATCCTGTGTCCAAAATATCGTCATTCAATATGACAGTCAATAACACTATGGAAGCAAAACTTTTTTCTTTTTTTAATTTTCTTTCATTTATTTAGTTTAATTTATTTCTCAGAGGGTGGGGGGAGGGGAGTGATAGGGAAGGTGAAGGGGAAAAGAGCCATGAGCCGAGCAGGTGCGCCAGGTACATATGGGTGTATTGTAAATGTGTATGATGTACTTAAAAAAACGAGTTCAATCCTACTGTCCCCGACTGACTTGATGGATGGGAAAGAGGGGTGTTTCCTATTTTTTAAGGACGTGTTCATTTGTCAAATACTAACACTGGTTAATGTGTACATACCCAGCCTGGCGGGTTACATTTCTGGAGTGCATTTTGAAATCACTGCATAGATTTCAGGAAGGTTTGCTACTTCTGGGAGAGAACTTTAGCCTGCTTCTGATTCCTCGGTTGGATTCCTCCTCACACCTTTTTAGTTTCAATAGTTTTTATTAAAATTTTCATACAACAATAACAAAGATCTCGACTTTACATTGAGAATTACACAGTAGCCATAGTACTTCATATATAAAATGTACTAGGAGTCCACCTCTCATTTTTTCAAAATCAATAAACCTGTACTGATATGGACTGTACCTTATTTGTTCTAGTGCTTGTGGTGTATAGAACATTTCCTACTGTGGTTATTCCACTGTAGTCCTCATACCATATCTTATGGCCATATGTATACTCTATGTCATGGGCCTCGGAGTACCGCCCATCCCCTGGGAAACACCAGCTCCCCTTCCATCTGTTGGGGGGAGTCTGGCCTCCCAAGTCTCGGGGGGCCCCCTCCAGGCCTAATTAGGTTAGTGTCTTGCCAAGAGAAGAAAGGGGGTAAGTCCTGAAAGAAGGAAAGGGGGAGGGTTCAGAATTAGTGGGGGGTAGAGTTGGGAGGTGAGGGTCGGAGAGGGGGGGGAGGCTCCACGCTCTAGACCAGTCCTTCAAGAGGGGTCCTGGTTTGTGATTGCCCTGGGATCATTTGTCAGGTATCTGATCCATGGATCCCATACTTTATTAAACAAACACCTTTAAAGAGTTCTACTCATACCTTTATAATTTACCATATACGTAACTGCCACATTGCTCCAAATTTGGCCTGGAATTCATAAGGATATGCCCACTAGAAAAGCTTGAAAGAATATGGCTTGGGCCCAAAAGTCATTCATTCAACTCTGCTGAACAGGAAGAACGTCTTACATAGTTATATAGTTGGTAAGGTTGAATAAAGATACCAGCCCATCCAGCCCCTGTGGGTGTGGGTATGGTTTATGTCTCTACCACTTCCCATATACCTGTACTGTATATTGTGTTCATTAAGATGGCCATCTAAAAGTTTTTTTGAAATTATCAACCCTTCCCCCTTACACCACTGATCATGGAAGGGAATTCCACATTCTTATTGTTCTAATAGTTATGGTATTGGGGAGATTGTACTGAAGTGGTAGGTGCTTTTTCAATGAGTTGCACCAGTCCAAACTGTATTTAAGGGCATGGCACCCCAATTTTATTAAATAAAATGAAAAGTTCACATAGAGATCAGTTGTCCATGCAGGGGTTCTTACACATCAATATGAACAAATGAAAATAACGAGCCACTTGGCTCCATTGTTGGCAGCACCTTTGCTTTTCTTACCAGTCCATCTGACTGTGTTGTCCAGCTTCACTGGTTTACTTAACCAGACTCTCTTAACCTTTAGTCACAGCACCCTGCTGCATAATACAACCCTGGCCTCTGGATATATTTCTCCTTACCCTCAGTAGGAGTCCACCTGACTCTTGGAATGAGACCTCATGTCTTCTGGCTGCTGGCTGGGGCACCTCTGACCCCTGAGTGAGACCTCCTGTCTCTTGACTCTTGGCTGGGGCACCTCTGGGTGAGATCTCCTGTCTCTTGACTCTTGGCTGGGGCACCTCTGGGTGAAACCTCCTGTCTCTTGACTCCTGGCTGGGGCACCTCTCACCCCTGGGTGAGACCTTCTGTCTCCCACACTGGGAGCTGTCTCCAAAACTGGGAGCCCTAAGCTATCCTCAGGGTTGAGTATATAATGACCCTGCACACCTGTGTGCTCAGAAAGGCTGCAGGCACCTGGCAAAATCTGGACACAGGATTGAAAGTTCTGATGCAGAACTATAGAATCTAGAGAAAACCAGAAAGACAACTTTCTCCTCTCATTAACAATTGTTTAGAACCTTGCAAATCCTTTCTTATATTCTTCTCAATTTTAACAGTGACATGGCTCCACTCTGTCACACAGTTAAAAATCCCCTAAGCAGTTTAAAGGTTAAAGAGGAAATCCAGTCACCTATGGAAAAAATAAAAGTCAGCAGCTACAAAGACTGCCAGCCACTGACCTGTCCCAGGATCCAGCATTGAGCTCACCTCAGTCAGTCTCACCTGCTGTCTCCGGCGCCAGCATCTTCACTATGGGCACCCAGCTGTGGCAGCTTGCGGCTTCACAGCTAGGTGCCATTGCGCATGCTTGAGTCATGCTGCACATCATGAATGGTGGATGCAGTTTTCTGGGACCTGTCAGTGTCCCAAAAGACTGCAGGGGGAAGGAGGAGAACTTCCATTCCCGAGCATTGTGACGCTCGGAACAGAAGTGGGAAGCAGGTACCTGTCAAAATTTGGTACCGTCTCCCTCCAGCTCCTTAACCCCCCTGGCGGTATTCCCGAGTCTGGCTCGGGGTGGAATTTTAGTACCAAGAGTGGTAACCCCGAGCCAGACACGGGATCGCATCGCAGCATCCAGGAAGAGGTCACTTACCTTGTCCCCTGGATCCTGCGATGTCTCCCCGCACTGTGAGCAGCTCGTCCTCCGCTCGATCTATCATGGAGCCAAGCTCCGTTCCCTGCGAGCGTTGCGACGCACGTTGACGGAGAACGGCACCAAATTCAAAAAGTGAAACACACACAATACATACAGTACACTGTAATCTTACAGATTACATTACTGTATGTAATTATTTCACACCCCTTTTGTCCCTAGTGGTTTCTCCAGTGTCCTGCATGCAGTTTATATATAGTATATTATAAAAACTGTTCTTTCTGCCTGAAAATTGTCCATAGCAACCAAAACTGTCCCTTTACATCAAAAGTGATTTTAGAGCACCTAGAAAACAGCGATAATAAATTAGAATCACTCGCAGAATTGAGCGATAGTGATTTGTGGGGAGATCCGTCATCAAATACTGAAAAGTAATGACAGCGACAATTCTGCAACTGAGCAAATTTCAGTGTTTTTGATTTGATTACATTATTGAATATTTTGTATTATTATTATATTATTATTTGGTATAATTATTTATAGTTATTTATTATATTATAATTTATGATTTTGTGTTTCAAACTTTATCACACCCGAGATGTCTACTAGACTCTGGTTTGGACAGATATAATCACACACATAGGTTGGACTTGATGGACTTGTGTCTTTTTTCAACCTCACCTACTATGTAACTATGTAAGTGTGTTATTGCTAAGAATTACAGGCCTACAATAAAAAACGCCAAATTTCCATGAAAAATAATTGTACCACTTTCAGCACCTAAAATCCGACATAATTATACCGCCAGGTATAAAAAAAAGTGCCAATTGTTCAAGAGGAGTGAGGAACGAGGCCTTAAAGCAAAACTTCCCCTTTTGGGTGGAGCTCCGCTTTAAACTGCTTCTTATCCAACTTCATTGAGTGGCCACATATCCTCTTGAATGACCTGAGACTGAATAGTTTCCCCGTATACTAAAATCATCATTTAGATAATTTACATATTGCAATCATATCTCCTCTTAAAATGGATGTAAGCCCCAATTTCTTTTCAATTAAGGCTTGTACCTTTTAGAGTATAAGGTTTCATGTCATCTGTGCCCAGTCTTGCCAAAAAGAGTTAATCCAGCTCTAAAGCAATCGTCTTATCTTTTTTTCAGTAAGATAAAAAAGGACACACAGAGAAATAGGTGTCTGTTCTTCCCCCTTGCTGTGACAGAGAGGTGATTTCCCTATTTCATGAACAAGCGTGAGAGAGGCATTCTGTGTACTTCACATCCCCCCTCCTTTCTTCTCCAGCTCTCCCAGGATTGGCTGCTCCACACCTCAGCATGATTGGGCATGTTGAAGTCATGTCATGCCTTTGCTGGGTTTTGACTGGATGTTAGTGATCATGGGGCATAATCCAAGAGACCAACAGAAGTTCAGTGTAAGAAATACACAGGAGAAAATATATGTTGCCAAGGGGAGTGTAGAAGTGGGTGGGGAGTCTACTGACATCACGACTCCGCCCACCGAGCTCCAGACAACAGACCCTCCCACAGAATCTAGAGTTTTGCAGGGCTACAAACAGAAACAGGGGAGATATTTGACAGGTAAGGATACATGCAGGAGACATTTATATCCATAGTGATAAGCACTATGGCAGTAGTTTATCAATGATGAGAGTGGGTTTACATCCACTTTAAGCATCTCTTCTCTCTGTAAACAAGCTTAATGTGTATACCATTTCCTCATAACTGAGATCCTCCAGCTACCTTATTAGTTTTGTTGCCCTTCTATATACTCTCTCCAGTTCCAGGCCATCCTTCATGAGGAGTGGTGACCAGAACTGGATGGCATATTCAAAATGTGGCTGAACCAGAGTGCAAAGTGGCAGAATTATAGATTTATCTCTTGGGTAAATACCATCTTTCATGCATGCGAATAGGTTGCTGGCCTTGCTTTCTGCAGCTTGGCATAGCATGCTACCCCTAAGTATTTCATCTACAAGCACCCCAAGATTCTTTTTCATCCTCGATTCCCCAGAGATTCTCCCCCTGGTGTGTAGCTTGCATTCATATTTTAAGCCACTAGGTGCATTACTTTATATTTCCCTACATTTAAATAATTTGCCATTTGTTTGCTCACCCCCCCCCATATCCTTTTGTGAAGTTATTGCCCTGCTTAGCTTTGTATCAGCAAATACTGAGATTGAACTTATTATGCCAACCTCTATATAAGTTTTTTATCCAGGTGCATACACTAATGTCAATGCCACAATGCCAAGAGACCTCACTATGTACATTCAGCTTTTATGGGGTATCACTTCAAATCTAGATTTGGCTAAATGTAGATATACTACATCCACAGGCCTTCCTCTATCCATATTACAGCTCACTTCCTCATAGAATGTTAAAAGGTTGCTCTGACAAGAATGATCTTTCATACTTCCATGCTGGTTACCACTAATGATATTACAGTATTTTCATTAGTAAATTCTTGGATATGGTCTCTTGGATAAGATCCTTTAATAGTTTACAAACTATTGATGTTAGGCTGACTGGCCTGTAGTTACCAGGTATGTATCTCAGCCCTTCTTTGAATATTGGCATGTTAGCTTTCCGCCAGTCAGCTGGTACCATTCTGGTCTGTAAGCTGTTATTAATGATTAGGAATAATAGTCTAGCAGTGACCTGGCTAAGTTCTGTAAATTAAAAATAAACATAAGGAGCTGCGCTCACAAACCATATATCTAAATGAAAAAATAGCATATAAAACCAAAAAGGTCCAAGTGAATAAATAAAGCAACAAAAAAGTAAAAAAAATAAAAAATAAAAATAAAACACTATTATATTGATTGGTGCATGATATCTACTAAAGTGAACAGTCCTAAAAAGTCCTCCAAATGGAAAGTAAGTGAGTAGTTGTAACAACACATTATGGTGACTGTCTCCTGTGACTTTATGGGACACTGTGAATCCACCACCACATAGAGTGCAAGCTTACCAGCTGCACAAGCTTTAGGGCTTGTGGCTAATAACCAGCCAGGGCCTTTGAACCTCCCAATGCCTCCAAAGGCTGGTTAGGCCATATACTCCTAGAGACTGTGTTATCCTCGATCAACAGCCAAAAATTCAAATCCACTCGATGTAAATGGTCAAAATAATCCGGAAACAAAATAGAGGGGAATTGCCATAGGTGAAAACAGGTGGTAATTTATTCATTAAAAGTATACGGTTAAAAGCCTATAAAGTTCCAATAAGAGCAATAAAAGAGCCAGTCGACAACAATAATACGAACGCCCGTGCAAACAGGACATAGAACAGCGTGGTGACGTCAGCACGTCGCTTCTCCTGGCGCGTTTTGTCACAAGTCTGATGTCATCCTGGTGCACGGACAGCGTACTGACGCACCGCTATAAATAGTCAACACACACACCCAAGCCTCAGTCTGAGCCTCAAGCAGCTGACGCTACCAGCGCCATTTTAGCTAAGGGAAATCAAGAGAGAAAACCCATAGAGGCAAAAGGTCAATGAAACTAATAGTGGGAACGACGGCCACCAACCTAGTGTTGTACCGTCACACCCACCAAGATAGTCCTAAGTGATAAACCCAGTTTTAAGTACCAAAAAAGGAATATACTCAAATAAAGATTCCCGGACATCCAGCGCTAAAGGCATTATTACAGCCTATATGCAATTTATCCAGTTACATAGTCAAATATCCCATATGTCTAAACTTTCACTGTTGACACTGACAATAGACGCCGGGATAGACACGGGACTCTGGTTGATAAAAACCAATTGGGATATCATAACCCTAAATGGGCGTATCAAACACTCATAAAGTCAAAGAGTAATCCCTGCAACTATCCATAGGTAAAAAAGTATATTCTTAAATGGTGACTTAGTAAACATAGAAAACAAGTAGATTACTATGTATTATATTTTTCCACTAAAACCAAGGGATAATGAATCAAATTAATTTGAACCATACACCCATAGGGGAAATGATGTTGCAATCCCAAAAAAACATCAATCTATTGAAAGAGTCAACAGTTATAAGGGGCACACTATAGGTGGTCCTATACATACCACCAAAGAATGCAAAGATTAAAAATAAATCCAAGAACTGGGGCGCATGCGCGTGAGCGAAGGAGATGTCCGCCTGAATCCTCCGCTCCGCGCCGACGAGACCATTAAACCAGCCAGATAAAGCGCAGATCAAGCGGGGACGCAGCACACTTACCTCCGCGGACTCCGGAACATCTCTGGATCCTGCCGGTAATGCTCCGGTCCGGAAAGCAGAAGCCAAAAGCCCGGCAGCCTCATAAGCCCTCCTCAGTTCCTGGCAAGGGTAAATCCAACGTGGCGCCTAAACCTCCGGAGCCAGAGGACGCTGCTCATCTCTCAGACGAGAATCCAGAGTCTCCAACAAACAGCTTACTGCAATTCCCTACAGATCTGGTAAGTGCCCTAAGGTATGCCGACTGTGGGTCAGAGTTTATGCACTTCTCTGAAACCTCCTCAACACTACTATAAAAAGGGATCCCTTTGAGGCTCTTTTGGGGAAACCAAGCATTGAACTGTTGCGACCAGAACATCAGTTGGCGTCTCATATGTTTACTGCAACTAAGTTAAATATTGCAAAAGCATGGAAAACCCCGGCCCTTAGTTTTGAAGTGGTTAAAAACCGCATTAATTATATCATGGTTAATGAAAAACTGACAGCAGTGTTATCAGACACACATGACAAATTTCTTCGGACATGGCAACCATGGGTAAGCTATGCCCACCCCCCCAGATTCGATTCGGCACTACTCTTCCTGTAGCGAGTTTTCCGGCCCCCCACCCCAGGGACTCCTCCCTCCCCCCATCTTCCCTCTCCCCTCACCCTTTCCTCTCTGTTTCTCCCCTCTCTTTCTTTTTCTAAATAATTATGTCAACTCTTTTCTATTCTCTTTCTTTAGCTACATTTTCTGTTTCTTTTCTATACCCTTCAACATGTAGGCTTTCCCCTGACGGGGACAAGGTACAAGATGACAAATGTTCATGAACATATTTAGCTTTTTCAGTGTTTTGCTTATTGATGCATGGTTAAGTAGTACATTTCCTTTTTTTCTTGCATTAAGACTATGTAAACATGTATTCGTACTATGTTCATTTATGTGTTCTTTTCTATGTACTATTAATAGTCTTTATGTTCAATAAAACCTTTTGTACAAAAAAATAAATAAATCCAAGAACACTAATACCCTAAATACTGGCCAATAAAGTAGGTACTAAGTACTAAAAGTGAAAAATATTAATTATGAGTTATCTATAAAGGCGTTGATATCAACATCAATATTTAAACTGTGGGGGGTATAAGACTTTTTTTTAATGAACACAAGACATCTCGAGTTTAGAGATACTTCTAATGAGGTAGCTGCCCCTCCAATGGGGGCTATATTTATCTATGCCTAAAAAAATGGAGGGATCTCTGTTGTGTACTGTTAGATAATGTTTAGATACAGAGTGTTTGGTAAACCCCCTCCTGATATTGTCGATATGCTCATTCAAGCGTACTTGGAGTGGGTGCTTAGTCCTGCCCACATACTGCAGTCCACATGGGCACTGCAGCAAGTAGACTACTCCCACAGTGGAGCAGGTAATAAAGGTCTCTATCTTATATTTCTTTGAAGTGCAGCTAGAAACAAAACTAGTTGTTCTCCTAGTTTTGCACATTGATAGAGCATACTTGACATCTCCTACATTGATAGTAGCCCGTAAGTTCAGCAAAGAAGTTAGATTTGATGGTAGGAAGGTTTAAGACATTAAGGAGCGCAGTTTATCCCTCAGAGAAGGGGAACCCCTAAATACCACCTGGGGTTTAGCTAGCAAGATGGTATTCAATATCCTGTCGTTACCCAGAATATGCCAATGTTTGTTAACAATATGCTTAACATTCTGATGATGATTGGAAAAACTCATAATGAATGGATTCTTGAACGTGTTTTGTCTCTCTTGTTTCAAAGGTCCCTCCTTTAGAAGGTCTGCCCTATCCACTAATTTAACCTGGTTAAGGGTATCTCAGAATCTTTGTATGAGTCTCAGCCTGCGCTTTAGAAACTCTTCTTGTTCGGTGCAATTGCGCTTCAGCCTCATATACTGGCTCTTGGGTACTGACCTAAGACAGGAGTAGGGATGAGCCGAACACCCCCCTGCTCAGGTTCGCACCAGAACATGCGAACAGGAAAAAAGTTCGTTCGAACACGCGAACACCGTTAAAGTCTATGGGACACGTACACGAATAATCAAAAGTGCTAATTTTAAAGGCTTATAGGCAAGTTATTGTCATAAAAAGTGTTTGAGGACCTGGGTCCTGCCCCAGGGGACATGGATCAATGCAAAAAAAAGTTTTAAAACCGCTTTTTCAGGAGCAGTGATTTTAAATCAAACAATAAAAGTGTAATGTCCCTTTAAATTTCGTAGCTGGGGGGTGTCTATAGTATGCCTGTAAAGGGGCGCATGTTTCCCGTGTTTAGAACAGTCTGACAGCAAAATGACATTTCGAAGGAAAAAACCCATTTAAAACTACTCGCGGCTATTGCATTGCCGACAATACACATAGAAGTTCATTGATAAAAACGGCATGGGAATTCCCCACAGGGGAACCCCGAACCAAAATTTAAAAAAAAAATGACGTGGGAGTCCCCCTAAATTCCATACCAGGCCCTTCAGGTCTGGTGTGGATATTAAGGGGAACCCTGGCCAAAATTTTTTAAAAAAATGACGTGGGGTTCCGCCTAAATTCCATACCAGACCCTTCAGGTCTGGTATGGATTTTAAAGGGAACCCCGTGCCAAAAAAAAAAAAAACGGCATGGGGTCCCCCCAAGAATCCATACCAGACCCTTATCCGAGCACGCAACCTGGCAGGCCGCAGGAAAAGAGGGGGGACGAGAGTGCGCCCCCCCTCCTGAACCATACCAGGCCACATGCCCTCAACATTGGGAGGGTGCTTTGGGGTAGCCCCCCAAAACACCTTGTCCCCATGTTGATGAAGACAAGGGCCTCATCCCCACAACCCTGGCCGGTGGTTGTGGGGGTCTGCGGGTGGTGAGCTTATCGGAATCTGGAAGCCCCCTTTAACAAGGGGACCCCCAGATCCCGGCCCCCCCCTGTGTGAAATGGTAAGGGGGTACTTACCCCTACCATTTCACTAAAAAACTGTCAAAAATGTTAAAAATGACAAGAGACAGTTTTTGACAATTCCTTTATTTAAATGCTTCTTCTTTCTTCTATCCTCCTTCATCTTCTGGTTCTTCTGGTTCTTCCTCTGGCGTTCTCGTCCAGCATCTCCTCCGCGGCGTCTTCTATCTTCTTCTCCTCGGGCCGCTCCGCACCCATGGCATGGGGGGAGGCTCCTGCTCTTCTCTTCATCTTCTTCTTCATCTTCTTCTCTTCTTCCTTCTTCTCTTCTTCTCTTCTTCATTTTCTTCTCCGGGCCGCTCCGCATCCATGCTGGCATGGAGGGAGGCTCCCGCTGTGTGACGGCGTCTCCTCGTCTGACGGTTCTTAAATAACGGGGGGTGGGGCCACCCGGTGACTCCACCCCCCTCTGACGCACAGGACATGACGGGACTTCCCTGTGGCATTCCCCGTGACATCACAGGGAAGTCCCGTCAAGTCACTGTGTGTCAGAGGGGGGCGGAGTCACCAGGTGGCCCCGCCCCCCGTTATTTAAGAATCGTCAGACGAGGAGACGCCGTCACACAGCGAGAGCCTCCCTCCATGCCAGCATGGGTGCGGAGTGGCCCGGAGAAGAAAATGAAGAAGAGAAGAAGAGAAGAAAAGAAGAAGAGAAGAGCGGGAGCCTCCCCCCATGCCATGGGTGCGGAGCGGCCCGAGGAGAAGAAGATAGAAGACGCCGTGGAGGAGATGCTGGACGAGAACACCGGAGGAAGAACCAGAATAGCCAGAAGAACCAGAAGAAGAAGATGAAGGAAGATAGAAGAAAGAAGAAGCATTTAAATAAAGGAAAAAACTGTCTCTTGTCATTTTTAACATTTTTGACAGTTTTTTTAGTGAAATGGTAGGGGTAAGTACCCCCTTACCATTTCACACAGGGGGGCCAGGATCTGGGGGGCCGGGATCTGGGGGTCCCCTTGTTAAAGGGGGCTTCCAGATTCCGATAAGCCCCCCGCCTGCAGACCCCCACAGCCACCAGCCAAGGTTGTGGGGGACAAGGTGTTTTGGGGGCTACCCCAAAGCACCCTCCCAATGTTGAGGGCATGTGGCCTGGTACGGTTCAGGAGGGGGGGCGCACTCTCATCCCCCCTCTTTTCCTGCGGCCTGCCAGGTTGCGTGCTCGGATAAGGGTCTGGTATGGATTTTTGGGGGACCCCACGCCGTTTTTTTTTTTTCGGCGCGGGGTTCCCCTTAAAATCCATACCAGACCTGAAGGGCCTGGTATGGAATTTAGGGGGACTCCCACGTCATTTTTTTTTAAATTTTGGTTCGGGGTTCCCCTGTGGGGAATTCCTATACCGTTTTTATCAATGAACTTCTATGTGTATTGTCGGCAATGCAATAGCCGCGAGTAGTTTTAAATGGGCTTTTTCCTTCGAAATGTCATTTTGCTGTCAGACTGTTATAAACACAGGAAACATGCACCCCTTTGCAGGCATACTATAGACACCCCCCAGCTACAAAATTTAAAGGGATATTACACTTTTATTGTTTGACTTTAAGCATTATTAAAATCACTGCTCCTGAAAAAACAGCCTTTTTTAAAAAATTTTTTGCATTGATCCATGTCCCCTGGGGCAGGACCCGGGTCCCCAAACACTTTTTATGACAATAACTTGCATATAAGCCTTTAAAATTAGCACTTTTGATTTCTCCCATAGACTTTTAAAGGGTGTTCCGCGGCATTTGAATTTGCCGCGAACACCCCAAATTGTTCGCTGTTCGGCGAACTTGCGAACAGCCAATGTTCGAGTCGAACATAAGTTAGACTCGAACTCGAAGCTCATCCCTAGCCAGGAGGCATGATGGCAGCTATCCACTGGGATGTAAGAATTTCTGTCAGTGGATTTAAAAAAAGTTGAAGTAACAAAAGAATCTCCCCTGACAGAAATCTTAAGGTCCAAAAAACTGATCTCCTTATGGCTTGCCTCATAATTTAGATTTATTGCCCTACTATTTCTATTAAGAGAACCCATCAATTGAGAGAGATCGGCCTCACCCCCATCCCATAGGAGGAGGATGTCATCTATATAACATGCAATCAGGACCACGTCTGGTCTACGCTGGGCATAGACGACATCCTCCTCCCACTGCACCATAAAGAGGTTCGCCAAACTTGGAGCAAATTTGTCCCCCATGGCAACACCTCTATCCTGGTGAAGGTATTGGCCATCAAACCAAAAAAAATTGTGAGTGTCAGCGAACTCCAAGAGTTCCATAATAAAGGCAATCTGTTCTTTGAGCAGATTGGAATCTCGCTTCAAGAATTGCTTAACAGCACTAAGATCTAAATTGTGAGGTCTCGCAGTATACAGTGAAGTGAATTCAGCCTTCACCAACCATATATATATGAGAGCATAACATGGTCCAATAGTCAGTGGTATTGACTAGGGATGAGCCAAACACCCCCCTGGTTCGGTTCGCAGCAGAACATGCGAACAGGCAAAAAATTTGTTTGAACACGCAAACACCGTTAAACCCTATAGCACACGAACATGAATAAAAAAATTTTTTAAAACTTTTTCCATTGATACATGTCCCCTGGGGCAGGACCCAGGTCACCAAACACTTTTTATGACAATGCTATGCATATAAGTATAGGTATTAAAACTAAAGCGCTTTATGGATTCTAACAGTGAATAATTATTTATAGTGAGAAATTGTGTTTCTATGTGTCTGTTCAAAATGTTAAAAATAAAATAAATATGTGCTAGATCATGATGATTCAAAATTTCCTGCGTGCTAATAATACACTCAAATGTGTTTTGTGTATAAATCCAATATGAAATAATCTGTATAAAGCTGCACCTTTACTTAGTGCTCTGATGCCACTATTAAAACTCAAGAAACATATAATTAGATTGAAAAGTGCGCTAAATACTCTGCTTCAATAGTGCTACAAATAAATACTAAAAAATATATATAGTGATGTGCTCTCACATATTAACATATATCAACACAAATACTTGCAGCAATATATAGGAAATCACAAATCCACCTACTGCATATAAATAAAAAATGTGGAGTAGGACACAGAAAAATCAGAGGACACTCTAATTGAATAATTGTCTCTTATAAGGCATATGTTAAAATCGCAATCTCTGTCAGCTCACTGTTATGACTGGTGATCCGCTGTTAATCATCTGTTTTTACCAGTATTCTGCTGTTACCGATCTCCAGTATTATATTCCAATCATGCAATTAGAAATAGAAAAACATTCATTGCCCAATATGCTGTTAATTATTCTCTTCGGAATAAAGCAGATGCACTCACTTGTACTATTCTATAGTAAAAGCGCATATGCATATACGCCTTTAAAAATAGCATTTTTGATTTCTCCCATAGACTTTTAAAGGGTGTTTGGCGGCTTTCGAATTTGCCGCAAACACCCCAAATCGTTCGCTATTCGGCAAACAGTGCTCAAAGAACAGATTGCCTTTATTATGGAACTCTTGGAGTTCGCTGACACTCACATTTTTTTTGGTTTGATGGCCAATACCTTCACCAGGATAGAGGTGTCGCCATGGGGGCCAAATATGCTGCAAGTTTGGCGAACCTCTTTATGGCGCAGTGGGAGGAGGATGTCGTCTATGCCCAGCATAGACCAGACGTGGTCCTGATTGCATGTTATATAGATGACATCCTCCTCCTATGGGATGGGGGTGAGGCCGATCTTTCTCAATTGATGGGTTCTCTTAATAGCAATAGTAGGGCAAAACATCTAAATTATGAGGCGAGCCGTAAGAAACAAGAGAAAAGAAATATGTTCAAGAATCCGTTCATTACGAGTTTTTCCAATCAACATCAGAATGTTAAGAATATTGTTAACAGACACTGGCATATTCTGGGTAATGACAGGATATTGAATACAATCTTGCCAGCTAAACCCCAGGTAGTATTTAGGGGTGTCCCCTCTCTTAGGGATAAACTGGCTCCTAACATCTTAAACCCTCCTACTATCAAACCTAACTTCTTTACTGAACTTACGGGCTACTATCAATGTAGGAGATGTCAAGTATGATCTATCAATGGGTGCAAAACTAGGAGAATGACTAGTTTTGTTTCTAGCTGTACTTTAAAGGAATATAAGATAGAGCCCTTTATTACCTGCTCCACTGTGGGGATAGTCTACTTGCTGCAGTGCCCGTGTGGACTGCAGTATGTGGGCAGGACTAAGCGCCCCCTCCAAGTATGCTTGAATGACCATATCAACAATATTCAAAAGTATGCCACAAAGTTAAACAAGAAGGGGTACTGTATTGTTAGTAGGTACCATCATCCTTTAAAAGTATAGGGCAATGTTGGGTTGAAAGAGAAAATGACAAGGACCTCTCCAATTAGCTCCTGCCTCTTTCAGAAATATTTAGGACTATTGTGGTACCAAGGGGACATAGACAAGGCTATAAAAATTATTAAATTTATTTAAAGATAGGATATTAAAAAGTCCAACAAAGGACACCATATAAACCGTGACATAATAACACAATCACAAAATAATTGTTTACAGCAATGTTGACAAACAAGTTGTACTGATAATGCCCACACAGAAAAATGAAGGCAGATTGTATGGTACTTGCAGACGTAACCTCTACAGTTTTGCGGTCAAGCCGCTTCTTCAGGAGTCGTCTTAGTACATATTCTACAAAATGAGAAAAGTACAATATCAACATTACAAAGCATACCTACAGTGAAAAAAACATATGTGTGCATAAATACAATATTAATATTGGAGAAGATAATCTTTGTTTAATATTGCACTCATCAACCTATGCCCACAAAGGGCTGGAGCGACACTGTGAGACGCCCACAACAGACATTCCCCGGGGGGCGGGCCAGGGAGGCACTTAAGTTATACTATTGTAAGAAGATTGAAAATAAGGTATAAATAATTGTAGAAATGGGGTTCTTAAAATAAGGCAACCACCCATGTGCGAAAGGTCAGGGTAAGAAGTGGTGGAGGAAAAAGGGAAGAGGAGGGGGAGAGGGAGGAGAAGGGAAGGAAAGGAAAGGGAGAGGGGGGGGGGAAGGGGGGGAAAGGGGGGGAGGGAAAAAATGGACAGTGGGGGGGAAAAGGTAAAAGAGACAGGGGGGGACAGGAAAGGGGGGGGAAGGGGGGAGGGAAAAAGGGGGGAAGGGAAGGAAGAAGGGGGAGGGGGCGTGAAAAGGAGGGGGGAAGGGGAGCGGAAGGAGAGGGAAGGGGGAAGAGGACAAGGGACGTGGGCAAGGGGGAAGGGGGCGAAAGGAAGGGGAGGGGGGAAGAGGAAAGGGGGACGGGGGGGAAGTATACCCACCGTTGCTGTAATGTTAAAAGCTTATAGCAGACTCGCTGGCTATCCACACCCAGTGTGAATGGTAAAAAACAGTAGCCGTAGGGACCGAGCAATTATGCCACAGGGAGCCTCTAAAGATAAATAGCATGGAGTTGTGCCAGTTTACTGAACATACTTTTTCCAGGGGGAGAAATGCTTCCAAATGAAAGAGGAAGGAGATAAACAGGGGAGGGAGGAGAAAAGGAAGGTAAAGAGAGGGGAAGGGGAGAGGAAAAGGAAGGGAGATGGTACATAATGGTATCATGGTATCCCCCCCAGAAAGAAACATGTGGCAGATACTTACGGGCCTTCAAGCAAAGGTAGTAATGTGCTGGGTGTGTGCCTCTCGTAGCGGTCAAGCGAAACTACAACCTTAAGTGCCCCCAACCCGGAAATTAAGCGGCGCTGAAATCATCAGCCGCCGCCTCTTCCAGGTCCGATCCTCCACTACTGCGCATGTGCAAGAAAACATCCAGCGCACGCGCGCAGCTCCACAATGGTTTACGCAACGGCGTCAATCTACAGAAGCAGCAGCTGGGCTCCGTGGAGCCCCGCCCACTGCCGGAGGATCGCAAACTCCTCACGTCACTCAGAGGGGGAAAGCGAGTGCAAAACTGAGTGCTCGGATTGGTTAACAATATTTACAATAGGTAAATCAAAGACAGGGATGCACAATCACCGGCGCCGGGAACCGACTTCACCTGTGGCGAGGGATGTGCACCACTCTGCCCTGTGCAAAAGAGATAAAAGGAATCAATAGACATGATAATGGTTACAAATTATGTAGTTTACAAAATACTTACAGTAAGCCAAATCAACAGTTTTTTTTTTTGCAAATATCATTTTTATTAGTTTTCAAAAGAAGGGCAAAGTCCCAGAAAATGAAGAAAAACATTCAAAAGAAAGGGGGGTCGCAGCCTCCCAAAAATACATCTTGACATTGTATAAGACAGTTCGAAGACTTTGTCAGCTTCCTGTGATCACTGAGATATACATATTATTCTGTGTTACTGTCATATAACTTCAGTCTCGTGAATACATGTATAAAACACCAACCTAGATGTCTATTTTTGTATCATGTCTTATACTTGAAAGCTTTTTTGGTTCAATCAGGTGGCGACAACCAGAAAGTGAAGTAAAGAGAAAGGAGAGCAAGTAGTAGGAAGAAAATGAGAACAAGAGGAGAAGGAAGGTAGGGTGGGGGGAGAGGAAAAAAGGGGGAGGGAAAATTGGGGGGGGTGGGGGGGGATGGTCAGCGTAGTTTTTTGGATAATTGAGTCATTCTATATTGAGTGAACTGTGAGCTATCATTGATTTAGATTCCCAAAGAGATCTTTTCCTTCATCTGAATATTTAAACATATTCCAGAGTGTCCAAGTTTTTTGGTAGACTGCTTGTCTGTTTTGAGCTGTCATTATGAGATCTTCCATTTTGTTTATATTTTTGACTTTCTGCAGCCACATTGAGATGGTTGGTGGGGACTGCTGCTTCCAGAGTATAGGAATACAAGATTTAGCTGCATTTGTTAAATGACACAGAATAGATTTTTTATATTTTTTGGACGTTATAGAGGATATGTGGAGTAGAAAGAATGCCGGATCGTTCGGGATCTGATAGTCCGTGAATTTCTGGGAAATGGAACGAACCATAGTCCAGAAGTTCTTTAGCTTAGCACAGGACCAGAACATGTGCAGTAGCGTTCCCTCATCCTTCTGGCATCGTCAGCAGTATTTTGATGTGCCGGGGAACATAATATGTAAACGGCTAGGTGTTAAGTACCACCTAGTTAAAATCTTATAGTTCGTCTCCTGTGTTTTAGTGCATACTGATGATTTGAGGGAGAGCGCGACCATGTTCTGCTTCTGTATTGTCGTGAACGAGGTTTGGAGGTCTGTTTCCCATTTTGTAATGCATGGCAAGTCAAAAGGTTGTGTACGTGTATTTAATAGAGTGTACATCTTAGATAGGAGCTGTGGTAGTGGTTCTGTATCTGAGCATAGTTCTTCAAACGTAGTCAAGGGTCTAGTGTAAGATTTAGGGTTTGGGAATGTCTGGAGAAAATGGTGTATTTGTACTGCACTCCAGAATTCGAGTTTGAATGGGCCTGTTGGATCCATCAGTTCTGGGATGGAGGGGCATTTGTCTTGTCTTGTGAAGCTCCAACATAGTTAGAATTCCTCAATGCTTGAAACTGTCCCGATTTAATTCCGGGTGGAAATTTGGGGTTTCCCAGTATAGGGGTCAAGGGAGATTCTTTGGTCGTTAATGAGGCCTGTAACGTTGCTTGTAAACATTGTTTAATAGTATTACCTATGAGGGGATGAGACTTCAGGTCTAACGGGAGGGAGTCCCAACAACATATCGCCGTCTAAAGAGGTATTTTAGATTGATGTTGTTCTATTTGTGCCCATAGTTTAGCCTCTTTATGTCGTTGCCAGTCAACTACCCTACCTAAGTGGACTGCTTGGTAGTATTTCCGGATATCTGGAAGCGCAATGCCACTATAAAGTTTTGGTCTGGATAACTGTTGTCTTGGGATGCGCGGCGCTTTATGTGCCCAAACAAAGCGCATGAAGAGAGTTTGCACTTGTTTAAGGTATGTGGCGGGTATCTTAATTGGTAAAGCTTGGAATAGGTACAGACATTTTGGTAATATACTCATCTTAAGTAGATTGCACCGACCAAACCAGGAATGCAGTCCGGAATTCCAGTTATCTACCAGTACTTTAGTCCTGGATAATAAGGGAGGAAAGTTGCTGGCAAAAAGAAGGGCTGGATCAGGTGGTATTTTCGCACCTAAATAAGTCAGAGCAGAGGTAGTCCATCTGAATTTAAAACTCGATTGCAAATTTGTAAGACAGTTGTCTGGTACTGAGACTCCCATCGCCTCTGATTTTGAAAAGTTGATTTTTAAATTTGATAATTTCCCGTATCTTTCAAATTCTCTAAGGAGGTTGGGTATAGAGATCACTGGGTTGGTTAGGGAGAAAAGTAAATCATCTGCGTAGGCTGAAATATTATGTTGCATGGGGCCAAGTGATATTCCTTGTATATCGGGGTTTAATCTTATGTGGGATAGGAAAGGCTCTAATGAGAGGGCAAAGAGTAGAGGGGAGAGGGGGCATCCCTGTCTCGTTCCATTTTTAATTGAGAAGGGATCTGATAGGACCCCATTCGCTTTCACCTGAATATATACCAGCTATTCGGCTGAGCATCACTTCTCCTAGTCCTATATGCCTGAGTACCGCAAACATAAATTGCCAATTTATGCGGTCAAATGCCTTTTCAGCGTCAGTATTAAGGAAGACACAGGGGATCTTTCTGGATCTGGTGATGTGTAATAGATTTAACACCTTTGTAGTGCTATCTCTAGCTTCCCTAGAGGAAATAAATCCCACCTGGTCTAGATGAATAAGTTGTCGGAGGTGGTGCGCCAGCCGAGTCGCCAGAATTTTAGTATAAATCTTGAGATCGAGATTTAACAGTGATATTGTCTGTAGCTGCCACAGGCT
The DNA here is from genome assembly GCA_037952925.1 of Lithobates clamitans. Classification (NCBI taxonomy): domain Eukaryota; kingdom Metazoa; phylum Chordata; class Amphibia; order Anura; family Ranidae; genus Lithobates; species Lithobates clamitans. The sequence goes on along the minus strand of JBBGZY010000076.1, from coordinate 11,660,303 downwards.
GCCGGATCCTTCCCCTCTTTGTGTATCACCGAAATGTGGGCTCCCAAAGTTTCTCTAGCAAAAGCATCACCTGCTCCTATCTTGTTAAACAATGTGACCATACGTGGTCCCAGTATGGGTAAGAGAATTTTATAATACTGTAGTGTATACCCGTCAGGGCCTGGGGCTTTACCTGGTTTCATCGATCCTAACGCTTTTTGGACGTCTGTTAGGGTAATGGGTTCCTCTAGTTCATCTCTGATTTCTGGAGAGAGGGATGTCATTTGAGAGGACATTATATATTCCTCTATTTCGGTAGTGGAGGGATTTAACTGTGGCAGATTATATAATTTGGAGTAGAACTGTCTAAATTCTTCAGTAATTTGTGCAGGTAAGGTCGCCTTTTTGCCTTTGGAAGTAGAGATATGTGGAATGTAGGTCGCAGATTTGTGAGTTCTAACCATTTGAGCCAATAGTTTCCCGCATTTATTTCCTGATTCATACATCTTTTTATGACATATTTGTAGGGCTGCTTTTGCTCTATATTGTAAAAGGTCTGTAATTTTCCATCGGACAGTTGTCAGATTCACATCAGAAGTCCTTGTAGGAGCGTGTTTGTGTCTGGCTTCTAAGGTAGCTAGTTCAAGTAAAAGTTGGGACAGTTGTTCACTTCTCTCTTTTTTGATGCGAGCACCATGGGATATAAAAATCCCTCTAAGGACTACTTTGTGGGCTTCCCACAGTATTCCCGGGTCACAGTCTGGTTGATCATTCTCTTTAAAGTATAGGTCAATTGTTCTGGTCACTTCAGTCAGTATTTCGGGGTTCTGCAGGAGGTTTTCATTTAGACGCCAAAAACGGTGTCTCGGGGATGAAGTGTCCGACAAGAGATAAGTTAGGAATTTAGGTGCATGATCTGACCATGTTCTATTTCCAATTGAAGTCTGTTCTACAGCATGTAGCTGAGTGTGGGGGATCAGAAAATAGTCAATTCTGGTATACAATTGATGTACACTTGAATAAAATGTAAAGTCGTGTTCTCCCGAGTGTTGTAAGCGCCAGACATCAATTAGCTGGGAGTGATGTAGTGTCTTAGCTATTCGCTTAAGTTGGCACGGTGGGATCGATGCTCTACCCGTCGACGTGTCCGTCGAGGGGATTAACGGCGTGTTAAAATCACCCCCCATAATTAGTTGGCCTTCTCTAAACTCGTTTAGTTTCTCTAGAGTTTCTCTCAAGAATGTGGCTTGTTGCTCATTAGGGGCATATATGGTTGCTACCGTTACCTTCACTGTACCAATTAGTCCTGTGAGAAATATATATCTACCTTCCGGGTCTATTTTGGAATTTTGTAATTGCCAGGGGATCTTACTAGAGATTAGGATGGATACTCCTTTGGATTTGGCCCTCGGGTTCATTGAGTGATAGGTTACTGGAAAGTGTCTGTTTTGTAGATACGGTAGTCAATTGGTCTTAAAATGTGTCTCTTGGATAAAGGCTATATCTGTATTACTCCTCCTTAAGTCTTCTAACAACATACGTCTTTTCTCTGGTATATTAAGCCCTTTTGCATTCAAGGACATTACTTTGATTTTGCTGACCGCCATATTGTAGTACGGCGGAGGGGGGGGGAGTGGGTTCAATGGAAGGGAGAGAGAGAAGGGGGAAGACGGGGAATAGAGAAAGATGTAAAGGCTAATAGAATAGTGATAGAGTTAGCAGAGCAAAGAGAAAAGCACAAGCAAGACCTAGTGTCTTGCCTGTTTCAAACCCTTACCAAATTTGGGGGATATGTTTCGCATATAACCCCTGGAAGATATAAAGTCCTCCTCCAGGGGGGTATGCTAACCTAGATGGGAGAGAGGAAGCACAACGCTCAAAGCAGTGAGACTCCCGTCCGCCCCCCCCCCCAGCACAGCTAGGTATATAACCAAAGGAGAAAAACAAAACTATTGAGCATCTTTTATATAAAACAATTGAGCAAGATAACATAACTAAATAGGTGGGTGAACACCGTAAGCCCCTATGAATACTTAGCTCATAAATTAGGAAACCATACTATGCTTAACATACTTAGGCAACAAACCAGCTCATTTGAGAATATAGCATCCGTGTTTGTTCCGAAGTTCAAAGCCAGATATTAATAATGTTCCATGTCCCTATGAGCTTATCTATACATCACTATATAACCATCATCTCATAATTCCTGTGATGCCTATAGCGGAGTGTCACGCCTGCGTGGTGGGTACACCAGAGCTCCACTAATCAGGAGCCTGCATGTCCCTCCCAAGAGCCACCACAATCAGACTCTGCAGGTCATCAGTCTTATTAAACCCTATTATTGCGCATGCTCAGTAGCATTTTTTTTGTTAGTGCATTGTCTGTTCTAGTGTCCACTCAGAATTAATGGTCATCTATGTGAACTTGCCAATCACTGGTAAGAGTACCTGAACCGAAATGGACTTGTTCCCGTCAGACAAAGTATCTGTGTCTAGGCCTGTTACCTCAGAGGATTCACAGATTAGGATGGTCATCTCGGGTTGTTGTGTGTCCTGCATAGGAAGGTGGCTTATGTTAATTAGAAAGTACCTCTAGCGATAAGTAAGCCATTGAAACTTAGGTCTGAAAAAGGGTAAAATTAAATTCCATCCCAATGGTCATGACAGTTTGAGTAGTTCCTCATCTATCAAGATTCAGGTGCTTCTTTGACCACCATAGGGCCTTTGCAGCCTAAGGATAACAGTTAAATGAAAATAGCAAACCGCTCCAAACAGTGGAGAACAAAATAACTCGAACATCACCTCTCATTCATTAAGTATGGTGCAGATAGGGAAATGTTTTCATGACTCATGTATGCCGTCAGGAGAGGCTGCTCTGGGTCGGCGGCAGTTTCTTGGTTGCCTCTGTGGGAGATTGTTTCCCATTCCTTGTGCGGACAACCGCCCTGGTGTGCGCGGGAGAGGGCCCAGCCAATTAGGAACATCCACAGGTTCTGTGTCCAGAAATGAGAAGAAGGCTGGCAAGGCATCTGGATGGCACAAGGTGAAGGATCTTTGATCTTTCCTGAATGTGATAGATAGTGGTTACCCCCAGCGATAAGTAGCTCCTCTTCGTCTAGCCACATCCAGCAATGGTTTCAGGATCGCCCTTCTCTGCAATGTAGCTCGGGATAGATCTAGGAAAATTTTGATCGTGGCACCGTCCAATTCTGGATCTTCCGCTTCCCAAGCCTTTCGTAGGATCTGTTCCCTATGCACATAGTGATGTACCCTGCAAATGACGTCTCTGGGTCTCAGGGGGTCAGTTGGCTTGGGGCCTAGTGCGCGATGGATCCTGTCAAGAACAATGTGTTCTGGTAAATCTATACCTGGAAGGCTGCGGAAGATAGCGATCGCTGTGTCCGCCAGATCCTCAGGTCCTGTGGCTTCTGGGAGTCCCCGGAGACGCAGGTTGTTCCTGCGGCTCCGGTCCTCCATTTCTTCTAATCGCAGCTGTTGTTCTTGCAGCACCGCAGTCTGTGTATCTTGGCTGTCTTCCACTGCTGACATCCGACGCTCTAATGCTGCCAAGGAGCTTTCTCCTGATTCCACTCTGGAGGTCAACTTACTAACATCTGCCCATACCGCATTCATCTCCTTGCGGTGAGCTGCCTCCACCGTGGCAATGAGGGCCGCAATGTCTGTTTTGGTTGGCAGGGCTTGTAGCAGAGAGTGCAGCTCCGAGTCCACTCCATGTGTGTGTGATGGAGACTGTGAATGCTCGCCCAGGACAGGGCGGAGGTCCGCGGGGAAGCCGGCGTAACTCTCCGCCGCCTGTGTGTCTCCGTGCGGTGACGAGGAGCTGCTCGCTGCTTGTCTCCCTGAGCGCTCTCCATGCGGTGCCGCCATCTTAAGTTCCGGAGAGCCAAGGAGAGACAGCTGAAATCTTCGTCTAAGTTCGCCAGAGGAGGGTGGCTGAGGGGTGGATTTGGTCAGTCTGCTGCTCTTCTTAGTAGTTCTTCTTCTGGAAGAGTACATAGTTCAGATTTTAAGCATGAATAGCCGGGGTAGGGGAGAGACGGCCGGGAGCTCGGCAAATGCACATCTCTATTCAGCCATGTCCAGGCCACGCCCCCCAAATCAACAGTTTAATACTTGTAAATACAATGTACAAAAGACTATGTATGAAAAGTCTACTTACAGACAGTTATAAGAGGAGTCTGGTTATGCAAATAAGACTGGGACATGGATGACATATATACATATCACAACAGGGTACATATAATGTGGAACAGGCATGTTGTATTATAGGTACAAAAGATTTTATTACAACAGCGTGAGAGACAAATGTCAAATGGAGAGCTGAAGCAGAGACTGGTAGATCTATTAATGAATCATTCAAGGAAGTACTTGTAGGAGTGTGCCTCATTGATACCGGGTGGAATCAAAGCGTTGAGTCGCTCGATCCAGAGCGATTCACGCTTCAAAATTTGGTGATCCCAGTTGCCCCCTCTGGGGTCCTCAGGGACGACTTCTAAAACGGTAAATCTGATATAATCAAGATTAAAGCGATGGTGAATGCCTATGTGGCGGCCCACAGTAGTGAGTATAAGAGGAAACCACCGCGCTGTATATCTAAACAATAAGCAATCAAGTAAATAAAATTGAATAAAAATTGAAAAAGAAGATGCAGCTGCTTATATGTGAGATACACACACTAAACAATAAATAAGTACAGAAAAAAGCAGCGCTATGAGTCAAATATATATGGAACTTTAGGTGAATAGTGATGGGTAAAGTTCATAACAACAGGTGACAAAAGTTAAGTCCAATAGGTATCTTCAAATGTGCAATAAATGAACCGGACAACTGAGTCCCTTAATAAGCAATAAAGATGAAAGCTGGATGGACCTTCACCACACCACAGTGAACAGGTAAATTGGGCGCTTACCAAATGGCAAGCTTGGATAAGCTTGTGACCTTAACCCGGTCGGGGCCTTTCTTGGGATGGGAACACCGTTTGGACACTTCCTCAGACCGTGGATAACTGACTATCCTCCACAGAAAAAAACCAGGATACAGAGAAAGCTATACCCATAGCTTGGAGTAGTTTTCACACATAATGTCCCAAAAAAAGAAGGGAGAGCAACATAGCGTAATCCTGAAGGATATTTATTTAAAAGACATTTAAATTTACACTTACAGTATGTTGGGTAAAAACAGCATGGAAAGCCGGCCGGCTAACACGAACACCCGTCCTGCAGACGGTGGATACGGCACGTCAGCACGTCAGCACGCCCGACGTACGTTTCGTCACACTTCTGACGTCGTCTGGGGCACGGGCGACGCACTGACGTGTCGCTCTTAAATAACAAACGAAAATAACCAAGCCTCGAAATCAACAAAAGCCGGAAATCGCCTTGCGCTCCGCCGGATAAGGGCGGAAGTTGTGGAACCGCCATCTTAGGTAGGGGATTCCATATCAATACGGATACCAATTATATTACTATGGTAAACGTAGTAAATATTGGGAATGGAAAGGGGAAAGGAAATAAACGGAAGGACCAAAAAGGTATCCGCATCACATATGGAGACGGATCACAATTAAATTAAATCAACTCAGAATACATTAAATATATTTGAAAATAGGAGGACCCAACTAGTCATCAGTGAAGGGCACCCATGAAACAGTTAGACCCCAAGATCGATGAAATTGATCAAATAAGTGTTGGCATAAAAAAGGGGGCGCCACAAAGGACAAAAATCTGGATAGCACCGCCGGAGGGAAGGATGATTTCTCGGCTTAATATATTAAACTATTAAAAATAGGATGATGTTAACAGTATTACTAAATAAAAAGTATTACTAAATAAAAATATACATATGAAAGGCAAAATTAGATGTATCTAGGTAAAGTGGATAGCATAGACCCACATCATAACAAACCATGGAATGTGGACAAAACTTATAATAGTTAAACCTATGTATGTATAAATACAAAGCTTATACAAACTTTATGGTTATTAATTTCCAAGAGTAAACCCTAGAATTATAACCTATTAGTATTTTGAATAATTAATTTGAAAATTAAAATTAAAATTAAGAGATCGGGGGAAGAAGGAAAGTGCATAAACACCAAAACACCAAAACCAACCTCATTGAGATAAATTGACAACCCAAAAATTACATTCAAGAGAGATGTAAGCCAATAGTGGCATAAACACAGTGGTCATTATCAGCGATGAAACCAATGGGCTAAACCAAAGGGTTTATTTTATGAGTTGTCAATAAAGGCATTGGTATCAGTATCGACATTAAGTCCATGTGGGACATAACACTTGATTTTATGTATCCAGAGCATTTCAAGTTTAGAAATGCTCCTAATCAAGGAACTTCCCCTCCAGTGAGGACGATACCTATCGATTCCCAGAAACAAAGTCTTAGAGGGGTCCTTGTTATGAGAAACCAAATAATGCTTTGAAACAGAATGTTTAGGAAACCCATTGATAATGTTGGTAATATGTTCATTCAAGCGAACAGAAAGGGGTCGTCTAGTCCTACCCACATATTGTAGGCCACAAGGGCACTGTAGTAGGTAGACGACCCCCTCTGTGGTACAAGTGATAAACGGTTTTATGTCATGCTCCTCTTGTGTGCTAGAGGAGGTGAATTTAAGGGTACGTCTAGATGGTACAGAATTCAACCTACATACCCGACACCTCCCACATTTATAATACCCCTTCAAGTTATCAAAAAGGCCTTGAATACCCCTAGTAGGGGGATCAAGAGCATTCGGGGCTAATCTATTTCTAAGGGATGGTGCTCCCTTAAAAATCAGTAGTGAGCTTGCCATTAGTGGAGGCATATAGATGGTCACCCAGATGGTCACCCAGTCTCTGCCGCAGCTCTCTGATCATCTTTCCCACATAAAAAGCGCTGCAAGCGCAGGTCATGAGATAAATTACACCTCTTGTACCACAATGGGCTGAGTGTTTTGGAAAAAACATCTCGCCGTTAGGGAGTAGAAATTGTTGTCCCTCTTGGATCCAGGGGCAGTGTGGACAATTGCCACACTTGAAAGTGCCTCTGGGTTCTTTTGGGCCAGATGTGGGGATTTTGTAGTGGCTATGAGTGAGCCTGTCCCTCAGAGAAGTGGCCCTCATAAAGACCAGATCAGGGGTTGGTTTGATATATTTTCTGAGTGTATGGTGGTCAGTCAAAATATGCCAGTGGCTTGATAGTATGTTACGTAACTGGTGGTGATGGGTAGATAATTTTGTGATAATTTTCGTTATGTAAGGTTTTCTAGGGCGTGAAGGACCAAACAGTAAGGTTTGTCGATCTTGGGCTAGGGCCTTATTGAAGGCTTTCCTCAGAGTGGTAAGATTATAGCCTCTAGCCAGGAGGCGTGTGCGTAGAGCGTTTGCTTGTCTATGAAAGTCCCCGTCCTTTGTGCAGTTCCTTCTTAGTCTCAAATATTGAGCATAAGGGATACTGCGAATCAGAGGGCGGGGATGTGAGCTGGAAGCATGCAACAGCGTGTTGCCCGCTGTGGGTTTGCGGTATAAGTCTGTAGTTAATAGTCCAGCAGAGTTTTTAATAATCTGTACATCTAGAAAGGAGATGATCTGAATATTATATGTAAAGGTAAAGTGGAGATTGAACTGGTTAGTGTTTAACCTCTCAATAAATGCTTTTAAATGTTGCTCTGTTCCTGTCCAAATGACCAGTAGGTCATCAATAAACCTAAACCAGCCCAGGACATGGTCCAAAAAGGGCTCCAATAGGTCGTCACCAAAAACAGACCACTCCCAACCACCTAGAAACAAATTGGCGTAAGAAGGGGCACAAGATGTGCCCATTGCAACGCCTTGGGTTTTGAAGATACAATTGATCCATAAACAGAAAATAATTTTTGGTCATAATAAATTCCAAAAGTTTTAGAATAAAAGTATTAGTAGGCCAGGTGTGATGGTCCTGTTCCATGAGGAAGGAACCAGCCATCCGGACGCCCTGCTCATGGGGGATGCTTGAGTACAGAGCCTCAACATCAACAGCCACGAGGAGGGCGTCCGGAGGGACCTGGACTCCCTCAATATGTTTTAGAAGGTCGGTAGTGTCCCGAATATAAGATGGTAATCTCAATACATGGGGTAATAGAAAAGTGTCAACCAATTTACTCGCGTTCTCTGTTAATGAGCCTTTACCTGAGACGATAGGTCGACCAGGAGGTACAGAGAGGTTCTTGTGGGTTTTGGGTAGCACATAAAATGTCGGGGTACGCGAAAATTGTACATTGATGAATTTATAGGTATCCTCATCGATGAGGCCCTCTAAAAAGGCCCCCCCCCCCCAATGAGTCTCCTGAATTCATCAATTTTTTTCTGGATAAAGGTGTCAATAGGTGAATACCAGTTAGAGTTGGAAAGAATCTTGAGACACATAGTTTGGTATTGATGATGAGTCATCAGTACCAGGTTACCACCTTTATCTGATTGCTTTATAATAAGATCAGTATTTTTTTGGAGTTTGGTAACTGCCCGAAACTGTTGCTCGGTCAAATTAGAAGGTAATGTTTGCCATTGCTCCTTTATTAAGGGACAGGATACACTCATATAGGAAGGCCCATATAGATGGGCATGTCATTAAGTCAGGAAAGGCTCTGGATTTCCTTTTTAAGCTGGGTTTAGGGTTAGGATGTCGCAGATTAGAGATAATGTTAATTTGACTAGAGGAGGGGGAGTCAGGAGTGCCATCAGAGACATTCGACTCAACCTCTCCTTTGTCCAAAAGTAATATAAGATCCCGTAGTGCTCTGGACTCAGCTATAGTGAAATTTTTGTTTTTTTCTGCTAGTTCTTTTTCCAGATTGATGCGTCTTCTGTCTTGATCAAACATGTAGTTAAAAGTTAGTTTTCTAGCAAATAGATAGAGATCTTTAATTGTCTCATAGATGTCAATTGACTCCGAGGGGCAAAAGCCCAAACCCAATTGGAGAACTTGTTCCTCCTCTGGAGTCAGTTGATAAGGAGGTATATTGATTATGTTAAGAGAGTAAGGATTTACTCCATCATTTAGTGTGGCTGGTTGTGAGACGTGCTTGGAACTGGAGCCTTTTGCACAAACGTGTCCAGACTCCCCTGTCTGATGAGTTCTGGAGTTGCCTGTACTAAAAAAACAGGTTGTGATAAAAGTGTCTGTATATTAGATTGTAAAAGTTTAGGGATGATGTTGTGTAGGGTGGGGTGGAGAGAACCCTTTTGAGGGGTCTGTCCACCCGGCCTTGGTGTTGATGGTGTTTTTAGTGCTTTACCGTGTTGTTTTCCTTTTTTGGGGTGTTTGGAGGTTGAATTGTCGCCTGTAAGGGACCTTTTCCGAGGAACACTTGGTGCTCATGAAGTAGTGGAACGTGTAGTGACCTGTGAAGATAGGGAAGATATAGATGAGTCAGATTCCGTGCAATCAGTTGCTGTCAAGATTGGAGGTTTGCGACTAAAACTCTTGTTTTTTCTGGAATATGGTTTTCCAGACCACTTGTACGCATAACCCCTTGAAAATGCTAATTTATCCTGGAAAAATTTCCTTTGTTTTTTAGTGATAATGTCCTTATTAAGGTTTTCCACTTTGTCTCGTACCTCTTTCCACCTGTTTGTGAAGGAGGCCGAGTCTTTAATATTGGGGAATTGATTTAACAATCTATCAATTTCACCATCCAAGCTTGTCATGTCTATACGGTATTGGGTGGTGAGTTGTTGCATAAGTGCTATACTACAGTTGGTTAAGATGTTCTCCCATGACTTTCTAAAGTCCGGGGAGGGGTCCTTAATTGTTGGAAACATTTGAATCCGGAGCCCTAGGGGGCAGACTTTTTCTGTAATGTACGATTCGAAGTATTGAATGTGCCAGTACAGATGAGATTTTTTCTTTAAAAGGTTAAACATCCTATCGAGAAACGTTTTAGTTTCATCCTCTGATTGTTGGTTTGCTAAGCAACCTGCTTGTATGGTGGACATAAAATCCCCCCAAGCTGTGCACAGGACATCCATTGCCCAGAATTACAAAAACCAGAACAAGGCCCTAACTGGGAGTAAGAAAGAATCAATCAATGGGTTTTAGAAATGGCTACCTTAAGACAAGAAACATCTAAATTTGATATGTGTAGAAAACAAATTAGAATAGTGGCCTAAAGGGAAACGAGGGGTTTTGATCAAAGGATCAGGGTGTGTTATCCACCCAGCATATCATATTCAAAAGTATGCCACAAAGTTAAACAAGAAGGGGTACTGTATCGTTAGTAGGTACCATCATCCTTTAAATGTATAGGGCAATGTTGGGTTGAATGAGAAAATGACAAGGACCTCTCCAATTAGGTCCTGCCTCTTTTAGGAATATTTAGGACTATTGTGGTACCAAGGGGACATAGACAAGGGTATAAAAATTATTAAACCTATTTAAAGATAGGATATTAAAAAGTCCAACAAAGGACACAATATAAACCGTGACATGATAACACAATCACAAAATAATTGTATACAGCAATGTTGACAAACAAGTTGTATTGATAATGCCCACACAGAAAAATGAAGGCAGATTGTATGGTACTTGCAGACGTGACCTCTACAGTTTCGCGGTCAAGCCGCTTCTTCAGGAGGCGTCTTAGTACATATTCTACAAAATGAGAAAAGTACAATATCAACATTACAAAGCATACCTACAGTGAAAAAAACATATGTGTGTATAAATACAATATTAATATTGGAGAAGATAATCTTTGTTTAATATTGCACTCACCAACCTATGCCCACAAAGGGCTGGAGCGACACTGTGAGACGCCCACAACAGGCGTTCCCCCGGGGGCGGGCCAGGGGGGCACTTAAGGTGATACTATTGTAAGAAGATTGAAAATAAGGTATAAATAATTGTAGAAACGGGGTTCTTAAAATAAGGCAACCACCCATGTGCAAAAGGTCAGGGTAAGAAGTGGTGGAGGAAAAAGGGAAGAGGAGGGCGAGGAGAAGGGAAGGAAAGGAAAGGGAGAGGGGGAGGGGGGGAGAGGGGGGGAAGGGGTGAAGGGAAAAAATGGACAGGGGGAAAGGGAAAAGAGGCAGGGGGGGAAACAGGAAGGGGGGAGGAAGGGGGAAAAGGGGGGGGGAGGGAAGGAAGAAGGGGGAGGGGGCATGAAAAGGAGGGGGGAAGAGTGGAGGAAGGAGAGGGAAGGGGGAAGGGGACAAAGAACGTGGGCAAGGGGGAGGGGGGGAAAGGAAGGGGAGGGGGGAGGAGGAAAGGGGGAAGGGGAAAAAAGAGAGGAAGGGGGGGAAGAAGGGGGGGGAGAGCGGAAAAAGAAAGGGTAAAAAGAGGGTAATAGAGAGGGAGCCCACCACCTGACCAGAATAGTATAAATGAGAGAGCTTGAAAAGACTGGGTTTTTTTTGAAAATGTATACCCACCGTTGCTGTAATGTTAAAAGCTTATAGCAGACTCACTGGCTATCCACATCCAGGGTGAATGGTAAAAAACAGTAGCCGTAGGGACCGAGCAATTGTGCCACAGGGAGCCTCTAAAGATAAATAGCATGGAGTTGTGTCAGTTTACTGAACATACTTTTTCCAGGGGGAGAAATGCTTCCAAATGAAAGAGGAAGATAAACAGGGGAGGGAGGAGAAAAGGAAGGCAAAGAGAGGGGAAGGGGAGAGGAAAAGGAAGGGAGATGGTACATAATGGTATCATGGTATCCCCCCAGAAAGAAACATGTTAATTACGGGCCTTCAAGCAAAGGTAGTAATGTGCTGGGTGTGTGCCTCTCGTAGCGGTCAAGCGAAACTACAACCTTAAGTGCCCCCAACCCGGAAATTAAGCGGCGCTGCAAAAATCAGCTGCCGCCTCTTCCAGGTCCGATCCTCCACTACTGCGCATGTGCAGAAAAACATCCAGCGCACGCGCACAGCTCCACAATGGTTGACACAATGGCATCAATCTAGAGAAGCAGCAGCTGGGCTCCGTGGAGCCCCGCCCACTGGTGGAGGATCGCAAGCCCAACGTGCAGGGGAGAATGAACTCCTCACGTCACTCAGAGGGGGAAAGCGAGTGCAAAACTGAGTGCTCGGATTGGTTAACCATATTTACAATAGGTAAATCAAAGACAGGGATGCACAATCACTGACACCGGGAACCGACTTCACCTGTGGCCAGGGATGTGCACCACTCTGCCCTGTGCAAAAGAGATAAAAGGAATCAATAGACATGATAATGGTTACAAATCATGTAGTTTACAAAATACTTACAGTAAGCCAAATCAACAGTTTAATACTTGTAAATACACTGTACAAAAGAATATGTATGAAAAGTCTACTTACAGACAGTTATAAGAGGAGTCTGGTTGTGCAAATAAGACTGGGACATGGATGAAAGAAAGGACCCCAGAGGGGACAACTGGGATCGCCAAATTTTGAAGCGTGAATCGCTCTGGATTGAGCGACTCAATGCTTTGATTCCACCCGGTATCAATGAGGCACACTCCTAAAAGTACTTCCTTGAATGATTCATTAATAGGTCTACCAGTCTCTGCTTCAGCTCTCCATTTGACACTTGTCTCTCACGCTGTTGTAATAAAATCTTTTGTACCTATAATACAACATGCCTGTTCCACATTATATGTACCCTGTTGTGATATGTATATGTGTCATCCATGTCCCAGTCTTATTTGCATAACCAGACTCCTCTTATAACTGTCTGTAAGTAGACTTTTCATAAATAGTCTTTTGTACATTGTATTTACAAGTATTAAACTGTTGATTTGGCTTACTGTAAGTATTTTGTAAACTACATGATTTGTAACCATTATCATGTCTATTGATTCCTTTTATCTCTTTTGCACAGGGCAGAGTGGCGCACATCCCTGGCCACAGGTGAAGTCGGTTCCCGGCTCCGGTGATTGTGCATCCCTGTCTTTGATTTACCTATTGTAAATATTGTTAATCAATCCGAGCACTCAGTTTTGCACTCGCTTTCCCCCTCTGAGTGACGTGAGGAGTTCATTCTCCCCTGCACGGCGGGCTTGTGATCCTCCGGCAGTGGGCGGGGCTCCACAGAGCCCAGCTGCTGCTTCTCTAGATTAACGTCGTTGTGTCAACCATTGTGGAGCTGCTCGTGTGCGCTGGATGTTTTCCTGCGCATGCGCAGTAGTGGAGGATCAGACCCCGAAGAGGCAGCGGCTGATGTTTTCAGCGCTGCTTAATTTCCAGGTTGGGGGCACTTAAGGTTGTAGTTTCGCTTGACCGCTACGAGAGGCACACCCAGCACATTACTACCTTTAGACATGTGCATTTCGTTTAGTTCCGAATCGAAATTCGGACGAAATTTTCATTATTCGGACATTCGGATGCATCCGAAATACCGAATTACAATACTAACGAATTTAAATGAATCTGAAATGTTTCGAATCGAAAAACCACGGACGAAATTCGATTTGAATCGAATTCGAAACCAAATTCGAAATATATTCGATTCGAAAACAAATTCGAAATCTATTCGACTCGAATTCGAAAACAAATTAGAATCGAATTAGAAAAAATATAAATTGATTTCTAAAAAAGAATACAATAAAATAGAATATAAAATAATAAAACAATAGAATAAACATAAAAGAATTGTAAAGAATAGAATAGAATTTAATAGAATTTATTAAAATACAACAGAATATGACCATCTTCTGAAATTCGAATTTCGAATAGTATAAATTCGAATTTGAAAATAGATTGGAAAATATATATGTATATATATATATAAATATATAAAACCATCTTTGAAATTCGAAATTCATATAGAATGAATTCAAATTCGAATAGAAAAGATTAGAATAGAAAAACAATAGAACAGAAAATAATCTAATATATATATTATATTTTATTCTATTCTGTCCTATTGTTTTTCTAGTCTATTTTCTTTTCTTTTCAAATTCATTCTACAGAATAGAATAAAATATAATATATATACACATTATATTTTACTCAATTGTGTTCTATTGTTTTTCTAGTCTATTTTCTATTTCTAGTCTAATCTTTTCTATTCGAATTCATTCTATATGAAATTCGAATTTCGGAAAATGGTTATATATATATATATATATAAAAAATATTTATATATATAACCATCTTTTGAAATTCGAAATTCATATAGAATGAATTCAAATTAGAATAGAAAAGATTAGAATAGAAAAACAATAGAATATATATATTATATTTTATTCTATTCTATTGTTTTTCTAGTCTATTTTCTTTTCTATTCGAATTCATTCTATATGAAATTCGAATTTCGGAAAATGGTTATATATATATATATATATATATATATATATATATATATATATATATAATATATATATAATATTTATATATATAACCATCTTTTGAAATTCGAAAATCATATAGAATAAGTTTAAAATTCGAATAGAAAAGATTACAATAGAAAAACAATAGAATAGAAAAGAATCTAATATATATTAATATATATATTATATTTTATTCTATTCTGTTCTATTGTTTTTCTAGTCTATTTTCTTTTCTTTTAAAAATTCATTCTATATGAAATTCGAATGTCGGGACATGGTTTTATATATATTTATATATATATATATATATATATATATAAAACCATTTTCTGAAATTTGAATTTCATATAGAATGAAATTGAATTTAAATAGAATAGAAAATAATATAAAAAAATATAGATCAGATCAGAAAAAAATAAATAAAAAAAAAATATATATATATTATATATATATATATATATATATATATATATATATATATATATTAGATATTTATTTATATATAACCATCAATTGAAATTCATATAGAATGCATTCAAATTCGAATAGAAAAGATTAGAATAGAAAAAAAAATTGAACAGAATAGAATAAAATAAAATATATATACACATTATATTTTACTCAATTGTGTTCTATTGTTTTTCTAGTCTATTTTCTATTTCTAGTCTAATCTTTTCTATTCAAATTCGAATTCATTCTATATGAAATTCGAATTTCGGAAAATGGATATATATATATATAAAAAATATTTATATATATAACCATCTTTTGAAATTCGAAATTCATATAGAATGAATTCAAATTAGAATAGAAAATAGTAGAATAGAAAAACAATAGAATATATATATTATACATGACAGGGGCGCAGTTTCAGTGCTTGCCCTAGGTGCCATTTTCACTAGATACGCCTCTGGGAGACACAGAGAGAGAGAGAGAGAGAATGTAATCATTTTTATTCACCGATGACGGATGCAGTCTGGGGTGCGCTCAATCTTTCTCACAGCTTTTACTGCCATGGTGACCCGAAATCATGCAGCGTTCTTCTGGTTTGCTGAAGAGGAATATTATCTGAATATTATCAAATTCGAAAATAGAAATATTTTCAAATGCGATTGAAATAATTTCTAATACAGTTGAAATAATTTCGAATGCTGTTGAAATATTTTCGAATGCGGTTGAAATATTATCGAATCCGATTGAAATAATTTTGAATACAGTTGAAATAATTTCGAATGCGGTTGAAATATTATCAAATTCGGTAGAAATATTTTCGAATGCGATTGAAATATTATCGAATACGATTGAAAAAATTTCTTATACAGTTGAAATAATTTCGAATGCTGTTGAAATATTTTCGAATGCGGTTGAAATAATATCGAATCCGGTTGAAATATTTTCGAATTCGACCGATTTTCGAATTCGGTCAAAAACTAAACTGATTTGAAAAACGAATTTAATGAATTTAACGAATCTAACTAAACTAAATTAATTAAATAATGAATTAAAACGAAACTAAACTAAACAAATTTTTTTCATTTTGCACATGCTTAACTACCTTTGCTTGAAGGCTCGTAAGTATCTGCCACATGTTTCTTTCTGGGGGGGATACCATGATACCATTATGTAGAATCTCCCTTCCTTTTCCTCTACCCTTCCCCTCTCTTTGCCTTCCTTTTCTCCTCCCTCCCCTGTTTATCTCCTTCCTCTTTCATTTGGAAGCATTTCTCCCCCTGGAAAAAGTATGTTCAGTAAACTGACACAACTCCATGCTATTTATCTTTAGAGGCTTCCTGTGGCATAATTGCTCGGTCCCTACGGCTACTGTTTTTTCCTGTCTCTTTTCCCTTTCCCCCCCTGTCCATTTTTTCCCTCCCACCCTCCCCCCCTCTCTCTCCCCCCTCCCCCTCTCCCTTTCCTTTCCTTCCCTTCTCCTCCCTCTCCCCCTCCTCTTCCCTTTTTCCTCCACCACTTCTTACCCTGACCTTTCGCACATGGATGGTTGCCTTATTTTAAGAACCCCGTTTCTACAATTATTTATACCTCAATTTCAATCTTCTTACAACAGTATCACCTTAAGTGCCCCCCTGGCCCGCCCCCGGGGGAACGCCTGTTGTGGGCGTCTCACAGTGTCGCTCCAGCCCTTTGTGGGCATAGGTTTGTGAGTGCAATATTAAACAAAGATTATCTTCTCCAATATTAATATTGTATTTATACACACATATGTTTTTTTCACTGTAGGTATGCTTTGTAATGTTGATATTGTACTTTTCTCATTTTGTAGAATATGTACTAAGACGCCTCCTGAAGAAGCGGCTTGACCGCGAAACTGTAGAGGTCACGTCTGCAAGTACCATATCAACAATATTAGGAGGGGGATTACCAAACACTCTGTATCTAAACATTATTTAACAGAGATCCCTCCAATACCATTTTTTTAGGATAAATATAGCCCCCATTGCCTCACTAGAAATATCTCGAAACTCGAGATGTCTTGTGTTCATAAAATAAAGTCTTATACCCCCCACGGTTTAAATATCGATGATAATATCAGCGCCTTTATAGACAACTCATAATTGGTATTTTTCGTTTTTAGTACTTAGAGTAAACTGACTTTGACCGTAATTGTTCTTGTTACCAGTTTTAGACCACTGTGTGAACTTGGTCTGAGTCTCGGGTAGTTTCTCCATCTTTTGATGGAGTTTATTGGTGTTAGTGTTCTTAGATTTATTTTTATTATTTGCATTCTTTGGTGGTATGTATAGGACCACCTATAGGGTGCCCCTTATAACTATTCTTTCAATAGATTGGTGTTATTGGGAATAAAACATTCCTTCCCCTATGGGTATATGGTTCAATTTAATTTGATCCATTATCCCTTGGTTTTAGTGGAAAAATATAATACATAGTAATTTACTTGTTTTCTATGTTTACTAGGTCACCATTTAAGAATATACTTTTTTTTACCTATAGATAGTTGCAGGGATTACTCTTTGACTTTATGAGTGTTTGATACGTCCATTGGGGGTTATGATATCCCAATTGGTTTTTATCAACCAGAGTCCCGTGTCTATCCCAGCATCTATTGTCAGTGTCAACACTGAAGGTTTAGACATACGAAACATACGATATTTGACTATATATCTGGATAAATTGCATATAGGCTGCAATAATGCCTTTAGTGCTGGATGTCCAGGAATCTTTATTTGGGTATATTCCTTTATTGGTACTTACAATTGGGTTTATCACTTAGGACTATCTTGGTGGGTGTGATGGTACAACACTAGGTTGGTGGCCGTTGTTCCCACTATTAGTTTCATTGCCCTTTTGCCTCTATGAGTTTTCTCTCTTGATTTCCCTAAAATGGCTCTGGTAGGGTCAGCTGCTAGAGGCTCAGACCGAGGCTTGAGTGTGTGCGTTGACTATTTATAGCGGTACGTCAGTACGCCGCCCAGACTTGTGACGAAATGCGTCAGAAGGAGCGATGTGCTGATGTCACTGTGCTGTTCTATGTCCCGTTTGCATGGGCGTTCATATTATTGTTGCTGGCTGGCTCTTTTATTGCTCTTATTGGAACTTTCTATGCTTGTAAGCGTATACTTTTAATGAATAAATTACCACCTGGTTTTACCTATGGCAATTCCCCTCTATTTTGTTTCCGGATTATTTTGACCATTTATACTGAGTGGATTCAAACTTGTGGCTGCTGATCGAGGATAACACTTACAGTCTCTAGGAGTATCTGGCCCGACCAGCCATTGGAGGCGTTGGGAGGATCAAAGGCCCTGGCTGGGTATTAGCCACAACCCCTAAAGCTTGTACAGCTGGTAAGCTTGCACTCTATGTGGTGGTGGATTCACAGTGTCCCATAAAGTCACAGGAGACAGTCACCGTATTGTGTTGTTACTCACTTACTTTTCATTTGGAGGACTTTTTAGGACTGTTCATTTTAGTAGATATCATACACCAATTAATATAATAGTGTTTTATTTTTAATTTTTCATGTTTTTGACTTTTTTGTTGCTTTATTTATGCCCTTGCACCTTTTTGGTTTTATATGATATTTTTTCATTTAGATATATGGTTTGTGAGTGCAGCTCCGTATGTTTATTGTATTTGTGTGTATTTCACTTTGAGTTACACCTTTTGTTGATAGGTTAACTGCGCAGTTTTTTCTTTACATTATTACGTTTTGTAAAGGACTCTCGGGTTTGGTTTTTGTGATTTGTTCACATCTTGTCTATTATCTCCCTCCTTTTTCATATTAAAAATTGAGGAGAAGAATGTATTTAATAGAGTTGTATTGTCCCTGTCTCTTGTAACCAACTTCTCTTGACTATACTTTATGGGTCCAATATGCTCTGACTTCCAGAAGTCACCACATGCAAAACTACTTAAGGTCATAAAATTGCAGCTGGTGTGTAACCAGATAAGTCAAATGATGTGAGGTCCAAGAGGAATGCAAATGGTGAAAGCAAGTTATACAAGTCCCCACAACAGAAATACTATGTTACTAATTAATCCATTTATTGAACTTCATTAAAGGAAGCCTGAAGAGTTTTAAAAAGGTAAAAAAATCCATGCAGTCATTAAACACAGACGGATAAGGGCACTATGCTTACATAGCACCTTGCATCACGATAACCAGATAGCGGCAGTTGGCAGTGACAGCATGCAAGGTGGCTTTAAGATCATTGGACCCCCGGCGGCATTATAGATGGTAACATGAACATTCAATCTGGAACTCCAGAAGAGATGCTGCCAATGCCCCAGTGACCTGCCTCACCAAAAGTGAAGCATCCAGGAACTGGAAGCTGTCAGACCGGCATACAAGAGGAGAGAGAGGTGGCAGGCAAGCGGATGTGATTCTCTCTCTCTCTTTAAATAATTACAGGGCAGAAATTAAAGTAGACAGCACAAAGAGATTAACCACTTCAGCCCCAGAAGGATTTACCCCCTTCCTGACCAGAGCACTTTTTGTGATACGGCACTGCGTCGCTTTAACTGACAATTGCACGGTTGTGCAACATTGCACCCGAATAAAATTGACGTCCCACAAATAGAGCTTTCTTTTGGTGGTTTTTGATCACCTCTGCATTTTTTTGCACTATAAACAAAAAAAGAGTGTCAATTTTGAAAAAAAAAATATTTTTTACTTATCCCCAAAAATATATAAAAAAACAAATTTCTTTCTCAGTTTAGGCCGATATGTATTCTTCTACATATTTTTGGTAAAAAAAATCTCAATAAGCATATATTTATTGGTTTGCGCAAAAGTAATTGCGTCTACAAAATAGGGGATAGATTTATGGCATTTTTATTATTATTTTTTTTTTAATTAGTAATGGCGGCGATCTGCAATTTTTATCATGACTGCGACATTATGGCAGACACATCGGACACTTTTGACACTATTTTGGGGCCATTGTCATTTATACAGCGATCAGTACTATAAAAATGCGCTGATTAATGTGTAAATGACACTGGCAGGGAAGAGGTTAAACACTAGGGGTTAGGTGTGTCTATGGAGTGATTCTAACTGTGGGGGGATGGGCTACCACTGACATGAAAGCGATCACTGCTCCCGATGTCATGTCACTAGGCAGAACAGGGAAATGCCTTGTTTACAAAGGCATCTCCCTGTTCTGCCGCTCCATGACACAATCGCGGGCCCCCGGCGGACATTGCGTCTGCGGGACCCACGGGCACAGTCACGGAGTATGTGGCAGGTGCGCGCACCCACACTGCTGCAATTTAAAGGGGACGTACCTGTACGCCCATTTGCACAGCCGTGCCATTGTGACAACGTACATCGTCGTGCGCTGGTCGTCATGTGGTTAAAAAAAATAGAAATAATAATTCAAGCACCAGGAGGGGGTAGAATAGGTCACCAGTTACCAGAGACCACCTCCAATAGGTCCACAGAAGGTATAGAACAAGCTATGTATCCAGTCAGCTACATCTGTGGTACAGTGGTCATCCCATGAATTACAGCAGTCAATCAGCCAGCATTCTCTCAAATTCCTCTGTGCAGGAATGCTCAATCCAATAAAACCACATTTTATTGAATCTTTCTTGTGTACCTTTCAGAGAACTAATTAGGCCCCCATTTTGTCTAATGTCTTTTATCCAGCTGAACCATTGTCGCAGTGAAATTGGATTTCTAGATTTTCACAAGGTCAGAATGTATGTTTTACCACAGATTTTTTTATAAGTGGACAATGGAACCTCATTATGGTGCAATAAGAAAAAGTAGGATCTATATGGTATTGATCTATTAGTAAGCTTGTTTGTTATGCCATGTACCTGAGCCTAAAAAGTATGGAGATTTGGCATTGACCAGGATAAGTGCAACATGTCATTCTTGTCTGCCCCACACTGCTAACACATCTCAGACACAGGGGGTACATACTATGTAAGATCATCAAGGTGCGATACCTCCAGGTTACGATTTTGTAGCCCGCTTCTTGATATTTTTTGTTAATACATTTATACGGCATGGTTAAATACTAAGTGCATCCTGCAGGTCTTCAGCACAATTAGCGTTCTCTTTCCCATGTATCCAAAAAATGAGGTGGTGACTGCAAGGCCACAGAGTAAGGTACACTTTAAGTTCATAGACTAAATGCGTTTATCATAGGGTTAAAATTTCACATCTCAGTTTCTGAAGACTGGTTAGACATCATTGAAAAATATATCTGAATAGTGTCAGTCCTAAAGCTGAAATAACCAGCCTAGACAAAAAAAATAACCACAGTTTTTATAGATTTGTTGCTGTGATTAATAGAATATATGTTCTCTAGTTATTGTATTTTTTCTTCAAGAAAGCACTCTGGTTAACTTAAGTAATTTTTGTCAAGCAAATGCAAGAAGGACAAATTAATGATTGGCTGTCTCTGGGACAATTATGTAAATCAATGAAAACTAAAAGAGTATTTGCGACACTGATCAATCAAATTGAATGTTCTGTGTTTTCATGACCTTTGGTTTTAATTACACAGACTGCTAAATAGCTACCATTCCATTGTAAATTCTATTATTGTATTGAATTTACTAAACATTTTAGAAATGGGCATGAAACAAGCTATGATAGGTAGATATTATGTCATATATCTTGGTTTACATATGAATAATGTAAGAGATTTAGATAAGGGCAGGCAAAGATCAATAAAAATGGGCAAGACAAGCCGTTTAACTGAGAAAAAGTAAGTGGTGGTGTCCTTAAAGTGAGTCTCTTCAATATATAAGGTGAGCACAGCCCTTATAATGAAGGTATAGGAATATATCATGGCTCCCAGTTGGAGACTGCTCCACCCAAGGGATACAGGAGTTCTCCAGGAGTCAGAGGATGCAGGTGGCAGCCAGAGCACATGTGTGTCGGCAAGAGAAAGGTAACGGCCTAATGACTGAGGTCAGAGTGAAGCTGTTGGCTTCGAAGAACCTATGGTCTGAGGACCAGCATAAAGAGCAGGGGTACTGTTAGAGAGAGAGCCAGGTGGGCTAGTATTTTCAGGTTGGGTATATCGCTGGAAGAGAACCCCTGTGAGGGAAACATTATATGTTGAACTTTTGCTTTGATTTGCCTTTTCTAATAAACATGGGATACCATGCCCTCAAATATAAAAAGAGAAGGGTTGGGCTTTGGACTTTCTTGGCACAATAATCACCGTAGTTGATATAGTTAAAAATACAATTTAATAAAGATTGTTTAAAAATATAAAAGGACAGAGACAGAAATCAGTTCATAGCCATACATTAACAATTTATACACTCCATACAAAGCTCTGTATTGTAGAGATCAGTTATACAATAATTGGAATAACCAATTTACATACGGTTGTATTATTGTAAAGGAGGAGCTATGCAGAGATAATAATCGATAGCAAGGACTTGCTCAACATGTTGCACGCCAAAGCACTTCTTCAGGAGCACAGAACAGATTACTGGAATATACAAAACATCCAATAAATAAAATGAAATAAAAATGAAAAGGCTACACAAATATAGCTAGATAGTCAACATATTGCACATTTGGTATCGCTGCCATTAAGGCCCAACAGATGGTGCTAATACACAATCTGGGTAGTATTCATATACCATGGGGATGTATGTAACATAGTAGTGATATTGGTAAATGGCATGTAAGACTAAATAAGTCTATTTGAATCAGAGGGATTGTGACTGCCGAGGAAGGAAGGGTGAGGGGGGAGAGCGAGAGGAAAGAGGGGAGAAGGAAAGGAAAGGGAGGGGGAAAAAAAGGGGAGGGAAAGGGAAATAGAAATGGAAAGGTAAAAGGAAGGGGAGGGAAGAGGGAGATGAAAGAAAAAGGAAGGGAAGGAAAGACTGGAAGGAAAAGGATGAGGAAAAAAGGAGGAGAGAAGAGAGAGGGAAGGGAAGGGGAAGGAAGGGAAGTGGGGAGATAGAAAGACTTGTAGGCTCAGCCTGAGAGAGGACCCCCTAGAGGTAAGAAGGCAATTGCTCTAACAGTATGGAGGTGTAGGTCCATAATTGTAACTATGTATGTATCTCGCAGGTGTCACTTAGGAGAGAGCTCTATATAGTTATAATGATTTTCCTGTTGACGGATAATCATGATACCAATTACCATATAGAAAATAGGCCAGTTAGAAAGACTTATTAGCAGCATAGTGCAGTATGGTAATATATTACCAGTACATAGGCCCACATATGTATACCAGTGGTAAGGAGTATTAATCGGGTATTCTACATGACTAGTAATAATAATTATTAATTAATAATTTATTAACCTAGTGGACAATATGTGTCCAAATCAATAGACGGTAAATGTAAGTATTAATTTTAATTTTGAATATACTACGAGCGCCACGTGTGCATAGTAATTAATAAAGTAAGAGAGAGTTTCACTTACCATGAAAGTGTTTAGTGGATTGAAAAATATATATACGCGGTGGGGGAGATGGGCGGAGCCTAGCGGAGCAGACATGCATTGTTAGAGCTCTGCACCGCTGAGGAGAGAAGAGAAAGACAAAGCGGAGCCTGCAGGCTCAAAAGGTATCCATTTGAACCTTTTTGCCCCAGGGAACAAACTGTGAAAGATTGGGCAGGAAATATGGTACTGGGAGGAAACCGTGGCAGAAATAAAAATCACCTCACAAAGAGCTCACAGGCACTCACTGCAACTAAAGCAGCTCCAGTCACCTCATAGGATACAGCATCAGGGAGCTCTCACAGACAGAAAATGTCACAGCAAGACTCTCCATTTGAGTCAGATACAGAACAAATCCTCTCACAAACTTCTCCACAAGCCTCCTCAGCATCCCCAGTAATATTATTACAATTTGAAAAGATGCTTCATAAGGCTTTAAAACAAACCTCAGACCAAATAACAAAAAGCCTAACCAAAGAAATAAGAGAGCTGGGAAACCGCACCGCAGCCTTAGAAATAAAAATGGATGAAATTGAAATTACAACCCAAGTAAATATAACAGAATTGGAACAATTAAAAGAAGAGAATTTAATACTTCAAACTAAGCTCGAAGATTACGAAAATAGAGCCAGACGTTCAAACTTGCGCATAAGGGGAATACCTGAAACTGTGACAGACCTGCAATCTACTATTACTGCTCTATTACAAGAACTAAAGCCAGATATCCCTATTGAACGTTTAGAACTGGACAGAGTACACAGAGCCCTCACAGCCAAAAAGAAAGATGGACCCCCACGTGATATAATCACAAAATTTCATTATTACAGACCGAAAGAACAAATACTAATTGCTGCAAGAGAAAAAAAGGAACTTAATTTTCAAGGACACAATTATCAAATTTTTGCTGACCTATCCCAACTTACTATTACTAAAAGACGATCCATGAAACCCCAACTAATGGAACTGCAACGCCACAACATTATGTATCAATGGGGCTTCCCCTTTTCAGTCAGATTTAACTACCAAGGTACAATTTACAGAAGCAGATCAGCAGATAAACTACAACAAACCCTTTTAAAATTAAATCTGACAGAACCCACAAGCAGCAACTCTCCCACACGCAGAAGAATGGCATAATCTTCACCTTCAGGCAGCACCCAGAAAATATCAGAACAAAATGGGAATCATCATTCTCACAAAAGAGGCCGTTATGCCACATCATCCATGGACCAAGAAGATCCAATAGACCGACATCCTAATTCCTGATATCTCTTCATTTATTATACTAAGAGATGGTTCTCTATAAAAAACCTGTATTTATAACTGAATGTAACTGCATTCTGATAGTCACACACTGTGTGGGATCATGTTACATTCCAGTTATATTTCTTATTACTTCTGATTCATATAGCCTTAGAATATATAAGTGAAATAAGAAAATTCTTGTTCAGTTATATATTATCAGGTAATAACAATAGATTTATTACTTTTTAGGACAAATATGTTCAATAATCCAGAAGTAATGGAAGCTTTTTCTTTCTACAAATATATTATTACCTAACTAGTTCCTAGAATTATGTTTTTGTTTATTCTAATCTGAAGCAATACAACCTCAATTTTATGAGTTAACATATCTAAACAGTTACATATGAATAAAATATGTAATTGTTTACTCTAAAAGGGTTAAAATCCCAAAATAATTCAAACTATCTTCATCAATACCAAAGTTAATAACAGTACCTTTCTAACTGAATTATTTAGCCTAGGGCAAGACTAACCATATACAACCACCCTGGAATAAATAATTTCAACAAAAACTATATTCTGCACTCCAATTAATGAAACATCATTTTGATGTCTTTTGACATAGCACTTCTCTCCTGTAAGCGGAAGATCCGTGTACCCCCATTAGCCCTCCTCATTCTCCCAACCATAATATGTGGGAGTGTGACGAAGGCACTTATTCCCCTGAGAGAGATATTTACTCTCTTTCACGGGTAAATTGTGATTACTTGCAAAAAATAATTTATACAATGTATCATCTAATCTCATATGTTTTTTGTTTACTCTTTACTCCAGAATTCACTGGTTTCTTTTCTATCTATTCATCTCTTCAGTCCACACAGGTTGATCTGCGCAGTCAGCTCTGTATAACAAAAAGTAAGTCAAAACTATTTGATCTGTTGCCATGGCACCACTGAATATACTTTCCCTGAATGTTCAGGGAATAAATGTCCCTCAAAAAAGGACCAAAGCCTTCCGTACTTTTCATAACAAGAAGGCTCACATAGTATGCCTCCAAGAAACACACTTCACCAAAGATTCTACTCCAAAATATATTTCTCCTTTTTATCAACAAATTTACACGGCTTCTGCCTGTACCAAGCAAAGGGGAACTCTAATTGCATTTCACCGATCCACACCATTCAACTTATCATCAGAAATTAAAGACCCAGAAGGTAGATACGTGATACTCATGGGTTATATAATGGATACAGCAATCACGGTGATTTCCTACTACGCTCCTAACAAACAACCTACACCATTCCTCTCACATATATTACAAGTGATTAATACACACAAAATAGGAACAGTGATAATGTGTGGGTATTCGAACCAGGTCCTCCTCCCATTTCTAGATAAATCACCTTTTACACCATCCAAAATAACCTCTAGATTACCTTTTTCTCAACTTCTTTCCAAATACAATCTGGTAGATTCGTGGAGAGAAAGTAACCCAATGAAAAAGAAATTCATTTATTTCTCGCACCCTTATCAAACCTTCACCAGAATAGATCATATTTTTCTAACAATAGGAATGATACCAGAATTTATTGCATCAGATATAATTCCGATTCCGTGGTCTGACCATAATGCAGTATACACTACTATAGCCTCAGCCATACCAAAAGCGCATGACCCAACGTGGTACTTACCGGACATAATGCTCAAACACCCACTACATCAGATGGCCATTGAACAAGCTTTAAAGGAATACATATCAATTAATAATACAACAGACATCTCCCCAATAACACTGTGGGAAGCTCATAAGCCTGTCTTGCGTGGTACAATACAAAGACAAATGGCACTATTTAAACGGGAACGCAAAAATCTAGCAAAAAAACTAGAACTCAATTTTAATGCAGCCTACATATCATTTCAAGATAATCCATCTCAGAGTACAAAATCTCATCTGGAAAAATCTAGATTGGAATACGATCTATTTCTCACTGAGTCAGTTGATAAATCCCTCAAACGCTCCAAACATAATTTCTACATGAATACAAACAAACCAGGTACATATTTGGCTTGGGCATTAAATTCAACTAACAAATCTTTCAAACCAATACGTTTGAAATTATCAAAAAATGTTTACACTTGTAATCCAGTTAAAATAGTCCATAAATTTCACTCACATCTCGCAACTTTATACAAGACAAACAATGAATTTAATCCTACAGAGGCTGAATCCTTCTTCTCAAAAATAACCTTACCTGAGTTATCTCAGAATCAAAAAAGCAGTTTGGATGAGCCTATAACTATAGATGAAGTTGCTAATGCCATAAAAGACCTAAAACTTAACAAAAGACCAGGCCCAGACGGCTACTCAGCTACTATAAAACATTCTCAGAAATACTCTCTCCCATTCTCACTGAAACTTTTAACAAACTTCTAGATGGACATTCTTTTCGTCAAGAAACACTAATGGCAATTGTTTGTATGATCCCAAAACCCCTTTCTGATGATACTTCCTGTGTGAATTATCGGCCTATCTCTCTGTTAAACCTTGATATTAAATTATTAGCAAAAATAATAGCAAAACGCCTCAATAGCATTATAGGAAAATTAATACATAGAGATCAAGTAGGCTTCATGCCAAATAGACAGGCAGGCGATAATATACGCAGGGCAGTGTTATTGGCACATATTGCTAAAAAACGGAAAATCCCTTTATGTTTTCTATCTCTCGATATTAAGAGGGCATTTGACACAGTATCCTGGCAATATATGCTATATTCATTACAAAAATGGGGTTTTGGACCCCACTTTTTAACATGGATCAAAGCATTATATAATAAACCCAAAGCCTATATAAAATATGCTGGATACAAATCTGAAGCCTTTAATATCGAAAGAGGTACCCAACAGGGTTGCCCATTATCTCCCTTTTTATTTGCCCTTATACTCGAACCCATGGCCCAATACATCAGAACAAACCAAACTATAACTGGCATTGAAGTAGGAGGTATTACACACAAATTATGTATATTTGCAGACGATATATTACTTTTTCTATCATCACCACAGGTCTCTGGTCCTAACTTAATACCAGCTCTTGATGGATTTGCAGCCCTATCCGGCCTTATGATTAATCCTAAAAAATGCCTAGTGCTTAATATTTCACTCACAAACATGGAATTGATCCCGGCTAGGGCTGCACTCCCATTCACATGGGCAGATCCCATATCTTGGAATTCATTTAACAGCATCTCATTCTGACTTATTCTGACTTATTCTCAACCAATTATCCTCCTGTATTAAGACAGATCACAAATCTAATAAAACAATGGTCGCAACTTCCTTTATCCTGGATAGGGAAGATTAATGCAATAAAAATGACTATTCTACCCAAATTGCTTTATCTATTCAGAGTCCTCCCTATTCCAATTCCTTCCTATTTTTTGAGAATAGTACAAAAAAGAGCAACTTCGTTTATATGGGGCTCTTCTAAACCACGTATACCTATACACACACTACATCTTCCCAAAAATAAAGGGATACCCTAATTTTACTAACTACTACAGAGCAGCACATTTGGCCAGTCTGTCCAAATACCATGCAAAACAGGAAATCCCATTATGGGTATTTATAGAGGCTTCAGAAAATGACCCTCTATTAATATCAAATTTATTATGGCTTGATCCTAAAGACCGCTTTAAAAGTCATAATCCCATAACTAAACACTTCTTATCTCTCTGGGATAAACTAAAAACCAAATATCAGTTACAATCTCCACACAATCCTCTCCTTTCTTTTATCAGAAATCCGGCCTTTTATCCGGCATGGATCTACCCAAATTCTTTTAAAGCTTGGACAACATCAGGCATTCAGACACTAAATGACTTCATAGCATCTAAATCATTCCTTTCATTCCCATCGCTTAGAAAAAAATATGATCTACCAAACTCTGAGATATTTAGATATCTCCAAATCAAAAATTTCTATACACCATTCCTAAAGGGGGATACACCATTATCCCAATTATCCATTTTTGAATCAATCTGTACAAAAGATCCATTTGCTAAAGGTACAATTTCATCACTTTATAATCAATTATATGGAGTAGCAAATCCTAATAGACCCTCTTACGTTCAGAGGTGGAAGGACCTGGGACGAACTTTAGAAGACACGGACTGGTCTAACATATGGCTCACATCTAAGTCATCTTCACCCAACATCTTAGCACTGGAGACAAATTATAAAGTCCTAACTCGCTGGTACCTTGTACCCACTAGAGTGGCAAAATATTCACCTAATACCTCAGCTCTTTGTTTTCGAGGATGCCCAGAAATAGGCACATATTTACACATATGATGGACGTGCCCAGTAATCCAAACCTTCTGGAAGGAAGTCTTCGTGATAGCATCTAAAATATTTAAAAAAATAATACAACCAGATCCATATTTAACTTTACTTAATCTAAAACCGGAATGGTTAACACTCTCTCAATTCAAAGTTATGATCCAACTAATAACGGCTGCAAAACAAACAGTGGCCAAGGCATGGAAATCTCCGACATTGGTACTAGCAGAAACAATTCACAGAATGAATAATACAATGTCCCATGCTAAGATGGTAGCCATCGATCAAAATCAAATTCCAAAATTTGAAAAACTTTGGCATCCTTGGATAAAACAACAGTTCCTGTCAAACTTCAATGACTCTGTCCTGTTGCCATGGTAACAGATTAAATGACTTACAGAGACACCCATTCTAAGGCTTCAAAGAGAACTAAAAAGAATAATAATCTGACGAGCGGGACAACCTTGTGGACCATACCTCTACCTTTCAACCCTTTTTCTTCTTTCTCTTTCCTTTTCTCCACCTTACGATTAAAGCTCATTATCAGAATTTATTTGACCTATATACACTCTACTTGTAAACAATATGTATAGTAGGTATAAATCATTTAAATACCTACAAAAGTAACTAAGGAAATGATATATATCTTTAATTTAGGTTTACGTGAACCCAATGTTTAATATTTGAAATGTCATGATATTTACCTATATAAACCCTACTGTAAAACAATGAGCTTACTTTATAGATCCTTGTAAACTTACTTTATGTATCTTTATAATATTGTATACTTAATAAACTTCTTTTGACAAGGAAAAATATATATACGCAACAGGAATACAAAGTGTCTCCACTAGATATCTAAACTTTCAGCCATATATTGCTGAGATGAACCATAATAAGCGTGTAGCCAGGGAGGATAGTGCATCGGCTAGAGGCAGGAAAGAAGGATATATCAAGCCTCTGGAAAAACTTTGCCTGTGTGTAGTAGTATATAGGGGTTAATCCATATCCAGATCATGTGGCTATAACATCAGACAAGCAGACCCACAGAAAGGAGAGAAAATGGAAAGATAAATAAATAAATGAAGAAATAAAGAAAAAGATTGCATAATAGTATGAATATTCTGCCTATTATGTACTCAGTATCAACAGCTAAGCAGTCACATACCTTGGTGGTTCGAAAGTGGAGCAAACACTATAGCCAGCAGATAACATGCCACTCAGCCGCTCAGGTAGAGAGCGACTGACAGTGTGGTATCATGATTATCCTTCAACAGGAAAATCATTATAACTATATAGATCTCTCTCCTAAGTGACACCTGCGAGATACATACATAGTTACAATTATGGACCTACACCTCCATACTGTTAGAGCAATTGCCTTCTTATCATGTCAGGACGTGACACCTAGTATTATCTATGTATCCACATTACCACTATGCCCTCAAATATACTTCCTGACTATTGTGAAACGCCTGAAAACGCATTTACCACTAGAGCTAATAGTCCCCCATGTTACAAAGTATATATATATATATATATATATATATATATATATATATATATATATATATATATATATACACAGTATCTCACAAAAGTGAGTATACCCCTCACATTTTTTGTAAATATTTTATTCTTAAGATAATATTTTATCTTTTCTTGTGACAACACTGAAGAATTGAAACTTTGCTACAATGTAAAGTAGTGAGTGTACAGCTTGTATAACAGTGTAAAATTTGCTGTCCCCTCAAAACAACTCAACACACAGCCATTAATGTTTAAACCATTGGTAACAAAAGTGAGTACACCCCTAAATAAAAATGTCCAAATTGGGCCCAATTAGCCATTTTCCTTCCCCGGTGTCATGTGACTCGTTAGTGTTACAAGGTCTCAGGTGTGAATGGGGAGCAGGTGTGTTAAATTTGGTGTTATCACTCTTATGCCCCGTACACACAGTCGGACATTGATCGGACATTCCGACAACAAAATCCTAGGATTTTTTCCGACGGATGTTGGCTCGAACTTGTTTTGCGTACACACAGTCGCACAAAGTTGTCGGAATTTCCGATCGCCAAGAACGCAGTGACATCAACCACGTACGACGAGACTAGAAAAGGCCAGTTCAGAACCAAGCGCGGCACCCTTTGGGCTCCTTTTGCTAATCTCGTGTTAGTAAAAGTTTGGTGAGAGACGATTCGCGCTTTTTCAGACTCGTAGTTTTCAGATCGTTTTCTGCTGTTCAGTTTGTGCTTGTGAGTTTGTATCTGCTCTTCAGTGCGTGCAGCAAGCTACGCGTGACTTTGATTAGTCATTATGTTCTTGTTCGTTCGTTACTGTTTCAGGTCGTTCTTCACAGGCCTTGCTGTTCTTCAGTGTGTTCTGTTACTTCGTTCTGAGCAGCCGACTGTTTTCTAGCCATGTTACATATACGTACTCCTTGTAGAGTTCGTGCTGTGTGGGGGCTTGGTGTTGGGGTCCTGACTTTGACACAAGTCCAGTCCATGAACAGGGTGGGGAGGAGTTCATGAACCAAGAATTGGTTGCTTCAGCGTGACCAGTTCTGTCATATGCCTTTGCTCCGTGAGATCCGTGAGAATAATCCTGATGATTTCAGGAACTTTCTCCGGATGATGGTCCCCGTTTTTCATTGTTTGTTGGCTTCGCTGACCCCTTATATTAGCAGGCAGGATACCTGCATGAGGCAAGCCATCACTGCAGAGCAGAGGCTGGTCGCCACCCTGCGGTACTTGGCGATGGGGAGAAGCCTGCAGGACTTGAAGTTCTCGACAGGCATCTCCCCCCAGGCTCTGGGGATTATTATCCCAGAGACCTGTTCTGCCATCATACAGGTCCTGCAGAAGGAGTATATGAAGGTAAGATTTTTATCCTTTAATATCACATTTTATTGTATTTAATATTTGATAATATTTTGTATTTCTTTCCTCATTCCCTAATTACCATGCTTGTAATATGCTGTGAATGTCCCCTTTGTCCTCATGCATGCTGGATTTGTATGTAATTATTTTTTTTGTCCTTCATACATATTTGCCTTCACTTACCTCCCCAGCATGGTCTCCTGGCCCTATATTCACCTCATGTAGTCACTTAACAATGTATTTTATTAGCTCCAAAGTAGTGCTTTACCCTAAATACCCCTTAAAATGTTTGTAAATGTGATTTGTGCTTTAAATTCAGGCAGAGTGCCAGAGGCTTATTTTTGGGGGTCCCCAAATCATTTGGAACCATCCCTCCCCCCAACTGCTAAGTCAGCTGATACTAATTCTCTATCTATCCTCAATCATCTATCTGCTGACTTTGCGAAACCCATACACACTATACCCACCTCTTTTGTGGTCAGATGTATGGATGAATTCCCCAAAGCATGTAGTGCAAGGGCCTGCCTGTATACTTTCAAATGGTACTGTTTCAAGTTTTTATGTAGACTATTATTATCTTGCTAGGTAATAGCAGAATGTCCAAATGTGCTCAAATGTGTACAATGTGTATTTATATCTTTGTATTATGACACTTCTTACCTGTCCAGTGGGCTGCCAACAGTGTAACTAAGGAGGGTCTGTTCCAAGTAATACCCATTATTTAGGCATTCATCTCTCAATGAAGTGGAGAGGGTTACCTGTCCAAGAGCTCCCCCCCCCTATAATGTTAGAAATGGCCCATGAGAGGGGGGAGGGGAAATCTAATAGGTGTACCTTATACTTTGGTCTTTAAAAATTCCCATTAATAAATGTTATCTTGATGTTGGCCAAGAAGTTTTGTGTCTAATCTGCTTTCCATGTTTATGTGCAAAAAGACTAATTTTTTTTTGTTTTCCTCAACAGTTTCCTTCCACGCCACAGGAATGGCAGACTGTGGCCTCCCACTTTGCCCAGCGGTAGGACTTTCCTAACTGCGGAGGGGCAATTGATGGGAAACACATCCACATCGTCCCACCACCCAACTCGGGGTCATACTATAATAATTATAAGGGGTTCAATAGTATTGTGATGTTGGCGGTGGAGTCAGCTAATTACGAGTTCCTGTATGTGGACGTGGGGAAGAATGGCCGGATGTCCAAGGCGGAGTCATCGCCCAGACGGAGTTTTACAGGCGTCTCCAGAATGGCAGCTTGGACTTGCCACCTCCAGAAGACAACGTGGAAGGACTCCCATTCGTCTTCGTTGCGGATGAAGCATTTGCGCTGGGGACCGTCTTATGCGGCCATTCCCGATGAGGACCCTCACCCCGGACCAGAGGGTTTTTAATTACCAGCTGGCCAGAGCCAGAAGAGTGTTGGAGAACACATTTGGAATCATGGCCAGCCGGTTCCGCCTATTTCTTACACCCATACATATGGCGGAGTATAAACTGAATCATATTATCCTGGCGTGCTGTGTTCTACATAACTTTTTACATCAACATTCTGACAACTATGCTGACTCAGTTGGGCCTGAGGCCAGAATTCTAAATGAAACAACCCTGACGGCACTTGAAAGTGGCTGTCCTGGCTTGCCCTCCCTGAGCGCCCGTGATTTCCGGCTAAGATACCTTGAGTTCTTTGCGGGTAGGGGGGCCATCAATATGCCAGACAATGTGTGAAACCTTTATAAAAAAAAAAAATAAGCAAATCTTTGTTGACATTTACTGCTTGTGTTTGTTTTAGCTGACCCTGACAGAAATGTGGTGAGTCGTGAAAATGGCGTGATTGTTTAATCTTACAAAGCACTGTTGGGTGTTATTTACTAAAGGTAGAGACACTTTGCACTACAAGTGCACTTGAAACTGCACTGAAACTGCACTTGTAGTGCAAAGTGGATTTGCCCTTATTAACCACTTGACGACCGCCTCACGCCGATGTACGTCGGCAAGGTGGCACGGTCAGGCAAAATCACGTACATGTACGTGATTTGCCTTCCGCGGGTGGGGGGTCCGATCGGACCCCCCCGGTGCCCGAGGCGGTCGTGTTTTGTCCCACGGCGATCGGAGGTGAGGGTGAGGCCATCCGTTCGTGGCCCCCCCCTCGAGATCGCCGCCGGCCAATCGAATCATTCCTTTGCTGCTGTATGCTAAACAGCAGCAAAGGAAATGATGTCATCTCTCCTCGGCTCGGTAATTTCCGTTCTGGCCCGAGGAGAGAAGACTTCACTGTGAGTGCACAACACTACACACACACAGTAGAACATGCCAGGCACACAAAACACCCCGATCTCCCCCGATCGCCCCCCGATCCCCCCCCAATCATCCCCCCCTGTCACAAACTGACACCAAGCAGTTTTTTTTTTTTTTCTGATTACTGCATTGGTGTCAGTTTGTGACAGTTACAGTGTTGGGACAGTTACTGTTACCCCCTTTAGGTCTAGGGTACCCCCCTAACCCCCCTAACAAAGTTTTAACCCCTTGATCACCCCCTGTCACCAGTGTCGCTAAGCGATCATTTTTCTGATCGCTGTATTAGTGTCGCTGGTGACGCTAGTTAGGGACATAAATATTGAGGTTCGCCGTCAGCGTTTTATAGCGTCAGGGACCCCCATATACTACCGAATAAATGTTTTAATCCCTTGATGGCCCCCTAGTTAACCCTTTCACCACTGATCACCGTATAAGTGTTACGGGTGACGCTGGTTAGTTCGTTTATTTTTTATAGTGTCAGGGCACCCGCCGTTTATTACCGAATAAAGGTTTAGCCCCCTGATCGCCCGGTGGTGATATGCGTCACCCCAGGCAGCGTCAGATTAGCGCCAGTACCGCTAACACCCACGCACGCAGCATACACCTCCCTTAGTGGTATAGTATCTGTACGGATCAATATCTGATCCGATCAGATCTATACTAGCGTCCCCAGCAGTTTAGGGTTCCCAAAAACGCAGTGTTAGCGGGATCAGCCCAGATATCTGCTAGCACCTGCGTTTTGCCCCTCCGCCCGGCCCAGCCCAGCCCACCCAAGTGCAGTATCGATCGATCACTGACACTTACAAAACACTAAATGCATAACTGCAGCGTTCGCAGAGTCAGGCCTGATCCCTGCGATCGCTAACAGTTTTTTTGTAGCGTTTTGGTGAACTGGCAAGCACCAGCCCCAAGCAGCGTCAGGTTAGCGCCAGTAGCACTAACACCCACGCACGCAGCATACACCTCCCTTAGTGGTATAGTATCTGAACGGATCAATATCTGATCCGATCAGATGTATACTAGCGTCCCCAGCAGTTTAGGGTTCCCAAAAATGCAGTGTTAGCGGGATCAGCACAGATACCTGCTAGCACCTGCATTTTGCCCCTCCGCCCGGCCCAGCTCAGCCCACCCAAGTGCAGTATCGATCGATCACTGTCACTTACAAAAGACTAAACGCATAACTGCAGCGTTCGCAGAGTCAGGCCTGATCCCTGCGATCGCTAACAGTTTTTTTGGTAGCGTTTTGGTGAACTGGCAAGCACCAGCGGCCTAGTACACCCCGGTCGTAGTCAAACCAGCACTGCAGTAACACTTGGTGACGTGGCGAGTCCCATAAGTGCAGTTCAAGCTGGTGAGGTGGCAAGCACAAGTAGTGTCCCGCTGCCACCAAAATGACAAACACAGGCCCGTCGTCCCCATAGTGCCCTTCCTGCTGCATTCGCCAATCCTAATTGGGAACCCACCGCTTCTGCAGCGCCCGTACTTTCCCCATTCACATCCCCAACCAAATGCAGTCGGCTGCATGAGAGGCATTTTCTTTATGTCCTCCCGAGTACCCCTACCCAACGAACCCCCCAAAAAAGATGTTGTGTCTGCAGCAAGCGCGGATATAGGCATGACACCCGCTATTATTGTCCCTCCTGTCCTGACAATCCTGGTCTTTGCATTGGTGAATGTTTTGAACGCTACTATGCACTAGTTGAGTATTAGCGTAGGGTACAGCATTCCATAGACTAGGACACACTTTCACAGGGTCTCCCAAGATGCCATCGCATTTTGAGAGACCCGAACCTGGAAACGGTTACCGTTATAAAAGTTAGTTACAAAAAAAGTGTAAAAAAAAATATATATATATATATATATATAAAATAAAAAAAAAATAGTTGTCGTTTTATTGTTCTCTCTCTCTCTATTCTCTCTATTGTTCTGCTCTTTTTTACTGTATTCTATTCTGCAATGTTTTACTGTTATTATGTTTTATCATGTTTGCTTTTCAGGTATGCAATTTTTTATACTTTACCGTTTACTGTGCTTTATTGTTAACCATTTTTTTGTCTTCAGGTACGCCATTCACAAATTTGAGTGGTTAAACCAGAATGATGCCTGCAGGTTTAGGTATTATCTTGGTATCATTCTTTTCAGCCAGCGGTCGGCTTTCATGTAAAAGCAATCCTAGTGGCTAATTAGCCTCTAGACTGCTTTTACAAGCTGTGGGAGGGAATGCCCCCCCCACCGTCTTCCGTGTTTTTCTCTTAGATTTCGCCGGATGTAAATAGCGCCATTGGGAAATTGGGGAAGCATTTTATCACACCGATCTTGGTGTGGTCAGATGCTTTGAGGGCAGAGGAGAGATCTAGGGTCTAATAGACCCCAATAGTACCTGTCACTACATATTGCTATCATAGGGGATATTTACATTCCCCGAGATAACAATAAAAATGATAAAAAAAAAAAAAAATGAAAGGAACAGTTTAAAAATAAGATAAAAAAACAAAAAAATAATAAATGAAAAAAAAAAGCCCCCCTGTCGCCCCGTGCTCTCGCGCTAAGGAGAACGCAAGCGGCGGTCTGTCGTCAAACGTAAACAGCAATTGCACCATGCATGTGAGGTATCACCGTGAAGGTTAGATCGAGGGCAGTCATTTTTGCGGTAGACTTCCTCTGTAAATCTAAAGTGGTAACCTGTAAAGGCTTTTAAAGGCTTTTAAAAATGTATTTATTTTGTTGTCACTGCACGTTTGTGCGCAATTGTAAAGCATGTCACGTTTGGTATCCATGTACTCGGCCTAAGATCATCTTTTTTATTCCATCAAACATTTGGGCAATATAGTGTGTTTTAGTGCATTAAAATTTAAAAAAGTGTGTTTTTTCCCCAAAAAATGCGTTTGAAAAATCGCTGCACAATACTGTGTGAAAAAAAAATGAAACACCCACCATTTTAATCTGTAGGGCATTTGCTTTAAAAAAATATATAATGTTTGGGGGTTCAAAGTAATTTTCTTGCAAAAAAAAAACTTTTTCATGTAAACAATAAGTGTCAGAAAGAAAAAGAGCGACATAGCGTAATCCTGCTTTCACCATTTATTAAAAGGAATAATAAAATCGCACTTACACTCAGGTGGATAAATAAAAGCACATAGAGCCAGCGGGCTAGAAACGAACGCCCGTCCTACAGACGGTAGATGCACCACGTCAGCACGTCAGCACGCCCGACGTACGTTTCGTCACACTCGGGCGTTCGTTTCTAGCCGGCCGACTCTATGTGCTTTTATTTATCCACCTGAGTGTAAGTGCGATTTTATTATTCCTTTTAATAAATGGTGAAAGCAGGATTACGCTATGTCGCTCTTTTTCTTTCCTTGGTGTACCTCCTTTGAGATTTACCCCTAGCTAGGAGGTCATATCTCTACAGTACAGCGAAGACTGGATATTTGGTGGACAGCGTGCTTATTTCAAGTGGAAGTGGTGTGTTTTGTGGTGTCTCCATTCCTGAAAGGCCCCGACCGGGTTAAGGTTGCAAGCTCCCCTAAGCTTGCCGTTTGGTAAGCACGCATTCCTACTATTACCACATTGGTGCGGTGAAGGACATACTGAATTTATTTACATTCCCACCTATCTACGTTTTCTCACATCATCCACTATTTAAATTTGATTTTGGATAGGACTTTTTACTTCTATTGGTTTATTATGAACTTTAATATGAACTTTTGTCATTGATTAATCCCAACCTTGGGTTTAATATTCATTCAATTTTATTTGGTTTTTATCATACTAACCATTGTTGTCACAGCGCTGCTCCTTATTGACTATTTTGAAATGTGTGTATCCCACTTTTAGCGGCTGCTTATATTTACTCCACTCACTGATTTGTCACTTTTGTTTTTTCATTTTTTGTTTTTCATGTACTAAAAATTTTTTATATAGCGCGGTGTTTTGCCCTTTCCAAGTGTCAGAAAGGGCTTTGTCTTCAAGTGGTTAGAAGAGTGGGTGATGTGTGACATAAGCTTCTAAATGTTGTGCATAAAATGCCAGGACAGTTCAAACCCCCCCCAAATGACCCCATTTTGGAAAGTAGACACCCCAAGCTATTTGCTGAGAGGCATGTCGAGTCCATGGAATATTTTATATTGCGACACAAGTTGCGGGAAAGAGACACATTTTTTTTTTTTTGCACAAAATTGTCACTAAATGATATATTGCTCAAACATGCCATGGGAATATTTGAAATTACACCTCAAAATACATTCTGCTGCTTCTCCTGAGTATGGGGATACCACATGTGTGAGACTTTTTGGGAGCCTAGCCGCATACGGAACCCCGAAAACCAAGCACCGCCTTCAGGCTTTCTAAGGGCAAAATACTCACCATGCCTCTCAGCAAATAGCTTGGGGTGTCTACTTTCCAAAATGCGGTCATTTGGGGGGAGTTTTGTGCCACCTGGGCATTCCATGGCCTCCGAAACTGTGATAGGCAGTGAAGAGTGAAATCAAAAATTTTCACCCTTAGAAGTCCTGAAGGCGGTGATTGGTTTTCGGGGTCCCATGCATAGCTAGGCTCCCAAAAAGTCCCACACATGTGGTATCCCCATACTCAGGAGAAGCAGCTAAATGTATTTTGGGGTGCAATTCCACATATGCCCATGGCCTGTGTGAGCAATATATCATTTAGTGACAACTTTGTACAAAAAAAAAAAAAAGTGTCACTTTCCCGCAACTTGTGTCAAAATATAAAATATTCCATGGACTCAATATGCCTCTCAGCAAATAGCTTGGGGTGTCTACTTTCCAAAATGGGGTCATTTGGGGGGGTTTTGTGCCACCTGGGCATTCCATGGCCTCCGAAACTGTGATAGGCAGTGAAGAGTGAAATCATAAATTTACACCCTTAGAAATCCTGAAGGCGGTGATTGGTTTTCGGGGCCCCGTACGCGGCTAGGCTTCCAAAAAGTCCCACACATGTGGTATCCCCATACTCAGGAGAAGCAGCAGAATGTATTTTGGGGTGCAATTCCACATAGGCCCATGGCCTGTGTGAGCAATATATCATTTAGTGACAACTTTTTGTAAATATTTTTTTTTTTGTCATTATTCAATCACTTGGGACAAAAAAAATAAATATTCAATGGGTTCAACATGCCTCTCAGCAATTTCCTTGGGGTGTCTACTTTCCAAAATGGGGTTATTAGGTGGGGTTTTGTACTGCCCTGCCATTTTAGCACCTCAAGAAATGACATAGACAGTCATAAACTAAAAGCTGTGTAAATTACGGAAAATGTACCCTAGTTTGTAGACGCTATAACTTTTACGCAAACCAATAAATATACGCTTATTGACATTTTTTTTACCAAAGACATGTGGCCGAATACATTTTGGCCTAAATGTATGACTAAAATTGAGTTTATTGGATTTTTTTTATAACAAAAAGTAGAAAATATCATTTTTTTTTTAAATTTTCGGTCTTTTTCCGTTTATAGCGCAAAAAATAAAAACCGCAGAGGTGATCAAATACCATCAAAAGAAAGCTCTATTTGTGGGAAAAAAAGGATGCAAATTTCGTTTGGGTACAGCATTGCATGACCGCGCAATTAGCAGTTAAAGCGATGCAGTGCCAAATTGGAAAAAGACCTCTGGTCCTTAGGCAGCATAATGGTCCGGGGCTCAAGTGGTTAAATAACCCCCATTGTCACATAAAGCAGCAATTGGAGCACCACAAAAGTGTTGTAGCGTTGAGACAATTATCCACACATTCTTGATTAACAATCTTTTTATTACCAGCACAATCACATGTGCATTTAGAAAAGGTTTTTAAAACAAACCAACATGTTTGTTGTATAACAATTTTTGGGGTGGCATTAGAAAAAGTAGAAATGTCCATTTAAGATAAAACAGGCATGTTTCAAACCAACACTAAAGACAC
The DNA here is from genome assembly GCA_037952925.1 of Lithobates clamitans. Lineage (NCBI taxonomy): Eukaryota > Metazoa > Chordata > Amphibia > Anura > Ranidae > Lithobates > Lithobates clamitans. Next base: position 11,620,444 of record JBBGZY010000076.1, on the reverse strand, counting down.
AAATCTTGAACTTACAAAGTTCACATTTGGTAGAACTTGAAGGCAATATCAGACATGAGTATTTAGGAACTGTGTTTGATATTGCGTTCAGATGGGATGAAGTCACCCCAGGAAAAGCCAAATTTTGAAGATGCACACCAATTTACGAATGTCAACATGTCTTCTAGCTGCCATCACGGGGGATCAAGGGACGTTTTTTGGAGTTGCAACCCCTTCCTCACAGCTACTTTATTATTGAGGAAGGGGTTGCACCCCCAAAATGCATCCATTGATCTCCCGTGATGGCAGATAGCACATGTTGGCACACTGCGTGCATCCTCAAAATTTGGCTTTTCTACAATTCGCTAAAATAATTTAAAATTGTAGTACACCATAAAAGAAATGGCTTTGGAGGGGTTTTAAACTTGCCCCAAAACATCAATGATGTTCTTATTTTTTTTAATAACATCATTGATGTTTTTCGTGATGTTTTCCAAGGCAACATTACACCCCATGATCTCCCCGATCAGGATCTGGGCACTTTCCCAGGTGAAAGGATCGGGATCCACAACATCACAATCACCTAAAAAGAGAGAAACCCAAAAAAAACATGTATTATAAATATGGCGGCATCCATCTCTTACCTGAGCCTGTGTTTGCAGACACTTACCTGTTGTGGTGACTAGTTCCACCACGTCTTCCTCCTCGTGCTCTTCTTGTGTTTGGGGTATTTCCCCTTCTTCCAGAGGTGGGGGGTCTCTGGTCTCTTCGGATGAGGGGTGTCCTCCGAGTCTTTTCTCCCCTATGTGAAACAAAAAAGGTATACTTAGCACACAGATATTTGATGGCAGAACTATAAATATGAAACATTGCTTGGAAGTGGGGTTCAATTGTCTATTTTGGCAGAGTTCCAAGATGTAGAATTTTTAGTGGCCTTTGTCAAGCTTCAATACTTTACCTTTCTTGTACAAGCTTCACAGATGGAGACACCCCTATAGTATACACTGGAGGACCTGTGTGGGCCCCCTAATAAAAAGGGTGTTCTTGTGTCCCACACTAGTGCTCCAGCATCCAGATGTGAAAACTGCTGCTGAGTGTCCTCTCCTTACACAGAATCTAGTTTGCATTTCATTCTAGTAACAAACACATCTACACAACCAAATTAGTTTCATACAAGTAGGCCCTAAAAAATGTGGGCAAATGCATATGGCAAAAACAATGTTGTTTTATAGGCGGAAAGAAAAATGTTTGATACAAACGAATAATGTGCCCATGAACATGAAAGTTGCCATTTTAAACTGTTCAACAGTTCCTAAAAGCACATGGAGCAGCACGAATGTAATAAACACAAAAAGAATAGGAACACTGGACAACTACTTACTTTTTTGCAGCACTCTCCGGATCTTTCTGTACTGCTCGTGTTCTCTTAATTTCAGGTCCGACCACCGCTTTCTGAGCTGATCTTTCGATCGTCGTACCCCGAAATTCCAGGGCAGACTTTTGACCACTTTCGCCATTATCTTGGCCTTTCTGATATTGGGGTTGGGGTAAGGTCCATACTTTCCATCATAGTTGGCCTTCTTCAGGATGTCGACCATCTCCAACATCTCCCCAAAGGACATATTTGAGGCCTTAAATCTTCTCCTTCTTGATCCAGACGTTTCCAGATCCGGGCTTTCCTCCTCCTCCTCCTCCTCGTTGCTGTAATTAGCACGCACCTGCTGTGTCTCCGCCATGTGCTCTTCCCCCACTGCGCTGATTGATAAGAGGCGGGGAATAGACTAGAAAGAACGTCAGGGGCGGGCGGAGTTACACGCATGCGCAGTGTCTATAAAGCGTAACACGCGTGCGTAGTACGTACGATCTGTGAGCGGAGGAAGGAGTATCGGAGGCACCGATCATGAAAATGAAGGTAAGATCTAAACTTGGGCCAATACCGCTTCTTGAGGCCTATATTGTAACAAGATTAGGAGAATTTTGCCTGACATTAGAGTTTGTCTTGTGTTGTGTCTTGCAGAGAAAATGGATGGCTTCAACGACCACAATTTTCTCCCCCTGTTCATAGACAAATACAGGGAGCTGCACTGTGTGTGGCAGGTGAAACATCCTCATTATAATAATAAACAAAAGAGGCAGGCAGCGCTGGAGAAACTGCTGGAGTTGGTGACGCCGGTGGTCCCCACAGCAACCATCCCCTATTTAAAAACCAAAATTGGTGGCCTGAGGAGAACTTATCTTAGGGAGCGCAAGAAGGTCACAGATTCCCAGAGATCCGGAGCTGCAGCAGATGACGTTTATGTCCCCAGGCTCTGGTACTATAAGAGACTGCGATTTCTGTCAGACCACACTGAAGTCAGGGAATCCCTCTCAACCCTTCTTTCCACTCTTCCTTCCACCCCAGTTGAGGCTTCCGATGTCCAACCTGGGCCTTCCAGCCAGGAAGAAGTGGTGGAGCCCAGCTTGAGTCAGGTATAGAATTCTTCTACAGATTTCTGGTCAATAAATAAATTATGTTTACTAGATGTTATTAAAGATCACTAATTGCTGATTGAAAAAAGTGTTTTACATATCAATAGACAGTAGTGGACACAAAAAATTGGGACAAGAATGAAAAATGCTGGGCTTAGAATGATCATCAGTTATATTTGTTAACATTCAATTTGCAACAGTCAGGAGGAGAAAATTGTGTGTGATTGATGAATAAAAAACTAAAACTATGTCTCTTTTTCATACACAGGAAGACCTCAGCCAGGAGGAGGCTCTGGAATGTGGCAGCCAGGAGGAGGCGGGGGTTAGTGGCAGCCAGGAGGAGGTGGGGCTAAGTGTCAGCCAGGAGAAGCCTGGGACCAGTCGCAGCCCGACCGAATCGCAGGTTCCTCCCCTCCACCTTTCCGCCTTCCATACAAAAGAGCGAGGAAGGTGACTCACATGCAGGATTCAGCGCTCAGGCTCATTCAGGAGGCTTCTGCATCCCTCAGAGCCTTACCCACTCCTGAAGAGGCCTTTGCTTGCATGGCTGCCACAAAACTGCAGGGCATGCAGGAGGGTCAACGCAAGCTATGAGAGGACCTGCATTATAAAGTCCTAAGTAAGGGGGTGAGTGGGGAACTAACACCCAATACCCACCTGAGTGAGTTGGCCCCTCCTTCTCCTCCTCCTCCTCCTGCTGCCACAACTCCACCACCAGAGCCACAGCGTGGAAGGAAGCGTGGAAGGAAGACAAGAGAGTGATGGCCCTGGGTTCAGTCTGGTCTGGCCAAAGATGCAGTCTCTTGTATGACCACAGCCTGGGGACACAGATGTCATCTGCTGCTTTCCGGATCTCTGTGACTTCTGGACCAGACTGCACTCCCTTACATATGGACTCCTCAGGCCACCAATTTTGCTTGAAAATAGTTGATGTGTGCCCTGGGGGCCAAAGGCTTCACCCATTTCAGCTTTTTCCCCAGCGTTGCCTCCCTCTTTGTTTAGTTGTGAGCCCTTAATAAAGGAATTTTTTGATCAATTATACTCACCTATGTGTGTTTTCCTTCAAATGGACAGTTTGTTTGTGAGGATTCAGGTACATTTCAAAATACAATGTGAAATTAACAAGAGACACCAACACCAAGCAATCTCCTACAGATTAAATAATACAAGATATCAATGGTGTTGTGGTAACTTGACACACAAAACACACACAAAAATATTATAGAGTAAAACACAACAAAAACAACAATAAAAACACAGCCTTGAAAAAAACAAACCCCCCAAAAAATACAAAACCAGCCTGGAATAAAACAAAAAAATTTAAAAACAAACCAAAACAAATTTGGGCAGATGTGACAAATCTAAATATATTGAGGGAATCCCGATAAATAATAAAGAAAGACGTTTGTGAGAAGTCTGTGTGAATATGAGCAGCAAAACTACTTCATTCTTCTCACATTATAAAGAAGAAGAGAGTGCGCTGTATTAAACTATTTTTGACATTGCAGCGTGACGAAAGTGCTGTATCCTTTCCGAACGCTAAGACCGAGCTGTTCCGTCTCGGAATTTCTTCTGAGCATGCGTGGCACTTTGTGTGTCGGAAATGGCCACACATGGTCGGAATTGACGCGATCGGATTTTGTTGTCGGAAAATTTTATAGCCTGCTCTCAAATCCAATGGAAAATGTCCGATGGAGCCCACACACGGTCGGAATGTCCGATAACACGCTCCGATCAGACATTTTCCATTGGAAAATCCGACCGTGTGTACGGGGCATTACTCTCTCATACTGGTCACTGGAAGTTCAACATGGCACCTCATGGCAAAGAACTCTCTAAAGATCTGAAAAAAAGAATTGCTGCTCTACATAAACATGGCCTAGGCTATAAGAAGTTTGCCAAGACCCTAAAACTGAGCTGCAGCACAGTGGCCAAGACCATGCAGTGGTTTAACAGGACAGTTTCCACCCAGAACAGGCCTCCCATGGTCGCCCAAAGAAGTTGAGTGCACATGCTCAGCGTCATATCCAGAGGTTGTCTTTGGGAAATAGACGTATGAGTTCTGCCAGCATTGCTGCGGAGGTTGAAGGGGTGGGGTGGGGTCAGCCTGTCAGTACTCAGACCATACGCCACACACTGCATCAAATTAGTCTGGATGGCTGTCATCCCTGAAGGAAGCATCTTCTAAAGATGATGCACAAGAAAGTTTGCAAACAGTTTGCTGAAGACAGATTAAGAACTTGGATTACTGGAACCATGTCCTGTGATCTGATGAGACCAAGATTAACTTATTTAGTTCAGATGGTGTCAAGCGTGTGTGGCGGCATACAGGTGAGGAGTATAAAGACAAGTGTGTCTTGCCTACAGTCAAGCATGGTGGATGGAGTGTCATGGTCTGAGGCTGCATGATTGCTGTCGGCACTGGGGAGCTACAGTTCATTGAGGGAACCATGAATGCCAACATGTACTGTGACATACTGAAGCAGAGCATGATCCCCTCCCTTTGGAGACTGGGCCACAGGGCTGTATTCCAACATGATAATGACCCCAAACACACCTCCAAGATGACCACTGCCTTGCTAAAGAAGCTGAGAGTAAAGGTGAAGGACTGGCCAAGCATGTCTCCATACCTAAACTCTATTGAGCATCTGTGGGGTATCCTCAAACGGAAGGTGGAGGAGGACAAGGTCTCTAACATTCACCAGGTCAGTGATGTGGTCATGGAGGAGTGGAAGAGGACTCCAGTGACAACCTGTGAAGCTCTGGTGAACTCCATGCCCAAGAGGGTTAAGGCAGAGCCTGAAAATAATGGTGGCCACACAAAATATTGACACTTTGGGCCCAATTTGGACATTTTCACTTAGGGGTGTACTCACTTTTGTCGCCAGTGGTTTAAACATTAATGTTTGTGTGTTGAGTTATTTTGAGGGGACAGCAAATTTACACTGTTATACAACCTGTACACTCACTACTTTACATTGTAGCAAAGTTTCATTTCTTCAGTGTTGTCACATGAAAAGATAGAATAAAATATTTACATAAATGTGAGGGGTGTACTCACTTTTGTGAGATACTGTATATATATACTAGATTCAAGTGGTAGCCTCCTGGCCTTTAGTCTGGCCTCCCAGACTATGACATTGTACCACTCAGTATCTCTCTCAAAAGCTTGGTGAGTGCATATACAAGTCTTGCTGCTCTGGCTCCAATCTGTACTCCTGGAGAGAGACCTCCTCTGTCTGCCAGAGTAGAGCCCAGAACCCAAGTCAGGTCATTTCTAAAAGCCCAGCCCACACCTGTCCAACTAATGTGTTGGTGGTTCTGAAAACCCGGACCCAGGTTTGGAGATTTCATCCATCCCAGATTTCCAAAAAAATCTCTGGGGTCCCAGCCCCAAACCAAGTTTTACCAACCAATGAGGAGACTAAAAAATAAGTTTCCTCTGAATGACACAATTCCCAAGAAGCCCTTCCACCTTCTGAGAATTCTGGGTCATAACCTCTTTTTACAAGTTTCATGGCCCGAATGAGGTTACTTAATAATCAAGCAATTCGCTTCTGCTTAAACATATGTTTAAAATAATTTTTGTCAGATACAGGTTTTTGAATTGTTTTAATGTCTACATACAGTTATCAGATCTAGATTGTCACCTTGTTTTCATGTCAACTTGTCAATAGGAGGGATTTGTTTCTGAAAGTCTTTCAAACATTGTTTATGCTAAGTCTAACCAAAGAAATTTTGCTAAATGCTTTTCGTCTTTGAGTTTAATTTGTTTGTTCTTACACTTGTGCAGACATTTGGCATCATTAAAATGGCAGGTTTTCACATCAGTAATTCACATCAGCTAGTTAGAAATCACCCTTTTGCTTATACAGTATGCATTCTCCTATTTCCTTTTTTTAATCAGTATGCTGCCAAAATTCTTTTGCAGCTCAAGAGTATAATGAAGGTGATTATGGTTGATCCAAATTGTGTCACAAGTCTGCTGGCACCCTTTGCTACTGGAATAAGGATTAAATTGGTTAAAGAAATAATAAAAGCAATTCCCAGCACATGCTAAACCGGGGTTTCGTAATAGTAGTGGACATTTTAAACAAAATCATATGCCATAGCTTTTTTTTTACATGTAGAATAAAGCCAATAATAATTCCAGTACAGTACATTTTTTTTAGTTCTGTATAGAGTGGGGAAGATTTAAATTTTCTGTTAGGTTTTTATTCATGTCTGTTACCCTGTTGGGGCAATTTTCCCTTTTTCGTTGTCCTATGGTGCCTTCAAAACAAATATATCTCTTTGTGGTTGCAGCTTGAATTGTGGGATTCAAAAGTGGTAGAAGCAGTTCTCATAATTAAATGCTTATGATGGTAATTCAACAAACTCGTACATTTTAAAATAAAATCTTAATTTTTGTGGTTTTCTATTACAACTTGCTCCTTATATAGTTTTATCTCCTGTTTTTTTGTTTTTGTTTTTTGTTTTGTTTTTTATACCTCTTAGTATGTCTTTAGCATGTGTTTTAACACACATTATTGCAATTTTTTTTAGTGTTTGTTTTTTATGTGAAAGGTAAACAAAGTGTAAAGAGTATTACATTGTCATACACCACTAATTCCTGTTGCTTTGTTAACATCTTACTCCCTACACATACACATGCTGTGTTGTAACCAAGATAGGTGCTAGGATTATATAGATTTAGTGTTGGCTTGCTGTGTTTGTGGAGCTGTGTTTTTGATAAATAAATTTAGCTTGTCACACTGTATTCAGTGTGGCTGCAACTGCACTGTTAGGTAAATTTAGTTATTCTCTGTATTCAGTGCAGCTGCTTTTGACTAATGAGGTCTACTCAGTGTTCTCAGCTGTCTCTAGTCTGTCATTTGGTATTCTAGTCTGTCTACTCCCTCTGCTGTCCAGAAAAACTGTGCAAACTTTCTGGATCATAGGTGTGGAGTTATGCAGATGGCAGCATGAATATTTATACAGTTCTGGTCAATCCCAGGGAGCTTGGTCCTGAAGGCATGCTGGGTAACTGTATATATTCTCTCAGCACATTGGGCTCTGGGTCTTTTACTTGAGAAGATCAGTCCAGCCTGGCTGCTGTCCTCCAGGCCATTGCTGCCACATGCTTGCTGTCTGTGAGGCCTCAGGTGAGTGACCTGAGAGTCTGGATGCTGGGACCCTAGAGAGCTGACTGAGGGACTGTCTAGTGAAGATCTGGTCTGGTGTCATTGCTTGGAAGTTGGAAGGAGGCAACCAGCTGTCCTTGGGTCTTGTGTGAATACAGACAGTTCTGAGAGATCTTAGAGACTTCTGGGCTGCTGCCACCCCTTGGGTATTAAAGAGAGTCAGCTGTGGGTCTATTAAAGGGGACACTGGCTGGTGATCTGAAGAGCTTAGTCCACCCAATCCTCTATAAAGGGACTCTGTTTTTGTGGCCATTAAGAAATACGTTTAGGGGCGTAGTCAAGATGGCGACCTAAGCGGACGTGTGTGCCTGGAGCTCCGCACCTGGACGGCCTAATTATCCAGCTATTAAGGATCTATAATACCGCTAATCTACTGCAGCAGAGCTGGTTACCACTGGGTATGAAAAGGGGGACCACCGGTTCGCAGCGCAGGAGGCATTCGGCTCAGAAAACCCCGCTGTCTCCCCGGGGCCCACGTGTGTCCTGCCTCTCCAACATGGCATCCCAGACTGAACAACCGGAGCCCTCTCCTATGGGGACTGAACAGTTTAATGCCCTCATGCAAACCATGCAAACCATCACAGGCTGTTAGACTACACTGACGACGAAGATAGAGCAAATGCAGATGGAGATGGTCCTGATAAGAAGAGATTTGGATAAACACTGTGACAGGCTCTCTGAGGCAGAGCGGAGAGTAGGGGACATGGAGGACATGATCCGGGCACATGGTGACTCCCTCTGCAAGTCAAAATGAAAGCAATGGAGTACAGTGCAGAAGACCAGGAGAACAGAAATTGGAGAAATAACCTCAGCCTGGTGGGACTCCTTGAGGGGGTGGAGGGTCGTGACCCGGCGGCCTATACCGAACAATTGCTACACACACTCCTGCCACAGGCTGCCTTCTCCCCCTACTTCGCAGTCAAGCGAGCACACGGGATGCCATTGGCTAGGGGTCCACCTGGAGCGCCGCCGAGAACCTTCATATTCCGATTGTTGAATTTTCGTGACCGGGACCTTGTCTTGCGGGAGGCGAGGAGGACGGGAGAGCTACGCCATGAGAATGCTAAGATCATGTTGTTCCCGGACTTCTCAGTCAAAACACAGAGGCTCCGGCGCACATTCGACCAGGTTAAGGCCCAGCTTCGCGCCAAAGGTCTGAAATATAATATGATGTTTCCAGCTCGATTGCGGGTAGTGGATGGTGAGACTACTAAGTTTTTTACATCCCCAGAGGAGGCATCCCGTTGGATCAAATCTCTTCCCCGGGACCATTAACAGGGATACTGGAGGTCAGTACGGCTCCTTTTCCTCTCCCAGCCCCTATACCCTTTCCCTGTTTAAGTGAACTGTTGCCCCTTCTTAACTCCCCCCCTGTGCTACAATGCTCTTCATCCCCTGCTTGCTCCCACCTTGGCAGACCTGGCTTATTTACAAAGCCCTAGCGGGTTTTGTTGAACTTAGAGCAGCGGGATGTCTGACACCTGCCTGCACGTGCTCAGTTCATTGATCTGTCGAGCCCCTCCATGCTTGCGACTGGACTAATGCTGGGACCTGTATGCCTTCTGGACATTGTCCACAGAGCAGCTCGGATCTATTGAATACAAGACTTTTGGAGGGCCCTCACCAACTGCTTGTGGCTGGCGGATAGAAGTTATTAATCTCCCGGATAGAGTGTCAGGGGGAAGACAGAGGACTGTGATGCCGGGCCAGCGTGGCAGTGCTGGGAGGGGGTCTTGGGTGGGGGTGGGAGGGCCCTTGCGGGTCTGAGGTTCATAGCTGTGATAGAGGTTACTGGTTATATATCTGAGTGTTTTGATGGTATGGAGAAGGAGCCCCTGTTTTACACATTGAATCCCCTTAAAAAGCACCGTAACTAAGATGGAGCCCTTAGTTGGAAACTAAGAGAAAATTACTGTTCATTAAGTGGCGCTGGACCATCCAAGTTATGATCCCTACTTATGTGATGAACCCAGGGGGTAAAAATGCTACGTGGCGCCTCCAGCTCCCCTCCTTGGTAGGAAGTGTATTCCTGGTGTACCGTCTAGATGCATTGCCCCCATAGGAGACCTTCCTATCTAGGGTTTATTTGTTTTCTGATTTAGTTTGGTTTGGGTACTAAACACCCATTGCTATGTTTAGCAGGCTATAGGGAGGGATGGGATGGGTGTTCATGTTTTGGTTTATTGTTTTTGTTTTTTGTGCTAATCTCTTTTTTTTTTCAGACAGATAAGTGATAGTGAGTCCGAGGACTCAATAATAAAATCAAACGTTCCCTAGTATTTGAATTCCTTAAAAAATACAATCCTCATATATGCATCCTACAGGAGATGCATCTAGTGGGAAGTAAAGTTTTAAGCCTTAGATGTGGGGCGACACTTCCATGCTACCTACTCGGGTTATTCCCATGGATTTAGCATATTAATTCACGAGTCTCTTAATTTTGAACTACTGGATGTTAAGCTGGACCCCGGGGGAAGATATGTCCTACTACATTCATGTATTGAAACGGTTGAAATGGTAGTGGTGGGCATGTACCTGCTGCCTCCGGCTGACCTCTCCCTCCTACATGGTATTATCTCCATTTTGGCCCAATATCCCACAGATAATGTCCTTTTGGAAGGGACTTTAATATTGCTCCGAACCCCTCCCTAGGCAGGCTCACCCCAGACCCGACTACGGACTCGGCCCTCTCTAGATGGGCAGAACTGTTTGGATTGGAAGATGTGTGGAGGTGGAAGCACCCCACAGAATGCTTCTACACCTGCCACTCCCTCTCCCACAACACATTGTCTCGCATCGATCTCCTCTGCACCAGTGTCAGCATGCTGCCTAAGATTAGAGAGATTAGGCTCCTTCCCAGGGATATTTCAGACCATTCACCTCTGATTTATAATATACAATCGGTGACACCCCCGACTGACAGATACTGGCGCCTGTCCAGATTTTGGATATCTCACCCCACTATAGATTTAGAAATTGCTGCAATGATTAGACTGTACTGGTTAATAAACGCCGGTACTACCTCACCAGAAAATGATTGGGATGCTTTCAAGGCCTTTATCAGAGGGTGCTACCTCTCCTATATAGCTAGGGAGCATAAAAATGATCAGATCACATTGGAGGAAGCTGAAGCCAGGGCCCAATCCCTTGAATCTCGCTATGCCCTCATTGCTAATCCCATCACGGGACAGGGTATGAAAACGGCCTATAGAGAGGTGATGCTTTTGAAAGTAGCCAAGGTACATAAACGGCAACTAGTCCAAACACAAAGGATATTCGAACAAGGGGAAAAAACAGGTAGATTACTAGCCTGGATTGCTAAAGAACAGTCCCCGACCTCCACTATAGCTAGAATTCAGGCAGCGGACGGGACAATAGTGACTAACCCTTCAGACATTAACAGATGCTTTGCGGAATTTTACTCCACACTATATTCATCCAAAGTAGGATACTCTGGAGAGGAGTTGTCTGGGTTCCTTGATGAGGTGAGGTTCCGAACCCTTACCCCGGCTGCACAGGAACTCCTGGATAGCTCAATCATACTAGAGGAGGTTTAGCAAGCACTAGGCTCTCTACAATCAGGTAAGACCCCAGGTGCGGATGGGTTTCCACCTGAGTTCTATAAGCAGTATGGGGAGGAGGTGGCGCCTAGACTACATAATATGTAGTCTAGGTGCCAGGGACAGTTGATAATGTCCCAGGGACAGTTGATAACGTTCGATGTTCTGAAAAGTAGCAGAGGCTTCCCAAACCAAATGTTTTTTAGATATCTCCAATTGAGGCATGCTTTCCGCTCCCAATTCCCTGACTCAGTGACTTTACAGATGTCAGATTTGGAAATGGAGCTCCGATCCCCTGAACGTAGCAAAACGCTCTCGACTATAAATAACAAGCTTGCCCTGTTGGACACATCTAAGGTCTCCCAATTGTTTTCGTGTTGGCAGCGTGACATTCCTGAATTGGCTGACGACGATTGGGAGGAGGGAATATAGCAGTACCTAACATTGACTATCTCATCAAGGGACAGATTTATCCAACTGAAATTTTTACATTGCGCCTACTATTCCCCGGTACGCTTAGCAAAAATCTATCCTGACAGATTAGTGTGTCCCAAGTGTGGTTTGGATGACGCAGATTTCTTCCATATAGTTTGGGCCTGTCCAGCGATAGGGAGTTTTTGGAAGATGGTCCTGGATGATATTAACTCCATGGAAAAGCTCACTGTCCCGCACAGTCCTATTCCCCTTCTTTTGGGCATATGCAACTCCCTTGAAGCCCCCCAAAGGAAAAAAACTGTTTGTTTTTTACACTGTATTGTATGCTAGGAAGGCGATCCTTCTTCACTGGAACCAGCCTCAACCATCCACTAGACAACTTTGGCTTCCTCTTATTAATGCAGCACTTCCTCTCTACAAGCTAACATATCTAGGATGGAACTGCCCAAAGAAATTTTATAAAATTTGGGCGGACTGGGTGAAAGCTAGGCACCTGACCCTTGAGTAGATATTGGGTGGACCTCTTAGATGCCCCCTCAATCCCGGTTGTTTACTGCTCCCCTGCCTCCTGACCCCTGATGTAAGCCGGGTCTGACTATCAGGAAGGTTTATACCCTGAATGATGTTTCCAATCATGGAGTTCTTGTGTTTTGCAGCCATCTCGCTCAGCTACAGGTCCCACACTCTCAAATTGTTTTAATTCACTCAGTCAGATGTTTCAGATGCCATTTACTTTTTGGATCTATAATACTTTTAAGGCCTCATTCATACATACTGTATATGCTATTGACGCGTTTTTCTCCAACAGGAGTTTGGCAGGAGTAAAAAAGCCACATTTTGCATGCACGTTAATACGTGTACAAACTTGTTAATGTGCGTTTCTGTGTCTTTCATTAATACATTTCACTGGCCAGAATTTCGCCCCTTACAATGCGTTGAAGCGGGAATGTGCCCAGCGGGAATTCACCTAGCGTTAACACGTTAATGCATGTTAAGGAACTTTTGAGAGTTTTTATGCTCAAAATCTCCTCTCCTGAAAACATCAGTAAAGATTTTTTTTCTTCCTCTAAACTCTCCTGCCACTAAACTTCTGAAAATGCTTATAGTGTGCATAAAAACATAGGCTAACATGGAGGGGAGTTTACAAGCAGAGAAAAGAAAAAAAAAAGCTCAAACACCTCTAGAAGCAGCTTTTTTGAGCTGCAGTGTGCATGATGCCTAAGGCTAGGTTTACACTATTGTGGGGGTGGGAATCACAGTGATTCCCCCACCTGCAACCACCTGTAGTCAAAATGTGCTGTTCTTTTAAAAACGCGTGGGGATGACATTTATTCTTATTGGCATGACACATCTAAAAATGTTGCATACAGTGGCTTGCGAAAGTATTCGGCCCCCTTGAACTTTTCAACCTTTTGCCACATTTCAGGCTTCAAACATAAAGATATAAAATTTTAATTTTTTGTGAAGAATCACCAACAAGTGGGACACAATTGTGAAGTGGAACGAAATCTATTGGATATTTTAAACTTTTTTAGCAATTAAAAAACTGAAAAGTGGTGCGTGCAAAATTATTCGGCCCCTTTACTTTCAGTGCAGCAAACTCACTCCAGAAGTTCAGCGAGGATCTCTGAATGATCCAATGTTGTCCTAAATGACTGATGGTGATAAATAGAATCTACCTGTGTGTAATCAAGTCTCTGTATAAATGCACCTGCTCTGTGATAGTCTCAGGGTTCTGTTGAAAGCACAGAGAGCATCATGAAGACCAAGGAACACACCAGGCAGGTCCGTAATACTGTTGTGGAGAAGTTTAAAGCTGGATTTGGATACAAAAAGATTTCCCAAGCTTTAAACATCCCAAGGAGCACTGTGCAAGCGATCATTTTGAAATGGAAGGAGTATCAGACCACTGCAAATCTACCAAGACCTGGCTATCCCTCTAAACTTTCAGCTCAGACAAGGAGAAGACTGATCAGAGATGCAGCCAAGAGGCCCATGATCACTCTGGATGAACTGCAGAGAACTACAGCTGAGGTGGGAGAGTCTGTCCATAGGACAACAATCAGTCGTACACTGCACAAATCTGGCCTTTATGGAAGAGTGGCAAGAAGAAAGACATTTCTCAAAGATATCCATAAAAAGTCTCGTCTAAAGTTTGCCACAAGCCACCTGGGAGACACACCAAACATGTGGAAGAAGGTGCTCTGGTCTGATGAAACCAAAATCGAACTTTTTGGCCACAATGCAAAACGATATGTTTGGCGTAAAAGCAACACAGCTCATCACACTCAACACACCATCCCCACTGTCAAACATGGTGGTGGCAGCATCATGGTTTGGGCCTGGTTATCTTCAGCAGGGACAGGGAAGATGGTTAAAATTGAGGGGAAGATGGATGCAGCCAAATACAGGACCATTCTGGATGAAAACCTGTTGGAGTCTGCAAAAGACGTGAAACTGGGACGGAGATTTATCTTCCAACAAGACAATGATCCCAAACATACAGCAAAATCTACAAAGGAATGGTTCACAAATAAACGTATCCAGGTGTTAGAATGGCCAAGTCAAAGTCCAGACCTGAATCCAATCGAGAATCTGTGGAAAGAGCTGAAAACTGCTGTTCACAAACGCTCTCCATCCAACCTCACTGAGCTCGAGCTGTTTTGCAAGGAAGAATGGGCAAGAATTTCAGTCTCTCAATGTGCAAAACTGATAGAGACATACCCCAAGCGACTTGCAGCTGTAATCGCAGCAAAAGGTGGCTCTACAAAGTATTAACGCAAGGGGGCCGAATAATTTTGCACGCCCCACTTTTCATTTTTTTATTAGTTAAAAAAGTTTCAAAAATCCAAAAGATTTCGTTCCACTTCACAATTGTGTCCCACTTGTTGGTGATTCTTCACAAAAAATAAAAATGTTATATCTTTATGTTTGAAGCCTGAAATGTGGCAAAAGGTTGAAAAGTTCAAGGGGGCCGAATACGTTCACAAGCCACTCTATTTGTGGAAACTGCAGGGAAATTGCATGGTCACAATACAATTTCCCAGCCCACTGCATTTTTAAAATTTAAGCTAGCCTAATCTGTACAGAACTTGTAATATGTGTACTTGTGAGCAACACAAAGCTTATTCCATTTAATAAAAATGAAATGCCTTATTGGTATATATATTTGAAGAGACAGAAACAACACACAGACACAACAAAACAGTTAAAGCAACTTTTCATTTTAACTTTTACAACCAGAATACCTTACCTGTCATTTTGTGCTTGTTGCTTTGGTTTTCTTGAAGCCATTGATCAATAATTCTGTGATCCACTAGACACTTTTGCCTCTAGGGATGCTATGGGTTGTTATCACATACACTTAAAGAACAATCCATCTCCGAGGTGACATTTACTGAAAAGTACGCACAACTAATCATCTTTGTTGCCCCAGGCTTCTCCATTCAAATTTTCCTCAGCATAATCCCTGAGGAATCTAAAAGAGAACAAAGCTAGCACAATACACAATGATGGGGATCTGTCTTTAGTAGCAATATTGTACTATTTTCTGCTCACAAAATCAATGAAAGCTTTTGTAATCCTTTAGATTAAAACTTGCAAAGTGTTGTGATTATTTTTGCCATATTATACTGCTTCATCATAAATATAGATTATATTGATATATCTTTTTATTCTAAAACTACTAATTGTACTTGTGTACTGATTAAATGCAACATAATATATTTAACATGAATATCTATAAATGTGATCCACGGGTAGTTTCTCTGGTTCCTTTCCGCAAATAGTTTTTTTTGGATTATCCAATCTACAGGTTTTTTTTGTACATTTTGTTTTGTGTCCATCCCACTACCATAAGTATAGTTCTATACCCTACATAAAGCAAAAATCACTCAAAAAACTATGGACAATAATTTATTGTGTATGTGACATATAAATATCACCTTTATTGTATTCAAATAAAATTAAGGTTAAGCAAAAGAATAATGATCATCTAAAAAGGTATTTGACGATAACTAAACACCCCCAGTGAACATGGAATGTTCACATAAAGTCAGCTTCTAATATTTGTCTCTATAAATAACTAGTAACAGTCCTAAACACTAATAAATAATAATACAGCAAGTCACACAGAGGTACATGGCCCAAGGGCAATCCCAAGGGATGTTGATTAATAAATACCCTTAAATTCAGAGTCTGGTAAGTTGATAATAACTAGTATGTCTAACATATGGTGTAATCCACTTCCCCAGAAACCCTATTTTTTGCCACTACTCTCTAATTTTATAAACATGTTTGTTTCCTGTGGGTGTGGTAAAAAGAATGCAAAGTCCTTTTTACCAATTTTCCTCCCCTTGCACCCTGCAAACAAAAATACAATCTGTTAGTGGCCAGTGCTTTGTAAAATTTGGTTTTAGACTTCCTGTAAAATCCTTTTTGTGGAGTTCAATAAAAGACACAGGGTCAGAAGGATTCGTAACCACTTCAGCCCCAGGAGATTTGGCTGCTCAATGACCAGAGCACTTTTTACAATTTGTCACTGTGCTGCTTTAACTGGTAATTGCGTGGTCATGCAATGCTGTACCAAAACAAAATTTGCGTCCTTTTTTCCCCAAAAATAGAGCTTTCTTTTGATGGTATTTTATTTTTTGCCATATAAATTTTAAAAAAAATTATATTGTCTACTTTTTGTTATAAAAAAAATCCAATAAACTCAATTTTAGTCATACTTTTAGGCCAAAATTTATTCAGCCACATGTCTTTGGTAAAAAAAAAGTCAATAAACGTATATTTATTGGTTTGCACAAAAGTTATAGCGTCTACAAACTAGGGTACATTTTCTGGAATTTACGCAGCTTTTAGTTTATGACTGCCCATCTCATTTCTTGAGGTGCTAAAATGGCAGGGCAGTACAAACCCCCCCACACCCCCAAATGACCCTATTTTGGAAAGTAGACACCCCAAGGAAATTGCTGAGAGGCATGTTAAACCCATTCAATATTTTATTTTTTGTCACAAGTGATTGAAAAATGACAAAAAAATATGACACAAAGTTGTCACTAAATGATATATTGCTCACACATGCCATTTGTTATATGTGGAATTACACCCCAAAATACATTTTGTTGCTTCTCCTGAGTATGCAGATACCATATGTGTAAGACTTTTTGGGAGCCTAGACGTGACCCCGAAAACCAATCACCGCCTTCAGGACGTAAATTCTAAATTTCACTGCTCACTACCTATCACAGTTTCGAAGGCCATAAAATGCCAAGATAGCACAACCCCCCCCCCCCAAATGACCCCATTTTGTAAAGTAGATGCCCCAAGCTATTTTCTGAGAGGCATGTTGAGTCCATGGAATACTTTATGTTTTGTCACAAGTTGTGGGAAAATTGCAAACTTTTTTTTTTTGCACAAAGTTGTCACTAAACAATATATTGTTCAAAAATGGCATGGTTATATGTGGAATTACAGCCCAAAATACATCCTTGTGCTTCTCCTGAGTATGGGGATACCATACTCAGACTTTTTGGCAGTCTAACCGTGTACAGGACCCCGAAAACCAGTCACCACCTTCAGGCTTTCTAAGGGCGTACATTTTTGATTTCACTCCTCACTGCCTATCACAGTTTCAGAGGCCATGAAATGCCCAGATAGCACAAACCCCCCCATTTTTCTTTTCTTTCTTCATTTTCAAAAACAAATGAGAGCTGCAAAATACTCACTGTGCCTCTTAGCAAATAACTTGGGGTGTCTACTTTCCAAAATGGGGTCATTTGGGGGGTTTTGTGCTATCTGGACATTTCAGGACCTCCGTAACTGTGATAGGTAGTGAGGGTCCTGTACGCGGCTAGGCTCCCAAAAAGTCTCACACATGTGGTATCCCCATACTCAGGAGAAGCAGCAGAATGTATTTTGGGGTGTAATTCCACATATAACCATGCCATGTTTGAACAATATATCATTTAGTGACAACTTTGTGTAAAAAACAAAAACAAAAAAAAATTGTAATTTTCACGAAACTTGTGGCAAAATATAAAATATTTCATGGCCTCTCAGCAAATAGCTTGAAGTGTCTACTTTCCAAAATGGGGTCATTTGTGGGTAGGGATGAGCCGAACACCCCCCTGATTTGGCTCGCACCAGAACATACCGAACAGGCAAAAAAATCGCAGAACATACAAACACCATTAATGACTATAGGACACGAACATGAAAAATCAAAATTGCTCATTTTAAAGGCTCATATGCAAGTTATGGTCATAAAAAGTGTTTGGGGACCCGGGTCCTGCCACAGGGGACATGTATCAATGTATTTTTTTTTTAAATGGCTGTTTTTTGGGAGCAGTGATTTTTTTAATGCTTAAAGTGAAACAATAGAAATGAAATATTCCTTTAAATATCATGTCTGGGGGGTGTCTATAGTATGCCTGTAAAGTGACGCATTTTTCCTGTGTTTAGAACTGTACCACAGCAAAATTACATTTCTAAAGGAAAAATTGTCATTTAAAACTGATTGCAGCTGTAATGAATTACCGGGTCTCAGCAATATAGATAAACTTCATTTTTAAAAAGGGCATGGGATCCCCCAGTCCATTACCAGGCCCTTTGTATCTGGTATGAATATTAAGGGAAACCCCGAACCAAAATTTAAAAAAAAAATTGTGTGGGTGTCCCCCTAAAATCCATACCAGGCCCTTCAGGTCTGATATGGAAATTAAGGGGGACCCTGTGCCAATTTTTTTTTTTAAATGGCGTAGGGGTCCCCCCAAAATCCATACCAGACCCTTCAGGTCTGGTGTGGATTTTAAGGGGAACCCTGCACCAAAATCTTTTAAAAATAGCGTAGGGGTCCCCCAAAATCCATACCAGACCCGTATCTGAGCATGCAACCTGGCAGGCTGCAGGAAAATAGGGAGGATAGAGCGCCCCCCTGAACCATACCAGGCCACATGCCCTCAACATGGGGGGTCTGACCCCAAAGTACCTTGTTCCCATGTTGTTGGGGACAAGGGCCCCATCCCCACAACCCTTGCCCGGCCTGGCCTCCCCCCCATGTGAATTGGTAACGGGATACATTTTACCCTTACCATTTCACAAAAAAAGTGTCAAAGATGGTAAAAAATACAGGAGACAGCTTGGGACAAGTCCTTTATTAAAAAATAAAAAAATAAAAATGTCCCATGATGTAGATCCATGCCGCCTGATGGACCAAAAAAGAAAAAAAAAGCTGCAACCGTTCCGCCTCCATGGGAGGCTCCCACTGACTGACGCTTCTTCTGGGTGACAACCAAAGTTTGGCCCAAACTTATGCTCGGGCCGAACCGTTCACCCATCCCTATTTGTGGGGGTTTTGTGCTATCTTGACATTTCATGGCCTCTGAAACTGTGATAGGTAGTGAGGAAGTAAAATCACCATTTTACGCCCTTAGAAAGCCTAAAGGTGGTGATTGGTTTTCGGGGTCCTGTACATGGCTAGGCTCCCAAAAAGTCTCACACATGTGGTATCCCCATATTCAGGAGAAGCAGCAGAATGTATTTTGGGGTGAAATTCCACATATGCCCATGGCATGTTTGAGCAATATATCATTAAGTGACAACTTTGTGCAAAAAAAAAAAAAAGTTTGTAATATTCCATGGACTCAACATGCCTATCAGCAAATAGCTTGGGGTGTCTACTTTTCAAAAATGGGTCATTTGGGGGGGGGGGGGGGTTGAACTGTCCTGGCATTTTATGCACAACATTAGAAGCTTATGTCACACATCACCCACTCTTCTAACCACTTGAAGACAAAGCCCTTTCTGACACTTTGTTTACATGAAAAAATATGTTTTTTTTTGCTAGAAAATTACATTGAAACCCCAAACATACATTTTTTTTAAAGCAAAGGCCCTACAGATTAAAATGGTGGGTGTTGCAATTTTTTTTTTCACACAGTATTTACGCAGCGATTTTTCAAACGCAATTTTTTTGGAAAAAAACACTTTTTTGAATTTGAATGCACTAAAACACACTATATTGCCCAAATGTTTGATGAAAAAAAATGATCGTATGCTGAGTACATGGATACCAAACACAACATGCTTTAAAATTGCGCACAAACGTACAGCGGCGACAAACTACATACATTTTTAAAAGCCTTTAAAAGTCTTTACAGGTTACCACTGTAGATTTACAGAGGAAGTCTACTGCTAAAATTACTGCACTCGATTTCACGTTTGTGGTGATACTTAACATGCATGATGAAATTGCTGTTTACATATGACACGAGACATATGCTTGCGCTCGCCTCTGTGCATGAGCACAGGGGAAGAGGGGTGCTTTTTTTTAATATTATTTATTTTGCTTTTTTAATTTTATTTTTAAACTGTTCCTTTCATTTATTTATTTTTTTAATCATTTTTATTGTTCTCAGGGAATGTAAACATCCCCTACGATAGCAATAGGTAGTGACAGGTTCTCTTTTTTGAAAAAATTGGGGTCTATTAGACCCTAGATCTCTCCTCTGCCCTCAAAGCATCTGACCATACCAAGATTGGTGTGATAAAAATGCTTTCCCAAGTTCCCAATGGTGCTGTTTATAGCTAGCGAAACCTAAGTAATGAAATGCCCG
The DNA here is from genome assembly GCA_037952925.1 of Lithobates clamitans. Lineage (NCBI taxonomy): Eukaryota > Metazoa > Chordata > Amphibia > Anura > Ranidae > Lithobates > Lithobates clamitans. The sequence goes on along the minus strand of JBBGZY010000076.1, from coordinate 11,600,200 downwards.
TAACTTCTGGTTTCTTAGGCCATAGAGATGATTGGAGCCATTCTGGTCTCCGTTCAGCTCTATGGTCAGTTGGCGGAACCACCGGCAGCATTCTCGGGTTCCCTGGTGGGACAGGAGAGCCAGAGAAAACCATGGAAGATGGCGGGAGGGGGGACCGCTCCCTCCCACTGCTTGTAAAAGCAGTCCAGAGGCTAATTAGCCACTAGGATTGCTTTTACATGAAAGCCGACTGCTTGCTGAAAAGAATGATACCAAGATGATACCTAAACCTGCAGGCATTATTCTGGTATAACCATTTAAATTTCAGCAACATACTAATACGTTGCTGGTTCTTGTTGGGAATATATTGTATGTTCTTTTTTTCATGCAGCCTGTAGGCTGAAAAAAAAAAAGAGATTGATCGGTGGGTATGCCCACCATTAGAATACCGCCCTTCATCAAGCCACTTCTAATGATGGGCATACATGCACCATTTTTTTTTTAACTGTGGTGGTGAAATCACCTTCTACAGCACAGGAGTTGCTGATTTACATATCGTGAGAGCAAACGCTGTTGCTGTCAAGATAGATAAATCAGTGCTGCAGCTGAATGGTGTAACCTGAAAAGCAAACATTGGTAACAATAAAACATTAACTCAATAAAACAACGTGTTATTTTATCGCAATCTGTGCCTAAAAAATATATGCCAAAGCATGGGGCAATCCGCCCCTAATGTTAGGAGCAAATCGCCCCTCCACCCCTGCCCCCATGCTTTGGCATATATGCTCTTTTTTTTAACTGTGGTGGTAAAATCACCTCCTACAGTGCTTGAGTAACGGCTTTATGTATCATGGGAGCAAATGCTGTTGCTGTCAGAATAAATAAACCCGTGCTGCATGGTGTACCTGCTAAGCAAATGATGGTTAACAATAAACAAAGTAAAATTACAGTACAACAGTAAGATATACCATACCTGCAAAGCAAATACAATAAAACACAGTAAAAATAAAACATTACAGTTCTAAAATACAGTAACAATACAGAGAGAACAATATATATAGAACAATAGAAAGCGAAGAATGGAGCGGACAATAGAGAGTGAACGTAAGAGAGAGAACAAAAGAGAAAGAAGAAAAATAAAACGATAACTCTTCTTGCCTTTTTTATTTTTAATTTTTTTTGTGTTTTTTTATGTGTGTTTTTTTTATATAAACTGTAAACTGTATCTGTAAACATTCCAGATTAGGGTCTCTCAAATTTTGATGGCCATCTAATTTTTCGAGACCCTATGTAAGTGTGCCCTAGGACTGTGCAATGCTGTACCCTATGCTAATACTCCACTAGTGTGTGGTAGCGTTTGAAACAGTCACCAATGCAGAGACCAGGTTGGCCAGGACAAGAGGGACAATACCTATATCCACGTTTTCTGCAGACAGGACATCTTCTTTGGGGGTTTCTTTGGGTAAAGGTACCAGGGAGGACATACAGAAAATGCCTATCATGCAGCCGGCTCACTGCATTTGCGTTGGGAAGGTGGGCCACAGCACCCTCTGGAAACAGAAGGGCTGTGATGATCTCTTCCTGGAATTTTAGGAAGGATCCAGTTCATCCTGAAGTATTCAGCAGAGCCAATTTTCTAATAAATATACACACATTTTTTTTTACTTTTTAATCATTTTTATTGAGAAGTTTGCATACAAAGCAATAAAGAGTATACATAACATTCCATATGTGTAAAATCATGGAAAAATAATGGAGCACCATTCAAGAGAAAGAACGAACAAAACCGTTAAATCTGCCTAAGATGAGTGTAGAGGGAGAGGTGTTTGGGGCGGGCCATAACAAAGACCAGCGATAGAAGCCCTGAATGCATAGGGAGCAGGGAAATCAGGGAAGCTTTGAGGAGAGGCTCTCCATACCAGAGCTTACTACCGTCACCCTAATCTCTAGGTCCGGTTCGGGCTTCTCTCCTCAAGAAATTTGTAATGGAGAGGAGTAATAATGACCATTATCAGAATAAGGGCATCTGACTATTCGCCAAGGCCCCACGCACCCCACCCCTGTGGGAACTCACTGTGGAAGTGCGTAGTGCTCCTTGGGAGACTCCCTCCTGATTCCTCCCTGATGCCTCCCTCGGCCCTCTGATGAGAGTGTTCAAACAACTGTCTCCAAACTCTCAGTAGAGAGATAAAAAGCTAATTTCTAGTGGTATATGCAGGGCAGCTAGTCCCGTTACATCAGTGCAGTTACTACCTCGAAGACCTCTCCATAAGCTGATGTAGAACTGGCTAAAACTGGCTTTACATAAAAGAAGTATGAGACCAGAGCGTCCCAGGCAGAGGAATAGAGAAAGGTGTGAATGGGGGAAGAGTAGAAGAGGGGTGGGGTCACTGTGGAGTTTGTGCTCTCTTAGATACCTGCGACATTCCTTGAAGCAGGGGAATGTTGCAGTATATGGCCCAGGGTTCCCAAGTGTCATAGAAATTCCCACTTTTGTCATTTAGCTTTGCCACAATTTGTTCTTGCGCCATGATCCAAGACACCTTCCTCTTGAAACCCTGGAAAGAGACGTTGTTTTTTTTCCAGGCCTTGGTGATGGTGACTTTTGCCCCTAAGAGGATGAAGTATACCAGCGTCTGTGTGACTTTAGTAAGAGCCTCGATTTTGCCATTTAGCAGAGCGATATTAGGGTTAGGGGCTATTATTTTCTTTGTGACGGTACTAACTGTGCGGAATACTTTCTGCCAGAAAGATCTGATGGGCGGACAAGTCCACCAGGTATGTATCATTGATCTCTCTAACTCGCAACCCCAAAAACAAAGTGGGGAGGTCCCCGGAAAGATGACCGACAGTCGAGCAGGGACATAGTACCGTCGAGTTATAACCTTTACGCTGGCTTCAATCAGGGAAATGTTTAGTATACCTGTATAAGAATGTTTGAACCAGCTAAACCAATTCTGTGGAGTCCAAGAGCTGTCTGTATCCTCCTCCCAGGCCCGAGCATAAGCTGGCTTGTCTGAGTGTGACTTCAGTGCTGTGTAGATCAAGGATATCCCTCCCCTCTGGACTTCTGTAATGGAGCACAACTGTTCATAGGGAGTCAAGGTGGGGGTTTCCTCTTTATTTAACCAAATTGAGTGTCGATAGTGGAAGATTTGGGAGAATCTGAATACCTCAGAGTCGGGCATATCTAGTTTCTTCCTACAGTGTGTCAACGTGATCGGGCCCCTGGGGGAGAGAAAGTGACTGATCCTGTATAGACCTTTGTCTGTCCACCATTGGAATGCCTTAATGGCCATCCCTGGTGCGAAATCAACATTGTGGAACAGATGAGCTAACGGTTTCATGGGTGAGATCAGATTATGTCGTGAAAAAAGCCTGGTGCTCAGTGCCATGGCATGGGAAAGGGTGGGGGACAGGGTGGCTGGCCTCAATTTTGGGTTACACCAAAGAAGGTAGTCGATGGTGTTCAGCGGAATGGCCTGTCTCTCCATCGAGAGCCACCCAGGCTTCGGGCCTTTCGAAAAGACCACTGAAATTTGGGACAATTGTACTGCCTGATAGTATCCCCATAGATCAGGCAGGCCCAACCCACCCTGGCTTTTTAGATGGTAAAGAATACTAGAGGGACATCTAAACCCCCTTTGATCCCAAATAAATCAGACAATATCCGAATGGAATTTGCCGAGAACTTGTTTCTTTATCAGGATTGGGAGAGAGTGGAATAGATATAAAAGACGAGGGAGAAGAGTCATCTTTACTGCATGAATTCTGTCCAGCCAGGATAGACCACATCTCGTCCACCTCTCCAGGTCCCCTGTGCACCTGTGCAGCATTGGGGGGTAATTAGCTCCAAAAAGGCTATTTATGTCTGGTGTTATTTTGATGCCTAAATATGGAATTTCAGTCGTAACCCAAGAGAAGTCAAAGTTGGTAGAGAGTTGTTTGAGTAGTTCCTGCGGGACCGTTATATTTAAAGCTATTGATTTGGACATGTTGACCCGCAGGCCTGAAACTGTACTAAAAGCCTGTAAGATTTTATAGACCATAGGGGTAGATGTAAGAGGGGTGGTGATATAGAGGAGAAGGTTGCCTACATATAGCGCACACTTATGCTCCTGATCACCGCACCTCACCCCCTTAACATCAGGGTTGGATCTGATCACAACAGCCAAGGTCTCGATGGCTACTGCAAAGAGAAGAGGAGAGAGTGGACAGCCCTGTCTGGTCCCCTGACCGACTGTGAACAGTTCTGAATATCTACCCATGAGACGTACCTGTGCTGACGGTGTCGAATAAAGGGACTTAATTAAATTCAGGAAGTAGGGGCCAAAACCCCATCTCTGTAAAATGTCAGTTAGGTAAGCCCAATATCGTTGTTAATAAGCGAAATAGGCCTATAGTTACATAGTTCGCTAGTGTCTTTATCTGGCTTCGGGATTACTGAAATATATGCGGAATTGAGATCAGATCCCAGGAGGGCTCCATCCCAGAGGAAGTTGAAAAATCAGGTTAAGTGAGGGGCCAAGCAGGGGCCAAACTTTCTGTAATAGCCAGTGGAAAAACCATCTGGGCCAGGGGCAAAGCCAGTTTTAAGGGAGAGGATAGTGTCTAAAACCTCTTCTGTGGAGAACAGGTTCTCCATAATAGATTAGAATAGAATTGTGAGAATGCTTCCATAATCTTTGTTGGGTTCTGGGTCAAGTCCCCTGTGGTCAGCTCAATTTTGGGAAATGCTAAGGAGTGTTGTTTAGGGCTGAGTTTTGCAGCTAGTCTGGACCCGATACGGTCAGATTGGGAATAGAATTGAGCCCCAGTGCATCTCAGATGTTTTTGGTCGTCAGGGCCAGGTTAAGGAGGGCTTGTGACTTGTCAAGGGTTTTTAAAGACTCTGGAGTGGGGTGACACTTGTGTGCTTTAGCAGCAGTGTGAGTTTGAGCACTTCCGCTTTATGTTCAGCGTTGAGTTTGGAGGTTATTTTAAAGATATGCCCCCTGATAACCGATTTGTGTGCTGTCCACACTGTGGAGGGGGAAACATCGTCCGTCTGATTGATACGGAAACAATCTTTTATGGATAATTCCAGAACTGTGTATTGGATCGGATTGCTGAGTAGTGACTCCTGCAGTCTCCAGTGGGGAGGTCCCCTCGGGGCACTTGCTTTCTGGGCCACTGAAACCATTGCGTGGTCTGACAATGGGGAATCTATGATCTTAGAGCCTAAAACAAATGGTATAGTGTGGGAGCGAGAGAAGATGTGGTCCATCCTGGCAAAGGAGTTGTGAGGAGCAGAGAAATTAGTGTAATCTTTTTTGTGTGGATTGGCTTCACTCCAGACATCAATTAGCCCTTCTTCATGCAGGAGGGTAGCTATCTTAGCATTTGTTTAGATGGGCGCTTTGATCTAGATTTCCCGTCCGCTAATCTGTCAAGAGCGAAGTCAAAGGCGGTGTTAGAGTCACCTCCCATGAAAACCGTTCCTTTCAGGTGAGCTCGCAGTTTGCTCAGCATAGAGTCAAAGAACAGTCTTTGACTCTTCTTTGGGGCGTAGTAGGATATGAGAGTGTAAAGTTCGCCGTCAATGTGGCCGGACACTAGCAGGGAGCGTCCCTGGGAGTCTACTATCGACTGGGTAACATTTAAGTGTTTGGAAAAACAAATAGCTACTCCCTTGGTTTTATTTTCGGCTGAGGCTAAGAAAAATTGGGGATAGTGCTGATGGAGAAACAAGGTTTTGTAGGTTACTGGGAAGTGTGTTTCTTGTAACAGCAGGACGTCAGCGTGCATGGATGATAGGACTGGAAGATCTTCCTACGTTTGTTGGGAGAGTTGAGACCCTGAGTATTGTGTGAAATAATTTTGAGGGAACGGGATTGGTCTAATGTACTAGCCAGAGGGAAGAGAATTACCCATATGATCTGAGACTTACCTTCGCGATAATACCTATTGAGATAATAGCAATAAATAATTAGTAATCATGAGAGAGGATTGAACTGAAATAACTTGGGGTCCCCTGATCCCACCCAACCCCAAGGGAAGGAAGGACTGGTCATTCCTACCCCTACATCCAAATGGACCGGAGTACCCCTACTACAGGGATACCAGAGAGAGCCCAAGGGCACCACAGGTACGCTTGGATTCTAAAGGAGGCGCACTGGGTCCACTACAGCCCCAGTTCCTCAGAACACGTTGACCAAAGACATCAAAAGTGTCTATGATGAACATGTGACAGAGCATTCAATAAACGTAACAATCCTTAGTAAATTTTTAAATAGCATATTAAATTCAATACCACCCGGAACACCGGGCCAACCCAGGCCCCCCCCTAGCAGCTGGGAGTCTTGGTGACCCTGTGCCCTGTGTCCAGGTGAACATAGGGTAAGCTCTTCGCCTGGGGGGCCACCTCCTGCGTAGGTAAATCACATCCCCCCCTCGAGGCCCCCAGGCCAATCATATTGCCCCAGAAGCCCAGGTAGGGGAACCATCGATAATGGTGGGAGACAAAACCTGCTAAACCTACACACACTTATTTATACCAGCGTCTAGCCTTACAGGCAATTAGGTACGGCGCCAACAACTGGTTGTTGAGGTCCACCCCTCCCATGTTAAGGTTGTATTCATGGACATGTGCCTATGTGTACTCTATCAGTGTAGTGTTGGTGCAATTCACATTTGGATGTCCTCTCTCCTCTCTCTGAAATATAAAAGAATTCCAGAGAGGGAGATGACATCACTTCCCCTGTCTGTGTTTACACTTACACAGGCAGGGGAGGATTTTATTCATCAGGACGGATCAGCAGGTAGAAATCATTGGCCTGGGCCTGGAGACTGATTGGTTCTGAAGCGAAGCCGATCCCTAGGCGGCTGCATGCCTGACGCAAGATAATGTTGATTTTCCCAGCCGAGCAAACCTGCGGCTGCTGGTTCAGAAGTGGTTAAGCTACTGAGTTAGTTATACTGCTGCCTACAGGAGAATTGAACACTGGCAAACAAAAAGCTGTCAGTCAGCCAGTTATAACTTCTCCCACTCCACAGGCTTAATTTTCATCCAAAAGCAATCATTTTTAAAGCACACAAGATCAGACACATTCTGAGACTACTGGGGCATCCCAAAACCATCCAACTGAGGGATGGGCAAAACAGTAAACAAACAATAACAGGCCCACAAAACAACAGGCTAAAATCGGGGACTGTCTCCAGCTCAAAGGACTACCTGAAGGATACTTTATCTGTCATCAGACAAGGCTTGGACATTCAGCTGGTAAAACTTAAAGCATGTGTGAACCAGGTGGAAGCCTTGCAAATCTTGGAAGAAAAAAAATGATGCTAAAAAGCCCAAGGGGCAGTCATTTTTCTAGTGTGGTGCACCTTAACAGAAAAAGTTGAATTTTATCTGTAAGCCTATAGACTTAAATGATGATCTGCTCAAGAAACCTAGAAGTTAAAAGGCATGTTGTTACTTATTAAGACCCTCAGTTATGAACTAGAGAGAGTGGTAATCCACAGCTTGCATATCCAAACAATCTTCTTGGGATGTACCAGAGCAGGACAAAATAGATGAAAGTACAATGTTCTGGTTAGGGTGAATGGATGAAACCACCTTAGGGAGAAAAAAGGCCCTAAGCCTCAAGGCAACCTTGTCTCTGGACAGAGCAGGAAAAGGTTCACTGCAAGCGAGGGCTTCCAACTCAAAAACTCACCTTACAGAGGTGATGGCAATAGGGAAGGCAACCTTGTTAGTGAGTGTGGTCGGAGGAATATATATATTTTATAAGGGCTGTTTTTGAAGAGTAGACAAAGCCAGATTGTGATCCCACAGAGTCACAGGTGGATACTCACATGGAGCTTTATGGTCAACACCCTGTATAAAGGTCTTTACCAAATAATAAGAGGTAGGGATGAACCCGATGTTCAAGTCGAACATAAGTTTGACTTGAACATTGGGTGTTGGCCCGTTTGCCGAATTTAGAACATTATGAGGCATTTGCGGGAAATTCGAGCACCCACAGAACGCCCCATAATGAACAATGAGACCATCAATGCACTGCGAGCACGCGTCTGTAATGTATTTCCGCATCCCGGCAATGTAGATAAAAATCATTGAAAAAAACAGCATGGGTCCCCCCACCAGCCCATTACTACGCCCTTTTGATCTGGTATGGATATTGAGGGGAACCCTGCACCATTTTTTTTTAAATGGCGTAAGGGGTCCCTTCTAAAATCCATACCAGGCCCTTCAGCTTTGGTATGGATTTTAAGAGGAACCTTGCACCAAAATTTAAAAAAAATGGCATGGGGCCCCCCCAGAATCCATACCAGATCCTTATTCGAGCACACAATCTGGCAGGCCACAGGAAAAGGGGGGATGAGAGAGAGTCCCCCCTCCTGAATGGTACCAGGCCACTGCCCTCAACATGGGGAGGGTGTTTTGGGGTCCTTCGAAGAACACCTTGTCCCCATGTTGATGGGGACAAGGGCATCTTCCCCACAACCCCTGCCCGGTGGTTGTGGGGATCTGCTTATCCGAATCTGGAAGCCCGCTTTAACAAGGGGACCCCCAGATCCCACCCCCCCTATGTAAATTGGTATTGGGTACATTATAGAGTGCCGAAAAAGTGAGAAAAAAATCCGAAAAACTCCACCTCCATGGGAGGCTCCTGCTGACTGCAGCCTTTTTGCGATGACAGCTGTTATATGGCTGAGGACGGGCTACCCGGTGACATAAACGGGTGACCCTGCCCCCTCTGACGTTATGTGACATCACATGATGTCAGAAGCGGTGGGGTCACCCGCTTACATCACCGGGTGGCCCTGCCCTCAGCTATATAAGAGCTGTCAGTGCAAAAAGGCTGCAGTTGGCGGGAGCCTCCTATCGAGGCAGAGTTTTTCCGTTTGTTTTTTCTCAGGTTGTCGGCACTGTAATTGAAGATGAATGGACATCACGTGACATTTTTTTTAATAAAGGAATTGTCCCAAACTTGTTAAAGGGGGCTTCCAGATTCCGATAAGCCCCCCGCCTGCAGACCCCCACAACCACCGGGCAATAGTTGTGGGGAAGAGGGCCTGGTATGGATTTTGGGGTAACCACCGCGCATTTTTTTTATTTTGGTGATAGACTGGGGCAGGGAACCCATGCCGTTTTTTTCAATGATTTTTATCTATGTTGCCTGGATGCGACAATACATTACAGCCGCAAGCAGTTTTAAATTACATTTTTTTCTTTAGAAATGTAATTTTGCTGTGGTACTGTTATAAACACGGGAAAGATGCAGACTAAGGACACCCCCAGGCACAATATTTATAGGAATATTTCATTTTTATTGTTTCACTTTAAGCATTATTAAAATCACTGCTCCTGAAAAAACGGAGAGCGACTAAAGCCCTTCCTACCGCTAAAAGTTCCCTGAAGTTTGAAGACTGGGCTTCCTCCTCTGACCGCTAGGCCCCCTGAGCCTGCCAACCCTCTGAGTGAGCTCCCCAACCCCACAGGCTGGCATCTGTGGTAACCTTTATTGGGGAATGCTGGACCCAGGCCCTCCCTCCTCCGGCTGCTCCCACCAGAACAGGTTGAGAGAACCGTCTCCTGGAAGCCGTATGCCCTGATCCAATGAGCCTTTTCTGTGATTCCAATAATACAGAAAAAATGCCTGAAGGGACCTGGAATGCAATTGGGCCCAGGGCACTCCCAGGAATTGCTGCAGTCATCAAGCCCAATAACTGCATTATTTGACGAAGTGAAGCCTGGGGGAGCAACCTGAACCTCCGCTTGAAAAGGAGGAGCTTTGAGATTTTCCCCCGTGGAAGAAAAATCTTCTGAGCAACTGAGTCTATCAGGTACCCCAAACAGAGACAGCTCTGGGAGGGAACCAGAGAAGATTTCTGCAAATTGACTTTCCAACCTAATTTTTGAAAGGTCTGGAGAACCAAATTTAGATCCTGACAAAGGTTTTCTTTCTCCCGGGCAAAGATCAAAAAGTCATCCAAGTGCGGGACAATCAAGATATTTTGTAAATGAAAAAAGGCCATAACTTCGACCATGATTCTTGTGAAGATTCTCAGAGCTGTAGAGAGACCAAAAGGAAGGGCCCTAAACTGCCAATGGCATGGAGCATTCTCCGTGAGGATCGCAAACCTCAAGAATCTCTGATGATTCTGGCAGATTGGTACATGAAGGTAAGCATCATGAAGATACAGGGTTACCATGAATCCTCCAGATGCCTTCTTCACCATTCACCAGAAAAACATGAGAATAGAACCCTTGGAACTTCTGATCCCCAAAGAGAAATTAGATCTAACATGCCCTGCCGTCTCTCTTGGTCTATGGGCAGCCGAGTGAGAAAAAACTTCTGGGAGGGGGGAGTATGAAATCCAACCGGTAACCTTCTTCTATAATCTTGAGGATAAAATAATTTTTGGGATCTCTACCCACTCTCTGACGAAATGGGTCAGCCTCCCTCCTACCCCTGACCTGGCGTCACTGGGAGTTCTTGGTCAGGGCTGAAGAAGCAAAGAATGCCCGTTTAGCTTTGTCTTTGTTAAATGTCCACTTTTTCTTGGCCTGCTGACCACCTGTCTTGAAATTAGCTTTGTTTTGAAAGCTACGAAAAGGCCTCTTATTTTGGGGCTTAGTTTTCTGAGTTGAAAAACGTTTACTCTTTTCTGAGGACTGAGCTAGCACTTCCTCTAAGTCCGAACCACGTAAAAGTTTGCTTTCAAAAGGAATACTTATTCTTGTAGTTCAGATCCCGCTCCCAGGACTTTAACCAGATTGCTCGTCTAGAGCAATTGATCAGCGGTGACCTTTTGGCCACTGACCTAACTGAGTCTGCTGCTGCATCCGATAGAAAAGCCACTGACTTGGCAATTAGGGGGAGAGATTCCCTGACCTCCTCCACTGGCATGTTGGAGGAGAGAAGGTCATCTAGCCTATGGACCCACACATCTAGATTCCTGGCGATACATGTGGATGCCAGGGCTGGACAAAGCGAGAAGACTGAAGCATCCCAGGCTTTATGGAGTAAAGCATCAGTTTTCTGATCCTTAAGAACACCAGAATTTTCAAGTGAGAGATCTGATTTTTTAGACACCTGTGACATAGAAGCATCTAGCCTATGGCATTTGAAAAACACTTCTTCTATGTCCAACTGAAAATGAAACCTCCTCTTATACCCTCTAGACTGGAACAACCCTGCTTTCGGGTTCTTTCCATTCCATAAGGACTATGTCTTTAAACGACTGATATACTGGAAAGGGCTTATGCCCCTGAAGGCCTCTGTACATTCTATCCTGAACAGACTGAGTCTGCTGTGGTGTCTCAATCTGTTCAGAAGTATAAAGCTGATTTCAACAGTTCATCAATATCCTCGATTGGAAACCTGGCCGTGCTAACAGCCTCTTCGACCTCTGACGCGGACTCCTCGTCAGATGAAGGATCAGAATTTTCCCCCTCTTCAGGGTCAGAGACCGCACAAGAACTCACAGTTTCTAACACTAAGGGAGGTAGAGACTTTGTCGAGACCGAAGGGTCCTGGGTCTCTGTCACAGCTCTTGAAGTGGAAGGACCTAACCCTGCTAATCTATTGTTAAGGACTAGGGATGAGCTTCGTATTCGAGTCGAACCCATGTTCGACTCGAACATTGGCTGTTTGATCGTTCGTCGAATTGCGAACGATATGGGCAGTTTGCGCCAAATTCATGTGACGCGTCGCGGCCCATAATTCACTGCGGCATCGCAGTGCATTGCTGGCTGATGATTGGCCAAGCATGCACTATGACCCGCATGCTTGGCCAATCACAGCACCGTCGGTAGAGAGAGCTGTAATTGGCCAAAGCCAGGGTGGCTTTGGCCAATTATGGCTCAGGGGGTTTAGAACACGCCCCACACTATATACTACTATACTACTGTGTAGTGTGTTCCGGCGTGCTTAGAGAGAGAGAGAGAGACAGTGTCATTTCATTTGAGTTAGCTAGATTAGGCAGGACAGTCAGTGAGTTAGCTGCACTTACAGTGTATTGTGTATATATATGCATCCCAGGTGTTGCATACATATATTTATATATATATATATATATATATATATATATATATATATATATATATATACACTGTATTCAGTTTAGCTAGATCCGTTCCTGTTATCTTCCTACTGACAGGCAGACTTGTCTTGTTACAGTATTTACAGCTACCTGAAGAAAATTGCTGGTGTTCTTTTGATCCTATTAGTACCACAGTCAGGCAAATAGACTATTTGCAGTTAGTGTAATGCGTCCTCCTCACAGTGTTCAGTTAAAGCTACAAGTTAGTTTAGTGTGACCTCTGCACAGTGTTCAGCTAAAACTACAAGTTAGTGTAGTGCACAGTGTTCAGCTAAAACTACAAGTTAGGGTAGTGCGTCCTCCTCACAGTGTTCAGCTAAAGCTACAAGTTAGTTTAGTGTGACCTCTGCACAGTGTTCAGCTAAAGCTACAAGTTAGGGTAGTGCGTCCTCCTCACAGTGTTCAGCTAAAACTACAAGTTAGTGTAGTGCGACCTCTGCACAGTGTTCAGCTAAAGCTACAAGTTAGTGTAGTGCGTCCTCCTCACAGTGTTCAGCTAAAACTACAAGTTAGTGTAGTGAGACCTCTGCACAGTGTTCAGCTAAAGCTATAAGTTAGTGTAGTGCATCTTCCTCACAGTGTTCAGCTAAAACTACAAGTTAGTGTAGTGCGACCTCTGCACAGTGTTCAGCTAAAGCTACAAGTTAGTGTAGTGCGTCCTCCTCACAGTGTTCAGCTAAAACTACAAGTTAGTGTAGTGAGACCTCTGCACAGTGTTCAGCTAAACCTACAAGTTATTTTTTTGCGAGCTCTGCACAGTGTTCAGCTAAAGCTACCTGTAGAAGGTTGGTGGTGTTTTCCTGATCCTATCACTATCGCAGGCAGCTAAATAAGCTACAAGTTATTTTTTGGCGAGCTCTGCACAGTGTTCACTTAAAGCTACCTGTAGAAGATTGGTGGTTGTAACGACACCCCGAGTATGAAAGGGGTTAAAGTCGTTTAGGACATTTCATACCCAAACACAAAGGCAGCTACCGAACACTCCAATCAGCCGAACAAGGAACCCATACAAATAATCCACCCCAAAAACGAGACACGGCTCTGTCTTCAGGTTCCAAGCAGGAATCAACTCCTTTATTATAACACATGGACACAACACATAAAATAACTCAGAGACTCTTTCCCCCCCACCCTTGGAAAAGAGGGCGGGTTAAACTGTCCAATGACAATGGACACACAGGTCAGGTGTGTTTAACGTCTCATAAGTACACAGTGTTAGCAGGGAGAGCTGTTGGAAGAATCCCCCCTCCCTCCAATGCAATACGCATCCTGTGATCCAAGGCAGACAAACACAATAGAACATTGGAATACAGCCCCACCCAAAACTAGTAAAGCAAACAGTACACAACACAATGAGACAGCACACTTTATATATACACACATATACAGCATTGAGTTTCTGACTAGCACAGATCATAGTGGGGTTCTCATTCACCCTGTGCCCCTATTAGTGACTCCCATCACAATGGCATATCCAGAGTCCCCAGAGTCTGTGTGTCTTGGGGGACATGGACCTGAATCTAAAGTAATGCCACCTCCAGGGTCCCCAGGCATACAGCTCACAAAAAGCACCGTCCCCCCAAATGCCAGGGCCCATAATCAGTTTGCAGGAGGCTGGAATTCAGTCCCCTCCAAAAGCCTCTTTTCCGGCTAGGTCTGTCACATTTCTCCCCTTTCGGCAGGAGACTAACACAGGAGGAGACCCCAGACGGGTTGACTCCGAAGTTAGTCAGTAGTTCCAGTCCCCCAATGCCGGTATCCACAAAGTACCCCAAATAAATTGTTCCAAACAGAGAACTACTCACCCAGCCAACCTCTGCATCTCTCAGAGAACATGCACGCCGCTGGGGAGAGGCCTGGACTGGCCCTTCTCCCTGGAGTCTTTTCAGCCACTGGAGAGAAGACAGGGTGGCTGGGCTCACTCCGTCACGCTGTTGGGGATCTGGGCCGACCGCCCAGCATCCCTGGGGTATACAAGTGGAGACTGAAGTCCCATCCACTTTTGGTAGGTGAAAATCCCCCAGTGCTTGCAAAGCATGGCTGACATCCTCCTGTCCCAGTGCCGCACCAATTTTTGGGGTTGTGTCAGTGTAGACCGAAGTCCCTTCTACTACCACAGGAACTCCCTCTTCTGTTAGGTGAGGGCAGAGGCTTGCAGCACTCTGCTCTGTTGCCAACTCTTCTGCCGGATTGGTGGCATCATTCTGGGGTGCCATATGCTGCTGGGAAGGGACCATCTCCTTCTCACCCTGGGCCTCTGGAAACCGCCGAAGGTGTAGGGCAGAGGTCTTGGACCCTCTGTCCGGTGGCCAGCGCTTCAGCTGGGGAAGTTCCTTGTAACTCCACAGATACTGCTGTTGGTGTTGGGCAGAGCATGGTGAAGCCCGGCCTTAACACCAGCTCCCCCACCGGAGGCTCACCCGGCTGTTCCTCCCCAGAAGAAAAGTCCATCAAATCCCCTGTGTCTGCAACTGGTGTCTGGGGATAGAAGTTCACAATCTCATGTCCGTGGAACATAGAAGATGCCATCAGTGCTGGGCAGAGGTTAGCAGAGCTCTGCCCTGTTGTCAGCACTTCAGCTTTTGAGACGGCAATCTTCGGAGTTTCCACTGCCGATTCTCTGGCATGCTGCTGAAAGCATTCTAGCAGTTTCCTGTATGCCCTTTCCAGATGCTGTTCCTTCCTTAGCAAATAGTCTAGATCAGGTTTAAGCTCTGAGACCCTTGCAAGACTGAACATAGCCTCTCTGTATTCTCGCAGGTCCTCCAGGGTAGGTTCCCCTTCATCGCCATACACAAAACAACCTGAAAGGCTCTCCCACAGCAATCCAGGGCCACCAAAGTCATATCCCTCCGGAGAGCATTCTGTTGTCTCCCCTAAATATTCCTCCTCCACGTGCCATTGCAGAGCCCGATACCGATTGTCCAGCTCTATTTCTTGCTGGACCAGCCTGTCCAACTCAGTCACTCATTGCTCCTGGGGCCTCTCTCCCAGGAATTGCATCCGTAACTCCCATTGTGCACTGGCCTGCTGCTCTGGGGTTGGAAAGCACTTGCCCTGTTGTGTTGCAGCAAACTGGAGGGCTCTAATCCAGTGTCTTACCCGGATCTTCTGTCTGAGCTCCAGGTATTCATCCACAGACACAGTCCTGGGGATTGCTGAAAGGACGATCCGCAGCAGCCCGGGGAACTTTGATGCCAGATCCATATTTCCGCTGGGGTGACTGAAGTCTGCTATGCTGGGCCTTTTGGTTATGTTGGGTCTTTCAGCTCTATCCATTTCGACTAGTTCTGCGATAATGTCCCTCTTCTTACGCTCGTTGGCCGGTTGGCCCCGGTTCTCCAGTAAGTCCTTGAGGGAAGAGAGCTTTAGCCGTCCATACTGTGCTTCCATTGTCCTGTGTCTTCTTGTAGCTGTCCTTCTGGGCTGTGGGAATGATCCCACTGCTGCCACCAGTGTAACGACACCCCGAGTATGAAAGAGGTTAAAGTCGTTTAGGACATTTCATACCCAAACACAAAGGCAGCTACCGAACACTCCAATCAGCCGAACAAGGAACCCATACAAATAATCCACCCCAAAAACGAGACACGACTCTGTCTTCAGGTTCCAAGCAGAATTCAACTCCTTTATTATAACACATGGACACAACACATAAAATAACTCAGAGACTCTTTCCCCCCCACCCTTGGAAAAGAGGGCGGGTTAAACTGTCCAATGACAATGGACACACAGGTCAGGTGTGTTTAACGTCTCATCAGTACACAGTGTTAGCAGGGAGAGCTGTTGGAAGAATCCCCCCTCCCTCCAATGCAATACGCATCCTGTGATCCAAGGCAGACAAACACAATAGAACATTGGAATACAGCCCCACCCAAAACTAGCAAAGCAAACAGTACACAACACAATGAGACAGCACACTTTATATATACACACATATACAGCATTGAGTCTCTGACTAGCACAGATCATAGTGGGGTTCTCATTCACCCTGTGCCCCTATTAGTGACTCCCATCACAATGGCATATCCAGAGTCCCCAGAGTCTGTGTGTCTTGGGGGACATGGACCTGAATCTAAAGTAATGCCACCTCCAGGGTCCCCAGGCATACAGCTCACAAAGAGCACAGTCCCCCCAAATGCCAGGGCCCCTAATCGGTTTGCAGGAGGCTGGCATTCAGTCCCCTCCAAAAGCCTCTTTTCCAGCTAGGTCTGTCACAGTGGTGTTTTCCTGATCCTATCACTACCGCAGGCAGCTATATAAGCTACAAGTTAGTGTAGTGCGAGCTCTGCACAGTGTTCACCTAAAGCTACCTGTAGAAGGTTGGTGGTGTTTTCCTGATCGTATTACTACCGCAGGCAGCTAAATAAGCTACAATTTAGTGTAGTGCGAGCTCTGCACAGTGTTCAGCTAAAGCTACCTGTAGAAGGTTGGTGGTGTTTTCCTGATCCTATCACTACCGCAGGAAGCTAAATTAGCTACAAGTTATTTTTTGGCGAGCTCTGCACAGTGTTCACCTAAAGCTACCTGTAGAAGGTTGGTGGTGTTTTCCTGATCCTATCACTACCGCAGGAAGCTAAATAAGCTACAAGTTAGTGTAGTGCGAGCTCTGCACAGTGTTCAGCTAAAGCTACCTGTAGAAGGTTGGTGGTGTTCTCATACTACAGGCAGGCAGTTGATTTTGCTAGCTGCAGTATCAGTATATATATAACAGGCTTGTCAACCTAGGAGAAAAAAAGCAAAAAAGAGAGGCATATAAAATAGCACTTTCCACTAAATGGGAATAGAAATACCAACCAAACCCAGGCCTTAATGGCTCTCAGGAGAGGCACTAACCTTGGGGGTAGTACAGGACTCGGATGCATGCCGCTGGGTCAGAAGAGGACTTGAGCCACGCAGGAGAGCGATCTTCGAATACTGATGCTGTCCTGTTTGTAGTGCTGCTACTCAAAGCAGCAAATCCCCAGCATGACATACCCAGAAGACCCTTATCTTTAAAAGGCTTGGCGTCCGGAAGTGCATCACGCTACTTCTGGTTCCTGTGCCATCTTGCCACGTCACCTGAAGTGCATCATCCGCCCCCATATTGGTACACCTAATGGAGATACACATGAGGAACCGCTCCTCTACTCCCCCAGGCACTTCAAAAGACTGACAAAAATGCTGGGGGGTGGCAGTCGCTAATGACAAACTAAGGCAAGTAACCACCAAACGGGGGGCCCTTTTCAGCCTGCATAAGCAACAAATGCTGCAGATACAACAAGTCTGAGCATTACTGAAAAGAGGGGTCCACTAACCACAGTCACCAGATCTAAAGAAAAATAACAAACATTACGGTGCGTACTCCTGGAGGTCTGGAAACTCAAAACAACTGAGGGTCAGAGGAGAGGGAGGTGCCTTTTGTGTTTCCTGTAGAAGACAGAGCCAATCATCTCTCAAGTAGCTGTCCTGGAAGATTAAGGGGGAAAATATTATTATCCAATTGTCATTGTAGATCTTGCAAGAAGTGGACTTCCATGCTTTTAGGTGCAAAGGAAGACCTGTTTCAGAGGGGGCTCCATCTCTTAGGACCTGGGCTCCAACAACCATGAGTGATTCTTTGGCACCTCTGTGGCTAGGACTGAATATTTAGGAGTGGATTTTGCTGATATCCCTACACATGAAGTAAAAAGCAGAGAAGAAGTTGAAAAGCATTCAGGGAATCACAGAAGTTGTATAATGAGATGGCCAGTAGATAGGCAGCACTGAAAGCATGTTTTCAAAGAGAAGCCAGTAGTGTGCTTGAAATATTTGTAGAGTGCTCTACATTTATCCACTGAAACAATTGATCACCTGTAAAGCCATCTTACGTTGCTGTCTGGGAGACTGCAGTGACGATTTGCATAGCCACAGTGGAGAAACCGGTTCTTCTTACTGACATTATATCAATTGATACAGTGTTCTTGACTCTCTTTAACAAAACGTCCATGTGTTCTGGTAAGAGTCCATTCTGTCCAATGGTGGAGGTGCACCTGGGGGTCTCACATTTTGGATTAGAGTGATTCCCTCACTTTTTTTAACTTATTTGGGACTTTTATCATTTTTAGTGTTTTTCCTTTTTTTTCATTTGATTTTGTCACATTTATGTTGATTCATTGAACTCATTTTTAGCGTGACAAAAATTGTTGTATAAATAGCGTCATCTACACCACTGTGATTCTACCTAGCCACAAGGTAACAACCTTGTCCCAGGTTGTGAGAAGTGAGGCCATGTGAGTAAACAATTTAGGATAATTAACTTGGTAGAGCATATTATAAGCTGGAGTGAGGTGGATTCCCAGATAGAACAGAGAAGAGAAGGTTCAAGAAAAGTCAAAGAATGATTAGAGTGTACCTAATGTACAGTATCTGTATGTAACATGACATTTAGAGATTTTGATTTAGTTTCATTGAGATAAAGACCCGACAGATCACCAAAAGTCAGAAGGGGCAAATGGTTAGGTAGGGATATTGATGGGTTAGTTAATATTAGCAAGGCTTCATCAGCGAAAAGACAAATCATGTGATGATAGTTCGCGACCTCAAGCCCCTTCACATCCAGATGTTTAGATGCCTGAGCTAGGGGTTTGAGAATGAACAGCAGCAGAGACAAGGCACACCCCTGTCTTTTACCCTTGGTAACTGCAAACTCTTCTGAACAAAAGCCCAAGTATCTGATGTACACATAAGGAGAACTATAAAGAATCCTAATCCAAGTGAGAAAGTATGGGCCAAACCCCAGCAATGTAGGGAAAAATGTAGATAATCCCAACTCAACCAGAGAATCAAAAGCTTTACTGATATTAAAAGAAAGAAACATCATTTGACAGTTCCTTTGTCTGGCTATATGCAAAAAAGTGAAATCCTGTGAATGCCTGTTGCCCAGGGATGAACCCTCCCTGGGTCTTAGAAATAAGTCCAGGGGTGTGGCTTAGCCTGACTAGAAGATGGCAGCATAATCTCAGAGCTCCCGCCGCTACCTAGTGACACTGATTCCCTGAAGAGGTAAGAGCGCCCCAAACTACTACTAACTATGGGGACTGTCTCCCGAACCTCTTCCGCATCACTATCCCGCTCACCTCACGAACAAACCGAGGGTATGAGCCAACATATCCCGGCGATGTTCATAACACAGAGGGGGAACATGGCGCCCGGAGGATCGCAGACTGCTTCCCCGCCGCTGACTGACTCTCCGCCCGCCCCAATACCACAGGGAACACCAGAGACGGGAGAACACAATATCACACCCCATCAACATCTCAGCATACAAGATCTTAAGGCCATCGCTGCAGACATAAAAGATACCTTATCCGCCGCCATCTCTGAGCTCCCCCTCAACATCCATGCCTTATCTGACAGGGTCAGTGAGACAGAGAGAGTGTCGGCTCAGCAGGGAGCGGTCCTCCACCGGGATTTTCTGAAGATAGACTCACACACCCTGCAGCTAAGAGACCTCCAACGGCATATGGAGGATCTCGATAACAGAGGCAGATGCCATAACTTGAGAATCCGCGGCCTCCCAGAATCAGTAGACCATGATCAGCTTCCCTCCACAGTGACTAGCATGTTCAATAATCTCCTTGACCGGCCTGCACAAACAGAGATAGCAATGGAGCGGATCCACAGAGTACTCAGACCCAAGGGGAGAGATGCTGATTCCCCCCCGGGATGTCATTTGCTGCATTGTAGACTACAAAATAAAAGAAGAAATACTGAGAAAAGCGAGAAATAGAACCCAGCTTGTCATGGACAGAGTGAACATTCAAATATTCCAGGTAGGGATGAGCTTCGAGTTCGAGTCGAACTCATGTTCGACTCGAACATTGGCTGTTCGCAAGTTCGCCGAACAGCGAACAATTTGGGGTGTTCGCGGCAAATTCGAATGCCGGCGGAACACCCTTTAAAAGTCTATGGGAGAAATCAAAAGTGCTAATTTTAAAGGCTAATATGCAAGTTATTGTCATAAAAAGTGTTTGGGGACCTGGGTCCTGCCCCAGGGGACATGGATCAATGCAAAAAATTTTTTTAAAAACGGCCGTTTTTTCAGGAGCAGTGATTTTAATAATGCTTAAAGTCAAACAATAAAAGTGTAATATCCCTTTAAATTTCGTACCTGGGGGGTGTCTATAGTATGCCTGTAAAGGGGCGCATGTTTCCTGTGTTTAGAACAGTCTGACAGCAAAATGACATTTTTAAGGAAAAAACTCATTTAAAACTACCGCGGCTATTGCATTGCCGACAATACACATAGAAGTTCATTGATAAAAACGGCATGGGAATTCCCCAAAGGGGAACCCCGAACCAAAATTAAAAAAAAAAAAGACATAGGAGTCCCCCTAAATTCCATACCAGGCCCTTCAGGTCTGATATGGATATTAAGGGGAACCCCGGCCAAAATTAAAAAAACAAAAATGACGTGGGGTTCCCCCTAAATTCCATACTAGACCCTTCAGGTCTGGTATGGATTTTAAGGGGAACCCCGCGCCAAAAAAAAAAAAAAAACGGCGTGGGGTCCCCCTAAAAATCCATACCAGACCCTTATCCGAGCACGCAACCTGGCAGGCCGCAGGAAAAGAGGGGGGGATGAGAGTGCGGCCCCCCCCTCCTGAACCGTACCAGGCCACATGCCCTCAACATTGGGAGGGTGCTTTGGGGTAGCCCCCCAAAACACCTTGTCCCCATGTTGATGAGGACAAGGGCCTCATCCCCACAACCCTGGCCGGTGGTTGTGGGGGTCTGCGGGCGGGGGGCTTATCGGAATCTGGAAGCCCCCTTTAACAAGGGGACCCCCAGATCCCGGCCCCCCCCTGTGTGAAATGGTAAGGGGTTACAAAAGTACCCCTACCATTTCACTAAAAAACTGTCAAAAATGTTAAAAATGACAAGAGACAGTTTTTGACAATTCCTTTATTTAAATACTTCTTCTTTCTTCTATCTTCCTTCATCTTCTGGTTCTTCTGGTTCTTCTGGCTCTTCTGGTTCTTCCTCCGGCGTTCTCGTCCAGCATCTCCTCCGCGGCGTCTTCTATCTTCTTCTCCTCGGGCCGCTCTGCACCCATGGCATGGGGGGAGGCTCCCGCTCTTCTCTTCATCTTCTTCATCTTCTTCTCTTCTTCTTTTCTTCTCTTCTTCTCTTCTTCATTTTCTTCTCCGGGCCGCTCCGCACCCATGCTGGCATGGAGGGAGGCTCCCGCTGTGTGACGCGCTCCTCGTCTGACAGTTCTTAAATAACGGGGGCGGGCCACCCGGTGACCCCGCCCCCCTCTGACACACGGCGACTTGACGGGACTTCCCTGTGACGTCACGGGGAATGCCACAGGGAAGTCCCGTCATGTCCCGTGCATCAGTGGGGGGTGGGGTGGCCCCGCCCCCGTTATTTAAGAACTGTCAGACGAGGAGCGCCATCACACAGCGGGAGCCTCCCTCCATGCCAGCATGGGTGCGGAGCGGCCCGGAGAAGAAAATGAAGAAGAGAAGAAGAGAAGAAAAGAAGAAGAGAAGAAGATGAAGAAGATGAAGAGAAGAGCGGGAGCCTCCCCCCATGCCATGGGTGCGGAGCGGCCCGAGGAGAAGAAGGTAGAAGACGCCACGGAGGAGATGCTGGACGAGAACGCCGGAGGAAGAACCAGAAGAGCCAGAAGAACCAGAAGAACCAGAAGATGAAGGAAGATAGAAGAAATAAGAAGTTTTTAAATAAAGGAATTGTCAAAAACTGTCTCTTGTCATTTTTAACATTTTTGACAGTTTTTTAGTGAAATGGTAGGGGTACAAACCCCCTTACCATTTCACACGGGGGGGCCGGGATCTGGGGGTCCCCTTGTTAAAGGGGGCTTCCAGATTCCGATAAGCCCCCCGCCCGCAGACCCCCACAACCACCGGCCAGGGTTGTGGGGATGAGGCCCTTGTCCTCATCAACATGGGGACAAGGTGTTTTGGGGGGCTACCCCAAAGCACCCTCCCAATGTTGAGAGCATGTGGCCTGGTACGGTTCAGGAGGGGGGGCCGCACTCTCATCCCCCCCTCTTTTCCTGCAGCCTGCCAGGTTGCGTGCTCGGATAAGGGTCTGGTATGGATTTTTGGGGGGACCCCACGCCGTTTTTTTTTTTTTTTTTGGCGCGGGGTTCCCCTTAAAATCCATACCAGACCTGAAGGGTCTGGTATGGAATTTAGGGGGAACCCCACGTCATTTTTTTTTTTTAAATTTTGGCCTGGGTTCCCCTTAATATCCATATCAGACCTGAAGGGCCTGGTATGGAATTTAGGGGGACTCCTACGTCTTTTTTTTTTTTTAAATTTTGGTTCGGGGTTCCTCTTTGGGGAATTCCCATGCCGTTTTTATCAATGAACTTCTATGTGTATTGTCAGCAATGCAATAGCCGCGGTAGTTTTAAATGAGTTTTTTCCTTCAAAATGTCATTTTGCTGTCAGACTGTTCTAAACACAGGAAACATGCGCCCCTTTACAGGCATACTATAGACACACCCCAGGTACGAAATTTAAAGGGATATTACACTTTTATTGTTTGACTTTAAGCATTATTAAAATCACTGCTCCTGAAAAAACGGCCGTTTTTAAAAAAATTTTTTGCATTGATCCATGTCCCCTGGGGCAGGACCCAGGTCCCCAAACACTTTTTATGACAATAACTTGCATATTAGCCTTTAAAATTAGCACTTTTGATTATTCATGTTCGTGTCCCATAGACTTTAACGGTGTTAGCGTGTTCGAACGAACTTTTTTCCTGTTCGCATGTTCTGGTGCGAACCGAACAGGGGGGTGTTCGGCTAATCCCTAATTCCAGGACCTCTCCGGCATAACGCTGCAGCACTGCAGGGATCTCAAACCCCTCCTTGATACTCTTCGGGCTAATGGAATACAGTACAAATGGAAATTTCCCTTTTGTTTGTCAGCCACATCACAAGGCCGCACGGCACTACTGAAAGTGCCAGAAGATCTACAGCACTTCTGTGACACATTAGGCATTCCGCTTGTTGATGTCCCACAATGGTATGCTCAATTCCGCCGTGCTGTCACGAGGAGAGATACGCACCCAGAAGAGACCATGGAGGCACAAACTACCTGATACCGTAGACGCAGATCCCCTTCGGAACCCAGGATTCCATCAGCACCCCACAGCTCCCAGCGGGATCCCGGCCCTGCTGAATCACATAGACAGTGGCGGGCCAGGTGTGACTACTAGTGCATATTTAGGCAACTATGCTTTCTAACTGTTGCCGGCCCCACCTAACCCGGTACAGTTCCATATTCTCGCCCCTGACATGACTATCATGTTGGTTTCAGTTCCAGTTAATACCTCCGCTTCTTCGCTGTTCTACTATACTTACCCACATGCAGGAAAGAGTTCATTCCACCAAGGCTTTACCAATACACTACATCCTACATAGAGGGCTGATTTTTCATCCCACCCATCCTCCAAAATTTTTTTTTTTTTTGAATTTGTACTTAGAAAAGAACACATACGGCCTACAATTTTCATGCCTCGATGCATAACATTAAGCACCGGACTTAACACACCATCGAGTAGCTGAGAGGAGAAGGTAATTACTCCTACAGGCTCCAACTACCGCAAGCCCCCCGCCTATGACATTCCCTGGCTGATTGGAGAGACTATATGACAAGTGTTACTGCTGTCCCTAAGCTTACAGAACACATTATGTCATACCCCTTTGGGAACATGACGCACAGAGGACATCTCCGGAAACCACCTCTGGTTCAACCACCTCATCCTAATCATGCTGACTTACTCCCTGAAGTATATGCCCTCTTTCTAGGAACCGAGATGAACTACGAAAGTTATGAACCCCCACTGAATCTAAATGACCCTCAATTGCTACAAACCACAATAAGGTATCTATCATACTATGCCCCTACTGGCAATGCAAAGTGGCCATGCCTTCTGTTAGGCGGCAGTTAGTATTGCTACAGGGCTCTTGGGGGCGGGGAAGGGGGAGACTTTCCGACATAGCTTAGAGACCTCCTCTCTCCAAGAGTGTCTCACATCATATGGTTTACACCCCGGCATACCACTTAGTGAACATTTTTAGGCATCCTCTCTCTCCGCCATATAGACACAACTCGGGGTACCCTTGCAGTTCTGACTTCCAGACCTATGAGCCCCTTGTGCCAATGAACATGTAGCTCTGGTCTCCCCCCCACATGCCACTGAGAGTCTCTACACATAAGTAAGCTCCAACTGCTTCTGTCTGTATACTACTACTCCTATAGAGGTTAAGAATACAAAAAGGGGCGCCCTAATAATTCTTAACTCCCACATCTCTAAGCTACTGAATGTGCAGAGATGGCCTCCCTCACCCTCCATACACAACCCTACAAGGTATTTTATACTTGAATGGGCTGTGACTATAAATTATCATCACCATAGACGATGTGCATATACAGGCTTGTAGCGAACGTGAACATACTATATTTAAACCTAGCCTGTTCAACACTACTGCTAATCACGATAATCAATGGGGCAATTAATCGACCCCACACTCCTCCCGTTAGAACACCCATGATTCCTCTAGGCACACCACACTTCTGATGGCCTGATAGTTTTCACCCTCTATACTACTGTGGACTCTCTCGGTCTTCACACACGCTGAAGATGACACATGGCTAATAACCCGCATGAGCATATCTACGGTCCAAGAGACAGATTGACTACCTAGGCAGACACCTTCTTAACGCTAAATTAAAATGTTATTACTTTTAGATGTTGTTAGAGGTGACTCGGTTAAATATTCGTATGCATTACTTTGTTGGTAACTGTTACTCGGTTAAATACTGCTATGTCTATCTGGTAGCAGTGGGTAGACACTCACCCCAAAAAACTCTTCTTCGGAGTCACAGTACGGTATAGCATTCCAACAGATTGCTGTACATTGACTGGGCACCGTACCTCACCGAAACTTCACAGTTAAGAGAAAGGTGGGCTGGTCCCCCCTCTCTTCGGTGTGCTCTCCTAGACTTCCCCAGAACCCTTTTTCTGAGGGATATTCACCTTATCCTATTTCCATTAATCCGAAGGCCCCGCCACAAACCCTCCCAGATATTAACTAACAATACTAACTCTGCTATGACGCAACACAATGTACCCCAATCCAACATCAGTGTAAAATTTTACTCAATAAACGCTCGCGGACTTAATACCCCAGAAAAAAGATCCCAACTACTATTACTCCTTCAAAAAACTAAAGCCCAAATAGTCTTCATACAAGAGACCCATTTCCGCTCAGATAACATCCCAAAACTTCACAATAGCTTCTATCCGACGGTGTACCATGCCTCCAAAATGGACTCAAAAACCAAGGGAGTCTCGATCTTATTCTCTAAACATTGTCCCATCCAAATACATGATATCAAACGAGACGACAAGGGCCGATACTTATTTCTTAAGGGCACTTTACACAACAGACCTATCACACTGGCCAATTTGTATGCCCCCAATAAACATCAAGTGCCCTTCTTCCGCAAATCCCTACACAAACTCACCTCCTTTCAGAATGGTATCTTGATAGCGGGAGGCGATTTCAACGTAGCACTTTCTCCTTCCCAAGACACATCAGCAGGATCCTCATCCCTAACATGCAGAACCCTCCGGGCAATCAAAACTCAACCAAGCGACATAACCCTACACGACTTATGGCGTACTCTCCACCCAAAAGAAAAAGACTATACTTTCTTTTCCTCACCACACAATAAATACTCCAGACTAGACTACTTTTTCATCTCACAAACTGACTTGACACTTCTTACTGCAGCTACCATCGATCCTATGCTCTTATCTGACCATCATCCCATCTCTATGACACTGACTTTCCCGACCGCACAGACACGCCTTCCAATCTGGCATCTGGATAACTCCTTATTGACGGACCTTGACATAACACAGAAAATTACCACACACCTTCAGCATTATTTTCATGAAAACGATTCTGCTAACGTCTCTCCAACTACCCTTTGGGCGGCGCACAAATGCATCATCCGAGGAGAACTCATCTCCCTAGCGGCAAAAAGAAGCAGAGCTAGAAAAGCACATATTGAGGACCTGTCTAAGCGCATTCATTCTCTTGAAAGAATCCATAAACAAACACTGGCCACAAGATCCCTTGCAGACCTGGTAAGGGCGAGAGAAGAATTGCTAAAAGAACTAGAGAAAACATTAAAACGCAAATACGCACTAACTAAACGATTATTTTACGAATTTGGAAACAAATCCGGGAAAATGTTAGCTAGAGCCCTTCAAATTTAAAAGGCAGCCTCCACAATTCACTCCATCAAAGATTCCTCAGGGAACTCAACCGTTACTCCGGACGGAATAGCTGATCAAAATTCTCTAAACTTTATAACTTACCCTCTACAAAAACGAACAAACAGAATCCCGACCAAACACAAGCTATTGAAAGTTTTCTGGCACAATACAGCCCCACACCTATTACCCCAGACGATTCGGCTAAAATAGACCATCCAATTACTAAAGAGGAAGTTTTAGTAGCACTGAAGCAATTGAAAACGGGAGAGCCCGGACCCTGACGGTCAATCCGTCAGTTACTATAAATCATTCACTGAAATTCTGCTCCCCAGCTTCCTAAAAGAGTTTAATTCTCTGCCCTCCTCTCCACAAGCAAGCACTGACATCCTAGCTGCCCACATAACGCTTATACCTAAACCCGGCAAAGACACCACTATAGTCTCAAATTATAGGCCCATTTCTCTTTTGAACGTGGACATAAAACTCTATGCGAAGTCCTCGCTAATCACATACTTCCTCTACTCCCCAAACTAGTATCACTAGACCAGGTAGGTTTTGACCCTGGACGTGAAGCTAGGGACAACACCATAAAAGCCATTAATATTCATCATTGGTTATCCCACTCCTCACAACGGGGCTTTTTGCTGTGCCTTGATGCGGAGAAGGCATTTGACAGAGTGGCTTGGGACTTTATGACAGCAACACTGCGGGCTATAGGATTCCCAGACCACTTACTGCAACTAATTTTAGCACTTTACTCAACTCCATCGGCCAGAATTAGAGTCAATGGTTACCTGTCGGACGCCTTCTCCGTTTTAAATGGCACGCGCCAAGGATGCCCTATATCGCCCCTTATCTTCATTCTTACTATAGAACCCCTCATTCGCCGACTAAAGGCCAACCCCGATATCAAGGGAATTGATATTAAAATACAAAATAGCAGCTTACGCTGATGACGTACTGCTCTTCCTCACAGACCCCATTACATCCATACCCAACCTACTAAAAGACCTTACTCTATTCAAATCTCTCTCTAATCTCCAAATTAATTTTTCAAAATCGAAGGCATTAAACCTTTTCCTTCCTAACGAAACAGTGACGCAATGTCAAGCTAAATTTTCCCTTTGA
Source organism: Lithobates clamitans (assembly GCA_037952925.1). Lineage (NCBI taxonomy): Eukaryota > Metazoa > Chordata > Amphibia > Anura > Ranidae > Lithobates > Lithobates clamitans. The sequence continues at coordinate 11,572,705 of JBBGZY010000076.1, read as the reverse complement.
ATGGGAGCCCCATGCTATAACTTATCTAGGTATTCAGATCCCCAAAAACCTCTCCAACCTGTACCATAAAAACTTCCTGCCTATTCTCAAGTCTATTCAAAAAGACCTCCACAGATGGAACTTGGGCCTCTTCTCATGGTTCAGAAAAGCATCCATCATAAAAATGAATATTCTATCTAGGGTCCTATACCTTTTTCAAACCATCCAGATCCGACTCCCCACGACATTCTTCACGACCTACAGGCGACTCTGCAGAAATTTTATCTGGTCCTCCAAAGCACCCAGACTAAGCTGGGACCAATTAACCCTTCCAAAATCAAAGGGGGGAATTGGTCTCCCAGATATCTACAAATATCATTGGTCCTGCCTCTTGACCAGAATCGTCGACTGACATGTTCACGCTGACACTAAGGACTGGGTTAAACTCGAAGAGTCATTTGCAGGGCTTCCGCTCTCACACCTACCATGGATCTCACAGAAAACGATCCCTAAAGACTGTACAAAACACCCACCAGGATAAACAGGGGCTAGCCAAGGTGGAAAAGAAAAGGGGAACAGAGAAAAAAAACAGGAGAAACATCAGACCATTCCAGGAATGACTTAACAACAGAGAGTGAGTTGGAAATAAGTAGAGCAGAGGAACAAAGAGTCGATGCCCAAATCCCTACAAAAGGAGAAATGATGGAGATGTTCCTGAGGTTGGAAAACTCAATCAAAGCAGACATAAATATGCTGAGAGAGGACTTGGGGAACCTGTTGGTAAGAGTAGAGATGACAGAAAAAAGAACAGACAAATAAGCACAGGAGCTCTGCAGCCTTAAAGAGCAAGTCAAAATAACACAACAAAACCAGAAGAAAATCCTCTATAGACTAGAAGATCAAGAGAACAGAAACAGAAGGCAAAATGTGAGAATTCGCTCAGTCCCAGAGAAAAGGGGAGATAACCTGAGAAGAATTATAAGTACAATATTTGGCTCATTACTGAATAAAGAAGTAGATGAATTTCCAAAGATAGAGAGGGTGCATCGGGTTGGAAAATTATACAATACAGAAACAGATAGGCCACGGGACATAATAGTAAGATTCAGATTTTATGAAGACAAAGCAGAAATTTGGATGAAGATGAGAGGACAATCGCCTTTATACAATGAAGGATCTGAGTTACAGGTTTTTACTGATCTGGCACGGGAAACATTGGCAAGAAGGCAACTCCTGAAACCTCTGCTGGAGCAAATGTGAGTGCAGAATATTAAGTATAGCTGGGGATTCCCAGCATGTTTAATGGGCTTCAAAGAGGGAAGATCTACCAGACTATGGTTCCCTGAAGAATTGGTGGATTTCTGAAATAAGTTAGATCTACAGGTGCCAGAGGAAGAATGGGAAACCTAATAGAAAAAGGATAGTGAGCAACAAAGAGTCAGAAATACTGCCTAAAATGAAACATTAGGAATTACTTGGGAGGGTGGGAGGTGTGGGAGAGGGGGGGATGGTTGAAAAGGGTCGAGACAGGCTGACCCTGGTCGGGTCCTTGGCGAGTGGCAGGCCTACCACCCCCATATTTCCCACCTTGCTTCGGGGATCGGTGGGATGGCACACTCAGAGCCTCACCTCAGGACAGAGAGATCGGGAGAGGGTCAGGGTATCCAGGGCCTTCAACAATTCAGTGTCCTGTTTGGGGCCAGCGGGGAGGAGGGTGGGGGGTAGAGGGGGGAGAGGTGGGGGGAGGAGGGGGGAGAGGTAGGGGGAAGGAGGGAAGGGGGAGGGAAGGTGAAGGGGGGAGGGAGGATAACTCATGCAGGACATATAAAAGAATGGAAAAAACACGCTATAGACAAGAGAATACCATAAAGATGGTTCTCCTCCCAAAGATTACATATAAGTTTCAGATGTTGCCTGTGTCATTACAACAACCATATCTTAGAAAGTTAAAATTGATAATAATAAAATTTATATGGAAAAAAGAAAACCTAGAATCTCCCTCTTAATACTAAAGCAGGAAAAAAAAGAGGAGTGCTGGCAGTTCGCTGAAGTGGCAAAAAAAAAAAAAAGAGCAGGTGTAAGGTCATTCTGAAAGGTTTGAGAGGCTTGAGAGAGTTCACCTTCCAGCTGTTTAATACTGACTTCTCTAGATCTCTTACATTGCAAGACCAATTGGATAAGCCTGCCACATATGGTAGGCTTATGAGCTTCCCACAAAAGAAGCCGACTGATGGATCATTTAGTTAAAAAAAACTCCTCCGGGGAAATGTCTATCTCCAAAACCATGGTCGGATCTGAGAGCAGAGTGTCTCTCAGTGACCACTGCACATCTGATAGAGGGGGTGATGTGAAGCTGAGTCTTACATCCACTGCGTCATTATTAGACCACACAGTTGGAAAAATTAAATGATTAGCTACTTGGGCTAAGAAGGTGTGCTATAGAAATATATGGGACAATGGGTTGTGAGGGTAGAAGTAAAATGTGTAGAAATAGTGGAAGGATGCTTTTCTCTCCTGGTATCCTTTATGTTATATTTAGACAATAAATACAGGAATTGCCTTGCAACAGACATGTACCTCAAAGAGACTGCAGGGTTTTGTGGGTCATGTTGATCCTTGTGAGGATAAACAGACAAGTTGGAATCTCTGCACAATGCCAGAACAGCCTTACTTGTGAGTCGCGCATACAAAAAAAAGTGTAAAAAAAAAACAACAAGTTGGCCAGAATTAGGAGCATGATAGGTAGCAAACATAATAGGGGAATCGTGGCTAGAGCCCAAAAAAATTATGGCGCTGCCCTCAGGATCAGCGATTTGTTTGTTACCGAGATTCAAAAAAGCTATTAAGACTCCCCACTGTACATACTCCAAGAGGCTGCATAAAATTGAGGATAAGAAAGCATATAGGAACTTATATGAACTTAGCAACCTTGCTCTGTTGAAAATGGATCTCCTGCAAGCAGACCACGTCAGCATGGTGAGACTGAAAAGAGCTGAAAGCTTTCACCTGTCTTTTAAAATTTGATTGAGGCCCTGAGTATTGAGAGAGATTAAAATCAAAGACATTACTGTGAGGTTAAAAAAAAATATACAAAAAAAGAGGGGGGGAAAGGGATCGGGGGGGGAAGCAGAAGGATGAATATAATTGGCTAATGCCAATGGGAGACTCCCCACTTCAAGGAGCGCTCCACATGACATCAGAGTGACGAACCGCTTAGGGCGGGGTCAGCACACATTCTTGCATTACTTCCGGTCGTTGGCGCTAGTGTCAGCAACAAATGCTTTACTGTTTTTTACTGAATGTGAGTACCTTTTCACGTTTTCTAAATGGAATAAATACCGTAGTTGAAACAGTATCACACTATTGGGATTCTCCTTTATATGGTGCATGATATATGATTGGAGGGCTGCAAATATAGTGGCAGTGGCAGATACTGTGAATGCTTCACACCCTAAGAGGGGGGGGGGGAATTCAGGTGAGTGCAGCCACAATAAGAGCACGGATAAGACACGTATGCTGTGATCACCCTTGGAAATTATCACCGCTATTTTTCACCAGCACAAAAGCACTTTATTATAGAAAGTGGGACTATAATTTATATAGTTGTAACGCATGTTTTATGGGACCAACTTGTCCCTCCTTTTTGGAAAATCAAGTTCACCATTATATAAACCTATTTATTATGTAGAAAGCAAAAATAAAAATAAAAATAAAAATTAAGTACAGCGCTACGTTTAGAAAAAAATGAAAAAAAGCAGCCACACACCTATAGACTCAAGGCACAAAAAATCAAAAGAAATAAAAGTGTAGCGCTATATATCCCATCCACAGCCGTGTATATTACAATAAAAACATATATAAATGGTGAATACTACCAAAATATGTATGACCATAATATGGATAGTGTCAAAATGGTTAATCAGTGTTGATCACATATAAGATAAACAAAACAGTAATACTTAGTTATCAGATGTGCCAGTGATTAGTAGAAACCTGTGCTGGTTCCATGAACCAAACACCAAACATAAAAAAATATTATAAAACTTAACAGTCCATAGAAAATGTGTAGAAAAATAGTGAAGAAAATATCAGCAGAGTTCAATGGGGGTGATGCATGCCCAGATGGTATTCACAGATGCATGGTTACACCAAATCTGGCGAGTGAGCAGAAGGAAGACCACAAGTGTGCATAGATTGTACATCAGTGCCGGGGCCAACACCAAAAGTAGAGGAGGCTTACCGGAAAAAATTGACCTGAAATGGCGTACGCCAGACAAGTCAAAAAGGCTTAATAACCACTGGTTCTGAGAAGTGCGTCTTGTCAGATGTCATCAACAGATGGTGGAAAGGAAAAGGGGGTGCCAACATGGCTTCCTTCCCCATAGGTAATCCAGCATAAGCCACAGTTCATATGCCATGCAAGGAGCAAACAAAACTCACATAGCGTAATAACGTTTTTAAAACACTGGTTTATTAAAATAATAAAAAAGAGACTCACATTTTGGAAGAACGAAACAGAGCTCTAATATTAAATAGCGGCGATCGTGAGGAGTCCACCCGACATGTTTCAGCTAAGGAGCCATCATCTGGGGTATGGACCACCCTCACCTCACCGCTCTATAAATGTAAAATGACCCCCACTGGGAGTGTCTATACACCGGAAGTACAACAAGTAAAAATCACTTCCGGTTTTCAGGGTCATAGGATGACTAATTAAATAGCTATATTAGGAACAGATAGTGAAGCAGAGAACCATGTATCTCATGTTTCAGAAATTAGGAAACTAGAAATGGGGAATATATACAAAAAACGATAAGCTGCGCCCTGAATCAGTCCATCTAACTGGAACTGGTCAGAGCGCTAGCCAAGCCTCACTTTCAATGCCAGGAGGAACTTCCTGTGTGAACACACCAAGACACGTCGTATCTGGAAGGACGTCATGACGTCATTCCGCTCGGCATGGCAGCGTCAGTGTCAGCCAGCCTGCTCCTCAAGCCTCACTTTCATATATGATGCACTTCCCATCACATAGAGAGGATACAGTACCGCTGCGCTCCCCAGAGAGGAACCAAGCCTCGATCTGAGGCAGAGTGTCAGCAGAGAGGGGAAATAAGTCAGTGCACTGGAAAGGGGCAATAATATTAAAATGAAAACAGATTAAAGAAGAAAAAAAGGAATAAAAAATAATGACACAAGGCTAATGCCCGCAATGACATTACCTTATAAAGGTGATACAAGGCGTTCTACTAAGGTTTATTAATGTTCGATGTTAGAGTCCTGAACCATAATATTAAAGGGACACTGCCAATGGGGGGCATCAATAGCGTACATATCACAAATATATAATGCATTCTGAATTAAGCCATAATTATCCCGGACTCTATAACATAAATGAAAACAACCAATAATCACCTTGTATGGTAAAAATATAACAATATTCTTGGTTATTTTGACAATAGAAGAGAGATCATATTCATATTCAAGCTTGGTTAATAAAAGAGTTGATGTCCCACTCCACGTTGATACCCTGTGGAAAATGGGACCCCAACTCATATACCCAATAAGTCTCTAACCGCGAGACAACTCTAAGGATCGACCCACCCTGCCATGGGGGCACGTACCTATCTATAATGAGAAATTGAGTACCCACAGGGTTCCGATCGTGAGCTTCCCTGTAGTGTCTAGGGACAGTGTGTTTAGTACTGCCCGCTTTAATTAGGTTGATGTGTTCCGAAACCCGTATAGTAAAAGATCTGATGGTCCGGCCGACATATTGCTTGCCACAAGGTCAAGTTAAAAGATAAACTATTCCCGTGGTGGCACACGTGCAGAAATGTTTAATTTTGTAAGTACGGCCGGTTACGGTGAAAGAAAAACTATGACTAGCCCTTCTGCCACAGGTATTGAATTTGCAGACCAAGCACTTTTTACAGGGATAAAATCCAATCAAGTTATGGAAAAAGGATGGTCTCTCTGGTGGGTTGATGACAATAGGTGCTAACCTGTTCCGGAGAGAAGGAACACCCTTAAACACCACCTTCGGAGTCTTGGGCAACAAAGGTCCCAAGATTTTATCTGTTTTTAAAACATCCCAGTGGTTTTCAAAGATTTTTTTAACATGTTTGTGCTGCATGGAGAAAGATGTCAAGAAGGACCATTTGAATTCATCATTCGTTTGTCGGGGTCTATCTTCTAATAATGACTGACGGTCTGTTGCACAAGCATTTTCGATCTCATTATCTAAATCCACCGAGTTATAACCCTTCTCCAGGAACCTATCTTTTAAGGTCATGGCCTAAAGTCTGAAAGTGTCTAAATCAGTACAGTTCCTTCGTAATCGTAGAAACTGACTTTTAGGAACAGATCTGATCCAGGAACTATGGTGGCAACTATCAGTCGATATATATGCGTTCCTGTCGGTGGATTTAAAATAAGTACTAAATATAAATGAGGACCCACTTCTTTCAATAACAAGGTCTAAAAAGTGGATTGAGGTGGTACTAGTTTCAAAGGATAATACCCCTATCATTGTTATTCAAAGTTGTGAAAAAGTCAACCAAACCATCATGACTCCCTGTCCACAGGAGGAGGATGTCGTCTATGTACCGGGCCCACAACAGAAGGTGTGGGTTCTCCATGGCATAGACGACATCCTCTTCCCACTTGGCCATGAACAGGTTGGCCAGGCTGGGAGCAAATTTTGCTCCCCTAGCCACCCCTTTATGTTGGTGATAGAATTTACCACCAAACCAGAAATAATTGTGTTGCGTTGCAAACTCAATTAAATCGATAATGAATTCTGTCTGGGGTGAAGCAAGGGAGGCATCCCTGTTTAGAAAACAATGTACTGCATCCACCCCTTCACGGTGTGGAATGCAGGTATAAAGGGACGCAACGTCCGCAGTGGCCATGATAAGGTCACCAGAATGGTAAACATTCGATAACAGTTTAATCACATCCTTAGTATCTTTTAAGTAGGACGGCATGGCTGTAGGAAAAAATCAATGTATTTCCCAATTTTTGAGGTGACCGAGTTGATATCACTAATTATAGGTCGACCCGGGGGGTGGAGAGGGTCCTTGTGGACTTTGGGCAAGTAATATATAACTGGGATACGTGGAGCAAGGGGGACTAGAAAAGATCTCTTTTTTTTATTTAAAATACAAGAGTCAAAACCTTTGGCTACTAGGTTCTTCAATTCTTTTTTATACTCAAATGTGGGATTCTTTGGTAATTCTATGTAAGTCTCTCGATCTCCCAAAATGCGATGCATTTCATCCATGTAGTCAGATTTATTTAGTAAGACAATCCCCCCGCCTTTGACGGCAGGGCGAATGACTAAATTCTTGTTGTCACATAACCTCTTCACACCCACTGAGGGTAGAGGGTTGTAGAATTTGCGCTTCAGTGGGATAGCAGCCAAATCCCTCAGCACCAATTCTTTAAACAAATTAATGGTAGGTGGGAGTTGTGTAGGGGGACTGAAGAGAGAGGGATTGGATAGGCCCGAGTGGACGGTGCCAGACGTTGCCACCCTAGCCACATTCCTAGTGGGGTTTGAGATGATGTACCTTTGAACATTAACTTTTCTAATGTACTTTTGTATGTCGATAAACGTATCAAACTTATTAAGTTTGTACGGAGGGGCAAATTTGAGACCTTTGTTTAAAACAATTTTCTCTTCTTGAGTAAGAATCGTATCGCTCAAGTTAAATACCCCCTGACATGTTAGGTTCGTTTGCGCTTTTCTTCTCTGGACCCTCCTCCCTCCTCTGGACCCTCTCTTGTTTCCGCACCTCTTTTTTTGTTTTGGGGACCCTCGTGAAAATTCCAAGGGGTCCGTGAATCAGAGTAAGGTCGTATACATGGGGATGGATTATACCCTACATTAGGGAAAGGATAGACATTCTCATTATGATGATCGCGTAGAGGGGAGTACCTATTATATGTAGAAACCAGAGGGTGTCTATAATAGGATGGATTCTGATGATAGGGGTGATGAGGAGGTTCATGATGGCGAGCCGGGGAGACTAATGTCCACAGTCAGGATACTCTTGTTCCACCCATTGAGCCTGCGGTTCATCCAAAATCTTATGTAGATAAAGGACGGTCTCTAGGCGGAGGCCCCCCTCCACAAAGGGGACGTCAGCCAAGTATGCATACCCCTAAACACCAACAGAGAGGAAGAGGTCATCCTTCCAGAGGGAGAGGGAGAGGTGGAAATAGGGGTGACCATCATAATTATGATGATTATCAACATTATGAATGGGAGAACTCCTACTATCAGGGCTCCCCGGTTCGCAATCATGAACCTCCTCATCACCCCTATCATCAGAATCCATCCTATTATAGACACCCTTTGGTTTCTACATATAATAGGTACTCCCCTCTACGCGATCATCATAATGAGAACGTCTATCCTTTCCCTAATGTAGGGTATAATCCATCCCCACGTATACGACCTTACTCTGATTCACGGACCCCTCGGGATTTTCACGAGGGTCCCCAAAACAAAAAAAGAGGTCCGGAAACAAGAGAGGGTCCAGAGGAGGGAGGAGGGTCCAGAGAAGAAAAGCGCAAACGAACCTAACATGTCAGGGGGTATTTAACTTGAGCGATACGATTCTTACTCAAGAAGAGAAAATTGTTTTAAACAAAGGTCTCAAATTTGCCCCTCCGTACAAACTTAATAAGTTTGATACGTTTATCGACATACAAAAGTACATTAGAAAAGTTAATGTTCAAAGGTACATCATCTCAAACCCCACTAGGAATGTGGCTAGGGCGGCAACATCTGGCACCGTCCACTCGGGCCTATCCAATCCCTCTCTCTTCAGTCCCCCTACACAACTCCCACCTATCATTAATTTGTTTAAAGAATTGGTGCTGAGGGATTTGGCTGCTATCCCACTTAAGCACAAATTCTACAACCCTCTGCCCTCAGTGGGTGTGAAGAGGTTATGTGACAACAAGAATTTAGTCATTCGCCCCGCCGACAAAGGTGGGGGGATTGTCTTACTAAATAAATCTGACTACATGGATGAAATGCATCGCATTTTGGGAGATCGAGAGACTTACATAGAATTACCAAAGAATCCCACATTTGAGTATAAAAAAGAATTGAAGAACCTAGTAGCCAAAGGTTTTGACTCTTGTATTTTAAATAAAAAAGAGAGATCTTTTCTAGTCCCCCTTGCTCCACGTATCCCAGTTATATATTACTTGCCCAAAGTCCACAAGGACCCTTCCCCCCCCCCAGGTCGACCTATAATTAGTAGTATCAACTCGGTCACCTCAAAAATTGGGAAATACATTGATTTTTTCCTACAGCCATCTGTACTTAAGATGCCATCCTACTTAAAAGATACTAAGGATGTGATTAAACTGTTATCGAATGTTTCCCATTCTGGTGACCTTATCATGGCCACTGCGGACGTTGCGTTCCTTTATACCTGCATTCCACACCGTGAAGGGGTGGATGCAGTACATTGTTTTCTAAACAGGGATGCCTCCCTTGCTTCACCCCAGACAGAATTCATTATCGATTTAATTGAGTTTGCAACGCAACACAATTATTTCTGGTTTGGTGGTAAATTCTATCACCAACATAAAGGGGTGGCTAGGGGAGCAAAATTTGCTCCCAGCCTGGCCAACCTGTTCATGGCCAAGTGGGAAGAGGATGTCGTCTATGCCATGGAGAACCCACACCTTCTGTTGTGGGCCCAGTACATAGACGACATCCTCCTCCTGTGGACAGGGAGTCATGATGGTTTGGTTGACTTTTTCACAACTTTGAATAACAATGATAGGGGTATTATCCTTTGAAACTAGTACCACCTCAATCCACTTTTTAGATCTTGTTATTGAAAGAAGTGGGTCCTCATTTATATTTAGTACTTATTTTAAATCCACCGACAGGAAAGCATATATATCGACTGATAGTTGCCACCATAATTCCTGGATCAGATCTGTTCCTAAAAGTCAGTTTCTACGATTACGAAGGAACTGTACTGATTTAGACACTTTCAGACTTTAGGCCATGACCTTAAAAGATAGGTTCCTGGAGAAGGGTTATAACTCGGTGGATTTAGATAATGAGATCGAAAATGCTTGTGCAACAGACCGTCAGTCATTATTAGAAGATAGACCCCGACAAACGAATGATGAATTCAAATGGTCCTTCTTGACATCTTTCTCCATGCAGCACAAACATGTTAAAAAAATCTTTGAAAACCACTGGGATGTTTTAAAAACAGATAAAATCTTGGGACCTTTGTTGCCCAAGACTCCGAAGGTGGTGTTTAAGGGTGTTCCTTCTCTCCGGAACAGGTTAGCACCTATTGTCATCAACCCACCAGAAAGACCATCCTTTTTCCATAACTTGATTGGATTTTATCCCTGTAAAAAGTGCTTGGTCTGCAAATTCAATACCTGTGGCAGAAGGACTAGTCATAGTTTTTCTTCCACCGTAACTGGCCGTACTTACAAAATTAAACATTTCTGCACGTGTGTCACCACGGGAATAGTTTATCTTTTAACTTGACCTTGTGGCAAGCAGTATGTCGGCCGGACCATCAGATCTTTTACTATACGGGTTTCGGAACACATCAACCTAATTAAAGCGGGCAGTACTAAACACACTGTCCCTAGACACTACAGGGAAGCTCACGATCGGAACCCTGTGGGTACTCAATTTCTTATTATAGATAGGTACTTGCCCCCCTGGCAGGGTGGGTCAATCCTTAGAGGTGTCTCGCGGTTAGAGACTTATTGGGTATATGAGTTGGGGTCCCATTTTCCACAGGGTATCAACGTGGAGTGGGACATCAACTCTTTTATTAACCAAGCTTGAATATGAATATGTTCTATTGTCGAAATAACCAAGAATATTGTTATATTTTTACCATACAAGGTGATTATTGGTTGTTTTCATTTATGTTATAGAGTCCGGGATAATTATGGCTTAATTCAGAATGCATTATATATTTGTGATATGTACGCTATTAATCATACAAGGTGATTATTGGTTGTTTTAATTTTTGTTATAGAGTCCGGGATAATTATGGCTTAATTCAGAATGCATTATATATTTTTGATATGTACGCTATTGATGCCCCCCATTGGCAGTGTCCCTTTAATATTATGGTTCAGGAGTCTAACATCGAACATTAATAAACCTTAGTAGAACGCCCTTGTATCACCTTTATAAGGTAATGTCATTGCGGGCATTAGCCTTGTGTCATTATTTTTTATTCCTTTTTTTCTTCTTTAATCTGTTTTCATTTTAATATTAATGCCCCTTTCCAGTGCACTGACTTATTTCCCCTCTCTGCTGACACTCTGCCTCAGATCGAGGCTTGGTTCCTCTCTGGGGGAGCGCAGCGGTACTGTATCCTCTCTATGTGATGGGAAGTGCATCATATATGAAAGTGAGGCTTGAGGAGCAGGCTGGCTGACACTGACGCCGCCACGCCGAGCGGAATGACGTCATGACGTTCTTCCAGATACGACGTGTCTTGGTGTGTTCACACAAGAAGTGCCTCCTGGCACTGAAAGTGAGGCTTGGCTAGCGCTCTGACCAGTTCCAGTTAGATGGACTGATTCAGGGCGGAGCTTATTGGTTTTTTGTATATACTTCCCATTTCTAATTTCTTAATTTCTGAAACATGAGATACATGTTTCTCTGCTTCACTATCTGTTCCTAATATAGCTATTCAATTAGTCATCCTATGACCCTGAAAACCGGAAGTGATTTTTACTTGTTGCACTTCCGGTGTGTAGACACTCCCAGTGGGGGTCATTTTACGTTTATAGAGCGGTGAGGTGAGGGTGGTCCATACCCCAGATGATGGCTCCTTAGCTGAAACATGTCAGGTGAACCCCTCACGAGCGCCGCTATTTGATATTAGAGCTCTGTTTCGTTCTTCCAAAATGTGAGTCTGCTTTTTATTATTTTAATAAACCAGTGTTTTAAAAACGTTATTACGCTATGTGAGTTTTGTTTGCTCCTTGCATGGCATATGAACTACACATGTGGCTTATGCTGGATTACCTATGGGAGAGGAAGCCGTGCGGGCACCCCCTTTTCCTTTCCACCATCTGTTGATGACATCTGACAAGACGCACTTCTCAGAACCAGTGGTTATTAAGCTTTTTTGACTTGTCTGGCGTACGCCATTTCAGGTCAATTTTTTTCCGGTAAGCCTCCTCTACTTCTGGTGTTGGCCCCGGCACTGATGTACAATCTATGCACACTTGTGGTCTTCCTTCTGCCCACTCGCCAGATTTGGTGTAACCATGCATCTTTGAATACCATCTGGGCATGCATCACCCCCATTGAACTCTGCTGATGTTTTCTTCACTATTTTTCTACACATTTTCTATGGACTGTTAAGTTTTATAATATTTTTTTATGTTTGGTGTTTGGTTCATGGAACCAGCACAGGTTTCTACTAATCACTGGCACATCTGATAACTAAGTATTACTGTTTATTTATCTTATATGTGATCAACACTGATTAACCATTTTGACACTATCCATATTATGGTCATACATATTTTGGTAGTATTCACCATTTATATATGTTTTTATTGTAATATACACAGCTGTTGATGGGATATATAGCGCTACACTTTTATTTCTTTTTATAAACCTATTTATGAATTTAATTTTACTATTAATAATTTAATGTCACTAATGTCGCTAATTTTGTATTCTGTATGTATATTAATCATTTATATATTATTGATAAGTTCCAATTATCACATTCAAACATTAGGAATCTAGTGCATGCCAATGCATTAGTGCATGTTTTACACATTCACACAACAAAAAAATGTTCTTGTTATATTTTTACGTTCACTTCTGCCACCAATCAGAGTGTATGTGATCAGGTGCACAACACCTGATAAGGTTGAACTGGGTGGACTTGTGTCTTTTTTTAACCTGACTAACTATGTAACACAATAGAACAGCGTCACAACTACTTCACTTTCTTTTCATTTACCGCATTTATCGGCGTATAACACGTGCCGGCATATAACACGCGCCGGCGTATAACACGCACCCCAAGTTTAGGAGGGAATTTTAAGGAAAAAAACTTTTAGGAGTAAAGTTTAAGGAAGAAAAACTTACATTAAAATGCCCATCAGTGCAGCGTTATCGGTGTCGATCTGCAGCCTTGTCAGTGTCAGTGCAGCCTTGCTCCAGTGTCTATTGCAGCCTTGTCAATGCAGCTTTGCCCCAGTGCAGAATTGTCAGTGCAGCCTTGTCAGTGCAGCTTTGCCCCAGTGCAGAATTGTCAGTGCAGCCTTGTCAGTGCAGCTTTGCCCCAGTGCAGAATTGTCAGTGCAGCCTTGTCAGTGCAGCTTTTCCCCAGAGCAGAATTGTCAGTGCAGCTTTGCCCCAGTGCAGCCATGTCAGTGCAGCCTTGCCCCAGTGTCCATTGCAGCCTTGTCAGTGCAGCTTTGCCCCAGTGCAGCCATGTCAGTGCAGCCTTGTCAGTGCAGCAATTTCAGTGCAGCCTTGTCAGTGCAGCTTTGCCCCAGTGCAGCTTTGCCCCAGTGCAGCCTTGCCCCAGTGCAGCTTTGCCCTAGTGCAGCCTTGCCCCAGTGCAGCCTTAGCTTTGCCCCAGTGCAGCCTTGTGGGACCACAGCAATCCCTGCCAACATACACAGCCGTGTGTAAATTCAAATATGGCGCCGAGACTGCAGGGACTCGGCGGAGCCGAGATACACATACCCGAGTATCCTCTGCGCCGCTTACAGCCCTGCCCAGTCCTGCCCTATGATGGACATCACACAGGTCCAATGGTGGCACTGGGCGGGACTGTGAGCGGCGCAGAGAAAAGCCGAGGACTCTCGGGTATGTGTATCTCGGCTCCGCCGAGTCCCTGCAGTCTCAGCGCCATATTTGAATTAACACATGGCTGTGTATGTCTGATCACACAAATTTGGCGGGGATCGGCCTATAACACGCACCCACGATTTTCCCCTGATTTTCAGGGGAAAAAAGTGTGTGTTATATGCCGATAAATACGGTACTTACTCCACCTAATGGTAGTAATTAGTAGAGGCAGCAGTTCTCTTAATCGGGTACTTAATCCATTTTTCTTTTTTTTTCTGTTAGTACTTATTCCTTGTGCAGAATCACTTATATCCTTTCTGGTTTCTATGCTGAGCTGCACCAGATTTTGTACTCTCCAGTTTTAGTAAATCAACCCCAGTGTGCCCAACTAATTAGGAAAAGTTGGACCCGCTACAGAAAACCATGAATGTGCAGGAAACATTAACTTGTGATAACCTGTCAATGCAGGGAAGAACTATCAAGGCTTGCAAATAGGATAGCAAAAAACATCCACAAGTAAGATAGAATAAGATAAACTCCCTAGGACTGCTAGGGTGTGGTAAACACGTAATTGGAGTGCCTCTCATATTCAGGGCATGTTATCCTGGTACAGTGCAACAACAACATCTACAATGCAAATGGAAGTGTTCATAACAGACAGTGATCAAATAACATTATTAATACATTGAACAGCAGACATCCATAGTGGAAGACCTCATTCTAGTATAGAAATGTATAAGCTGCGGGAGGTATGGTAATGGTAACAGTCATGTGCCCTAGAATGTGGGTGTCATAAAGTAGAGAGTAAAGGAAGAATGTTACAACCTCACTGCCTTTTAGAAGTACAGGGAGATGCCAAGCACTACCCATCCACAGGGAGTGGGTCATCACTAGACATACAGATTGCAAGAGTAAGAGATATAAATACCCACCTGCTCCAACTGGAGGCCAGAGAACTTATCAGACACGTGCAATTAGTTTCGGTCTGAATACAAATTCTGGCAAATGTTTGATGATTCAGATGTATCCGAATCTCTGAATGAAATAGTAACGAATTTCATTGAAATTTGTTAAAATTTGTTTTATTTGTTTTCGAATTCCAAATTTTCGGAAACAATTCGAATTCGGATAAACCGATTTGAATTCCATGTGAAGAATAGCTATTTGTTAAGCAGCAGGCCGGTGTATTATCTTTAATCACTTTGTAAACTTTTTTGGTGAATGGGTAGTTGTACTATGTACCCCATACTCATTCACATGGGGGCAGAATTTGGGGGCCCCCTTATTAAAGGGGCTTCCAGATTCTGATAAGCCCCACCCGCAGACCTCCACAATCACAGCCCAGGGTTGTGGGTAGAGGCCCTTGTCCCCATCAACATGGGGACAAGGTGCTTTGGGGTGGGGTGGCAGTGTCCCCTCTGCCCCAAAGCACCCCCCATGTTGAGGGCATGTGGTCTGGTATGGTTCAGGTGGGGGGGCGCTTGCTTGTCTGCTCCCTTTCCTGACCTGCCGGGCTCCATGCTTGGATAGGGGTCTATTATGGATCTTGGGGGCCCCACGCCTGGTTTTTTTTACATTTTTGTGTGGGATTCCCCTTAAATTCTATACCAGACCCGAAGGGCCTGGTATGCATTGGGGGGAGCACACAGTTTTCAGGATTTTCTATTGCCGGAGTTCTTTTGTTTACATTTCAGCTCTCAGCTGGGAAGTCCACTGACAGCTGTTAAGTCATCGGTTGTTAAGGACACGGTAGCTGGCTTCCCAGCCCACTGCTTAACAACCAGCTATTCTTCACACAGAATTTGGATCAGTCGATCATTTTTTGACCAATCCAAATTCGAATAGTTCTAAAAATTTGGTCTTTGTTAGAAAATGAATAAACAAAACGAAATTTAACAGAAATTAAAGGAAACCCGCAAACCCGAAAGAAACTCCTGGGAAAATGTCAGCCGTCTCAGCGGTGTGCCGGTGCTGCTGAGAGAGCTTTGTTCTAAGGTAAGTATTTCATAATCAGCTAGTATGTGATGCATACTAGCTCATTCTGCCTTTGTCTTACAGGTTTGTTTTTTTTCTGAGTTTACAACCTCTTTAAAGTGGAGTTCCAATTAAAAAAAAAATAAAAATAAAAGTCAGCAGCTACAAATACTGCAGCTGTTGACTTTTAATAATCGGACACTTACCTGTCCCAGGGTCCAGCGATGCTGGGGAGCGAAACTCCGTTCATCCCCCCTCCTCTCGGCGGTGCCGGCATTGTCACTGTGGGCGCCCAGCTGTGGCTGCACAGCCGGGCACGCACTACGCATGCGCAAGCCGCACTGAGCGATGTGACTTGCCGGGCAATCATCTGGGACCTGTGACGTTTCCCAGATGATTGCTGAGAGGGAAGGGGGGAGAGGTGATCTAACTTCTGGCACCGCGGGTGCACCAGGAGGAAGTGGGTTTCCGCTCCCCCCTGAAAAAATGACATGCCAAATGTGGCATGTCAGGGGGTCACCTTCCCTTAAAGTGGAAGTTCCATTTTTGGGTGGAACTCCACTTTAATACCATTTATAGAGAAGTAACAAGTGTAGGCAGAATAGTAAGACTCTCCTCAGGAGCATAGAAAAAAACATTAATGCTCAAGAGGCACAGTGTTGGTCATAAACATATGGGTATATGATTGACTCCAGGGAGGGTGAGCAGAAGTGTGCAGTACAATCTAAGGACTGTATATATAATAACATTAGTAAGAATGTTTGTCAAGGTCCACTAAGGAGAGTAGAGCGATAGTTAAATAGACAACAAGCTAGTCCTTTTAGTCCAAATTATAGAAAAAAAAGAAAAAGAAAAAAGGGGTCAGCCCATATCAAAACAGTACAGGCACTTCTTGCATAGCTCTCAAGCTGTCATCTACAACATGACTAGGAGTAGAAGCTTGGGTCCAGGAGAGACATAGGTGTCCTGAAGCAAAACAGCAAGCACCAAGGTAAAACACTGTGACCATCAGTTCCTGAAGTATACTCAGTCTGGGCTCAAAAATTATTTCACCTGGGAGTATTGAGAGGAATCCAGGCTATAGGCAACACTGTTCTTTCATGAGCGGCGTGGACGGGGGGTTAAGTCTACCACTGTGGTAAAGAAGTAGAAATTCTCTCAGGTACAGGCCTCTGGGACAGGCTATCATCGGATGAGATAAGTTGCAGGGACTCCAAGCCTAGTTTGGCTTCATGAACAGTAAAAAAGGAGTAAGCTTTGCTCTCACAGAGAAATTGGAGTCTAAAGGGAAACCCCCATCGGTATTAAATATAGTGCATTTGCAAGATCTGCACAGCAGGCTTAAATTCTCTGCATCTGGCAATGGTAGTTGGTGAAAGATCACAAAATAACTGGTATGTGTGGCCATGAAACTCCAAAGAGGAATGGTCTTCAGCAGCCTATAGAAGAAGTTCCATGATGTGAAAAAAGTGCAATCGCACTATAACATCATGTAGGGCAGTGGTTCTCAACTCCAGTCCTCAGGCCAGGTTTGCAAGATAGCTGAAATACATCACAGGTGATATCACTTGCTGCTCAGTGATTGCAGTATTCTAGTCTGCAACTCCCCAAGGTAATACTTAAAATCTGGCCTGTTGGTGGGTCCCGAGGACTGGAGTTGAGAACCACTGATGTAGGGGATTGCCTGTGGGACAGGCCAAAAACTAGAGAAAGGAGGCTGTGTTAAGTTCTTTAACATGTATGATTCAGCTGCCTGTTGAAGGAAGAGGAGGTGGAGGTGAAATGAGGGGAAGAGGAAGGGGTGGATTATAGAAAGGAACAGGTGAAGGTGAAGGTTGAAGAGGGGGAAGAGTAGATCACATTAGCAATGTTTGGATTCCTCTATGTGGCAGCACCTTTCCTTTTAGGCTTGCCTAAAAGACATTTTTTGGAAGGATCTGACTTGGGGAAGGGTAGGCAGACTATGGCCAGAGAATTATACGCTTACTTTTGCTGCTAATTGCACTTTCCCTGACCATACAATTTCTCCCATCTATTTCCTTTAGCCTGCCCTTACACCTACTGTACATTGTGGAAGGGCAAATAGCCTATGGCTGTAGGTTTTCCCCCTTTGCAACTATGCCTCTAGTCCCCTGACTATAATTAAATAATAATTATTATAAAAATACAACTGGCTGCAGAATTTCTGGGAGGAGAAAGATTATGCTGGCAAAGCAGAAGAATTGAGAACATGCCTGGTTTTTGTTGTGTGCAGCCCAACCTCCACATCAATATAAAAAAAAATATGAAAAAACAAAAATAAAAATTGCAGATGGGAATTTGCCACTCTGGGAAAGTCAAGGAAAAGACATTTCTACTAGATTATATAGAGGGGGAGTTACATCATAATGATATTAGACAAAGCAGTTCTCAGACCCCAGACCTGGGGATTATAACTTTTTTTGCATCTCCAGATAGAAGCTAATTCCTGCTGCCATCTAGAGCTGCACTGTCTAGCCACTGTACAATATTTGTGGCCATGGTTGGCTATGGTTGGTCTCTAAAATAATACACTTTTTTTTTTAGAATTATAATATTTTTATAATCTGCCTTGTCTCTCCCTCTTATATTGCAGCCTAACCAAGTTGCTTAAATACCGTTCAGCCGCTGAATAGCTTTTTGTGCATCTCCAGATAGCCACTGATCCTCGCTGCAAACAGGAGCTGCACTGATAAGCCACTGTACATTATTTGTGGCTATTTTCTCCTAGATAAAACAATCCAATCCAATAAGTCAGTGTGTACAGCTCTCTGTCTGCAGAAGCTGGTCTAACAACTGGCTTTTGTCAAAGAGACATGTTGGAAAACCAACATCCAATCAGTGCTTGCAGTAAATGGCTGCGGGCACTGATTAGTGTGTTCTGGTGTCAAAATACAAAAGCACAGCGGGGTAGATCAGTCAGATCTGTCAATTTTTTTTGTTCAGCCCACTGGAGCTTAATTTGTATTACACGATAAAACCTGCCTTATCTCTTCCAATTTGCTGCCCATTAAAATGCTTTTGTACTGTCCTGACATAAGCCAGGGCAGAATTTAGTATCAGTATTTTCTCCCACAGATTTCAGTGGGGTTTTCTGCTAAGTTCAGGCTTTGGGATATCAAGCAATATTTGATGAACCCTCCATAAATCAAACTGGACAGAGTCACTCATCCCTATGTATGTTTTAGGCAATGGTAATGATGGGGATGAAGCTGTTTTTTCATTTATTTGTAATAATAATAATAATAATAGAAGTGTTACTCCTATTAAAAATGAGGAATAATTAACTTTCATTTCAAGCATTACTGAAAAGTAATCAGATTTTTGTGGACATGTTTAGAAGATTGAATTCAGTTCTAGGTTAAAGGTTAGTGCTTTCAATTTATTCCATCGCTCTTATGCGCTCAAGCTCATGATAGTGTTCTTAAACCTACTTTTTTCATGTGTTGTAGCAGTTAATGAAAGTGTTTTATCAATAGAAGACAATAAACTACCACATTAATTTACATTTCAAAATGCATTGTCTTCCATTCTCCCTCCACAGTTTTTCTGGACTCTGAAACAGGTGCAATGTTGAAATAATGACTGTAATTAATTATTTATAAAAACCTTTCAAATTCTACTGAATTTGACTCCTAGTTCACCTTTTCTTTCAATTATATTTCATTTGAGTTATCCTTTCATATTTCTTTCTACCCTGAGAACTTTTTTAAGAAAATGCTTATCCATAAATGTTGTTAGCATCAACAGTCTTACATGAAATAATTACCAAAAATGTTTGGAAGAAAGTTATATACAGATATATTACAAAATACAGATGTTTCCTTTTGTAACTGTATGTTCTTAGACATTATGTTTTGCCTTATATATAGTTCTATTTAAATGTTAGATAAATAAAATCAAACATATTTCTGATAATTATTCCATAGGGACCTCTTAAAGCGGAGTTCCACACAAAAATGGAACTTCCGCTTTAAGTGCAGGTGACCCCCTGACATGCCACCCTGTTTTTACAGCTCCCACTTCCTCCTCTGGCCCTGCAGCGCCTGAAGGAAGATCACCTTTCCCCCCTCCCTCCCTGCAATCTTCTGGGACACGTCACAGGTCCCCGAAGATTGCTCAGCCATTCACAGCACACAGCACGGCACGGCACAGCTCGTGCATGCACAGTGCACACCTGGCTGTGAAGCCAAAGCCGGGCGCCCACAGTTAGAATGCCGGCGCCCAGGGCTGATCCTAGGGTCACCGGCGCCTGGGTGCAGAAATATTTCTGGCGCCCCCACATGGGCGTGGTCATCTTACCAACTTCTCCCCTTTACAAATGTTTCTATGGCAACGACTCAAACACAGAGATGCTCCCCTAAGAAGTCTAGAGATGGTCAGAGACTGCAGACATGATACAGGAGATGGTCAGGGACTGCAGACATAATACAGGAGATGATCAGAGACTGCAGACATAGTACAGGAGATGGTCAGAGACTGCAGACATAATACAAGAGATGATCAGAGACTGCAGACATAGTACAGGAGATGGTCAGAGACTGCAGACATAGTACAGGAGATGGTCAGAGACTGCATTGTACAGGAGATGCCCAGTGACTGCAGACATAGTACAGGAGATAGTCAGAGACTATAGTTATGATACCAGAGACAGTCAGAGACTGCAATCATAGAACAGGAGATGGTCAGAGACTGCAGACATAATACAGGAGATGATCAGAGACTGCAATCATAGAACAGGAGATGGTCAGAGACTACAGACATAGTACAGCAGATGATCAGAGCACGCAGATATTGTACAGGAGATGCCCAGAGACTGCGGACATAGTACAGGAGATGGTCAGAGACTGTAGTTATGATACAAGAGACGATCAGAGACTGCAATCATAGAACAGGAGATGATCAGAGAAAGCAATCATAGAACAGGAGATGATCAGAGACTGCAGACATAGTACATGAGATGGTCAGAGACTGCAGACATAGTACAGGAGATGCCCAGAGACTGCAGACATAGTACAGGAGATGGTCAGAGACTGCAGACTTAGTACAGGAGATGTTCAGAGACTGCAGACATAGTACAGGAGATGCCCAGAGACTGCAGACATAGTACAAGAAATGATCAGAGACTGCAGACATAGTACAGGAGATGCCCAGAGACTGCAGACATAGTATAGGAGATGCCCAGAGACTGTAGTTATGATACAAGAGACGGTCAGAGACTGCAATCATAGAGCAGGAGATGGTCAGAGGCTGCAGACATAGTACAGGAGATGGTCAGAGACTGCAGACATAGTACAGGAGATGGTCAGAGACTGCAAACATAGTACAGGAGATGGCCAGAGACTGCAGACATAGTACAGGAGATAGCCAGAGACTGCAGACATACTACAGGAGATGGTCAGAGACTGCAGACATAGTACAGGAGATGGTCAGAGACTGCAGACATAGTACAGGAGATAGCCAGAGACTTCAGACATACTACAGGAGATGATCAGAGACTGCAGGCATACTACAGGAGATGGTCAGAGACTGCAGACATAGTACAGGAGATGCTCAGAGATTGCAGACATAATACAGGAGATGCTCAGAGACTGCAGACATAATACAGGAGATGGTCAGAGACTGCAGACATACTACAGGAGATGGTCAGAGACTGCAGACATACTACAAGAGATGGTCAGAGACTGCAGACATACTACAGGAGATAGTCAGAGACTGCAGACATACTACAAGAGATGATCAGAGACTGCAGACATACTAGAGGAGATGGTCAGAGACTGCAGACATACTACAAGAGATGGTCAGAGATTGCAGACATGTTACAGGAGATGGTCAGAGACTGCAGTTCCTATGGACATTAGTACATAATGGCCGATCGGCCCTCTCACCTGACCCAGCGATACAGCAACGGTTCCTCTGATCAGGAGTCAGCTCACTCTGAATTGCCCATGGTGACTCCGCTGGGTAGCACCCAGATCTGTATTCCTGCAATGACTCCATTCCTTTCTCTGCAAGGGATGGTGCTAGGTTGTGTGGCTTTCCCTCTGGTGGCACAGGGCAGCGGGGTTCTCTCTCTGATGGTGTTCTCTCAGCACTGTCCTCTCCCTCTGGAGTCCTGGGTGTACTTCCCTGAAAACTTTCCCAGGCTCCTGTCTCTCTCTCTCTCTTTCCCATTCAGCTGAGCATGCTGTGTGGGCTGCAGTTTCCGTGTTACGGTGGGGCTGCCAGTTCTCGGGACTATATGTCCCACAATCCTCTTCTCTGCTCCTTTTTCTATTCTGTTTCCTCCCTGGTTGATATGAAGGCGGGGGAAGAAACATAGTGGGCAGCTGTGCTGGCAAGCACCGCTCACTAGTACAGCAGCACGCAGGAGGAGAAGGAGCATTGGCTTCACTAGGGTTGGGATCAGCCCCCTTCCACCAACTATAGTGGCCCCTCAGTATAGACCCCCCTCCACTACATATAGACCCCCCTCCGTCAGTGCAGAACCCGCACTAAGTATAAACCCCTCCCTCAGTACAGACCTTACTCAGTACAGATCCCCCCCAGGTAACCCCCCTCCATTAGTACAGACCCCCCAGGACAGATCTCCCTCTCCATTAGTACAGACCCCCACAGGACAAACCACCCCTCCATTAGTACAGACCCCCCAGGACAGACTCCCCCATTAGTACAGACCCCCCCTCCATTAGTACAGACCCCCCTCCATTAGTACAGACCCCCCCTCCATTAGTACAGACCCCCAAGGACAGACCCCCTCTCCATTAGTACAGACCCCCCCTCCATTAGTACAGACCCCCCCTCCATTAGTACAGACACCCCTCCATTAGTACAGACCCCCCCTCCATTAGTACAGACCCCCCAGGACAGACCCCCTCTCCATTAGTACAGACCCCCCCATTAGTACAGACCCCCCTCCAATAGTACAGACCCCATTAGTACAGACCCCCTCTCCATTAGTACAGACCCCACCTCCATTAGTACAGACCCCCCCATTAGTACAGACCCTCAGGACAGACCCCCTCCATTAGTACAGACCCCCCTATTAGTACAGCCCCCCCATTAGTACAGACCCCCTCCATTAGTACAGACCCCATTAGTACAGACCCCCTCTCCATTAGTACAGACCCCCCTCCATTAGTACAGACCCCATTAGTACAGACTCTCTCTCCATTAGTACAGACCCCCCCTCCATTAGTACAGACCCCCCTCCATTAGTACAGACCTCCCTCCATTAGTACAGACCCCCTCTCCATTAGTACAGACCCCCCTCGATTAGTACAGACCCCCCTCAATTAGTACAGACCCCCCTCCATTAGTACAGACCCCCCTCCATTAGTACAGACCGCCCCTCCATTAGTACAGACCCCCCTCCATTAGTACAGACCCCCAGGACAGACTACCTCTCCATTAGTACAGACCCCCCCTCCATTAGTACAGACCCCCCTCCATTAGTACAGACCCCCCTCCATTAGTACAGACCCCCCAGGACAGACCCCCCTCCATTAGTACAGACCCCCCAGGACAGACCCCCTCTCCATTAGTACAGACCCCTCTCCATTAGTACAGACCCCCCCTATTAGTACAGACCCCCCCATTAGTACAGACCCCCCATTAGTACAGACCCCCCAGGACAGACCCCCCTCCATTAGTACAGAACCCCCCCATTAGTACAGACCCCCCATTAGTACAGACCCCCCATTAGTACAGACCTCCCCTCCATTAGAACAGACTCCATTAGTACAGACCCCCTCTACATTAGTACAGACCCCATTAGTACAGACCCCCCTCCATTAGTACAGACCCCCCATTAGTACAGCCCCCCCATTCTTAGTACAGCCCCCCCATTAGTACAGACCCCCCCATTAGTACAGCCCCCCTCCATTAGTACACCCCCCTCCATTAGTACAGCCCCCTCTATTAGTACAGACCCCCCTCCATTAGTACAGCCCCCTCCATTAGTACAGCCTCCCTCCATTAGTACAGCCCCCCCCTCCATTAGTACAGCCCCCCCCTCCATTAGGGTAAATAAATACACCCGGGCGGCAGCTGAAGAGGAGAGGACAGTGTGCAGCCAGCCGCGCTGCCCGGGTGGAGAACAGAGCAGTTCAAAGCAGGCAGGAGTGGGAGACATGTGTCAGGCACGGACAGCTCCTCCGCCCCCCCCCCCGCGCAACATCACTGTGTGGCTGGTCTCTCTCCACATAGAGACCAGCTGCTCTGCCTCTGATGTCATCTCCGGCTGGCAGATGCCCTCTTTCTCTGACAGGAGGAGGGAGGGGCTTGAGCAGCACACACAGCGGCGCCTTTCTTCTTTTAACACTGGCGGAGAGCCGCCGCCGGACACAATCAAGAGGAGGAGGAGGAGGGAAGGGAGCACTCTAGCGCTTGGGTGCACTGCACCCCGTCTAGAATCGGCCCTGCCGGCGCCGCAGAGAGGAGGGTGACGCTTTCTGCACCCGCATCGCTGGGCCGTGGAACAGGTGAGTGTCTGATTATGAAACGTTAGCAGCTATACTTTTTGTAGCTGCTGACTTTTAAATGGGTGGAACTTTGATCAAGGTAAAAGAAAAAACTTTCCAGTACAGCTTTTCACTTTTTCATTATGGACTGGTTTGAAAGGTCAAAGGTTTAAAAATGATTATGTTTTTCATAGTTGTGGGTTTCTGTTGTAAGAATGTCAGTCGTGCTGTATTGAACATAGTCTGACTTTTCAGTCATTGTAATTAATTTTTAAACTATAGCTTGCCATTTTAACAATAATGAGCATTTTCCTACATGCTTCAGTAGAATAATGAGTCAGACACAGTTGGGAAAGATATGCTTTATGCTTACTGTATATCATATTTGTCATTATGAATGCTAGTACACTAATGCTAACCAAGGACTGAAGATGCTATGTGAATATTCAAGGTATAAATATGCTAATTATGTTTTTCATTTTATATATTTACAATGTTGTTGTAAATTTCAAACACTATTTCTAAAATTGCCGTGCAATTTGCAGAATATAATAAGTCAAAGAAATCCAGATGTTTTTGTTTACATAAAATGATATGACCTAATTTTAACTATGACCCTTTAACAGCTTTGGGACGTATTTGAATAAAATACACTTTATAGTTGTTTCAGACATGTTTAGTGTATCATGATGTTAATAGTGTTACATTAAATGTAGCCAATATGCTATATCATCAAAATGTTAGCTGCACCATGATTATGACTTATCGAGCTTCTTTCATGGGACAGTACTTTGAGATTAAATTGGGAATAAATTTGCTAACTAAATGATATTCAGGAGTAATTAAATGTAGTTTTTAATGGATGAAGCCTTTGCGTTGTATTATTATAATTAATTATTATTATTAACATCATCATAATTTTTATATTATTTTAAATGAAGGATTTTATTAGGTTAATGTGGTGATTTGGAAAATCTGTACATTCAAAATCTGATCCAGTCTTACGCAGGTAATATCTATACCCATGTGTAAACATACAACCCATTTTTAATTATTAGTCCTCCTGCCTACCAACTTTGGTTACTGTCTACTGTTACTGTTCCTATACAAATAC
Organism: Lithobates clamitans; assembly: GCA_037952925.1. Lineage (NCBI taxonomy): Eukaryota > Metazoa > Chordata > Amphibia > Anura > Ranidae > Lithobates > Lithobates clamitans. The sequence continues at coordinate 11,547,312 of JBBGZY010000076.1, read as the reverse complement.
TGTAGGTGTCTATTCAATAAGGTGAAGGTGCCATTCACCACATGTAGAGCTCTCTGAGGGGTGCATGTTTATTAATAGCTGTACTACTTTTTTTCTGACTGAAATGAGAAGTGAATGATATATGTGGTAAGCTGCCATGATGTGTAGTGAAATTGAGGAGAAGAAAGATTTGTACCAGTGATCTCAAGATGACAGGCTGAAAGAGTTCACATTAAAAATTAAAGCACATAGAAGGGAAGGTAAGATTTAAAAATAAAATTAAAATAAAAGACATATTGGAGACAGCCATGCATTAGCAAACATATTTTTATTTATAACAAGACATTTCTATGACACTTATAACTGTATTTATGGTTAACACAGAATGTCTTGTTCCCTCTCCAAAAGGTCTTAACTTTTAATTGTTGTTATTTTTACTGCCTTCATATACAATAAAATATATGGGATGTACAAACCAAGTCACAGTGTGTACTTAGTAACATGAAAACATTAGCTAAGAGATACATGTGTATCGTATCAGGTATCACATGTAAAATAACAGACACAATTATATTTTGAGTATACTTTGTTAAAACTCTACATACAAACAGAAATCAGCAGTCTACAACATGTCATAGCATGGGTACAATCATATAGATTTTGGCATGTATCTCCCCTATACCCTTTTCTTTAAACGGTTGTAAACAAACTGAATACTAATATTTATAGGTAAAGTTGATACAGGGAATATTTGATTGCCTCTTGGGAGATCAGGAAGGATTTTTTTCCCCTGCTGGAGCAAATTGGATCATGCTTTTTTGGGGTGGGTTTTTTTTTTTGCTTTCCTCTGGATCAACTGTGAGTATAGGTTTGTTTTAATATGATTGTATAAATTTCTTTTCCCTTCTTTTGGTTGAACTGGATAGACTTGTGTCTTTTTTCACTATGTAACTATGTATAACTAAAGACTACGGAGGATAACCAAACAGAATTGTCTCAACTGACGTGGGGTCCTACCTAAAATACCAGGGAAGACAAATAAAAAGGGGGTGGGGGTTAGAATAGGAAGGAAGTGACGGGGGTAGAACTGGAAAAGGGGGAGTGGTGGATGGTAGGAGGTAAAGACAAGGGGAAAAGTACCGCACTTCCACTTAGCGCCCCATCTCCTCCTCCAGTAGCGAACTGGTCTCCGATTGTTGCAGGATGGATTTGTACTCATAGGAGAACGTGAATTTGTGTCAATAAATCCACTTCTTCAAAAATGTGTCATGAGTACCTTGGTTTGTTAAAATGAGTTACTCCATTCTATTCACTTACTAGACCTTAGCCAACCACATAGCAACAGTGGGGGGCCATGTCTGCTTCCAGAGGTCTGGGATGCAACTTTTAGCTGCACTAAAAAACTGAGGTAATACCAAGCGCTTGTAATGCCACACGACCGGTTTTGCCGTCAGAAAAAACTCTGAAGGTTTCTCTGACGGAATTCCGTTCAAACGGTCTTGCATACACACAGTCACACCAAAGTCCGACCATCCAGAACGAGGTTACGTACAACACGTACGACGGGGCTAGAAAAAGGAAGTTCAATAGCCAGTAGCCAATAGCTTCCAACTCATACTTGCTTCAGAGCATGCATCGTTTTTGGTCCATCGGAAAAGCATACAGATGAGCGGTTTTCCCGAAAAGGAATATTTAGAACATGTTCTATTGCTAGGTCCGTCAAAATTTTCGAAAAAAAAAGTCAGATGAGGCATACACATGATCCGAATAGACGATGAAAAGCTTCCGTCAGACTTTTTCTGTCGGACATTCCGCTCGTGTGTACGCGGCTTAAGTCTTCCACGGTATGGTATGATGGTGAAGAAGGAACCAAGCTGGGTACAAGGAGAGTTGGTAATCCATACATTTCTGGGTGATTTGTTGGACTTTGGACCAGAAACTCTGGATCGGGGCAAGGACTGAAAGACATGCAGGATATCACCGACCACATCTCCAACAATGGTCCAAGGAGTGTGGATATAGTCTGTTGGATCTGGCTGGGGTCAAGTATCATCTTGTCAGTACCTTGTAGTTCCCTGTAGTTTATTTCTTAATGTTTAGTGCAAATGGAAACTTTTTGAGAGAAGAATAGCATTCTGTCAAGCTGGTCCTGTGTGAAGGTTAGCTATAGATCTCATTCCCACTTGGCAATGAAAGGCGGTTTAATGTCCCTGGGGGGGGGGCATTACCAAGATTATACATGAGGGAAACTGAGCGTCTCAGAGGAGTGCTGGCCACACATTCCCTTTTGAAGGGAGTAAGGTCTTGATTGAACGCTGTCGCTTGGGGAAGAGTTAGGCCTTACACCAAGACTTTGTATGTATATATATATATATATATATATATATATATATATATATATATATATATATATATATAGATCTATAGATCTATATATGTATACAGTGGTGTATTTAGGTTTTGTGCTGCCCTAGGCCTGACTAAATGCGGGCACCCCCTAATTTAAATCAGACACACCCCTTCCTGTCAAGGCCACACCCCTTACTGTTTAAGACCCACCCTGTCATCTGTAAACCATACCCCTTCAGTGCCTTATATCAGTGCAGCTTAAGAGTGCTGGCTCATCAGTGCATCAGTGTGGCCTCATCAGTGGCCATCAGTGCAGCTTAAGAATGCCGCCTCATTCGTGGGTGTCAGTGCCCATCAGTGCAGCGCCGCCTCATCAGTGCCCAGCCCAATGGTGCAGCTTATCAGTGGCCATCAGTGCAGCCTCATCAGGGCCACCACCGCAGCCTATCAGTGCCCATCAGTGTAGCATATTAGTGCTGACTTATCAGTGCAGCCTCATCAGTTTCATAATATCACAGCTTATTAGTGTATATGAATTATGTATTGATTATCGCATGGGGCACTTTGCAGTACATGAGTTTTCACTGAATGTGGACTATTTAAAGTGGAGTTCCACCCAAACATGGAAGCTCTGCTTATCTGCTTCCTCCCCCCTCCGGTGCCACAATTGGCACCTTTCAGGGGGGAGGGGGGGAACAGGTACCTGATTTTGACAGGTACCCTTCCCCACTTCCAGGAGACCGTGCCATCCCTTGGAAGTTCGGCCCTCCACCTCCTTCCTTCACCACCAGGCCATTCAGAAAGCACAGCTTGCTTTGCACATGTGCAGTAGGGAACCAACTGTGAAGTTTCACTGACGGTTTCCCTTAACATGTACGGTGGTGGCAGCACATGAGAGCTGATCCAAAAATCAGCTGGGGTGCTGATATCATGGTCTCCCTGGACCAGTAAGTGTCCTAATATTAAAGGTCAGCAACTACAGTATTTGTAGCTGCTGACTTTTATTTTTTTCATGGGGAGGTACTGGACCTCCTCTTTAATGAGTTTGCATTGATTTCAGCATGCATGGAGAACTTTGCACGTGCTGAAATCAATGCAAACTCAGTAACACAGTCCTCATTCAGTGAAAGTTCATGTACTGCAAATTTTGCAATGATTTCAGCATGTGCAAACTGCTCCATGCATGCTCTAATCAATGCAAACTTTGCAGTACATGAACTTTCACTGAACAAGGACTGTTTACTGAGTTTTCAACACCGATCACTTTATTGCAACAAGATCTGTATATTAATTTCCATATTTAGCACTTATATGTGATTGGCTGCTTGGCACACATTACAAAAGTTTTGCAGTCAGGAGCTGTGGGGAATTTGTCACCACAAGGAGTGAGAGGAATCAGAGAGCACTAAGTGTATGGGGAAGGGGCAATGTATGACTGCATGGAGGGGGAGGTAATGTATGACTGCAAGGAGGGGGGGAGGTAATGTATGACTGCATGGGGGTAATGTATGACTGCATGGAAGGGGGAAGGTAATGTATGACTGCATAGAGGGGGGAGGTAATGTATGACTGCATGGAGGGGGGTAATGTATGACTGCATAGAGGGGGAGGTATTGTATGACTGCATGGAGGGGGAAGGTAATGTATGACTCCATGGAGGGGTGAAGGTAATGTATGACTGCATGGGGGGGTAATGTATGACTGCATGGAGGGGGGGAGGTAATGTATGACTGCATGGAGGGGGGAGGTAATGTATGACTGCATGGAGGGGGTAATGTATGACTGCATGGAGGGGGGAGGTAATGTATGACTGCAAGAAGGCGGGATAGTAATGTATGACCAAGCACGGCATACTTACTGCCCATAATATTATTTACACATGCCCCGCTATAGCAAGCCGGCCACTGCATTTGTGCGGAATTCAGCTGCGGGAGTCGACTTGGAAAAACAGATCTGGGGGGACTTTTCTCGTGCGGGAGGGGGGCAGCTTTTGCACTACACTACACTATCTCACAAAAGTGAGTACACCCCTCACATTTTTGTAAATATTTTATTATATCTTTTCATGTGACAACACTGAAGAAATTAAACTTTGCTACAATGTAAAGTAGTGAGTACAGCTTGTATAACAGTGTAAATTTGATGTCCCCTCAAAATAACTCAACACACAGCCATTCTGTCTAAATCACTGGCAACAAAAGTGAGTACACCACTAAGTGAAAATGTCCAAATTGGGCCCAAAGTGTCAATATTTTGTGTGGCCACCATTATTTTCCAGCACTGACTTAACCCTCTTGGGCATGGAGTTCACCAGAACTTCACAGGTTGCCACTGGAGTCCTCTTCCACTCCTCCATGACAAAATTATGGAGCAAGGGGGTGTTGGAGACCTTGTGCTCCTCCACCTTCCATTTGAGGATGCCCCACAGATGCTCAATAGGGTTTAGGTCTGGAGACATGCCTGGCCAGTTCATCACCTTTATCTTCAGCTTCCTTAGCTAGGCAGTGGTCGTCATGTTGTGTTTGGGGTCATTATCATGTAGGAATACCGTCCTGCGGCCCAGTCTCCGAAGGGAGGGGATCATGCTCTGCTTCAGTATGTTACAGTACATGTTAGCATTCATGGTTCCCTCAATGAACTGTAGATCCCCAGTGCCGCAGCACTTATACAGCCCCGGACCATAACACTCCCTCCACCAACGGGTAATAAGGGTTGAAAAAAATGGTGGCCACACAAAATATTGACACTTTGGGCCCAATTTGGACATTTTCACTTGGGGGTGTACTCACTTTTGTTTGCCAGCGGTTTAGACATTAATGGCTGTTGAGTTATTTTGAGGGGACAGCAAATTTACTCTGTTATACAAGCTGTACACTCACTACTTTACATTGTAGCAAAGTGTTATTTCTACCGTGTTGTCACATGAAAAGATATAATAAAATATTTACAAAAATGTGCGGAGTGTACTCATTTTTCTAAGATACTGTATATATATATATATATATATATATATATATATATATATATATATATGTATATATACAGTGGGGATGGAAAATATTCAGACCCCCTTAAATTTTTCACTCTTTGTTATATTGCAGCCATTTGCTAAAATCATTTAAGTTCATTTTTTTCCTCATTAATGTACACACAGCACCCCATATTGACAAAAAACACAGAATTGTTGACATTTTTGCAGCTTTATTAAAAAAAAGAAAAACTGAAATATCACATGGTCCTAAGTATTCAGACCCTTTGCTGTGACACTCATATATTTAACTCAGGTGCTGTCCATTTCTTCTGATCATCATTGAGATGGTTCTACACCTTCATTTGAGTCCAGCTGTGTTTGATTATACTGATTGGACTTGATTAGGAAAGCCACACACCCGTCTATTTAAGACAAACTGTGGCCCTCCAGGTGTTCAGGAACTACAATTCCTATCATGCCTAGTCATGTCTGTGAATGTCAGAGTTTTACAATGCCTCATAGGATGTGTAGTTCTGCAACAGCTGGAGGGCCGTAGTTTGAGGATCCCTGATATAAGACCTTACAGCTCACAGTGCATGTCAAAGCAAATGAGAATCATGAGGTCAAAGGAACTGCCTGAAGAGCTCAGAGACAGAATTGTGGCAAGGCACAGATCTGGCCAAGGTTACAAAAAAAATTCTGCTGCACTTAGGGTTCCTTAGAGCACAGTGGCCTCCATAATCCTTAAATGGAAGACATTTGGGACGACCAGAACCCTCCCTAGAGCTGGCCATCCGGCCAAACTGAGCTATCGGGGGAGAAGAGCCTTGGTGAGAGAGGCAAAGTAGAACCCAAAGACCACTGTGGCTGAGCTCCAGAGATGCAGTCGGGAGATGGGAGAAAGTTGTAGAAAGTCAACCATCACTGCAGCCCTCCACCAGTCAGGGCTTTATGGCAGAGTGGCCCGACAGAAGCCTCTCCTCAGTGCAAGACACATGAAAGCCCGCATGGAGTTTGATAAAAAAACACCTGAAGGACTCCAAGATGGTGAGAAATAAGATTCTCTGGTCTGATGAGACCAAGATAGAACTTTTTGGCCTTAATTCTAAGTAGCATGTGTGGAGAAAACCAGGCACTGCTCATCACCTGTCCAATACAGTCTCAACAGTGAAGCATGGTGGTGGCTGCATCATGCTGTGGGGGTGTTTATCAGCTGCAGGGACAGGGCGACTGGTTGCAATCGAGGGAAGGATGAATGCAGCCAAGTACAGGGGTATCCTGGACGAAAACCTTCTCCAGAGTGCTCAGGACCTCAGACTGGGCCGAAGGTTTACCTTCCAACAAGACAATATCCCTAAGCACTAAAATAATGAAGGAGTGGCCTTACAACAACTCCGTGACTGTTCTTGAATGGCTCAGCCAGAGCCCTGACTTAAACCCAATTGAGCATCTCTGGAGAGACCTAAAAATGGCTGTCCACCAATGTTTATCATCCAACCTGACAGAACTGGAGAGGATCTGCAAGGAGGAATGGCAGAGGATCCCCAAATCCAGCTGTGAAAAACTTGTTGCATCTTTCTCAAAAAAGACTCATGGTTCTATTAGATCAAAAGGGTGCTTCTACTAAATACTGAGCAAAGGGTCTGAATACTTAGGACCATGTGATATTTCAGTTTTTCTTTTTTTAAAAATCTGCAAAAATGTCAACAATTCTGTGTTTTTCTGTCAATATGGGGTGCTGTGTGTACATTAATGAGGAAAAAAATGAACTTAAATGATTTTAGCAAATGGCTGCAATATAACAAAGAGTGAAAAATTTAAGGGGGTCTGAATACTTTCCGTCCCCACTGTATGTATATACATAGATACTGTATGATTTCAACTAATCTTTTTCACAAACCAAAAGCGGGCAATTCATTGTTACATCGTACCAGTGCACACCCTGAACACATAATTAAAGCTATACCAGTAGGTCAATACCTATGTAGCCTAAGAAACTGTTCCATTTATTCTGATTTCAAACAACAAGCACTGTCACTAAAAAGAGGTTTCTAAAAAAGAACTTTAAAAGAGCTAAAGACAATCCAAGGTACCTGCTGTTATTCCAAGGTGATAAGAATGAGGGAGAGTTTGAGATCAAAATCATTGTTAGATACAATAGACAAAGTGATAAGACATATCCTACAAAAACATTGGCACCTCCTGACAGAGAATCCTATCCTCAGGCAATTTGTGGATGATTGCCCTTGCCTGACTCTTCAATGGGGTTGTTCATTCAGGCATCTATTGGGATAAAGTATTTTTGTAAGAAATCGACCTAAAGATCCATGTGGGTCTCGACCAAGAGGCATCTATAAATGCAGTCATTGCTCTTTCTGGCATTTTATATGGGAATTGGAAAAATCTTGAACTACCATGATCGATAACATTTGTACCACAACTCTTTGAAAGGAAGTTTTATCTCATTGTGCATTTTGATTGTCTTTTGTTTGTTTTTTAGACCCAATTTTAAAGTGTAATTTCTAGCCAAGAATGTGAGCCGCATATATATATATATATATATACATAGTCAGGTCCATAAATATTGGGACATCAACACAATTGTAATCTTTTTGGCTCTACACACCACCACAATAGATTTGAAATGAAGCAAACAAGATGTGCTTTAGCTGCAGACTTTCAGCTTTAATTTGAGAGTATTTACATCCAAATCAGGTGTAGGAATTACAACAGCTTGTATATGTGCCTCCCCATTACCAAAAGTAATGGGACAATTGGCTACTTAGCTGTTCCATGGCCAGGTGTGTGTTATTTCCTAATTATCCCATTTTCAAGGAGCAGATAAAAGGTCCAGAGTTCATTTTAAGTGTGCTATTTGCATTTGGAATCTGTTGCTGTCAATTCTCAATATGAGATCCAAAGAGCTGTCACTATCAGTGAAGCAAGCCATCATTAGGCTGAAAAAACAAACCCATCAGAGAGATAGCAAAAACCTTAGGTGTGGCCAAATCAACTGTTTGGAACATCCTTAAAAATAAAGAAAGCACCGGTGAGCTCAGCAACACCAAAAGACCCGGAAAACCACGGAAAACAACTGTGGTGGATGACCAAAGAATTCTTTCCCTTCACACCCTTCACAGCAGTTGGCCAGATCAAGAACACTCTCCAGGAGGTAGGTGTATGTGTGTCAAAGTCAACAATCAAGAGAAGACTTCATCAGAGTGAATACAGAGGGTTCATCACAAGATGTAAACCATTGGTGAGCCTCAAAAACAGGAAGGCCAGATTAGAGTTTACCAAACAACATCTAAAAAAGCCTTCACAGTTTTGGAACAACATCCTATGGACAGATGAGACCAAGATCAACTTGTACCAGAGTGATGGGAAGAGAAGAGTATGGAGAAGGAAAGGAACTGCTCATGATCCAAAGCATACCACCTCATCAGTGAAGCATGGTGGTGGTAGTGTCATGGCGTGGGCATGTATGACTGCCAATGGAACTGGTTCTCTTGTATTTATTGATGATGTGACTGCTGACTAAAGCAGCAGGATGAATTCTGAAGTGTTTCGAGCAATATTATCTGCTCATATTCAGCAAAATGCTTCAGAACTCATTGGACGGCGCTTCACAATGCAGATGGACAATGACCGAAGCATACTGCCAAAGCAACCAAAGAGTTTTTTAAGGGAAAGAAGTGGAATGTTATGCAATGGCCAAGTTAATCACGTTACCCGAATCCGATTGAGCATGCATTTCACTTGCTAAAGACAAAACTGAAGGGAAAATGTCCCAAGAACAAGCAGGAACTGAAGACAGTTGCAGTAAAGGCCTGGCAGAGCATCACCAGGAATGAAACCCAGCATCTGGTGATGTCTATGCGTTCCAAACTTCAGGCTGTAATTGGCTGCAAAGGATTTGCAACCAAGTATTAAAAAGTGAAAGTTTGATGGATGATTGTTAATCTGTCCCATTACTTTTGGTCCCTTAAAAAGTGGGAGGCACATATACAAACTGTTGTAATTCCTACACGTTCACATGATTTGGATGTAAATACCCTCAAATTAAAGCTGAAAGTCTGCAGTTAAAGCACATCTTGTTTGTTTAATTTCAAATCCGTTGTGGTTGTGTATAGAGCCAAAAAGTTTAGAATTGTGTCGATCTCCCAATATTTATGGACTTGACTGTATATTTATATAGTAATTAATAAAGATTGTATAAAAGGTGTTTTATATATTTTTTTGTGTATGTGTTTTAGTGATTTTTTAATTTTTTTATTTGTTTTCTGTTTATTTGATTGTCTGCTGTTGTATTGTTCTGGTTTGTTTGTGTCTTGTGTTTGCTCATTTTGTTTTGATTTTGCTTTTTTTGTTATTTATTAGTGTTTTGTTTTATTCTTTTTTGTGGTTCTTGTTGTTTTGTTTATTTGGTGGCTGCCAGTGTCTTCCCAGTCTGTGTTTCCACTGTATCCTTTTTCGTTTGGTCGTGTCTTGCCTGCCGCAATATATTGCTGGCATCCGTTGTCTGCTTCCTGGTGTGGGCACGCATTGGGGTCTGGCTGGGTGATGGAGATCCTGTTGTCTCCTGATTGCCCTTCCCCCGTACAGTCCATGGTGGGACGTGTATGGCAGGCAGGTGATAGGTTTTGCATCACTTCCAGTTGAATATATCATATTTCCTTGTCAAAAGAAGTTTATTGAGTATACAATATTATAAAGATACATAAAGTAAGTTTACAAGGATCTATAAAGTAAGCTCATTGTTTTACAGTAGGGTTTATATAGGTAAATATCATGAAATTTCAAATATTAAACATTGGGTTCACGTAAACCTAAATTAAAGATATATATCATTTCCTTAGTTACTTTTGTAGGTATTTAAATGATTTATACCTACTATACATATTGTTTACAAGTAGAGTGTATATAGTTCAAATAAATTCTGATAATGAGCTTTAATGGTAAGGTGGAGAAAAGGAAAGAGAAAGAAGAAAAAGGGTTGAAAGGTAGAGGTATGGTCCACAAGGTTGTCCCGCTCGTCAGTTTATTATTCTTTTTAGTTCTCTTTGAAGCCTTAGAATGGGTGTCTCTGTAAGTCATTTAATCTGTTACCATGGCAACAGGACAGAGTCATTGAAGTTTGACAGGAACTGTTGTTTTATCCAAGGGTGCCAAAGTTTTTCAAATTTTGGAATTTGATTTTGATCGATGGCTACCATCTTAGCATGGGACATTGTATTATTCATTCTGTGAATTGTTTCTGCTAGTACCAATGTAGGAGATTTCCATGCCTTGGCCACTGTTTGTTTTGCAGCCGTTATTAGATGGATCATAAGTTTGAATTGATAGAGTGTTAACCATTCCGGTTTTAGATTAAGTAAAGTTAAATATGGATCTGGTTGTATTATTTTTTAAAATATTTTAGATGCAATCACGAAGACTTCCTTCCAGAAGGTTTGGATTACTGGGCACGTCCACCATATGTGTAAATATGTGCCTATTTCTGGGCATCCTCGAAAACAAAGAGCTGAGGTATTAGGTGAATATTTTGCCACTCTAGCGGGTACAAGGTACCAGCGAGTTAGGACTTTATAATTTGTCTCCAGTGCTAAGATGTTGGGTGAAGATGACTTAGATGTGAGCCATATGTTAGACCAGTCCGTGTCTTCTTAAGTTCACCCCAGGTCCTCCTCCCACCTCTGAACGTAAGAGGGTCTATTAAGATTTGCTACTCCATATAATTGATTATAAAGTGATGAAATTGTACCTTTAGCAAATGTATCTTTTGTACAGATTGATTCAAAAATGGATAATTGGGATAATGGTGTATCCCCCTTTAGGAATGGTGTATACAAATTTTTGATTTGGAGATATCTAAATATCTCAGAGTTTGGTAGATCATATTTTTCTCTAAGCGATGGGAATGAAAGGAATGATTTAGATGCTATGAAGTCATTTAGTGTCTGAATGCCTGATGTTGTCCAAGCTTTAAAAGAATTTGGGTAGATCCATGCCGGATAAAAGGCTGTATTTCTGATAAAAGAAAGGAGAGGATTGTGTGGAGATTGTAACTGATATTTGGTTTTTAGTTTATCCCAGAGAGATAAGAAGTGTTTAGTTATGGGATTATGAATTTTAAAGCGGTCTTTAGGCTCAAGCCATAACAAGTTTGATATTAATAGAGGGTCATTTTCTGAAGCCTCTATAAATACCCATAATGGGATTTCCTTTTTTGCATGGTATTTGGACAGACTGGCCAAATGTGCTGCTCTGTAGTAGTTAGTAAAATTAGGGTATCCCAGGCCTCCTTTATTTTTGGGAAGATGTAGTGTGTATATAGGTATACGTGGTTTAGAAGAGCCCCATATAAACGAAGTTGCTCTTTTTTGTACTATTCTCAAAAAATAGGAAGGAATTGGAATAGGGAGGACTCTGAATAGATAAAGCAATTTGGGTAGAATAGTCATTTTGATTGCATTAATCTTCCCTATCCAGGATAAAGGAAGTTGCGACCATTGTTTTATTAGATTTGTGATCTGTCTTAATACAGGAGGATAATTGGTTGAGAATAAGTCAGAATGAGATGCTGTTAAATGAATTCCAAGATATGGGATTGATTTTTCTGCCCATGTGAATGGGAGTGCAGCCCTAGCTGGGATCAATTCCATGTTTGTGAGTGAAATATTAAGCACTAGGCATTTCTTAGGATTAATCATAAGGCCGGATAGGGCTGCAAATCCATCAAGAGCTGGCATTAAGTTAGGACTAGAGACCTGTGGTGATGATAGAAAAAGTAATATATCGTCTGCAAATATACATAATTTGTGTGTAATACCTCCTACTTCAATGCCAGTTATAGTTTGGTTTGTTCTGATGTATTGGGCCATGGGTTCGAGTATAAGGGCAAATAATAAGGGAGATAATGGGCAACCCTGTTGGGTACCTCTTTCGATATTAAAGGCTTCAGATTTGTATCCAGCATATTTTATATAGGCTTTGGGTTTATTATATAATGCTTTGATCCATGTTAAAAAGTGGGGTCCAAAACCCCATTTTTGTAATGAATATTGCATATATTGCCAGGATACTGTGTCAAATGCCCTCTTAATATCGAGAGATAGAAAACATAAAGGGATTTTCTGTTTTTTAGCAATATGTGCCAATAACACTGCCCTGCGTATATTATCGCCTGCCTGTCTATTTGGCATGAAGCCTACTTGATCTCTATGTATTAATTTTCCTATAATGCTATTGAGGCATTTTGCTATTATTTTTGCTAATAATTTAATATCAAGGTTTAACAGAGAGATAGGCCGATAATTCACACAGGAAGTATCATCAGAAAGGGGTTTTGGGATCATACAAACAATTGCCATTAGTGTTTCTTGCCGAAAAGAATGTCCATCTAGAAGTTTGTTAAAAGTTTCAGTGAGAATAGGAGAGAGTATTTCTGAGAATGTTTTATAGTATAAAGCTGAGTAGCCGTCTGGGCCTGGTCTTTTGTTAAGTTTTAGGTCTTTTATGGCGTTAGCAACTTCATCTATAGTTATAGGCTCATCCAAACTGCTTTTTTGATTCTGAGATAACTCAGGTAAGGTTATTTTTGAGAAGAAGGATTCAGCCTCTGTAGGATTAAATTCATTGTTTGTCTTGTATAAAGTTGCGAGATGTGAGTGAAATTTATGGACTATTTTAACTGGATTACAAGTGTAAACATTTTTTGATAATTTCAAACGTATTGGTTTGAAAGATTTGTTAGTTGAATTTAATGCCCAAGCCAAATATGTACCTGGTTTGTTTGTATTCATGTAGAAATTGTGTTTGGAGCGTTTGAGGGATTTATGAACTGACTCAATGAGAAATAGATCGTATTCCAATCTAGATTTTTCCAGATGAGATTTTGTACTCTGAGATGGATTATCTTGAAATGATATGTAGGCTGCATTAAAATTGAGTTCTAGTTTTTTTGCTAGATTTTTGCGTTCCCGTTTAAATAGTGCCATTTGTCTTTGTATTGTACCACGCAAGACAGGCTTATGAGCTTCCCACAGTGTTATTGGGGAGATGTCTGTTGTATTATTAATTGATATGTATTCCTTTAAAGCTTGTTCAATGGCCATCTGATGTAGTGGGTGTTTGAGCATTATGTCCGGTAAGTACCACGTTGGGTCATGCGCTTTTGGTATGGCTGAGGCTATAGTAGTGTATACTGCATTATGGTCAGACCACAGAATCGGAATTATATCTGATGCAATAATTTCTGGTATCATTCCTATTGTTAGAAAAATATGATCTATTCTGGTGAAGGTTTGATGAGGGTGCGAGAAATAAGTGAATTTCTTTTTCATTGGGTTACTTTCTCTCCACGAATCTACCAGATTGTATTTGGAAAGAAGTTGAGAAAAAGGTAATCTAGAGGTTATTTTGGATGGTGTAAAAGGTGATTTATCTAGAAATGGGAGGAGGACCTGGTTCGAATCCCCACACATTATCACTGTTCCTATTTTGTGTGTATTAATCACTTGTAATATATGTGAGAGGAATGGTGTAGGTTGTTTGTTAGGAGCGTAGTAGGAAATCACCGTGATTGCTGTATCCATTATATAACCCATGAGTATCAGGTATCTACCTTCTGGGTCTTTAATTTCTGATGATAAGGTGAATGGTGTGGATCGGTGAAATGCAATTAGGGTTCCCCTTTGCTTGGTACAGGCAGAAGCCATGTAAATTTGTTGATAAAAAGGAGAAATATATTTTGGAGTAGAATCTTTGGTGAAGTGTGTTTCTTGGAGGCATACTATGTGAGTCTTCTTGTTATGAAAAGTATGGAAGGCTTTGGTCCTTTTTTGAGGGACATTTATTCCCTGAACATTCAGGGAAAGTATATTCAGTGGTGCCATGGCAACAGATCAAATAGTTTTGACTTACTTTTTGTTGTGCAGAGCTGACTGCGCAGATCAACCTGTGTGGACTGAAGAGATGAATAGATAGAAAAGAAACCAGTGAATTCTGGAGTAAAGAGTAAACAAAAAACATATGAGATTAGATGATACATTGTATAAATTATTTTTTGCAAGTAATCACAATTTACCCGTGAAAGAGAGTAAATATCTCTCTCAGGGGAATAAGTGCCTTCGTCACACTCCCACATAATATGGTTGGGAGAATGAGGAGGGCTAATGGGGGTACACGGATCTTCCGCTTACAGGAGAGAAGTGCTATGTCAAAAGACATCAAAATGATGTTTCATTAATTGGAGTGCAGAATATAGTTTTTGTTGAAATTATTTATTCCAGGGTGGTTGTATATGGTTAGTCTTGCCCTAGGCTAAATAATTCAGTTAGAAAGGTACTGTTAATAACTTTGATGAAGATAGTTTGAATTATTTTGGGATTTTAACCCTTTTAGAGTAAACAATTACATATTTTATTCATATGTAACTGTTTAGATATGTTAACTCATAAAATTGAGGTTGTATTGCTTCAGATTAAAATAAACAAAAACATAATTCTAGGAACTAGTTAGGTAATAATATATTTGTTTTAAGAAAAGAAAGAAAAAGCTTCCATTACTTCTGGATTATTGAACATATTTGTCCTAAAAAGTAATAAATCTATTGTTATTACCTGATAATATATAACTGAACAAGAATTTCCTTATTTCACTTATATATTCTAAGGCTATATGAATCAGAAGTAATAAGAAATATAACTGGAATGTAACATGATCCCACACAGTGTGTGACTATCAGAATGCAGTTACATTCAGTTATAAATACAGTTTTTTTTTTATAGAGAACCATCTCTTAGTATAATAAATGAAGAGATATCAGGAAATAGGATGTCAGTCCATTGAATATTCTTGGTCCATGGATGATGTGGCATAACGGCCTCTTTTGTGAGAATGATGATTCCCATTTTGTTCTGAAATTTTCTGAGTGCTGCCTGAAGGTGAAGATGATGCCATTCTTCTGCATGTGGGAGAGTTGCTGCTTGTGGGTTCTGTCAGATTTAATTTTAAAAGGGTTTGTTGTAGTTCATCTGCTGATCTGCTTCTGTAAATTGTACCTTGGTAGTTAAATCTGACTGAAAAGGGGAAGCCCCATTGATACATAATGTTGTGGCGTTGCAGTTCCATTAGTTGGGGTTTCATGGATCGTCTTTTAGTAATAGTAAGTTGGGATAAGTCAGCAAAAATTTGATAATTGTGTCTTTGAAAATTAAGTTCTTTTTTTTCTCTTGCAGCAATTAGTATTTGTTCTTTCGTTCTGTAATAATGAAATTTTGTGATTATATCACGTGGGGGTCCATCTTTCTTTTTGGCTGTGAGGGCTCTGTGTACTCTGTCCAGTTCTAAACGTTCAATAGGGATATCTGGCTTTAGTTCTTGTAATAGAGCAGTAATAGTAGATTGCAGGTCTGTCACAGTTTCAGGTATTCCCCTTATGCGCAAGTTTGAACGTCTGGCTCTATTTTCGTAATCTTCGAGCTTAGTTTGAAGTATTAAATTCTCTTCTTTTAGTTGTTCCAATTCTGTTATATTTACTTGGGTTGTAATTTCAATTTCATCCATTTTTATTTCTAAGGCTGCGGTGCGGTTTCCCAGCTCTCTTATTTCTTTGGTTATGCTTTTTGTTATTTGGTCTGAGGTTTGTTTTAAAGCCTTATGAAGCATCTTTTCAAATTGTAATAATATTACTGGGGATGCTGAGGAGGCTTGTGGAGAAGTTTGTGAGAGGATTTGTTCTGTATCTGACTCAAATGGAGAGTCTTGCTGTGACATTTTCTGTCTGTGAGAGCTCCCTGATGCTGTATCTTGTGAGGTGACTGGAGCTGCTTTAGTTGCAGTGAGTGCCTGTGAGCTCTTTGTGAGGTGATTTTTATTTCTGCCACGGTTTCCTCCCAGTACCATATTTCCTGCCCAAACTTTCACAGTTTGTTCCCTGAGGCAAAAAGGTTCAAATGGATACCTTTTGAGCCTGCAGGCTCCGCTTTGTCCTTCTCTTCTCTCCTCATCGGTGCAGAGCTCTAACAATGCATGTCTGCTCCGCTAGGCTCCGCCCATCTCCCCTCGAATATATCATATTTCATATGATATATTACTTTAGGGTTACTCTAGGACTACTTTACGTTTACTGTTCTGAAGAAGTGGATGGTCCGGGAAAAGCATTGGCAAAACCATGTGGATATTATGGGCAATATCTTTTTCATGGGATTTTAAAACTGGTATTTATTTATAATGGTATGTTCTGTTACGTAATTTGGTGATTAGTTGGATGGGAGGATGAGCCTTGGAGATTAATCATTACACCCACCACAGAGCCCTCTTTTTTTTTCCATAAAAAAAGTTTTTATTGAAAATTTCAAAGATTAAGTACATACAAGGCAGGTCTACATTAAATACAAAAGTGCAACCATGACCCCTTCGTACAAAAGAGAGACGCGGGTGAATTAGTGCTGCATGGGTCATGGTAAATAGAACAGTGCTATACATATTTAGTCATATATTGCCAAAACAGAGAAAAAAAAAGCACAACCAACATATTGATTTTTTAAAGAAGAGACACCCGAGCTGGGTCAGGTAACGATTTAAATGGGTGCTATACCCATGAGACCAATATCAACAGGTCTAACCTGGGTAGTTAAAAAGGTGAAATACAAAAAATAAAAATAAAAAAGCAGCTGCTAGAAGTGGGATACACAAAATAGTACGGTAAATAAAAAGAATGTAGCAGTGCTAAGAAGTGAATAAATAACACTTGTGCTAAATATTTGACATACAGTATAACTAAAAAATAAAAAAATCACCGAAAACAATTGAGCAAACCAAGTACTGAAAAAGGCTATAGTGAAAAAATCTAAAAAATATATATAAAAAAAAATATATAAAAATATAAATATATAATTATATATATAGCAAAATCGTGTAGATAAGGAATCTTGGATAGGTATAGATTGAATTCTCCCATTGCGACAACAGTCCAAGTTCATAAACCAAGTGTTCAAAAAATTAATTGATTAATGCTGATTTCGTGACAAATCCACCACCGCAACAAAATTGTGACCACCATGTAAAATGCAAGCTTACCAAATAGCAAGCTAACCAAGCTTGTGACCTATAACCCGGTCGGGGCCATTATCCCAAAGTAAATCAGGTATCTCCTGGAAACAGGCCAGGTGCCTCAGAGGGATCCACACTCTAACGGATGTTGACTGGCAACTCAATGGGCTCTCCTAATCCAGGAAGCTCCAATAGGTGGTCATAAAAAACCCAAAAAAGAAAGGCTCACCATAGCATAATTCCATCTGGACATGTTTAATAAAGGATTAAAATTATGCTTACAGTGTTGAGGATAAATAACATCAAATAGCCAGATGGCTGTGCATGGACGCCTGTCCACTGAGACACTGATATGCAGTAACGTCAGCACGTCAACTCCTCCCTTCTTTTTACTAACCTGGGTAGTGAAAGTGACATAAGTCCTGAGTACAATGACATTGTGATCATTTGAAGGTTCTCATTGGGGCGTCTCTGGGAAATTTTTGGATGGTTGAATGCTGTAGGGGAAGGTCAAGGCTGTGTTGGAGAGGTAGAATGGGGAAAGGGAGTGAGAGATGAGGGGGTGAGGATAGAAAAGGCAGAAATAGCGAGGGGGAGAAAGACAGGGTGCGCCCCCCCTCCACTGACACAGCTTCCTCTGGTGTAAGAACTAGGCATCCCTAGTCAGGGAAGGAAAAAAGGCTTTATATTTTTTCGTAGTCTGGAAGTGTTTTCAGCAGGCCCAGGTGGACGAAAATTTCTGCAGACGTTCTTGGGAGGTATAGATTAGTTCTTCCATCTCCTCTATCTTAGCAACCCTAGTCAGCCATTCCCGGATGGACGGGATATCTGTGGATCGCCAGTGTATAGGAATGCATAATCTGGCCGCATTGACCATATGCATGGTCAGTGATTTGTAATAATCCTGTTTAGAGAGGGTTGTATGATGAAGGAGAAATTGCGCCGGGGTTATAGTTTAAAGTATAGGTTGTGACCTGTGGGATGGTGGAATGACCTTCCTGCCGAAAAGGTTGTATTAAGGGGCACTCCCACCAAATATGGATCATGGAGTCTTCATCTTTTCTGCATCTCCAGCAGATATTTGGGATTGTGGGTGACAATTTGTGTAGCCTGGCAGGGGTTCTGTACCACTTAGTTGCAATTTTATATCCATTTTCTTGGATTGCTACATACATCAAGCCCTTGTGTGCGTAAGTATATATATCTTCCCAATGTAATTTTTGTAAGGTTCACATGTAAGTCTTTTACCCATGAGCTATGTGAAGGTGTAGTTTTTGTCTGGCAAGGTTCGTCTTAGAACAGAGTGTAAATGTAAGATATTAAATGCCTTTGGGTCGCGTTACGCGAACATAAGGCTTCAAATGGGGAAAGTTGTCTACACCACATTGTGGTTGGGTCTTTAGTGGCGAAGAAATGTCTCAGTTGCCTCTAGGTCCAGAAAGGGAATTAGTTGGTCTGGGATAATGTAGCTAAGTCTTCATATGAACGTATTCGTCCCTTGTGAAAGAAATGGTGTGCTAGCACCTCTTCATGTGGTCATTCCCTTTTTAAGAACAAGGTGGATTCACCTGGGGGAAAGTCTGGGTTGTTGCGAAAGGGTGTTAAGGGGCCTGGTCGAGAGGATATTTTGAAAAGGCGTATGGATTGGTTAAGGGCCATTAACGATGGGAGGATTAGGGGATGTGTTTTTAGGGTCTGGATCCAATTGTTGGGTGTAAGCCAGGGCAAGGTATGAATCACACTGTTTGTGAAATGATTCTCTAGTGTAACCCATGCTTTCCCAGACTTGTGGACCTGCCAGTCCACAATCCTGGTTAAATGGAATGCCAAGTGGTATTTGTGGAGATCAGGTAACCCAATTCCCCCTTTAGCTTTAGCGCAAGTAAGGCGGGAGTATTTGATGCGTGGGGCAGCGTTTTTCCAAATAAAGGAAGTGCATGCTTTTTTGTACGCTACGAAGAAGGAAGGAGGGAGGTGAATTGGGATTGTCTGCATCAAATATAGGAGGCGGGGAGAACAGCCATTTTTATTAATGCTGCTCTACCAAACCATGAGACATTAAGATTGGCCCATTCTTTCAATTCTATTTGAATCTTAAGAGAGCAGGCAGAAAGTTTTGATTGTACAGGTCTGCTATTTTCCTGGTAATTTGGATGCCAAGATAAGTAATGGTTTCTTTTTTCCATTGGAAGGGAAAGGATTCTTGACAGTGGGTAACTTCCCGTGGTGGTAGTGAGACGTTTAGGGCGTGCGATTTGGAATAATTGACCTTTAGATTTGATAACTTCCCGCAATGTTTTATATCACTTAGTAAGTTAGGTAGGGACAATCGTGGGGTTTGTAAAGATAATAAGATATCGTTGGCAAAGGCCGCTACCTTGAATTCCCTATTCTCTATAAAGCATCCTTTCATATCGGGATTGGCTCTTAATCTGTTTAATAAGGGTTCTAGTGTCAGGATAAAAAGCAGGGGAGACAAGGGGCAGCCCTTTCGGGTCCCATTGCTGATAGAGAAGGCATCCGACAGGAGGCCATTATCTTTTACCGTAGCCAAAGGATTAGTATACAAGGCACCAATATGTGTACACATGCGCGGTAGGGGCCCCACTCCTTTTAATACTGCCTGCATATAATCACAAGCCACCCTGAATGCCTTCTCAGCATCAAGGGACAAAAAGAATCCTTGGGACTGCTCAGAGGTGAGCCAGTGGTGTGGATTCAGTGTGCGTATAGTGTTATCCCTGGCTTCCCTACCTGGGATGAAACCCACTTGATCAGATGAGATGAGGTCAGGGATAAAAGGTAGCAGTCTGTTGTGGATTATCTTTGCGTAAAGCTTAATATCTACATTGAGTAGGGAAATAGGCCTGTAATTGGATACTTGTGTCAGATCTTTGCCGTCTTTTGGGATGATTGTTACATGGGCTTCTAGTAATCTGCCTGTAAACGTTTTGGGGTTTGCTAGGTAGTTGAATACCTGTAATAGTGTTGGTGTTAGTTCTTCTATAAAGCTTTTGTAATACAAT
Organism: Lithobates clamitans; assembly: GCA_037952925.1. Lineage (NCBI taxonomy): Eukaryota > Metazoa > Chordata > Amphibia > Anura > Ranidae > Lithobates > Lithobates clamitans. Next base: position 11,526,930 of record JBBGZY010000076.1, on the reverse strand, counting down.
AGTGGAAGACCATCAGGTCCTGGGCAATAGTGGAAGACCATCAGGTCCTTTTACCCACTTTCATTTGTTTTATTACCAAGTTAAGTTCCTCTGAAGAGAGAGGGCATTCCATGGCTTCTGCTTGTTGAGGAGTAATTGGCTTGGGGCAGTACTAGGATAGAAAATCTTTTATTTTGGCAGGGAGACTGTCTGTATTTAGTGTTCCTACGCTGTCACGTTTCAGGATATATAGTATGGAGTAGAATTTTTTGAATTGTTTGGCAATGTCTGTATTTTTAGAAAAGAGGTTACCATTGCTGTCACGAATCTGATGGATCATGGACTGGGATTTGGCTGCCTGAATTGTGCGAGCTAACAGTCTCCCACTTTTGTTACCGTGTTCATAGAACACCTTCTGTCCCAGAACATATCGTCATCTGGTGCGTTTCCCCAGTTCATCCAATAGTGAAGAACGAGCTTGCATGAGGTCTTGAAGTGTTGTTAGGGAAGTGGAATGTTTATGTGTTCTTTCGAGTGTATGAATTGTTTCAATATGGGATTTAATCTGTTCTTGGTGTTTCTTTTTGTTGGCGGTTGCTAAGGAGATTAGTTTCCCTCTAATGACTCACTTGTGAGCTTCCCAAAGTGTAATGGGTGAGATGTCAGGGGATAGGTTTTCTTTAAAATATAGTTGGATTAGAGAACATATTTGTTGCAGTATCTCTGGGTCTTTTAAAAAGGGAGGGATTCAGCCTCCATGTTTTTGTTTTTTTGATTGATTCCACGAAGGTGAGAGTCATTGTGATGGGATTGTGAACAGACAAAAACATTGGCTCAATTGATGCTTGGGAGAGGGAAACCAGGTCGGTTTGGGATAGGAAGAAGTAGTCTAATCTAGAATACTTTTGGTGTGGTGGGGAGAAAAAGATGTAGTCCTTATCAGTCGGAAATAAGGTGCGCCAGGTGTCATGCAGTGTCAGGTTTTGCAGTTGTATTTTAATTTGGTGGAGGGCACGGTATGGAAGGGAGAATGTACCTGTGGAGGTATCTAGGAGAGGATTCATTGGGACATTAAAGTCTCCCCCCAGCACTATTATACCTTCTTGGAAGGTAGATAGTAAATCGCAGACTTTCCTGAAGAAAGATAGTTGGTGCTCATTGGAACAATATACATTAGCCAGTGTGATTGGTTTAGACGCATATGTGCCCTTAATAAATAGATACCTCCCCTCAGGGTCTATTCTGGAATCTGTTTGCTGAAAGTCAGCTTGTTTGGAGATGACCCCTTTAGTTTTAGCATCTGCCTTAGTATAGATGTGGTTCACTAGCTTGGGTATAGCATCAGTACGAAAGTGTGTTTCCTGCAAGAGTAGGAAGTGGGCCCTGTGTTTAGTCAAGGCTTATAACACCTGTGATCTCTTCTTCGGAAGGTTTAAGCCTTTAACATTTAGTGATAGGCATTTTAGGGTTAATTGCTGTTGCATTTTCGAAGTGGATTGCGTTCCTCAAGTAGGGGGGAAAAGACCCAAGGTCATTAGTTGTTGAGGTAGTAACATCTGGTACACTCTGTTCTAGTCTGGGTGGTGGTGTACTAGAGGGGAACACAGGCGGTCGTGGGCAGGTGGGGGGGAGGGGGACGGTCCCCACTCAAAAAAGAGATATAGAGAAAGAGAAAGGAAAAACAGTATAGAGGAAAATGAAAAGGGGTGGACGGAGAGGGAAAAAGAGGAGGGCGGGGGGGTAGTCGCTAATGGATCATGTGGTTTTTATATCTGTAGGGCACTCAAGGAGTCTGTGTGTGTGGAGACCAGAGGTGGAGACTAGGGATGAGCTTCGAATTTGAGTCGAACTCATGTTCGACTCGAACATCGGCTGTTCACCAGTTCGCCGGACAGCGAACAAATTGGGGTGTTCGCGGCAGATTCAAATGCTGCGGAACACACTTTAACAGTCTATGGGAGAAATCAAAAGTGCTAATTTTAAAGGCTTATATTGATGGTATTGTCAAAAAAGTTTTTGGGGACCTGGGTCCTGCCCCAGGGGACATGGATCAATGTAAAAAAAAGTTTTAAAAACGGCCATTTTTCGGGAGCAGTGATTTTAATAATGCTTAAAGTGACACAATAATAGTGTAATATTCCTTTAAATTTCGTACCTGGGGGGTGTCTATAGTATGCCTGTAAAGGAGCGCATGTTTCCCGTGTTTAGAACAGTCTGACAGCAAAATGACATTTCAAAAGAAAAAAAATAATTTAAAACTACTCGCGGCTATTAATGAATTGCCGGTCCGACAATACACATAAAAGTTAATTGATAAAAATGGCATGGGAATTCCCCACAGGGGAACCCTGAACCAAATTTTTTTTTAAAAATGACGTGGGGGTCCCCATAAATTCCATACCAGGCCCTTCAGGTCTGGTATGGATATTAAGGGGAACCCCGGCCAAAATTTAAAAGAAAATGGCGTGGGGCCCCCCTCAAAATCTATACTGGACCCTTCAGGTCTGGTATGGATTTTAAGGGGAACCCCGTGCCAAAATTTTAAGAAAAAAGGCGTGGGGTTCCCCCAAAAATCCATACCAGACCCTTATCTAAGCACGCAACCTGGCAGGCTGCAGGAAAAGAGGGGGGGACGAGAGAGCCCCCCCTCCTGAACCATACCAGGCCACATGCCCTCAACATTGGGAGGGTGCTTTGGGGTAGCCCCCCAAAACACCTTGTCCCCATGTTGATGGGGACAAGGGCCTCATCCACACAACCCTTGGCCGGTGGTTGTGGGGGTCTGCGGGAGGGGGGCTTATCGGAATCTGGATGCCCCCTTTAAAAAGGGGACCCCCAGATCCCGACCCTCCCCCCTGTGTGAAATGGTAAGGGGGTACAAAAGTACCCCTACCATTTCACAAAAAAACTGTCAAAAATGTTAAAAATGACAAGAGACAGTTTTTGACAATTCCTTTATTTAAATGCTTCTTCTTTCTTCTATCTTCTTTCTTCTATCTTCCTTCGGTTTCTTCCTCCATCTTCTTCTTCTGGTTCTTCCTCCGGTGTTCTCATCCGGCATCTTCCCAGGTTCCCAAACACTTTTTATGACAATAACTTGCATATAAGCCTTTAAAATTAGCACTTTTGATTATTCATGTTCGTGTCCCATAGACTTTAACGGTGTTTGCGTGTTCGAACAAATTTTTAGCCTGTTCGCAAGTTCTGGTGCGAACCGAACAGGGGGTTGTTCGGCCCATCCCTAGTGGAGACTCCAATCCACCTAAAGTGACAGGGCTGGGGTGTCAGCTAGAGTCCGTAAGGACAGCTGAGAGGGGACTGTAAACCTGTAGGGGGTCAGGTGCCTTAGCACTAAAGAGGACGAAAGTTTAACATAGGTATGACAAGGGGAATGGGCTGATATGTCACAATTCTTTAGGGGTACCCCCGTGCTGAAAATTTTTGGTTCCAGCGTAAAGGGCATACGAGCCTCAGGTAGTGACTTTTAACAGCGTCACGAAGTAAGTAAATAATGGATAAGGCTATTCTGTGATACACAAATACCAAACAGTTAACTGTATTTTTAACAACAACATAAGACAGCAATGGATCCAAGTTTGTGAAAGCTCTAAGGGGGTATGGTAGGTTGTTTAGACAGATCCTATTGGCTGGAATTACTATGTCACCTGTTGACACTAACATACTCACTCCCTAAGAGGAAGGCTGTTGTAGCCATGTTTCTACAGCTAGTCTTGAACTACAAGGGTCCCCATGGTATTAACTCGTGTCTACAGCTTATTCACACCCTTCTCCCCATTTTTTCCTGCTCTAAGGTACAGTGCGAGGAGCTTCTGTAGCATGTTAGATAACATGTAGCCAAATATGTAATTAATGTGGAAGTCCCCCTCTCCCCAAATCCAGGTGTGAAAAACTTGTTGCATCTTTCCCAAAAAGACTCATGGCTGTATTAGATCAAAAGGGTGCTTCTACTAAATACTGAGCAAAGGGTCTGAATACTTAAGACCATGTGATATTTCAGTTTTTCTTTTTTAATAAATCTGCATAAATGTCAACAATTCTGTGTTTTTCTGTCAATATGGGGTGCTGTGTGTACATTAATGAGGAAAAAAATGAACTTAAATGATTTTAGAAAATGGCTGCAATATAACAAAGAGTGAAAAATTTAAGGGGGCCTAAATACTTTCTGTCACCACTGTATATGATGAACTCATCGCTAATCCCCTAAGGGGGTGTGACAGACCTAGCCGGGAGAGAGGCTTTTGGAGGGGAATTAATTCTAGCCTCTTACTGACTGATTATGGGCCCTGGCATTTGGCGAAATGGTGCTCTTTGTGAGCTGTATGCCTGGGGACCCTTGAGGTGTTACTTGAGGCGTTACTTTAGATTCACGTCCATATCCCCCCAAGAGACACAGACTCTGGGGACCCTGGATTTGCCATATTAGAAATAGTGGCTGATTCATAATGCTGGGAAAAATACTGTTAGGAGATGCTGATGTCAATTCCAGCCACCTGTCTGTCTGTTATCTGCTATAATGTGTTTATTGTAAATAAGTCTAGTATGGGATCTAAGAGTCAATAGATCCCCGTTATTGTTTGTGTTAATTAACTCTGCTATTGTGTGAAGAAGAGTTCTGTGTTGATTTGTGAGAATGTTGATTGTGTTTTCTGAGCTACAAGACGGCCAGTCTGGCCTAAAGGTCATGTCTGAGTCATCTAGGCTGTCTAAAGGGATTAGTTAATTAGCTCATGTTAATTAGGTTTCTGGTCACAGGTGTATGTTCAGAGTAATATGAGCAGGAGGTATGCACCTCTTCTTTAACTGTATAAAAGAGCCTGTATCCCTTTCAATGAAATTCATTCCTGTTTGAATCTCAATACAGAGCCTTGTTTCATATTTGGGGGAGAATTATTTGCATGGGTTTCTTGTTTGGCTGACCGGAGTGTTCGGTGGCTGCCTTGGTGTTCGGGAAGGGAACGTCCTAAACGACTTTAACCCCTTTCATACTCGGGGTGTCGTTACAGAGGTTTCCCATTGTCCTCAGGAGATAGGGACGTAACTCAGTCCTCTCCAGCTAGAGGGGAGGTTGATGTAAAGTAAGATACCACATAAGATCAGCGCTAACCCAGGTTATAAGTAAGCAAGTTGCGTGGGAGAAGACTTGGCCCAAGCTGGGAGGGTCACTAAATTTGTCACCTCAGAGTGGTGAACTGGGATGGTTCTTCCTTAATTCATGACCTTACAGGGTACTAAATGCAGGTCAGGGATTGTGCTAGTATAAGGACAACCTCTGGTCGGCTCAAGCTCCGTCCTCCCCCACTTTAAATCTCACAGTGTGCATATACAACATTTATACAGCATAGGCATATATATATATTTTTAAAAAAGGGGGGGAGGGGGATGTGGAAATCAGGCTTGGCGTCAAGGTACCATTTACTCATGGATTGCCATGTACCGATGGGATCTGGGAAGGGAGAACAGAGTGAATGTAAGGGGTCCTGGTGCATCCCATTCAGCTAATGATATGTCAAGAAATAGTCTCTCATGGGGCAGTTGTGAGTTCAGGTGGAAGCAAATGGAAACTGCGTAAGAAATACCTGAAGTTCTGTTTCTGTTGATCCTGGAGTGTCTAGCGGAGTGTCCAGTGGAGTACGAGATCTTTAGGGGTCCACTGCGTCGGAGTAAACTGAAAGAAAGGGGTTAAACTAGGTGTAAACAAATTTTAGTGCGGTCTGTTTATGCACAGTTTAGCCTGTTCCACAGTTGTATTACGCCACTGGCTGGTTCCGACGCTGGGTATCTGCTGGTCCTGGACTGCGCATGGGTAGGTTTCGGCGAGAGGGTCTTTCTCCTGGTGACGTGGGATCCAGCCTACAGTGTCTGGAACACTATTGTTGGGCTTTGGGTCAGGAGTTGTGAGAAACTGGCTTCCATGACACCGTAGGAAAGTAACTCGGGGAGTTCCACCGGAGGAATATCCAGTTATTCACAAAAAGTGGGAAATCATACGGGGTCTGGAGGAGTTCAGTGCGACCCCTGGCAGAAGCAGAAAGACAGAAAGGGAATTTCCATCTGTACTGGATGTTGCGTGTACAAAGAACCTCCAGCAGGGGGCACAGAGTGCATCTGTTCTGCAATGTGATCTGAGAGAGGTCTTGGAATAGTTTAATCTCAGTACCATTAAACAGTATGCGGCCTCTGTCTCTTGCTTTCCTTAGGATTTCCTCCTTGAGGGGAAAGTTAACGATGCAACATACACGGTCTCTGGGTGGTTCAGAGTCACGGGGAGGGGGTCTTAAAGCCCGGTGTAACCGTTCCATCCCAATGGGGGAGTCAGCTGGGCGCTCAAGCAGATCATTAAAGATAGAGCACACTGCTTGTGGTAAAGTGGCCTGATCTATTCCCTCTGGCACCCCCCTCACCTGAACTATATGTCTGAGGCCTCTATTGTCCAAGTCCTCCAATGGTCTATGAAGCTCAAACATGTGTGGTAGGTGGAGGTCATAAGTCTTTTGCAATTGCCTGATTGCCGTTGCTTGTACCTGGGAGTTCTCTTCCACATCAGAGATTCGGTGGTTCATCGCATGGATGTCTGTCTTCAGGTCAGAGATCGCTGCTGTCAGGGTGTGCTTAATATCCAGGGCTACCTTTTGTAAGTCCTTTCGAAGGTCCAGGAGGCTCAGGTGTGGAGTGCTGAAACCGTCGCTGTCCATCAGCAAATCCGCGGAGCTTCTAGGTGAGCCTGGGGATGAGGCCTGTAAAGCTTGTGAGGCCTGTGAGGCCTGTGTCCCCTCGTGTTGCGCCGTTTGACGAGTTCAAAATAGCTCCGGAATGTTCCCGTTCGGCTCAGTCCCAGAATCTTTCTGTGTGCGGGGTGTCATGGTACTTCTATTGGGTTTCCCCACAGTGTGAAAGTGCCGCTAAATCCCCAAAGAGAGCTTTTTCCATCCTGCATGTGCTGGAGCTGGCTTCTCACGCAGCCATCTCAGGTCTCGTCCAAGCCATGCCCCACAGAGCCCTCTTTTATAGTTTTTTTTTTCCAATAAAAAATGCCACACACACACTTCACCCAAAGTACTGGAAAATAGCCCTAATCACTTTAAGACTGGATACATCAATTAAACCATTTATGTGAAATGGAGCAAATTGCACAACACGTGGCTCTCCTGGCTAGCGGCTATATAAAAGAGAAATACAATACAGGCAACAATTTTTTACTATGTTAAGGACTGGCTGAGGGGCAAATGAGCTAGTGGATCTTCTAATCTCTATTCTGTCTCTCTACTGAAATCTTTCCTACTTACCTATGTTGTTTTTTATTTCAGGCTCTTAAAATATGAGAACAATTTAGCAAAGATGTACCCACTTTCATACTATCATTTTAGTGCACAAGGACAATCCCACTTTCGTGGAGTAGGAGAGACTGGATGTGGATTGAACAGCAGATGTGGCATCCCCATCCAGCATCTTATCATCAGTCACCAAAAATATTCAAATGTCTACTTTTCTTTATACTAGATCACTGTAATAAGTGTTGTTACAGTTTTCCTTTTGATAAACATTATCATGTCATTCTTACTGTCCATTACAATATGTTGCAAAGAACTGTATTTAATTGTCATGACTGCACTTACTCTGATTGCTGTACATTGTAATATAAAACTATGCAGTTAAATAAAGAGTATAATAAAGCTCCAAAACATATGTCTGCTTTATGCAGGCTGAAAAGGATATTTCCCAAAAACACATAAAACTCACAAACCTATGTCCTCCACAGTGTACATTAAATAACCATGCTCTCAAGTCGCATTGTGTCAGAAATGTGAGAGAATAATAGCACTCTCATTTTCAGGGCAGCATGAAGATGGTGGTGTACATCTGTGACTTTGACTCACAAGCATGGTAAACTTTCCAACGGTTGCCAAGAGACATCACAGGTGCATGCTTTGTGGTTACATTTTAATTCAAATGTGCTACTTTTGCCATCAGCAGCAAAAGCAGATAAACATGAAATAATCCTTGTCTTCTTTGTCTCCATCACTTTCAATTTCACTCACTAAGCTGACCATAAGTAACTAACAGAGCCTAAAATTAACCCTGCACGGCAAAGCTGCCTGTGTGTGTAGACTTGGCCAAGTCACCAACTTTGATACACTATGAAAAATGAAGAGAAGTGGAGAGAATATATTACAGCTAGCACATACATATTCTTATTTGGCAGTCAGTATCATTGTAGCAAAATGTGAAGTCTGCTCTTTCAAAAGCCTCCTGCTCAATATGTCAAAATAAAGGTTTTGCTAAAAAAAAAAAAAAAAAAAAAAAATATTTATCTTGACCTGGCTTCTGATACTTCTGGTTGTGGTTGAAATTACTGTGTCTCACAGATGCCTTCTGGGATTGCTAGGTACTCAGAATACACCTTTGTGATGGCCTAGAGTGTATTCTTTTGCTCACAGCTATCCCAGGAGTCAATGGTGGGTAATGCGAGTGACATTAACCACACCTCCCAGAAGCATTGGAAGTTGGGGCCAAGGTAAGGGCTCATGCACACAGAACATTTTTAAAGGTGCTGTTTGGGGCGTCTGACTTTTTTTAACTACTTCTAAACACCATGTTAGCCTATATGTCCATGAACACAAACTGTCAGAGGCGTTTGGAGGCACAAGCGCTTAGGGAGCAGAGGCTGTTGAGCTAATAAAACATCTGACGCCGTTAAATGCTGCTAAACACAGCTTAACCCTGTTAAGCCACGTCAAACTTTTTTTTTTTTACATGTCAAAATCAATGGTTCCCTATGAGAGCCCATTTATTTGAATAGAAGTCGCACCAGAAGTCAGATTATGATGATCCGACTTGCATGCCGACTTGTGCGTTGTAGATTTTAAGGGGAACCCCCACACCAAAAAAAAACGAGGTGGGTGTCCCCCCAAAATATATACCAGACCCTTATCCGAGCATGCAGCCTAGCAATTCAGGAAAGGGTGGGGCGAGCGAGTGCCCCTCCCCTCCTGGACCATACCAGGCCACATGCCCTCAACATGAGGGTGGGTGCTTTGGGGCAGGTGGGCCTGCGCCCCCACGCCAAAGCACCTTCCCCATGTTGATGGAGACAAAGGCCTTTTCCCGACAACCCTGGCTGTTGGTTGTCCGGGTCTGTGGGTGGGGGGCTTATCGGAATCTGGAAGCCCCCTTTAACAAGTAGGACCCCAGATCCTGCCCCCCTATGTGAATGAGTATGGGGTACATCTTACCCCTACCCATTTACCCCCAAAAATCTAAAAACAGTACACAGGTTTTTTACAAAGTAATTTATTAAAGCAGCTTCAGGGTCTCTTCTTCCAATTTCTTCTCCCTTTGGGGATGTCTTCATACTCCGGTTCTTCTCCTCTCATCGCTGATGACTTCTTCCGCTGCTGGTTTTCCTCTCTCCGCTGTCTTCTTCCACTATTCTTCCTCCGATGTTCTCTCAACGCTCTCTTCCGGTGTAATGCTAGGGCCGCCGTGTGTCAATACATATATAGCCATGGGGTGGGGCCAAACGGTGACATCATCTGGAGGCTCTACTCCCTTGTGACCATCATGCCCCGAGGGGCCTTGTTAAAGGGGGCTTCCAGATTCCGATAAGCCCCCCGCCTGCAGATGCTGACAGCCAATGACCAAGGTTGTCAGGAAGAGGTGAAATGTCCCCTTCCTCCTCACCACCAGCACCCTGACCCCTCATATTCTTCATTTGCCTCCTGCTGTCTCATTGCATTCTATATGCTGGTGGAAGACACTGATGATCTTCTGGACACAAAAATGGTGGCTGGGTAACCACCACTAATGGGTAACACAAGCCATTAGCTCTTGTAAAAGGATGATATCATGGGCTGGAATGGTAGCAGCTGCAAAGCTGGTTTTGCAAAGTTTTGCCAAGCTGGTATTAAGATGTTGGACATGGGGGGTGATTTAAGGACATTTTATTTATTTTTTGCTCCAGTAGCAGATACATTAAAAAGGCCCACACTTAAGGGCCCTGGAGATAGCAGTGGCCTGTAATGCTGATTGATGGACTGTGATGGGATAAGCAGAACTTGAGGAGGAAATGAAAATATAAGCAGCATATGCAGACAAATGGCTGCTTTGCATCTGGGAGGAGTAAGAAGAGAAAGACTTTGTCAGCTACTTTGATACCTCCTATACAATGAACCACTGGCTGTGGAAAAAAAAAGCTCCCCACAACCTATCCTTACGCCATATTAACATTGGCAGTGGAAGGGGTGAAGGAGAAAGGGGAGGAAAAGTACAGGGAGGAAGAGGTGGAGCTAGAGTAGGGGAAGGGAGAGAGAGAGTTGAGGAATAGGAAGAGGAGCAGAGGGAGAAGGAGGGGTGGAGAAGGGGAAGGAACAGGAAGAGGTAACATCAAGGCTCACCACTAGGGATGAGCTTCGAGTTCGAGTCGAAAACATGTTGGACTCGAACATTGCATGTTCGACCGTTCGTCGAATTTCGAACGTTATGGGCCGTTTGCACCAAATTCGAGTGGAGCGTCACAGCCCATAATTCACTACGGTATCGCAGTGCAATGCTGGCTGAAGATTGGCCAAGCATGCACTATGACCTGCATGCTTGGCCAATCACAGCGCTGTATGTACAGCCACCCTGGCTTTGGCCAATTATGGCTCAGGGGGTTTAGTACACACCACTCAATATATAAGGCCGCCTGCGTGGCGGCCTCGTGTAGTGTGTTGTGGCAGCGGCGGAGAGATAGACAGAGAGACAGTGTCATTTGATTTAAGTTAGATGGAGTAGGCAGGTGAGTCAGCTGCACTTACAGTGTATTGTGTATATATATGCATCCTAGGTGTTGTATATATATATATATATATATATATATATATATATAAATATATATACACTGTATTCAGTTTAGCTAGATCCGTTCCTGTTATTCTCTTTCTACTGACAGGCAGGCAGGTGTTTTTACAGTATTTACAGCTACCTGAAGAAAATAGCTGGTGTTCTTCTGATCCTATTAGTCCTATTAGCTACAGTATTTACCATTAGTGTAGTGCGTCCTCTGCACAGTGTGCACTTAAAGCTACCTGAAGAAAATTGGTGGTGTTCTTCTGATCCTATTAGTACCACAGGCAGCTGCAGTATTTAGAGTTAGTGTATTGCGTCCTCTGCACAGTGTGCACCTAAAGCTACCTGCAGAAAATTGGTGGTGTCCTTCTGATCCTATTAGTACCGCAGGCAGCTGCAGTATTTACAGTTAGTGTAGTGCGTCCTCGGCACAGTGTGCACCTAAAGCTACCTGAAGAAAATTGGTGGTGTTCTTCTGATCCTATTAGTACCACAGGCAGCTGTAGTATTTACAGTTAGTGTAGTGCGTTCTCTGCACAGTGTGCACCAAAAGCTACCTGAAGAAAATTGGTGGTGCTCTTCTGATCCTATTAGTACCACAGGCAGCTGCAGTATTTACATTTAGTGTAGTGCATCCTCTGCACAGTGTGCACCTAAAGCTACCTGAAGAAAATTGCTGTTGTTCTGATCCTATTAGTACCACAGGCAGGCAGCTGCAGTATTTACAGTTAGTGTAGTTTGTCCTCTGCACAGTGTGCACCCAAACCTACCTGAAGACAATTGCTGTTGTTCTGATCCTATTATTACCACAGGCAGGCAGCTACAGTATTTACTAGGGATGAGCTTCGAGTTCGAGTCAAACTCATGCTCGACTCGAACATTGGCTGTTCGCAAGTTCGCCGAACAGCGAACAATTTGGGGTGTTCGCGGCAAATTCGAATGCCGCAGAACACCCTTTAAAAGTCTATGGGAGAAATCAAAAGTGCTAATTTTAAAGGCTTATATGCAAGTTATTGTCATAAAAAGTGTTTGGGGACCCGGGTCCTGCCCCAGGGGACATGGATGAATGCAAAAAAAGTTTTAAAAACGGCCGTTTTTTCAGGAGCAGTGATTTTAATAATGCTTAAAGTCAAACAATAAAAGTGTAATATCCCTTTAAATTTCGTACCTGGGGGGTGTCTATAGTATGCCTGTAAAGGGGCGCATGTTTCCCGTGTTTAGAACAGTCTGACAGCAAAATGACATTTCGAAGGAAAAAACTCATTTAAAACTACCCGCGGCTATTGCAATGCCGACAATACACATAGAAATTCATTGATAAAAACGGCATGGGAATTCCCCACAGGGAAACCCCGAACCAAAATTTAAAAAAAAAATGACGTGGGAGTCCCCCTAAATTCCATACCAGGCCCTTCAGATCTGGTATGGATATTAAGGGGAACCCTGGCAAAAAAAAAAAAACGGCGTGGGGTCCCCCCAAAGATCCATACCAGACCCTTATCCGAGCACGCAACCTGGCAGGCCGCAGGAAAAGAGGGGGGGACGAGAGGGCAGCCCCCCTCCTGAACCGTACCAGGCCACATGCCCTCAACATTGGGAGGGTGCTTTGGGGTAGCCCCCCAAAACACCTTGTCCCCATGTTGATGAGGACAAGGGCCTCATCCCCACAATCCTGGCCGGTGGTTGTGGGGGTCTGCGGGCAGGGGGCTTATCGGAATCTGGAAGCCCCCTTTAACAAGGGGACCCCCAGATCCCGCCCCCCCCCTGTGTGAAATGGTAAGGGGGTACTTACCCCTACCATTTCACTAAAAAACTGTCAAAAATGTTAAAAATGACAAGAGACAGTTTTTAGCAATTCCTTTATTTAAATGCTTCTTCTTTCTTCTATCTTCCTTCATCTTCTTCTGGTTCTTCTGGCTCTTCTGGTTCTTCCTCCGGCGTTCTCGTCCAGCATCTCCTCTGCGGCGTCTTCTATCTTCTTCTCCTCGGGCCGCTCCGCACCCATGGCATGGGGGGAGGCTCCCGCTCTTCTCTTCATCTTCTTATTCATCTTCCTTTCTTCTTCCTTCTTCTCTTCTTCATTTTCTTCTCCGGGCCGCTCCGAATTCATGCTGGCATAGAGGGAGGCTCCCGCTGTGTGACAGCGTCTCCTCGTCTGACGGTTCTTAAATAACGGGGGGCGGGGCCACCCAGTGACCCCGCTCCCCTCTGACGCACGGGACATGATGGGACTTCCCTGTGGCATTCCCCGTGACGTCAGGCAGCTACAGTATTTACAGTTAGTGTACTGTGTCCTCTGCACAGTGTGCACTTAAAGCTACCTGAAGAAAATTGGTGGTGTTCTTCTGATCCTATTAGTACCACAGGCAGACAGCTGCAGTATTTACAATAAGTGTACTGCGTCCTCTTCATAGTGTGCACCTAAAGCTAGCTGTAGACAATTGCTGTTGTTCTGATCCTATTAATACCACAGGTAGGCAGCTGCAGTATATACAGTTAGTGAAGTGTGTCCTCTGCACAGTGTGCACATAAAGCTACCTGAAGAAAATTGGTGGTGTTCTCCTGATCCTATTAGTACCGCAGGCAGCTGCAGTATTTACAGTTAGTGTAGTGCTTCCTCTTCATAGTGTGCACCTAAAGCTAGCTGAAGAAAATTGCTGTTGTTCTGATCCTATTAGTACTACAGGCAGGCAGCTGCAGTATTTATAGTTAGTGTAGTGCGTCCTCTGCACAGTGTGCACCTAAAGCTACCTGAAGACAATTGGTGGTGTTCTTCTGATTCTATTAGTACCACAGGGAGGCAGCTACAGTATTTACACTTAGTGTACTGTGTCCTCTGCACAGTGTGCATCTAAAGCTACCTGAAGAAAATTGGTGGTGTTATTCTGATCCTATTAGTACCACAGGCAGCTGCAGTATTTACAATTATGCCCCGTACACACGGTCGGATTTTCCGACGGAAAATGTGCGATCGGAGCGTGTTGTCGGACATTCCGACCGTGTGTGGGCTCCATCGGACATTTTCCATCGGATTTTCCGACACACAACGTTTGAGAGCAGGCTATAAAATTTTCCGACAACAAAATCCGATCACGTCAACTCTGACCGTGTGTGGCCATTTCCGACGCACAAAGTGCCATGCATGCTCTGAAGAAATTCAGAGACGGAACAGCTCGGTCTGGTAAAATGAGCGTTCGGAATGTATACAGCACTTTCGTCACGCTGCAATGTTTTAAATAGTTTTAAAAAAGCGCACTCTGTTCATCTTTATAATGTGAGAAGAATGAAATAGTTTTGATGCTCATATTCACACAGACTTCTCACAAACTTCTTTCTTTATTCTTTATGGGGATGCCCTCAATATTTTTTGATTTGTCACATCTGACCAATTTTTTTTTGGTTGTTTTTATTTTTTTTTATTTTTTTTCAAGGCTGTTTAATTTTTTGGGGGTTTGTATTTTTTTAAAGGCTGTTTTTTTTTTTTTTGGTTTTTACTCCAGAATATTTTTGTGTGTGTTTTGTGTGTCAAGTTACCATTGATATCTTGTATTATTTAATCTCAATGAGATTGTTTGGTGTTGGTGTCCCTTGTTAATTTCACATTGTATTTTAAAATGTACCTGCCTCCTCACCAACAAACTGTTTTTTTTTAAGGAAAACACACATAGGCGAGTATAATTGAAACAAAAATTCCTTTATTAAGGGCTCACAACCAAACAAAGAGGGAGGCAACGCTGGAGAAACAGCAGTAGTTGGTGAAGCCTTTGGCCCCAGGGCACACATCAATTATTTCACAGTAAAATTGGTGGCCTAAGGAGTCCATATGTAAGGAAGTGCAGTCTGGTCCAGAAGTCCCAGAGATCCGGAAAGCAGCAGATGACATCTGTGTCCCCAGGCTGTGGTCATACAAGAGACTGCATCTTTTGTCAGACCAGACTGAACCCAGGGCCATCACTCTCTGGTCTTCCTTCCACGCTTCCTTCCATGCTGTGGCTGTGGTGGTGGAGTTGTGGCAGCAGGAGGAGGAGGAGGGGGATGGGCCAACTCACTCAGGTTTGTATTGGGTGTGATTTTGCCACTCACCCCTTAGTTAGGACTTTATACAGAAGGTCCTCACACAGCTTGCGTTGACCCTCCTGCATGTCCTGCAGTTTGGTGGCAGCCATGCAGGCAAAGGCCTCTTCAGGAGTGGGGGTGGCTCTGAGGGACGCAGAAGCCTCCTGAATGAGCCTGAGCGCAGAATCCTGAACATGACTCCCCTTCCTGGGTCTTTTGTATGGAAGGCGGAGGGGAGGAACCTGCGATTCGGTCAGTCTACGACTGGTCCCAGGCTTCTCCTGGCTGTCACTTAGCCCCGCCTCCTCCTGGTTGCCACTAACCCCCGCCTCCTCCTGGCTGCCACATTCCACAGCCTCCTCCTGTGTGGCACATTCCACAGCCTCGTCCTGGTTGAGGTCTTCCTGTTTATGAAAAAGGGACATAGTTTTAGTTTTTTCTTCATCAATCAAGCACAATTTTCACCTCATGATTGTTGTAAATTGAATGTTAACAAACATAACAGACTATCCTTCTGAGCACAGCATTTTTCATTCTTGTCCCAACTATTTTTGGACACTACTGTCTATTGATATGTAAAACACTTTCTTAAATCAGCAATTAGTGATCAATAAAAACATCTAGTAAACATTATTTATTTATTGTCCAGAAATCTGTAGAACAATGCTATACCTGACTCCATCTGGGCTCCTCCACTTCTTCCTGGCTGGAAGCCCCAGGTTGGACATCGGAAGCCTCAGCTGAGGTGGATGGAAGAGTGGAGAGGGATTCCCTGACTCCAGTATGGTCTGACAGAAATCGCAGTCTCTCATAGTACCACAGTCAGGGGACATAACTGTCATCTGCTGCAGCTCCGGATCTCTGGGAATCCGCGACCTTCTTGCGCTCCCTTAGATAAGTGCTCCTCAGGCCACCAATTTTGGTTTTTAAATAGGGGATGGTTGCCGTGGGGACCACCGGCTTCACCAACTCCAGCAGTTTCTCCAGCGCTGCCTGCCTCTTTTGTTTATTATTGTAATGTGGATGTTTCACCTGCCACAGACAGGGCAGCTCCCTGTACTTGTCTATGAACAGGGGGAGGAAGTTGTTGTCATTGAAGCCATCCATTTTATCTGCAAGACACAACACGAGACAAACCCTAATGTCAGGCAAAACTCTCCTAATCTTGTTACAATATAGGCCTCAATCTAGAAGCAGTATAGGCCCAAGTTTAGATCTTACCTTCATTCTCACGATCGGCGCCTCCGATACTCCTTCCTCACAGATCGTACGTACTACACACGCGTGTTACGCTTTATACACACTGCGCATGCGTGTAACTCCGCCCGCCCCTAAGGTTCTTTCTAGTCTATTCCCCACCCCTTTTCGTTCGGTGCACGTCTGGATCCAGAAGGAGAAGATTTAAGGCATCAAATATGTCCTTTGGGGAGTGTTGGAGATGGTGGACATCCTGAAGAAGGCCGACTATGACAGGAAGTATGGGCCTTACCCCAACCCCAATGTTAGAAAGGCCAAGATCATGGCGAAAGTGGTCAAGAGTCTGCTCCGGAATTTCGGGGTACGACGATCGAAAGATCAGCTCAGGAAGCGGTGGTCGGACCTCAAACTAAGAGAGCATGAGCAGTACAGAAAGATCTGGAGAGTGCTGCAAAAAAGTAAGTAGTTGTGCTGTGTTCCGATTCATTTTATGTTTATTACGTTCGTGCTGCTTCATGTGCTTTTCTTAACTGTTATCCATTTCTAAATGTGAACTTTCATGTTCATGGGCACATTATTCGTTTGTATCAAACATTTTTTAGAAAACACCATTGTTTTGGCCATATGCATTTGCCCACATTTTTTAGGGCTTTCTAATCTGAAACTAATTTGGTTGTGTAGATGTGTTTGTTACTAGAATGAAATGCAAACTAGATTCTGTGTAAGGAGAGGACACTCAGCAGCTGTTTACACATCTGGACGCTGGAGCACTAGTGTGGGACTCAAGAACACCCTTTTTATTAGGGGTCCCACACAGGTGCACCAGTGGATACTATAGGGGTGTCTCCATCTGTGAAGCTTGTACAAAACAGGTAAAGTATTGAAGCTTGACAAAGGACACTAAAAATTCTACATCTTGGAACTCTGCCAAAACAGACAATTGTACCCCACTTCCAAGCAATGTTTCATATTTATAGTTCTGCCATCAAATATCTGTGTCCTAAGTATACCATTTTTTTTGACATAGGGGAGAAAATACTCGGAGGACACCCCTCATCCGAGGAGACCAGAGACCCCCCACCTCTAGAAGAAGGGGAAATCCATCCATAACAAACAGAGCAGGAGGAGGAAGACGTGGTGGAAATTGGCACCACAACAGGTAAGTGTCTGCGACCACAGGCTCAGGTAAGAGATGGATGCGGAAATATTTATAATACATTTTTTTTTGGTTCTATTTTTTTAGGTGATCGTGATGTTGTGGATCCAGATCCTTTCACCTCGGAAAGTGCACAGATCCTGATCGGGGAGATCATGGGGTGTAATAGGGACTTGGAAAACATCAAGAAAAACATCAATGATGTTCTTCAAAAAAATAAGAACATCATTGATGTTTTGGGGAGAGTTTAAAACCCCTCCAAATCCCTTTGTTTTTGGTGTGCTACAATTTTTTAACATTTTTTGTCAAATTGTAAAAAAGCCAAATTTTGAAGAGGCACACAGTGTGTCAACATTTGCTATCTGCCATCACGGGAGATCAATGGACGTGTTTTGGGGGTGCAACCCCTTCCTCAATAATAAAGTAGCTGTGAGGAAGGGGTTGCACCCCCAAAACACGTCCCTTGATCCCCCGTGATGGCAGGTAGCACATGTTGACATTCGGCTATTTGTGTGCATCTTCAAAATTTGGCTTTTCCGGGGATGACTTCACCCCATCTGAATGCAATATCAAACACAGTTTGTAAATACTCATGTCTGATATTGCCTTCAAGTTCTACCAAATGTGAACTTTGTAAGTTCAAGATTTGTGTCTTTCTTGTTGGTTTTAAACATGTCTGTTTTATCTTAAATGGACATTTCTACTTTTTCTAATGTGACCCCAAAAATTGTTATACAACAAACATGTTGGTTTGTTTTAAAAACCTTTTCTAAATGCACATGTGATTGTGCAGGTATTAAAAAGATTGTTAATCAAGAATGTGTGGATTATTGTCTCAACGCTACAACAATTTTGTGATGCTCTAATTGCTGTTTTCTGTGACAATGTGTGTTATTTCGTAAGGGCAAATCCACTTTGCACTACAAGTGCAGTCTCAAGTGCACTTGTAGTGCAAAGTGTCTTTGCCTTTAGTAAATAACACCCAACAGTGCTTTGTAAGGTTACACAATCACGCCATTTTCAGGACTCAACACATTTCTGTCAGGGTCACCTAAAACAAACACAAGCAGTAAATGTCACCAAAGATTTGCTTATTTTTTTTTTTAATTTGAAAAAGGTTTTACACATTGTCTGGCATATTGATAGACCCCCTACCCGCAAAGAATTCAAGGTATCTTAGCCGGACATCACGGGCACTCAGGGGGGGGAAAGCCAGGACAGCCACTTTCAAGCGCCGTCAGGGTTGGTTCATTTTGAATTCCGGCCTCAGGCCCAACTGAGCTAGCATAATTGGCAGAATGTTGCCGTAAAAAGTTGTGTAGAACACAGCATGCCAGAATAATGTGACTCCGCCATATGTATGGGTGTAAGAAATAGGCAGAACCGGCTTGCCATGATTCCAACTGTGTTCTCCACCACTCTTCTGGCTCTGGCCAGCCGGTAATTAAAAACCCCCTGGTCTGGGGTGAGGGTCCTCATCGGGAATGGCCGCATAAGATGGTCCCCCAGCGCAAAAGCTTCATCCGCAACGAAGACGAATGGGAGTCTTTCCACATTGTCTTCTGGAGGTGGCAAGTCCAAGCTGCCATTCTGGAGATGTCTGTAGAACTCCGTCTGGGCGATGACTCCACCATCGGACATCCGGCCATTCTTCCCCACGTCCACATACAGAAATTCATAAGTAGCAGGCACCACCACCAACATCACAATACTATTAAACCCCTTATAATTATAATAGTATGACCCCGAGTTAGGTGGTGGGATGATGTGGACGTGTTTCCCATCAATTGCCCCTCCACAGTTAGGAAAGTCCCACCGCTGGGCAAAGTGGGTGTCATGGTTATGCAATATAGTTGTCGATCAGCATACCTGTCTCCATGTGTTCATCTCTAGAGACCAGCTGACCCTCACCTGACTGCCTTTGTAACCTCTCCTCTAAGCATGGCCCCACCCCAGGCCCTATCAGGGAACCCTATATTACCCTGTGCACTGCAAGCCAGCAGTGCTGATCAACCATTGTGTGTTAGCCTCTGTGTGTACTTGCTGTGTTTCCTACATCTGATTCCTGTTACCGACTTTGGCCTGTTCTTAACTATTCCTGTCTGCTCGTGACCCTGACCTTTGGCGTGTTCCTGACCATCCCTGTTTGCCTGTGACCCTGAACCTTGGCGTGTACTCTGTTGTCCTTGTCTGCTTGTGGCCCCGACCTTGGGTTGTCCCTTACTTTCCTTGTTGTTCCAGCCTGCTGCCTCCTTCCTCTTCTCCTGTAGTCTACCGTGAGCGTGAGCTGTGAGACCCTGGGGACCGCGACCTGGAGCCAAACTGCAGCGCAGTCCATCCTTTCCATTAAAGGCTCCGGTGAACACCTTCTGGCTCTTAGACTCCGCGCCCTGGGGAATCTATGCTCTAGCTCCCAGTGGGATCTGTGTCAGTGATCCAGTAGACCTGCTTCCTGAAACCTCCCAGGGTTCAATCCGCAGCAGTCAGCTGTAGAGTCCACTACCTTGCGGTGCACTCCTGATCCCAACGGTGTGCATCTGTCACCCAGCCTCTGGGTGACCTGACAGTGGGAGGCCACAGTCCGCCATTCCTGTGGTGTGGAAGGAAACTGTGGAGTAAAACTAAAAAAAATTGTCTTTTTGCACATAAACATGGAAAGCAGATTAGACACAAACATTCTTGGCCAACATCAAGATACCATTTATTTATGGGAATTTTTAAAGACCAAAGTAGAAGGTACAGCTATCAGATTCCCCCCCCCCCCTCCCTCTCATGGGCCATTTCTAACATTATAGGGGGGGACTCTTGAACAGGTAACCCTCTCCACTTCATTGAGAGATGCATGCCTATATAATGTGTATTACTTTGAACAGACCCTCCTTAGTTACACTATTGACAGCCCACTGGACAGGTAAGAAGTGTCATAATACAAACATATAAATACACATTGTACACATTTTAGCACATTTGGACATTCTGCTATTAACTATCAAGATAATAATATGATACCCAAACTTTAAACAGTACCATTTGAAAGTATACAGGCAGGCCCTTGCACTACATGCTTTGGGGAATTCATCCATAAATCTGAGCACAGAAGAGATGGGTATAGTGTGTATGGGTTTGGCAAAGTCAGCAGATAGATGATTGAGGATAGATAGAGAATTGGTATCAGCTGACTTAGCAGTTGGGGGGAGGGAGGGTTAAAAATGATTTGGGGACCCCCCCAAAAAAAGCCTCTGGCACTCTGCCTGAATTTGAAGCACCAATAACATTTTAAAACTTTTTAGGGATGTTTGGGGTAAAGCACTACTATGAAGCTGATAAAATACATTGTTAAGTGACTACATGAGGTGAATCTAGGGCCAGGAAAGCATGCTAGGTAGGTAAGTGAAGGCAAATATGTATGAAGGACAAAAAAAATAATTACATAAAAATCCAGCATGCATGAGGACAAAGGGGACATTCACAGCATATTACAATCATGGTAATTAGGGAATGAGGAAAGAAGTACAATATATTAACAAAAATTATATACAATAAAATGTGATATTAAAGGATAAAAATCTTACCTTAATATACTCCTTCTGCAGGACCTGTATGATGGCAGAACAGGTCTCTGGGATAATGATCCCCAGAGCCTGGGGGGAGATGCCTGTTGAGAACTTCAAGTCCTACAGACTTCTCCCCGTCACCAAATACCGCAGGGTGGCGACGAGCTTCTGCTCCGGAGTGATGGCTTGCCTCATGCAGGTATCCTGCCTGCTAATATAGGGGGTCAGCAAAGCCAACAAACGGTGAAATACGGGGTCCGTCATCCGGAGAAAGTTCCTGAAATCATCAGGATTATTCTCACGGATCTCACGGAGCAAAAGCATATGACAGAACTGGTCACGCTGAAGAAACCAATTCTTGGTCCATAAACTCCTCCCCACCCTGTTCATGGACTGGGCTTGTGTCAAGGTAAGGACCCCAACACCAAGCCCCCACACAGCACGAACTCTACGAGGAGTACGTATACGCAACATGGCTAGAAAACGGTCTGCTGCTTAGAACAAAGTAACAGAACGCACTGAAGAACAGCAAGGCCTGTGAAGAGCGACCTGAAAAACAGTAACGAGTGGACAAGATCGCACTGAATAGTACAATACGAACTGACTGCACGCACTGAAGAGCAGATACAAACCCACAAGCACAAACTGAAGAGCAGAAAACGATCTGAAAACCACGAGTCTGAAAAAGCGCGAATCGTCTCTCACCAAACTAACACAAGATTAGTAAAAGGAGCCCAAAGGGTGCCACGCTTGGTTCTGAAATGGCCTTTTCTAGTCTCGTCGTACATGGTGTACGTCACTGCGTTCTTAGCGAGCGGAAATTCTGACAACTTTGTGCAACCGCGTGTACGCAAAACAAGTTTGAGCCAACTACCGTCGGAAAAAATCCATGGATTTTGTTGTCGGAATGTCCGATCAATGTCCGACCGTGTGTACGGGGCATAAGTGTAGTGCATCCTCTGCACACAGTGCACCTAAAGCTACCCGAAGAAAATTGCTGTTGTTCTGATCCTATTAATACCACAGGCAGGCAGCTACAGTATTTACAGTTAGTGTACTGTGTTCTCTGCACAGTGTGCACCTAAAGCTACCTGAAGAAAATTGGTGGTGCTCTTCTGATACTGTTAGTGCTACAGGCAGGCAGCTACAGTATTTACAGTTAGTGTACTGTGTCCTCTGAACAGTGTGCACCTAAATCTACCTAAAGACAATTGCTGTTTTTATGATCCTATTAATACTACAGGCAGGCAGCTACAGTATTTACAGTTAGTGTACGGTGTCCTCTGCACAGTGTGCACCTAAAGCTACCTGAAGAAAATTGGTGGTGTTCTTCTGATCCTATTAATACCACAGGCAGGCAGCTACAGTATTTACAGTTAGTGTACTGTGTCCTCTGCACAGTGTGCTCCTAAAGCTACCTGAAGAAAATTGGTGGTGTTCTTCTGATCCTATTAGTACCACAGGCAGGCAGCTGCAGTATTTACAGTTAGTGTAGGGTGTCCTCTGCACAGTGTGCACCGAAAGCTACCTGTAGAAAATTGGTGGTGTTATTCTGATCCTATTAGTACCTCAGGCAGCTGCAGTATTTACCGTTAGTGTAGTGCATCCTCTGCACAGTGTGCACCTAAGGCTACCTGAAGAAAATTGCTGTTGTTCTGATCCTATTAGTACCACAGGCAGACAGCTGCAGTATTTACAGTTAGTGTACTGTGTCCTCTGCACAGTGTGCACCTAAAGCTGCATGAAGAATATTGGTGGTGTTCTTATGATCCTATTAGTAAATTGGAAGACAGGAACCACCAGTGGACACTCAGGGTGACAAAAAATAACTGATTGGTGACTATGATCCCTCCACCGGACATGGATGGCCCCTCACCTTAGATACTCGACCTGAAACAGGTCACACAGCATGAACAGCATACACTGGGTGGATAAATCCTGGTAATGGTGGTATCGCCTTCACACTTCAGCATTCAGCAAATAAGAACAAATGATGCATATGTAATATAAAAGGCAAAAACATAGTGCTCTCCGTAGCAAGTTTATTGAATATAAAAAATAATAAAATATTGCACTCACAGAGAATGGCACTCAGATCCGAGTGCCGGCTAGGAAGCTTGCGATCGTATCTGCCAATGGCCGCGGGTGACGTCATGCGCGTTACGTCCTATGGGTGGGACTTCATCAGCGTGGGGCGGGATGTGCAGTGACGGCCCGCATTGTATATGTACTGTGCCATGGTAACGGCGGCACCAATCAGAGGCGCAGACACACAGATCAAAGGGGGACAAAAATCCACCACGTCCAAACCGCTGCATCTGAACTAGTGGTTAACGTCACACTCAGCCTCCATAGGAGTGAAGAGAAGTAAACACTGCCGACCAATAAACAGATAGTTCCATAAATGAAAAAGGGAAATAAATCTAATGGTAAACAGCTTACATACAACCCCGAGATATATAAATCCTTATACAGAGTTAGCTAGCTTAATATCAATTTCAAATGTGGAAAAATAGCAATTTATTTTTTAAAAATCGCATATAATCATGCTAAAAAATTGCATATGATAAAATATAGTAAACCATATAAAAAAGACATCAGACCATGGGCATCGACTAGATACGATCACATGTACATAATAAATTTGTGATTACAAATATTAAAAAATATATAAAAAAATGATTAAACATAAATTATCTATTAGAAATAAAACAATTCAAATCAAAATCAACATTCATTCCAGCTGGGGAGAGGACCTTAGTCTCGTAGATCCAGAATGATTCTCTACGGCTGAGTTGCCTGATGTAATGGCCACCCCTCCACTGACGGGGAACCTTTTCTATCCCCCAAAATTTGAGGCATTTAGGGTCCCTCTGATGACAAAGGCGAAAGTGCCTGGACACACTGTGGGTTTTAACCCCCCTCTCCTACTTCCGTGGGTTTGGCCTTGTCTGCCACAACAGTATTCCTATCAGTTACCAATACTTTGGATTTTTTTGCTTCTACCAGAGCTTGCGTGTACCCTTTTTCCCTAAACCTATTCACCAGCACTTGTGACTGCAATAAGAAGTCTTCATCTGAAGTGCAATTACGGCACAAACGGATAAATTGGCCTCTTGGTATATTACAGAGCCAAGACAACTAGTGACAACTAGTCAGTGGAATGTACGCATTCCTATCTGTTGTTTTAAAGTGATTTCTGGTTTGGAAGCCCACCTCGCCTTTAAAGATTTCAAGATCTAGAAATGTGATCTGTTGTTGATTGATCGTCCACGTTAACTCAATATTTTTGTTATTATCATTCAGCTTATCCATAAAGTTTTGTAGGCTCGACATATCACCCTCCCAAACCATGATTAAATCGTCAATATATCGTCTGTAGCACGACAATTGCGACGGGGGGTCTTGAAATATGGTATCTTCCTCCCAGTGGGCCATAAAAAGATTGGCCAAACTGGGAGCAAACCTAGCCCCCTGGCTACACCTCGTGTCTGTAGAAAAAAATCCCCATTGAACCAAAAGTAATTGTTCAACAAACAAAACTCTAAAATTTATAATAAAAAGGAGATATGGTCACTCGAAAGGTCGGAGGTAGCCAAAGCCCACTTTACAGAATCCAGGGCCTGCTTGTGATCGATAATTGTATAAAAAGAGCCTACGTCTGCAGTTATTAATATGCTAGACGAGGTACATGGGAGAGTGGTTAAGATCTGAAGAATTTGTTTGGTGTCACGTAGAAACACTTTGGTTTTTATGACAAGTGGCTGGAGGAAAAAATTCAGGTATTGGCCTAGTCTCGAGGTTACGGAATCGATTCCGTTCACGATCGGACGACCGGGTGGATGTTCTGAGTTTTTATGTAATTTAGGTAAAATATAGATTATGGGGGTCCTGCAGTAGAATGGATCTAAATAGGCAGCCTCTTTGGGATTTAGAATTCCCTTACTTGTACCCTTTTCAATTAAACAATGTTCTTATTTGCTGAATGCTGAAGTGTGAAGGTGATACCACCATTACCAGGATTTATCCACCCAGTGTATGCTGTTCATGCTGTGTGACCTGTTTCAGGTCGAGTATCTAAGGCAGTGTTTCTCAACTCCAGTCCTCAAGGCGCACCCACAGGTCATGTTTTCAGGATTTCCACTATTTTGCACAGGTGATTTGATCAGTTTTCACTGCCTTAGTAATTACCACAGCAGTTTCATCTGAGGGAAATCCTGAAAACATGACCTGTTGGTGCGCCTTGAGGACTGGAGTTGAGAAACACTGATCTAAGGTGAGGGGCCATCCATGTCCGGTGGAGGGATCATAGTCACCAATCAGCTATTTTTTGTCACCCTGAGTGTCCACTGGTGGTTCCTGTCTTCCAATTTACTCATCACATCTGATTTATGATGTTTAAGGACTCTTTTATTTGCGCAGCACTACTTTCTAGTATTTATGTCATTGAGGTGTTGTCGAATTAGCCTTAGTGTCTGCTTGCATTTATTCTTTTGTGTCCGTTGATCAGTCAGCGCTGAATTTATATATATATTATTTCTGATTATCATTTAATTCAAGTCAATTCAGCTGCAGACTATGGATGTTTTTACATATGTTGAAAACAGAGAAATTATTTTAACTGATGTTTTTTCAAGGGATGTGGTAAATTCTCAACAAGATGACCTTGGTTTTGCGTTTAGGAAACTTGGTCACCTGTTTGAAAAAAAGATTAAGACCTGGTGGGATATTGTTTCCTTTGAACAATACTTATCTGTTAATATTGTCCCCAAGCGCTTAAGGTGGGAATTACCACCCAATGATGGGTTAATTGATAATGAGTCCAACACAGAATGGTGTAACTTCTTTGTTGAGAAAAGTTTTGACCTTCTCCGCTTACTGCTTGCTCACAAGCAGAGAAAAAAGAAGCAGCTGGAGAATCAGATCAAAGAAATTACTGACCGTATTGAGAGTTATAAGGACTCCAGTGAATTCATTCAACTGTCAGGTGAATTAAAATCTAAACTTATTAAATGGGATAAGGAAACACGAGATAAAAAGAGGAAAAAATTTCTGCGGGATGTTAAGGACTTTGAAGGCAAACTTATTTTCAAGTGGCAAACCCAGGATATAATACCAGCTAATAATCCTGTGAGTACAGCAGCCATTAACCCAGTACCAGAAACTAATATGCCTCCTCAGGGTTACTTTAATTATGAAGTACCCTCCTCTCAGCAATCCCAAAATGTATCCAATTTGCGAGATACACCCAGAAGGAGCGGGCAGGGTCCCCCCAAGACTAACAAACGTGGCCGGGGTAGGAGGAACCATCATCCCCACCCAGTTTCACAGGTTAACGGCTATGATTACCGACCCGCGTACACTGAAAATTATACGTGGCAAACAGTGCCCATTAAGGGAAAAGGCAAGTCCCAGGGAAGAGGTAATTTTACAAAAGGAACACCCGTTTATACTTCTAATATTTATGCCCCTTTACAAAACCTTCAGGGTGAACCGCAATATAATCAGGATCATTTTTTAGGGCAGGTGAGGACCCCCTGGAGGGGACCTCCGCGGACTCCCACATGGGTGAGAGATCCTGCAGACCAAGCGAACTCTCAGGATCAAAGGAGAGGCCCGCAAGACCCAAGGAGAGATCAAGGCACTTTAAAAAGAAAACACAGAGAGGGTGTAGGGGGGGAAGACGATTCCAAAAGGCCAAGACCCCACTAGGCACTGGGATTTTTAATCTAAGTGGTACCCCTCTCACTACTGATTAAACATTGGTCCTTGCTAGAGGCTTGAAGTTTGCTCCAATTCGTAATTTAAACAAATTTCAAGCTTATATCAGTATACAGAAGTATATTCTCAATTTAAACATGAAAAAATATTTTCTTTCTAATCTGGTGCAACGTACCATTCCCCCACTGGATACTAGCTCTAGACATTCTAATCTTCGGAATCGCTCCGTTTTCAATCCTATCTGTAGTGACAATAGGCACTTGGAAGTATTTAAAAATATGGTATGTCATGATCTTGATCAACTCAAGATCAAGAAGGCTAGAGATTCACAGGCTATTAAAAGAGGCATTGCCTCCCTGGAACAAAGGAAGGACATAGTAATCCGGCCAGTGGACAAGAGTGGAGGGCTGGTTGTGCTCAGCAAAGCGTACTACCAGGCAGAAATGGAAAAATTATTGAATGATCGGAACACCTATGAACCTTTGAGGGGTGATCCTATGTTGTCTTTCAAGAACAACTTACATTGTTTAATTGAAAAGGGTAAAAGTAAGGGAATTCTAAATCCCAAAGAGGCTGCCTATTTAGATCCATTCTACTGCAGGACCCCCATAATCTATATTTTACCTAAACTACATAAAAACTCAGAACATCCACCCGTCCGATTGTGAACGAAATCGATTCCGTAACCTCGAGACTAGGCCAATACCTGGATTTTTTCCTCCAGCCACTTGTCATAAAAACCAAAGCGTTTCTACGTGACACCAAACAAATTCTTCAGATCTTAACCACTGTCCCATGTACCTCGTCTAGCATATTAATAACTGCAGATGTAGGCTCTCTTTATACAATTATCGATCAC
This sequence comes from Lithobates clamitans, assembly GCA_037952925.1. Taxonomy (NCBI): domain Eukaryota; kingdom Metazoa; phylum Chordata; class Amphibia; order Anura; family Ranidae; genus Lithobates; species Lithobates clamitans. The sequence goes on along the minus strand of JBBGZY010000076.1, from coordinate 11,499,563 downwards.
AAGCAGGCCCTGGATTCTGTAAAGTGGGCTTTGGCTACCTCCGACCTCTCGAGTGACCATATCTCCTTTTTATTAGAAAGTTTAGAGTTTTGTTTGTTGAACAATTACTTTTGGTTCAATGGGAATTTTTTTCTACAGACACGAGGTGTAGCCATGGGGGCTAGGTTTGCTCCCAGTGTGGCCAATCTTTTTATGGCCCACTGGGAGGAAGATACCATATTTCAAGACCCCCCGTCGCAATTGTCATGCTACAGACAATATATTGACGATTTAATCATGGTTTGGGAGGGTGATATGTCGAGCCTACAAAACTTTATGGATAAGCTGAATGATAATAACAAAAATATTGAGTTAACATGGACGATCAATCAACAACAGATCACATTTCTAGATCTTGAAATCTTTAAAGGCGAGGTGGGCTTCCAAACCAGAAATCACTTTAAAACAACAGATAGGAATGCGTACATTCCACTGACTAGTTGTCACCATAAGTCTTAGCTCTGTAATATACCAAGAGGCCAATTTATCCGTTTGCGCCGTAATTGCACTTCAGATGAAGACTTCTTATTGCAGTCACAAGTGCTGGCAAATAGGTTTAAGGAAAAAGGGTACACGCAAGCTCTGGTAGATGCAGAAATAGCCAAAGTATTGGCAACTGATAGGAATACTGTTGTGGCAGACAAGGCCAAACCCACGGAAGTAGGAGACAATGTTACAAGCTATCGTATTATACTGGATTATAATATCCAGTATAAAAAACTAGAACATATAATAGCTAGACATTGGCCCATTCTTAAAGGGGACCGGACTCTTGGACCAGTTCTCCCTGACCATCCTCGGTTTATACACCGCAAGGCCCCATCCTTACGCAATCGGGTAGCACCAGGGGTCATTGATCCACCCAAAACAGGGACCAATAGGCTGTTTGGGTTTCTATCTGGCTTCTACGCATGTGGTAAATGTGCCACGTGTAGGAAGGCCAGCAGAAATATCAAAAGGCGGAAGGATTTTGTTTCGAATGTCACACACAAAAGTTATCAAATTGAAGGTCTGATTACGTGCTCATCAGTGGGGGTGGTCTACATACTGGAGTGCGATTGTGGCCTCCAGTATGTGGGCCAGACCTCAAGAGCACTACACGTAAGAGTTGGGGAACACATCAGTAATATTAAGCGGGGGGTTAAAACCCACAGTGTGTCCAGGCACTTTCGCCTTTGTCATCAGAGGGACCCTAAATGCCTCAAATTTTTGGAGATAGAAAAGGCTCCCCGTCAGTGGAGGGGTGGCCATTACATCAGGCAACTCAGCCGTAGAGAATCATTCTGGATCTACGAGACTAAGGTCCTCTCCCCAGCTGGAATGAATGTTGATTTTGAATTGAACTGTTTTATTTCTAATAGATAATTTATGTTTAATCATTTTTATTAATATTTATAATCACAAATTTATTATGTACATGTGATCGTATCTAGTCGATGCCTGTGGTCTGATGTCTTTTTTATATGTTTACTATATTTTATCATATGCGATTTTTTAGCATGATTATATGCGATTTTTAAAAAATAAATTGCTATTTTTCCACATTTGAAATTGATATTAAGCTAGCTAACTCTGTATAAGGATTTATATATCTCGGGTTGTATGTAAGCTGTTTACCATTAGATTTATTTCCCTTTTTCATTTATGGAACTATCTGTTTATTGGTCGGCAGTGTTTACTTCTCTTCACTCCTATGGAGGCTGAGTGTGACGTTAACCACTAGTTCAGATGCAGCGGTTGGGACGTGCTGGATTTTTGTCCCCCTTTAATCTGTGTGTCTGCGCCTCTGATTGGTGCCGCCATTACCATGGCACAGTACATATACCATGCGGGCCGTCACTGCGCATCCCGCCCCACGCTGATGAAGTCCCGCCCATAGGACGTAATGCGTACGGGAGTCAGGAGCGCATGACGTCACCCGCGGCCATTGGCAGATACGATCGCAAGCTTCCTAGCCAGCACTCGGATCTGAGTGCCAGTCTCTGTGAGTGCAATATTTTATTATTTTTTATATTCAATAAACTTGCTACGGAGAGCACTATGTTTTTGCCTTTTATATTACATATGCATCATTAGTTCTTATTTGCTGAATGCTGAAGTGTGAAGGCGATACCACCATTACCAGGATTTATCCACCCAGTGTATGCTGTTCATGCTGTGTGACCTGTTTCAGGTCGAGTATCTAAGGTGAGGGGCCATCTATGTCTGGTGGAGGGATCATAGTCACCAATCAGTTATTTTTTGTCACCCTGAGTGTCCACTGGTGGTTCCTGTCTTCCAATTTACTCATCACATCTGATTTATGATGTTTAAGGACTCTTTTATTTGCGCAGCACTACTTTCTAGTATTTATGTCATTGAGGTGTTGTTGAATTAGCCTTAGTGTCTGCTTGAATTTATTCTTTTGTGTCCGTTGATCAGTCAGCGCTGAATTTATATATATATTATTTCTGATCTTATTAGTACCACAGGCAGGCAGCTGCAGTATTTACAGTTAGTGTACTGCGTCCTCTGCACAGTGTGCACCTAAAGCTAGCTGAAGACAATTGCTGTTGTTCTGATACTATTAATATCACAGGCAGGCAGCTACAGTATTTACAGTTAGTGTACTGTGTCCTCTGCACAGTGTGCACCTAAAGCTACCTGAACACAATTGGTGGTGTTCTTCTGATTCTATTAGTACTACAGGCAGGCAGCTACAGTATTTACAGTTAGTGTACTGTATCCTCTGCACAGTGTGCACCTAAAGCTACCTGAAGAAAATTGGTGGTGTTCTTCTGATCCTATTAGTACCACAGGCAGCTGCAGTATTTACAATTAGTGTAGTGCGTTCTCTGCACAGTGTGCACCTAAAGCTACCTGAAGAAAGTTGCTGTTGTTCTGATCCTATTAATACTGCAGGCAGGCAGCTGCAGTATTTACAGTTAGTGCAGTGCATCCTCTGCACAGTGTGCACCTAAGGCTACCTGAAGACAATTGCTGTTATTCTGATCCTATTAATACCACAGGCAGGCAGCTGCAGTATTTACAGTTAGTGTATTGTTTCCTCTGCACAGTGTGCACCTAAAGCTACCTGAAGACAACTGGTGGTGTTCTTCTGATTCTATTAGTACCACAGGCAGGCAGCTACCATATTTACATTTAGTGTCCTGTATCCTCTGCACAGTGTGCACCAAAAGCTACCTGAAGAAAATTGGTGGTGTTCTTTTGATCCTATTAATACCACAGGCAGGCAGCTGCAGTATTTACAGTTAGTGTAGTGTGTCCTCTGCACAGTGTGCACCGAAAGCTACCTGTAGAAAATTAGTGGTGTTATTCTGATCCTATCAGTACCTCAGGCAGCTGCAGTATTTACAGTTAGTGTAGTGCGTTCTCTGCACAGTGTGCACCTAAAGCTACCTGAAGAAAATTGCTGTTGTTCTGATCCTATTAATACTGCAGGCAGGCAGCTGCAGTATTTACAGTTAGTGTAGTGCATCCTCTGCACAGTGTGCACCTAAGGCTACCTGAAGACAATTGCTGTTATTCTGATCCTATTAATACCACAGGCAGGCAGCTGCAGTATTTACAGTTAGTGTATTGTTTCCTCTGCACAGTGTGCACCTAAAGCTACCTGAAGACAACTGGTGGTGTTCTTCTGATTCTATTAGTACCACAGGCAGGCAGCTACCGTATTTACAGTTAGTGTACTGTATCCTCTGCACAGTGTGCACCAAAAGCTACCTGAGGAAAATTGGTGGTGTTCTTTTGATCCTATTAATACCACAGGCAGGCAGCTGCAGTATTTACAGTTAGTGTAGTGTGTCCTCTGCACAGTGTGCACCGAAAGCTACCTGTACAAAATTGGTGGTGTTATTCTGATCCTATCAGTACCTCAGGCAGCTGCAGTATTTACAGTTAGTGTAATGCGTTCTCTGCACAATGTGCACCTAAAGCTACCTGAAGAAAATTGGTGGTGTTGTTCTGATCCTGTTAGTGCCACAGGCAGCCAGCTTTAGTATTTACAGTTAGTGTACAGCATTCTCTGCACAGTGGGCACCTAAAGCAACCTGAAGACAATTGCTGTTGTTCAGATACTATTAATACCGCAGGCAGGCAGCTGCAGTATTTACAGTTAGTGTACTGCATCCTCTGCACAGTGTGCACTTAAATCTACCTGAAGAAAATTGGTGGTGTTCTTCTGATCCTATTAGTACCACAGGCAGGCAGCTACAGTATTTACAGTTAGTGTACTTTGTCCTCTGCACAGTGTGCACCTAAAGCTACCTGAAGAAAATTGGTGGTGTTCTTCTGATCCTATTAATACCACAGGCAGACAGCTGCAGTATTGACAGTTAGTGTATTGCGTCCTCTGCACAGAGTGCACCTAAAGCTAGCTGAGGACAATTGCTGTTGTTCTGATCTTATTAATACCACAGGCAGCTAGCTACAGAATTTACAGTTAGTGTAGTGTGTCCTCTGCACAGTGTGCACCCAAAGCTACCTGAAAAAAAATGGTGGTGTTCTTCTGATCCTATTAGTAGCACAGGCAGGAAGCTGTAGTATATACAGTTAGTGTAGTGTGTCCTCTGCACAGTGTGCACCGAAAGCTACCTGAGGACAATTGTTGGTGTTCTCATACTAATAATACTACAGGCAGGCAGTTGATTCTGCAAGCTTCAGTATCAGTATGTATATACATCCCAGCTTTCTGCAGCTACATCTCACTGCAGGCCATTAGTATGTCTGGAAGGCCAACCAGGAGAGGCAGACAGTCACAAGCCAATAAAAGAGGGCAAGCAGGCTCTGTGTCTAGCGGCAACAGTGCTGGTCATGGAGACGGTGCATCCTCATCAGCACGTGGCCGTGGAACACGCTTGTCCTTGTTTTCGGCAGCTGGCCGCGTTGAGCCACAACACGCGGAAGACTTGGTCGAGTGGATGACCAAGCTGTCCTCATCCTCCTCATCCTCTCCCACCCAGGCTCAGGGTACTTTGTCTGGCAAAGCAGCTGCCAACGAAGCCTCTTCCCCTGGCTCAATGGCATCGGGCATCAGTCACTCCTTCCCTAGCCCCACCATGTCCTCCTAAGGAGTCCCCCAAACTGTTTGACCACAGTGTTGGGTACATGCTCCAGGAGGATGCCCAGCATTTTGAAGGCTCCGATGATGGTACCCAGCTAGAGGAAGGCAGTAACATAGGCCCAGAGAGAGGGTGTGCCCAAGAAGGACAGCAATCTGGCAGTCATGTTCCCCCAGCTGCAGCATATTGCCAGCTTTGCTTCAGTGATGAGGAGGGAGGGGATGATGAGGTCACTGACTTCATGTGGGTGCCTGATAGGAGAGAGGAAGAGGAGGAGGCACATCTCCAACAAGGCAGGATGCCCTCCAGGGGCCAGCTTAAGGGCAGCACACAGACTGCATGACACCGCAGAGCCCTGCTGTCTCTGCACATTATTTCAAAAGTTCTTTGGTGTGGGCCTTTTTTGAGACGAGTGCATCAGATCCCACCGCTGCTAATTGCAACATATGTCTCAAACTTATCTTGCGTGGCCAAAACATCACCCGCTTGGGCACCACATGCTTGACCGGACACATGTCGACCTGTCATGCAGTTTGTTGGCAAGCGTACCTAAAAGACCAGGGCTTTTTTTCAGGGGGAGCTTGGTGGAACTCAGTTCCACCACCTCTGGCTCAGATCCTTTGGTGCCTGCTCACCACAATCACTTGTAAACACAGAAGTCTGGTTTCTGTGTTTATAAGCGACAGCTCTGCACTCTGTATGTAATGCAATCCTGGTATTTAATGCCCCTTTAAGACCCTCCTACTGTTTTCGTGAAATTTGACTGAACACACCCACTATTTGATGTGATTTGGAGGGTGTGTGTAGGGGGGAGGTGTTTTGTGGGGCCGTGGTTAAGATCCAGCACCTATTGTTTGAGAAAAAAAGCCCTGGAAAAGACCCACACCAAAGAACAAAGTGGACCTCTCCTTGCTCCTCATCAGCTAGGATCTCCAACCCCACTATATCTTCAGTCCTCTCTGAAACCTGCACTGAGAGGAATGAAGGTGTAGAATTAGGTGCAGCAATGTACTTGCGGGCAATGAGTGACTCTTCTGGCAGCTGGGAAGGATGCAGGACAGGGTGCAGTAGTGTTGGAGGTTGTTCCGCCACCACACCTCCAAAATTCTACTAGTGGTGATTCTGCCACACCTCTCTCCTCCACCCCCTCCTCTTCTTCTTGCTCCATGGCCTCTTCCTGTGCTGATTTGTCCTTGGAATCAGCGGTGCTCCATAAGCGTTCAAGGGGCTACGCAAGCACACAGGCAAAAAGATGCCATGCGGTGCTTGAGCTGGTGTGCTAGGGGAACAGGAGCCACACTGGGGCAGAGATTCTGTCAGCTCTGCAGGGGCAGGTTCAGAGGTGATTGACACCATGTCAGCTTAAGGCAGGTATGGTGGTTTGTGAAAATGGCACCAACCTCCTCTCCGCCCTCCGACAGGGACAACTGACCCATGTGCCCTGTTTGGCTCACATCCTTAACTTGGTGGTGCAGCGGTTCTTGGGCAGGTACCCAGGCTTACAGGATGTCCTGAGGCAGGCCAGGAAAGTCTGTGTGCATTTACACAGGTCATATAATGCCAGTGCTCGGCTGGCTGACCACCAAAAGAAATTTAACCTGTCCAAGAACCGCCTAATCTGTGACATGCCCACCAGGTGAAACTCAACGTTGGCCATGCTGCAGAGGCTGCACATGCAGCAGGGGGCCATCAATGAGTACCTATGTGACTATGGCACCAGGACAGGGTCAGGGGACCTTGTTTTTTTCCCCACACTAGTGGGCTATGATCAGGGATGCATGCAGTGTCCTGTCACCATTTGAGGAGGCCACGAGGATGGTGAGCAGTGACAGTGCATGCATCAGTGACACTGTCCCCCTTGTCCACCTGTTGGAGCACACGCTGCTTGGAATAATGGACAGGGCACTTGAGGCAGAACAGAGGCAGGAAGAGGAGGACTTCCTTAGCTCCCAAGGCCTCCTTTATCCGGACAGTGTTCATGTGTGCCCACCGATCACACAGGAAGTAGAGGGGGAGGAGGAGGATTGTGTCAGCATGGAGGTGGAGCCCCGGCACTCAGCATCAGCAGCAGTCTTCAAGGGATCATTTACAGTCCAAAGAAACACATGGACTTGTACGTGGCTGGGAGGAGGTGGCTGCGGATCATGTCGTCCTTAGTGACTCAGAGGACTCTGGACCGAATGCCTCAGCAAACCTACGCTGCATGGCCTCCCTGATCCTGCAAAGCCTGCGGAAGGATCCTTGTATTCATGGTATCAAGGGGAGGGATGATTACTGGCTGGCAACCCTCCTTGATCCACATTACAAGGGTAAGGTTGCAGACCTCATCTTGCCCTCGCAGAGGGAACAGAGGATGAAACATCCAGCGTTCTTTCGGAATGCACATTCAGTGCTGCTGGAGGCTTTTTAACCGATCACAGAGTGCTCCTGTCCACTGAATCGGTCGATCGGCTGACCTTTATAAAAATGAATCAGTCTTGGATCACCAACTACCAAGCACCTGATGCTGATGTAACGGATTGATTTTTTTTTAATGTGAGATCCCTTCAAGGCTGCCTATGCTGATGCTGAGTGACTATCCCGTTATGCTGAGTCACAAATCTCTTCCTCCTCAATTTTCATGCTGATAGCTTGTAAGAACATTTTTGGTTCTGGAAACCACCACCAGTGGTCAAGGCCCAAATTTTTTGCCCCTGTTTAACAGGGGCATGTAATTACAATTCATGATGCAATACTTTGCAGCAGGGCCCATTCCTGCACTCCAACTAAAGTATCTGTGAGGGGTTGCAGTGTTGTGGCACCAGCACCAGTGCCCAAGGCCCAATTTTTCAGCCCCTGTTTAACAGGGGCGTATAATTAAAATTTTTGATGCAATACTTTGCAGCAGGGCTCATTCCTACGCTCCAACTATAGCATCTGTGAGGGGTTGCAGTGTTGTGGCACCAGTGCCTAAGGCCCAATTTTTCTGCCCCTGTTCAACAGGGACATGTAATTACAATTTTTGATCTAATATTTCACAGCAGGGCCCATTCCTGCTCCCACCAAGTGTAACTGTGAGGGATTACAGTGTTGTGGCAACACCACCACCACCACCACCAAAGGCCCAATTTTTCTGCCCCTGTTCAACAGGTGCATGTAATTACAATTCTTGATCTAATATTTCACTGCAGGACCCGTTCCAGCGCCCACCAAGAGTAACTGTGAGGACTTACAGTGTTGTGGCACCAGTACCACCACCACCACCAAAGGCCCAATTTATCTACCACTGTTCAACAATGGCATGTAATTACAATTCTTGATCTAACATTTGACAGCACGGCCTGTTCCTGCGCCCACCAAAAGTAACTGTGAGGGCTTACAGTGTTGTGGCAACACCAACACCTAAGGCCCCAATTTCTGCAGTGTACATAGGACAGGCCCCTACTTTCAAACATCCAACTTACAAACGACTCCTACTTGCAAACGGAAGGAGACAACAGGAAGCGAGATGAAATCTACCCCTAGGAAGGAAAATTCTCTCCTGTAAGTGTTAATATGGGAAAAATGTGTCTCCTCTTCACTGATGCTTTATCAACAATCCTTGTTTCACTATAAAAACCCCAAATTTTCAAAAAAACATTTGACAGAAAGTGAGGTGAAATGTTCTGAAGAGGTGCACAGACAGCAAAACAAATGTTACAGGGGTGATAACCCTTCCCTATGTTTTCCAAAAAGCTTAAAAATAGATTTTTTTGGTTGGAGCTACACTTTAAAAATGTACCAGTTCAAAATTACAAACAGATTCTACTGAACAACAAACCTACAGTCCCTGTCTTGTTTGTACCTCCTGTATACTGCTGTTCAGAGTATATAGGGCCTGGGGGCTCCACGCCTTTCCTTTTTTTAATTTGGGAGCAGGGTTCCCCTTAATATCCATACAAGACCCAAAGGGCCTGGTAATGGACTGGGTTGTTGGGGGTACCCATGCTGTTTATCTCACTGATTTTCATCCATATTGCCAGGACCCGACATTACATTAAAGCTGCAAGCAGTTTTAAATGACTTTTTTTCCTTTAAAAATGTCATTTTGTGCAGGGACTGTTCTAAGCACAGGAAACACGTGCCACTTTTCAGTTATACTATAGACACCCCCCAGGTACAATATTTAAAGGAATATTTCACTTTTTTCACTTTAAGCATTTTTAAAATCAGTGCTCCCGAAAAAAACAGCTGTTTTTAAAACTTTTTTTGCATTAATAAATGTCCCCTGGGGCAGAACCCGGGTCCCCAAACCCTTTTTAGGACAATAACTTGCATATTAGCCTTTAAAATTAGCACTTTTGATTTCAAACATTCGAGTCTCATAGACTTTTATGGGGTCCTAAAGTTTGCGCAAACTTTGGGTCCGTTCGCAGGTTCTGGTGCGAACCGAACCGGAGGTGTTCGGCTCATCCCTACTCACCACCTACTACATCCATGGCCGCCATCAGGGGGGTACAGCACACACTCATGTAAGGGGCCCTGGCCCCCCAAGGGGCCAGATAGCCCAAGCGACTCGGGCCCCCAAGGTATTTCCATTCGCTGCCTGAGGGCTGGATGATTGACAGCCACTTTGGCCACTCCGCCACACTTCTTGGTTGCAACGCCAAGCTTACTCCTCACAGCACCGCCAATTAGATGCCTCAGGATGCACTTCTGCTGGGATTGGTGGAGGGGGAGGTGGGTGGAAAAGTTTCCACCCACCTGCTGGTCTCATCTGATTTTCTCCTCCTGCAGCTCCCCCCAGTGCCTGATCTCCTTCACATCACAAGTGGTAGAGCTGCAGACATTGAGGAGATCAAACAGCAAGAGGAGAAGACAGAGATTGCTTACATGCCATGGAGTTCATCCATGCAGCAGATGGAGGAGATGGGGAGCGGAAGGCTGGAGAGGGATCAGAGGTGATTGGCAGGAAAAGCTCTCCCTGACACGCCCCTCCAGTCATCAGCATGCAATGACAGAGCTCCTTTCTACCCCTTTTCTGTTTCAATGTCCTGGCTCCTCCCCCTGCAGAAGTTGATGAGTAAGGATGAGCTTGGGCATGTTCGCACAGCCCACATGCAGAGCCCGCCAGGAAGTTGGCATGGCGCTGCGCTAATCACAGGCAGTGAGACATTTTCCCGATGCACGGCTGCAGAGATCAGGAAATGTCTCACTGCCTGTGATTAGCGCAGCGCAGTGAGACTTCCTGGTGGGCTCTGGATTTGGGACTTGGGTCCTGCCCCAGGGGACATGTATCAAGGCAAAAAAAAAAAAAGGTGAACTATTCCCTTAACCACTTGAGCCCCGGACCATTATGCTGCCTAAGGACCAGAGGTCTTTTTCCAATTTGGCACTGCGTCGCTTTAACTGCTAATTGCGCGGTCATGCAATGCTGTACCCAAACGAAATTTGCGTCCGTTTCTTCCCACAAATAGAGCTTTCTTTTGATGGTATTTGATCACCTCTGCGGTTTTTATTTTTTGCGCTATAAACGGAAAAAGACTGAAAATTTTGAAAAAAAATGATATTTTCTACGTTTTGTTATAAAAAAATCCAATAAACTCAATTTTAGTCATACATTTAGGCCAAAATGTATTCGGCCACATGTCTTTGGTAAAAAAATGTCAATAAGCGTATATTTATTGGTTTGCGCAAAAGTTATAGCGTCTACAAACTAGGGTACATTTTCTGGAATTTACACAGCTTTTAGTTTATGACTGCCTATGTCATTTCTTGAGGTGCTAAAATGGCAGGGCAGTACAAAAACCCCCCAAATGACCCCATTTTCGAAAGTAGACACCCCAAGGAAATTGCTGAGAGGCATGTTGAACCCATTGAATATTTATTTTTTTTGTCCCAAGTGATTGAATAATGACAAAAAAAAAAAAATATTTACAAAAAGTTGTCACTAAATGATATATTGCTCACACAGGCCATGGGCCTATGTGGAATTGCACCCCAAAATACATTCAGCTGCTTCTCCTGAGTACGGGGATACCACATGTGTGGGACTTTTTGGGAGCCTAGCCGCGTACGGGGCCCCGAAAACCAATCACCGCCTTCAGGATTTCTAAGGGTGTAAATTTTTGATTTCACTCTTCACTGCCTATCACAGTTTCGGAGGCCATGGAATGCCCAGGTGGCACAAAACCCCCCCAAATGACCTCATTTTGGAAAGTAGACACCCCAAGCTATTTGCTGAGAGGCATATTGAGTCCATGGAATATTTTATATTTTGACACAAGTAGCGGGAATGTGACACATTTTTTTTCTTTTTTGCACAAAGTTGTCACTAAATGATATATTGCTCACACAGGCCATGGGCATATGTGGAATTGCACCCCAAAATACATTTAGCTACTTCTCCTGAGTATGGAGATACCACATGTGTGGGACTTTTTGGGAGCCTAGCCGCCTACGGGGCCCCCCGAAAACCAATCACCGCCTTCAGGATTTCTAAGGGCGTGAATTTTTGATTTCACTCTTCACTGCCTATCACAGTTTCAGAGGCCATGGAATGCCCAGGTGGCACAAAACCCCCCCAAATGACCCTATTTTGGAAAGTAGACACCCCAAGCTATTTGATGAGAGGCATGGTGAGTATTGTGCAGCTCTCATTTGTTTTTGAAAATGAAGAAAGACAAGAAAAAACATTTTTTTTTTCTTTTTTCAATTTTCAAAACTTTGTGACCAAAAGTGAGGTCTGCAAAATACTCACTATACCTCTCAGCAAATAGCTTTGGGTGTCTACTTTCCAAAATGGGGTCATTTGGGGGGGTTTTGTGCCACCTGGGCATTCCATGGCCTCCGAAACTGTGATAGGCAGTGAAGCGTGAAATCAAAAATTCACGCCCTTAGAAAGCCTGAAGGCGGTGCTTGGTTTTCGGGGTCCCGTACGCGGCTAGGCTCCCAAAAAGTCTCACACATGTGGTATCCCTGTACTCAGGAGAAGCAGCAGAATTTTTTTTGGGGTGTAGTTTCACATATTCCCATGGCATGTTTGAGCAATATATCATTTAGTGACAACTTTGTGCAAAAAAAAAATAAAAAAATTTTGTCTCTTTCCCGCAACTTGTGTCGCAATATAAAATATTCCATGGACTCGACATGCCTCTCAGCAAATAGCTTGGGGTGTCTACTTTCCAAAATGGGGTCATTTGGGGGGGTTTTGAACTGTCCTGGCATTTTATGCACAACATTTATAAGCTTATGTCACACATCATCCACTCTTCTAACCACTTGAAAACAAAGCCCTTTCTGACACTTTTTGTTTACATGAAAAAGTTTTTTTTTGCAAGAAAATTACTTTGAACCCCCAAACATTATATATTTTTTTAAAGCAAATGCCCTACAGATTAAAATGGTGGGTGTTTCATTTTTTTTTCACACAGTATTTGCGCAGCGATTTTTCAAACGCATTTTTTGGGGAAAAAACACACTTTTTATTATTTTAATGCACTAAAACACACTATATTGCCCAAATGTTTGATGAAATAAAAAAGATGATCTTAGGTTGAGTACATGGATACCAAACATGACATGCTTTACAATTGCACACAAACGTGCAGTGGCAACAAAATAAATACATTTTTAAAAGCATTTAAAAGCCTTTACAGGTTACCACTTTAGATTTACAGAGGAGGTCTACCGCAAAAATTACTGCCCTCGATCTGACCTTGGCGGGGATACCTCACATGCATGGTGCAATTGCTGTTTATGTTTGACGACAGACCGACGCTTGCGTTCGCCTTAGCGCGAGAGCAGGGGGCGACAGGGGTGCTTTTTTTTTTCTTTATTATTTTATTGCTTTTTTATCTTATTTTTAAACTTTTCCTTTCATTTTTTTTTTTTTTTAATCATTTTTATTGTTATCTCGGGGAATGTGAATATCCCCTATAATAGCAATAGGTAGTGACAGGTACTCTTTTTTGAAAAAATTGGGGTCTATTAGACCCTAGATCTCTCCTCTGCCCTCAAAGCATCTGACCACACCAAGATCGGTGTGATAAAATGCTTCCCCAATTTCCCAATGGCGCTATTTACATCCGGCGAAATCTAAGTCATAAAATGCTCTTAGCTTCCGGTTTCTTAGGCCATAGAGATGTTTGGAGCCACTCTGGTCTCTAATCAGCTCTATGGTCAGCTGGCTGAATCACCGGCTGCATTCTCAGGTTCCCTGTTGAGACAGGAGAGCCAGAGAAAAACACGGAAGACGGTGGGGGGGGCATTCCCTCCCACGGCTTGTAAAAGCAGTCTAGAGGCTAATTAGCCACTAGGATTGCTTTTACATGAAAGCCGACCGCTGGCTGAAAAGAATGATACCAAGATGATACCTAAACCTGCAGGCATCATTCTGGTATAACCACTCAAAGTCGTGAATGGTGTACCCGAAGACAAAAAAATGGTTAACAATAAAGCACAGTAAACGGTAAAGTATAAAAAATTGCATACCTGAAAAACAAACATGATAAAACGTAATAACAATAAAACATTGCAGAATAGAATACAGTAAAAAAGAGCAGAACAATAGAGAGAGAGAATAGAGAGAGAGAGAACAATAAAACGACAACTATTTTTTTTTATTTTATATATTTTTTTTTTATTTTTTTTACACTTTTTTTGTAACTAACTTTTATAACTGTAACCGGTTCCAGGTTCGGGTCTCTCAAAATGCGATGGCATCTTGGGAGACCCTGTGAAAGTATGTCCTAGTCTGTGCAATGCCGTACCCTACGCTATACTCAACTAGTGAATGGTAGCGTTCAAAACATTCACCAATGCAAAGACCAGGATTGTCAGGACAGGAGGGACAATAATAGCGGGTGTCACGCCTATATTCACGCTTGCTGCAGACATGACATCTTTTTTGGGGGGGTTCGTTGGGTAGGGGTACTCGGGAGGACATAAAGAAAATGCCTCTCATGCAGCCGACTGCATTTGGTTGGGGATGTGAATGGGGGAAGTACGGGCACTGCAGAAGTGGTGGGTTCCCAATTAGGATTGGCGAATGCAGCAGGAAGGGCATTATGGGCACGACGGCCTGTGTTTGTCTTTTTGGTGGCAGCGGGACACTACTTGTGCTTGCCACCTCACCAGCTTGAACTGCACTTATGGGACTCGCCACGTCACCAAGTGTTACTGTAGTGCTGGTTTGACTACGACGTGTGTACTAGGCCGCTGGTGCTTGCCAGTTCAATAAAAAGCTACCAAAAAACTGTTAGCGATCGCAGGGATCAGGCCTGACTCTGCGAACGCTGCAGTTATGCGTTTAGTGTTTTGTAAGTGACAGTGATCGATCGATACTGCACTTGGGTGGGCTAGGCTGGGCCGGGCGGAGGGGCAAAACGCAGGTGCTAGCAGGTATCTGGGCTGATCCCACTAACACTGCGTTTTTGGGAACCCTAAACTGCTGGGGACGCTAGTATAGATCTGATCGGATCAGATATTGATCCGTTCAGATACTATACCACTAAGGGAGGTGTACGCTGCGTGCGTGGGTGTTAGTGGTACTGGCGCTAACCTGACGCTGGCTGGTGCTTGCCAGTTCACCAAAATGCTACCAAAAAAACTGTTAGCGATCGCAGGGATCAGGCCTGACTCTGCGAATGCTGCAGTTATGCATTTAGTGTTTTGTAAGTGACAGTGATCGATCGATACTGCACTTGGGTGGGCTGAGCTGGGCCGGGTGGAGGGGGCAAAACGCAGGTGCTAGCAGGTATCTGGGCTGATCCTGCTAACACTGCGTTTTTGGGAACCCTAAACTGCTGGGGACGCTAGTATAGATCTGATCGGATCAGATATTGATCCGTTCAGATACTATACCACTAAGGGAGGTGTATGGTGCGTGCGTGCATGGGTGTTAGCGGTACTGGCGCTAACCTGACGCTGCCTGGGGCTGGTGCTTGCCAGTTCACCAAAACGCTACCAAAAAAATTGTTAGCGATCGCAGGTATCATACTATACCACTAAGGGAGGCGTATGCTGCGTGCGTGGGTGTTAGCGGTACTGGCGCTAATCTGAGGCTGCCTGGGGCGACGCATATCACCGCCGGGCGATCAGGGGGCTAAACCTTTATTAGGTAATAAACAGCGGGTGCCCTGACACTATAAAAAATAAACGAACTAACCAGCGTCACCCGTAACACTTATACGGTGATCAGTGGTGAAAGGGTTTACTAGGGGGCAATCAAGGGGTTAAAAAATTTATTAGGTAGTATATGGGGGTCCCTGTCGCTATAAAATGCTGACGGCGAACCTAAATATTTACTTCCCTAACTAGCGTCACCAGCGACACTAATACAGCGATCAGAAAAATGATCGCTTAGTGACACTGGTGACGGAGGGTGATCAAGGGGTTAAAACTTTATTAGGGGGGGTTAGAGGGGTATCCTAGACCTAAAGGGGGCTAACCCTAACTGTCCTAACACTGTAACTGTCACAAACTGACACCAATGCAGTAATCAGAAAAAAACTGCTTGGTGTCAGTTTGTGACAGGGGGGATGATTGGGGGGGATCGGGGGGCGATCGGGGGGGGGTCGGGGTGTTTTGTGTGCCTGGCATGTTCTACTAAGTGTGTAGTATTGTGTACTCACATAGATATCTTCTCTCCTCGGCGCCAGAACGGAAAATACCGAGCCGAGGAGAGATTACATCATTTCCTTTGCTGCTGTTTAGCATACAGCAGCAAAGGAATGTTCCCATTGGCCGGCGGCGATCGTGAGGGGGGGCACGAACGGATGGCCTCCCCCTCACCTCCGATCGCCGGGGGACAAAAGAGGACCGCCTCGGGCACCGGGGGGGTCCAATCGGACCCCCCACCCGCGGGAGGCAAATCACGTAGATGTACGTGATTTTGCCTGCCCGTGCCATTCTGCCGACGTATATCGGCGTGAGGCGGTCCTTAAGTGGTTAAATATCATACCTGGGGGGTGTCTATAGTATGCCTGTAAAGTGGCGCGTGTTTCCCGTGCATAGAACAGTCCCTGCACAAAATTACATTTTTAAAGGAATAAAAGTCATTTAAAACTGCTTACTGCTTTAATGTATTGTCGGGTCCCGGTAATATGGATGAAAATCAGTGAGACAAACGGCATGGGTACCCCCCAGTTCATTACCAGGCCCTTTGGGTCTTGTATGGATATTAAGGGGAACCCCGCACCAAAATTAAAAAAAGGAAAGGTGTGGGGCCCCAGGCCCTCTGAACAGCACTATACAGGCGGTGCAAACAAGACAGGGACTGTAGGTTTGTTGTTAAGTAGAATCTGTTTGTAATTTTGAACTGGTACATTTTTAAAGTGTTTAGCTCCAGCCAAAAAAATCTATTTTAAGCTTTTTGGAAAACATAGAGAAGGGTTTTCACCCCTGTGACATTTGTTTTGCTGTCTGTGCTCCTCTTCAGAAGATTGCACCTCACTTTCTGTCCCAATGACAAATGTTTTTTGAAAATTTGGGGGTTTTAGTAAAACAAGGATTGGTGATAAAGCATCAGTGGAAAGGAGAAACATTTTTCCCATATTAACTCTTACAGGAAAGAATTTCCCTTCCTAGGGATAGATTTCATCTCACTTCCTGTTGTCTCCTTCCGTTTGAAAGTAGGAGTTGTTTGTAAGTTGGATGTTTGAAAGTAGGGGCCTGCCCTATATACTCTGCAGAAATTGGGGCCTTAGGTGTTGGTGTTGCCACAACACCGTAAGCCCTCACAGGGCCCTGCTGTGAAATATTAGATCAAGAATTGTAATTACATTCCCCTGTTGAACAGGTTCAAAAAAATTGGGCCTTTGGTGATGGTGGTGGAGGTGCTGGTGCCACAACACTGTA
Source organism: Lithobates clamitans (assembly GCA_037952925.1). Taxonomy (NCBI): domain Eukaryota; kingdom Metazoa; phylum Chordata; class Amphibia; order Anura; family Ranidae; genus Lithobates; species Lithobates clamitans. Next base: position 11,482,647 of record JBBGZY010000076.1, on the reverse strand, counting down.
AGTCCTCACAGGTACACTTCGTGGGTGCAGAAATGGGCCCTGCTGTGAAATATTAGATCAAGAATTGTAATCACATGTCCCTGTTGAACAGGGGCAGAAAAATTGAGCCTTAGGCACTGGTGCCACAACACTGCAACCCCTCACAGATACTCTAGTTATAGCACAGGAATGAGCCCACCTGCAAAATATTGCATCAAAAATTGTAATTACACTCCCCTGTTAAACAGGGGCTGAAAAATTGGACCTTAGGGCACTGGTGCTGGTGCCACAACACTGCAACACCTTACAGATACTCTAGTTGAAGTGCAGGAATGAGCCCTGCTGCAACGTATTGCATCAAAAATTGTAATTACACGACCCTGTTAACAGGGGCTGAAAAATTGGGCCTTAGGCACTGGTGCTGGTGCCACAACACTGTAACCCCTTACAGATACTCTAGTTGGAGCGCAGGAACAAGCCCTCCTTGCAAAATATTGCATCAAAAATTGTAATTATACGCCCCGGTTAAACAGGGGCTGAAAAATTGGGCCTTAGCCACTGGTGGCAGTGCCCAGAACCAAAAATGTTCTTACAAGCTATAAGCATGATCATTGAGGAGGAAGAGGATAGTCACTCAGCATAATGGGATAGTCACATAGCATCAGCATAGGGAGTCTTGAAGGAATCTGACATTTCAAAAAAAAATATTCGGTTACATCATCATCAGGTGCTTGGTATCTGGTGGTGATCCAAGACTGATTCATTTTTATGAAGGTCAGCCGATCTACTGAGTCGATGGACAGGCACACCCTGTGATCGGTTACAAAGCCTCCAGCAGCACTGAATATGCGTTCCGAAAGAACGCTGGATGAAGGACAGGCCAGTAGCTCAATTGCAAGACCCAGTAACCCAGAGGATTTTCGGTGGGAAAGGTGTCCAAGTCAGATCTTGCCCCTAGGTATTTCTGCAGCATGTAAAACAGACGCTGGCGATGGTTGCTGGAACTGATCATACCTTGGGGCTGCGGACTAAAAAATTGTCTGAACACATCAGTCAGACGGACACCTTCTCCCCCACTCCTTCTTTGACTGACCGAAGCCTCAGCAACACGTTGTCCAGGAACAGGAGTTTGTAACCTCCCAGTCTCGGGAACGCTTTGCACAGACCTTTCTGCAAGGCCTCCCAAAGAAGTTTCATCGTCTGCTCCCTCTGCGACTGCAAGATAAGGTGCGCAACCTTACCCTTGTAACGTGGATCAGGGAGGGTTGCCAGCCAGTAATGATCCCTCTCCTTGATACCACGAATACGAGGATCCTTCCTTAGGCTTTGCAGGATCGGGGAGGCCATGCAGCATAGGTTTGCTGAGGCATTCGGTCCAGAGTCCTCTGGGTCAATAAGGACGACATGATCCACAGCCACCTCCTTCCAGCCACATACAAGTCCATGTGTTTCTTGGGACTGTAAATGATCCCTTAAAGACTGCTGCTGATGCTGAGTGCCAGGCTCCACCTCCATGCTGACACAATACTCCTCCTCTTCCCGTGTGATCAGCAGGCACACAGGAACACTGTCTGGATAAAGGGGGCCTTTAGAGCTAAGGAAGTTCTCCTCTTCCTGCCTCTGTTCTGCCTCAAGTGCCCTGTCCATTATTCCACGCAGCGTGTGCTCCAACAGGTGGACAAGGGGGACAGTGTCATTGATGCATGCACTGTCACTGCTCACCATCCTCGTGGCCTCCTCAAATGGTGACAGGACAGTGCATGCATCCCTGATCATAGCCCACTGGTGTGGGGAAAAAAACAAGCTCCCCTGACCCTGTCCTGGTGCCATAGTCGCACAGGTACTCATTGATGGCCCTCTGCTGCGTGTGCAGCTGCTGAAGCATTGCCGACGTTAAGTTCCACCTGGTGGGCATGTCACAGATTAGGCGGTTCTTGGGCAGGTTAAATTCCTTTTGGAGGTCAGCCAGCCGAACACTGGCATTATTTGACCGGCGGAAATGCACACAGACTTTCCTGGCCTGCCTCAAGACATCCTGTAAGCCTGGGTACCTGCCCAAGAACCGCTGCACCACCAAGTTAAGGACGTGAGCCAAACAGGGCACTTGGGTCAGTTGTCCCTGTCGGAGGGCAGAGAGGAGGTTGGTACAATTGTCGCAAACCACCATTACTGGCTTAAGCTGGTGTGGCGTTAACCACCTCTGAACCTGCCCCTGCAGAGCTGACAGAATCTCTGCCCCATGTGGCTCCTGTCCCCCAACCACACCAGCTCAAGCACTGCATGGCATCTTTTGGCCTGCGTACTTGCATAGTCCCTTGAACGCCACGGAGCACCGCTGGTTCCGAGGACAAATCAGCACAGGAAGAGGCCATGGAGGAAGAAGAAGAGGAGGGGGTGGAGGAGAGAGGTATGTCAGAATCACCAGTAGTAGCATTTTAGAGGCGTGGTGGGAGAACAACCTCCAACACTACTGCACCTTGTCCTGCATCCTTCCTAGCTGCCAGCAGAGTCACCCAATGCGCCGTGAAACTTAGGTAACGTCCACGTCCATGCCTGCTGGACCATGAGTCAGCGGTAAAATGCACCTTACCGCTGACCGCCCTGTCCAGCGAGGCCAAGACATTGCCTTCCATATGCCGGTAGCGAGCTGGAATTACCTTCCGTGAGAAAAAGTGGCATTTGGGAACCTGCCACTGAGGAACCGCACATTCCACAAACTCACGGAAGGGAGCAGAGTCCAACTGAAAATGTAGCAGTTGAAGTGCTAGCAATTTTGCCAAGCTAGCATTCAACCGCTGGGCATGTGGATGGCTGGGAGCGAACTTCTTTCTGCTGTGCAACATCTGGGGCAGGGAAATTTGCCTGGAACAATCTGATGTCGGTGTACCAATAGCAGATTGCCTGCAAGTACTTGGCTGTGACACACCTAATTCTACATCTTCATTCCTCTCAGTGCAGGTCTCAGAGAGGTCTGAAGGTATAGTGGGGTTGGAGATCCCAGCTGATGAGGAGCAAGGAGAGGCCCTCTTTGTTCTTTGGTGTGGGTCTTTTAGGTACGCTTGCCAATGAACTGCATGACAGGTCAACATATGTCTGGTTAAGCATGTGGTGCCCAAGCGGGAGATGTTTTGGCCACGCAAGATACGCTTGAGACATATGTTTCAAATAGCAGCGGTGCGATCTGATGCACTTGTATCAAAAAAGGCCCACACCAAAGAACTTTTGGAATAACGCGCAGAGACAGCAGCGCCCTGCACATGCGGAGCTCTGCGGTGTGATGCAGTCAGTGTGCTGCCCTTAAGCTGGCCCCTGGAGGGCATCCTGCCTCGTTGGTGATGTGCCTCCTCCTCCTCCTCCTCCTCTCTCCTATCAGGCACCCACGTGGAGTCAGTTACCTCATCATCCCCTCCCTCCTCATCACTGGAGCAAACCTGGCAGTATGCCGCAGCAGGGGGAACATGACTTCCAGATTGCTGTCCTTCTTGGGCACCGCTTCTGTCTGGGCTCACGTTAATGCCTTCCTTTAGCTGAATACCATCATCAGAGCCTTCAAAACGCTGGGCATCCTCCTGGAGCATGTACCCAACACTGTGGTCAAACAGTTCGGGGGACTCCTCAGGAGGACATGGTGGGGCTAGGGAAGGAGTGACTGATGCCATTGAGCCGAGGGAAGAAGCCGCGTTGGCAGCTGCTTTGCCAGACAAAGTACCCTGAGCCTGGATGAGAGAGGATGAAGAGGATGAGGACGGCTTGGTCATCCACTCGACTAAGTCTTCCGCATGTTGCGGCTCAACACTGCCAGCTGACGAAAAAAAGGCCAAGCGTGTCCCATGGCCAGTGCTGATGAGGATGCACCGTCTCCACAACCAGCACTGTTGCCTCTAGACACAGAGCCTGTGTGCCCTCTTTTATTGGCTTGTGACTGTCTGCCTCTCCTTGTTGGCCTTCCAAACATACTATTGGCCTGCAGTGAGATGTAGCTGCACAAAACTGGGATGTATATATATACCAATTATACTGCAGCTAGCAGAATCAACTGCCTGCCTGTAGTATTATTAGTATGAGAACACCTGCACTTGTCTTCAGGTAGCTATACTGTAGGTGCAACTGTGCAGGGTTACACAGTACACTAACTGGAAATACTTCAAGAGCCTGCCTGTGCTATTAATAGTATCAGAAGAAGCACACAAGCACCTGGCTTCAGGTAGCTATACTCTAGGTGTAACTGTGCAGGGTACACAGTAAACTAACTGGAAATACTTCAAGAGCCTGCCTGTGCTATTAATAGTATCAGAATAAGCACACAAGCACCTGGCTTCAGGTAGCTATACTCTAGGTGTAACTGTGCAGGGTACACAGTAAACTAACTGGAAATACTTCAAGAGCCTGCCTGTGCTATTAATAGTATCAGAATAAGCACACAAGCACCTGGCTTTAGGTAGTTATACTGTAGGTGCAACTGTGCAGGGTTACACAGTACACTAACTGGAAATACTTCAAGAGCCTGCCTATGCTGTTAATAGTATCAGAAGAAGCACACAAGCACCTGGCTTCAGGTAGTTATACTGTAGGTGCAACTGTGCAGGGTACACAGTACACTAACTGGAAATACTTCAAGAGCCTGTCTGTGCTATTAATAGTATCAGAAGAAGCACACAAGCACCTGGCTTCAGGTAGCTATACTGTAGGTGCAACTGTGCAGGGTTACACAGTACACTAACTGGAAATACTTCAAGAACCTGCCTGTGCTATTAATAGTATCACAAGAAGCACACAAGCACCTGGATTCAGGTAGCTATACTGTAGGTGCAACTGTGCAGGGTTACACAGTACACTAACTGGAAATACTTCAAGAGCCTGCCTGTGCTATTAATAGTATCAGAAGAAGCACACAAGCACCTGGCTTCAGGTAGCTATACTGTAGGTGCAACTGTGCTGGGTCCACAGTACACTAACTGGAAATACTTCAAGAGCCTGCCTGTGCTGTTAATAGTATCAAAAGAAGCACACAAGCACCTGGCTTCAGGTAGCTATACTGTAGGTGCAACTGTGCTGGGTACACAGTACACTAACTGGAAATACTTCAAGAGCCTGCCTGTGCTGTTAATAGTATCAGAAGAAGCACACAAGCACCTGGCTTCAGGTAGCTATACTGTAGGTGCAACTGTGCAGGGTTACACAGTACACTAACTGGAAATACTTCAAGAGCCTGCCTGTGCTGTTAATAGTATCAGAAGAAGCACACAAGCACCTGGCTTCAGGTAGCTATACTGTAGTTGCAACTGTGCAGGGTACACAGTACACTAACTGGAAATACGTCAAGAGCCTGCCTGTGCTATTAATAGTATCAGAAGAAGCACAGAAGCACCTGGCTTCAGGTAGCTATACTATAAGTGCAACTGTGCAGGGTTACACAGTACACTAACTGGAAATACTTCAAAAGCCTGCCTGTGTTATTAATAGTATCAGAAGAAGCACAAAAGCACCTGGCTTCAGGTAGCTATACTGTAGGTGCAACTGTGCAGGGTTACACAGTACACTAACTGGAAATACTTCAAGAGCCTGCCCGTGCTGTTAATAGTATCAGAAGGAGCACAGAAGCACCTGGCTTCAGGTAGCTATTAGGGGTGCAACGGATCAAAAAACTCATGGTTCGGATCGTTCCACGGATCAGGAGTGACGGTTCGGATCATTTTCGGATCAACAAAAAAAAAATCTCCCCACTGTAATATCCACAGTCTCCCTATTGGCAGGGTGTGGCAGAGTATTGGCAGAGTATTGCAGGGTATTGCAGGGTGTATTGGCGGGTATATTGGCAGAGTATTGGCAGACTATTGGCAGGGTATGGCAGAGTATTGGCAGGGTATGGCAGAGTATTGGCAGTTTATGGAAGAGTATTGTCAGGGCATTGCAGAGTATTGTCAGGGCATTGCAGAGTATTGGCAGGGCATTGCAGAGTATTGGCACTGCTGCCAACCGATCTCTCCCCTCCACTGTACAGATCAGTACACAGAGGGGAGAGAGGAACCGGCGTCATGACATGACACCGGTTTGTTACAAGTGATCGCTCCATCACATGACGGAGCGATCACGTGCTAAATGGCTGCCGGGTGTACCCAGATGGCCACCGCTCCGGATCTAGGCCAAAGCCGCGGCCTTTCCTATGGCCGAGGCCACAGAGCACTCCGCGGATCGCGGGTGTCCCATACGGATCAACCTCCGCGTATCAAATCACGGATCAATGACGATCCGTTGCACCCCTAGTAGCTATACTGTAGGTGCAACTGTGCAGGGTACACAGTACACTAACTGGAAATACTGTAAAAACACCTGCCTGCCTGTCAGTATATTAAGAAGAGAATAACAGGAACGGATCTAGCTAAACTGAATACAGTATATATATATATATATATATATATATATATATATATATATATACACACACAACACCTGGGATGCATATATATACACTGCAAGTGCAGCTAACTGACTCGACCTGCCTACTCTATCTAACTTAAATCAAATGACACTGTCTCCCTGTCTATCTCTCCGCTGCCCCTGCAACATACTACACAAGGCCTCCATGCAGGTGGGCTTATATAGTGTGGGGCGTGTACTAAACCCCCTGAGCCATAATTGGCCAAAGCCTCCATGGCTTTGGCCAATTACGGCTCTCTGTACACACGGCGCTGTGATTGGCCAAGCATGCGGGTCATAGTGCATGCTTGGCCAATCATCAGCCAGCAATGCACTGCGATGCCGCAGTGAATTAGGGGCCATTGAAGCGCCAATCGAATTTGGCTAAATATATATATATATATATACACACAACACCTGGGATGCATATATATACACAATACACTGCAAGTGCAGCTAACTGACTCGACCTGCCTACTCTATCTAACTTAAATCAAATGACACTGTCTCTCTGTCTATCTCTCCGCTGCCCCTGCAACATACTACACAAGGCCTCCATGCAGGTGGGCTTATATAGTGTGGGGCATGTACTAAACCCCGTGAGCCATAATTGGCCAAAGCCTCCATGGCTTTGGCCAATTACGGCTCTCTGTACACACGGCACTGTGATTGGCCAAGCATGTGGGTCATAGTGCATGCTTGGCCAATCATCAGCCAGCAATGCACTGCGATGCCGCAGTGAATTATGGGCCGTGACGCGCCACTCGAATTTGGCGCACACGTCCCATAACATTCAGAATTTGGCGAACGACCGAACACACGATGTTCGAGTCGAACATGCGTTCGACTCGAACACGACGCTCATCCCTAGTCTTCATGCTCACATCTAATCTCCCTTCACTATACTTGCTGCTATGTTTATAATCTATGTGGGCCTGGTTCAGTATTGTGATCACCACAGAGTGCTGCCCAAATGGTCCAGCAAGGATACAGAATCCCTAATATTAAGTCTGGATGACATCATTGTGATTGCCTAATGCCTAGTGAAGGGACTGTGGCCCCTATAGATTGCAGCATTTTACAAATTTTCCATGTTGGATATCAGATTTTGCTACTATTACTTTCTGCCGATTTATCACTTTTTTTCTGCTGCCAGGGCTCTAAAAAACAATAATAAAAATGACTGACACAGTTAACTGCCCTACTGACATGGGAAGGAGGGGGGAAACTTGGAATGGAGGAGGAGGACATGGGATGGAGGAGGAGGAGACATGGGATGGAGGAGGAGGAGATGACATGGGATGGAGGAGGAGGAGGAGGAGACATGGGATGGAGGAGGAGGAGGAGACATGTAATGGAGGAAGAGACATGGGATGGAGGAGGAGGAGACATGGGATGGAGAAGGAGGACATGGGATGAAGGAGAAGGAGGAGGAGACATGGGATGGAGGAGATGACATGGGATGGAGAAGGACATGGGATGAGGGAGATGAGACTGTAAGAGGGGGACATGATATGGGGAGATGGGACTGAAGGAGGAGGTGGAAGAGGACATGGGAAGGAGGCGGAGTGTGACTTGGTATGGGATGTCAGTGAGCAGATTCGATGGCATGGCCAGTGGGTAGGCCCTAGGAAATGTTGGTGGTCAGGCCCGGGGGGGCAGACCTAAAGCTGTGTAAGGGGCCCCAAAATTTCTGATGGCTGCCCTGACTACATCCATGTGACAATCCATGTGTTGGGGGAACCTAAAGCCATAGGCAGCCTACCCTTATACAAGGTTTAGGTTTTCCCTCTTATATTCTGGAATAACCCTGCTATAATTTGAGCTAAAGCCAATTTCTACCAAACACAAACCTGGTGTATAAACTTTGAATATTTTTGGAATAATTTGGTAAAGGGGATCAGAGGATGTTGAGTTGTGGTTAAATGTTTTTGTTCAATCCCTTTTCACATTGTATTAAACTTTTAAGATGCAATGTAGGTATGTGAAAAGAGAAACTCACAAAATATGCAATTGTGCTGCTGGCCAATTTGAAGTTGAGGACTTTACTTTCATCTTTTTAAGAGTCAATGTTCTTATAGATATTTGATCTGCTGTGGCTGCTACTACCATCATTCGCCTCATACACTATATTGAAAAAAGTATTGGGACACCCGCCTTTACACGCGCATGAACTTTAATAGCATTCCAGTCTTAGTCTATAGGATTCAATATTGAATTGGCCCATCCTTTGCAGCCATAACAGCTTCACCTCTTCTGGGAAGGCTGTCCAAAAGGTTTAGGAGTGTGTCTAGGGGATTGTTTAACCATTCTTCGGAAAGCACATTTGTGAGGTCAGGCACTGATGTTGGATGAGAAGAACTGGCTTGTAGTCCACTCTAATTCATCCCAAAGGTATTCAACCAGGTTGTGGTCAGGACTCTGTGCAGGCCAGTCAAGTTCCTCCATCCCAAACTCGCTCAGCCATGTCTTTATGGACGTTGTTTGTGCACTGGTGCACAATCATGTTGGAACAAGAAGGGGCCATCCCCAAACTGTTCTTACAAAGTTGGGAGCATGAAATTGTCCAAAATGTCTTGATATGCTGACGCCTTAAGAGTTCCCTACACTGGAACTAAGGGGCCAAGCCCAACCCCTGAAAAACAACCCCACACCATAATCCCCCTCCACCAAATGGTTTGGACCAGTGCATAAAGGAAGGTCCATAAAGACATGGATGAGCGAGTTTGGTGGAGGAACTTGACTGCCCTGCAACCCAATAGAACACCTTTGGGATGAATTAGAGTGGAGACTTCTGGAAGAATGGTCAAACATTCCAATAGGCACTCCTAAACCTTGTGGACAGCCTTCCCAGAAGATTTGAAGCTGCAAAGATGAAATGAGATGGAATTAAAGTTCATGTGCGTGATAAAGCTGGTGTCCCAATACTTTTGGCAGTATAGTGTATACTTAATAGGGTTTCCTGCTAAGTTTAAGTTTTGTAAATTTTATTCAAGATTTGACAAACCCCTTATGTTAAACTTGGGCAGATTTGCGCATCCCTACCAGTAATGTTTTCAGCTTAATTCACTAACATGGAAAACCTCTCCAGTTCTATGGCACTGAAGTAGGGTTGCCCTGATACCGATACTAGTATCGGTATAGGTGCCAATACCGAGTATTTGCAGGAGTACTTTTACTCGTGCAAATGCTCCCGATGCCTAGTCCGATACCTGGACACTCAGGGATGATCGGTGCAGCAGCAGGGAGAAGTATATTCACTGATCTCCCTGTGTGGCTTTCAATAAAGCAGCTGACAGCCGCTTCTCCTCCTCTCCCCTCCACGGCTTTCAGCTGCTTTATTGAACGCCACACAGGGGGATCGGTGAATATAACTTCCCCTGCTGTCACACCGATCACCCCTGACTTTCCCCTGTATCCTCCTCTGGCTCCCCTCTGTGCTCCTCCGTGGGCTCTTCCAGTCGAAGTCTCATCAGTGCCCATTAGTGCTGCATATTAGTGCCACTGTCACATGACAATAAAAAAATGTAAAGATGGGTAATAAGAATATTAAGCCGCCCTTAATTCAAAACTACCCCCACTGCGCCAATGAATAGAGTTTACAACAAACAGAAATAAGATCCAGTGAATGGCTCATTCAGTGTGTAACAAAATATATATAACTATATAAAACTCACTAAATGAAAAGTGAAAAGAGAGCTGCCCCTTTAAAAAGCTATCAAACTAAAATATTATCTGATCTCATATATCCTTGTAATCCGACGAACCTTCTCCTAGATATATAAGAGCAAATAAGAGGCGCTCATATCCCTAGTGCTAGAAATCACATATGCTGCAATTCCATCAAAAAAAATATTAACTCAAGTGTGCAAATTAATACAAAAAACTTAGTGGTGTTTAACAATTCTCATCAAACCATGCAAAACATATATCCAATGTGCACGTGAAAAAAGCTATGACAGCAGAATAATTCATAAATGGCTAAAAATCCCCAATTGGTGTGATTCATAAATTATAGTGCAAAAGGAATTATAATTATATTTATAATTATATTGCGAAAAAATTATTAATTGAAGCATAAAAAATCAGTCCTTTAAAATTTTGTGACAAAAAATAACGTGATTTAATTTGTGACAAAAACGTGCATAAAAATCGCACAAATCTTCTAAGGTGCAGTGATCTTGATAATGCTGAACTCCACGTGTCCTTCACCTCACCAACGTGAAACGTGAATCCACTCCCAAAGGAATCTCACTCACCGGATAAGTTTGCCAGCACTCTCATGCACGGCAAAAAACGCTTAGTAACCACACTCCAGAGACCTCCAGCAAACAGCAATACCACAGTGTGTAGAATCAATCCACATGTAAAAAATTGAAGAACTCACATAGCGTAAACCAACACGGCAAGTTTATTTAAAACCACTACAATCTTCAATGGAAACACTCACATTTTAAAAGATAAAAATCAGCAGTAAAACCAATGTGATTCACAGCAAGCTTCAACTTTTAGTGGATACACTCAGAACAACAAATGGTCACGGCGGACCCGAGGTGTGTTGATGCTAGGACTCACGGTCTCTCTCACCCCCCTTCGTGGTGCGCCGTGCAGTGACAGACTCTCCTTCGTATAGTGCGGCTCTCAGCATTGCTCGTCACATCTCATAGCCTCGCCCCCGACATGTTTCGTCATCGATCAGATTATTCATGGGATTGGCTAACTAGGCTGTCCCTCATCCCTTATATCTCCTCCTCCCTGGCCTCCCATAGGTTGGTGAGTCCACATGCACACATCTCGTGTCCCCGCTCCTATAATAGACAAGAGACTACGGCGCGCCGCTGTGCAGGGATGCGGTTAGCCTTTATTTAACTGTGGACTGATTGCAGCAAATACCTTAGATGGATCGCTAAGCCATAATAAATCCTGCATAACAGTGTGAGCGGTCACAGCATTACTACCATGGTCACATCTGAAGCATACCTAATTAACACATTTTGTATGCCAGCATAACTGCTCATAGCAATACCGCCATGGTCTGAGGCATACTTAATCTGCATATTCCGCACACCAATGTGAGTGACCATAACATTACTGCCACGGCCACATCTAGAATATACCTAATTTGATGTTTATCCAACGATATCTCATCACAAACATACCAGTCTATAATTTGCTAAATCAAAGGATTACACTTCGATCGCTGAAATAATTCACCATTGGATGGACCTATACCCACGGACAATTGCATGTTGGATAAAATTCCAATAAAGTGCGAGTGTATTAAAACTACATAAAATCATTGAAAAATCCTTGAATAATCCTGCGAACGTCCCAAATTTTAACAACATGGTGAGAATCTAATTAATTAAATACATTAAAGTAAAACTCCAGAGAATCCAATTAATTAAATACATTAAAATAAAACTCCAGATCACATCATACATGAATAATTCCGCCGTCAATATCTACACTTATATGACGGAGCTGATGTTCATGACAGGCTGTCGAGCTCCTGTCAATTAATCCCCTACTGTGAGGGTTTATTAATGAAACCCATATCTGGTACATAACTCTTCCCCCCTCTTTTTATTTAGGGCTGCTTTGCCAATAAGCAAAATAAAGCCTATTGCAAAATACTCATGCAAAACCTATATCCGGAATGCTTAAAATAATCTCTATCTCCATTAAAAAATATATCTCATCTCAACCCCCATAATCCAGGGTCTCTATATAAGTAGAAATAACCAGATAATCATACCAGGGTCCCAAAACTTCTGAACCTCCTACTAAAGTGTTCAACCAGACCGCAGCACATCAAATTTAACTACCTTCAATCAAAAATTATTTATGAAACAGTTTAAATCTAGTTCTATATTTAACCCCTTAGGGGCTAAACTTTTCAATAAAAAGATCCAGCGAGTCTCCCTCTGCGATAGATCCCTGACCCTGTTGGAACCTCTCCAAGACGGATGGACCACATCGATTCCACAGAATTGTAAAAGTGAGGGATCCTTTTGGTGTTTTTGTTTGAAATGCAAGGAGACACTATGATACTTATAACCGTTCTTAATATTGGTTAAATGCTCCGAGATTCTGATCCTTAGTAATCTTTTTGTTCTGCCCACATAAAGTAGGCCACAAGGGCACCACATTAAGTATACAACAAAAGAGGAGTTGCAAGTGCTGAACTCCTTAATTTCGAAGGATTCACCTTCCCTATTGGTTACACTTGTCACTCCTCTGTGGCTAACTTTTACGGTCCTGCAGCAAATACATCTTCTGCAACAGTAAAAGCCCTTAAGATCGAGTCTGAGATCATTATGTCCAGGTGGGTCCAAGATTTTCCTTACTACATGATCGCCAAAACTTGGAGCCCTCCTGTAAATGAATCTCGGTTGATTCGGTAGGATCTGTCCCAAGTGCCTATCTTTGCGTAAGATGTGCCAATGCTTTTTGAATATCCACTCAATGTCTTTATATTGAGAATGATATCCTGATATGAACCCCAGCTGAAGTTGGCCCTCAATCGTCTGGGGAACATTCCTTTTCTCAAAGCATTTCTCCCTCGGGGTTTGTGCCACCTCCTGAATAATCTTATTCAATACATCCGTATCATATCCTTTCTGTATGAATTTCTTTTTGAGGATACCTGCCTGTTCATAAAAATCATCTAACAATGTGCAATTGCGTCGGACTCGTACCATCTGCCCCTTCGGAATGTTGTTTATCCATCCGGGATGGTGGCCGCTTCTTATAGACAAATAGCTGTTACGATCTGTCGGTTTAAAAAACACTTTAGTCCTTAATGTGTCCATATATCTTTCAATCGTCACATCTAGGAAGTTAACCCTATCACTACTAATCTGATATTCCAATCTAATATTATTAGCGTTATTATTAAGTTCCTGTAAGAACTCAATTGCCGACTCCTCCGTGCCCTCCCATATAAATAGGAGGTCATCAATAAATCTCCGGTAAAATAAAAGCTGGGGTCTTCTGACATTAAAAACCTTCCTGTCCTCCCACTCCGCCATAAACAGGTTGGCGAGGCTGGGAGCAAATTTCGCTCCCATTGCCACGCCAACCTGCTGGGACATGCAAAAATCCAGTACATGCCCCAAAAACCGCTTTTGTATACCTGGAATGTCCTCTCTCCTACTTAATGCCCAGTTTAAAGCTAAGGATGCGTCTTCATGTTGTATAATAGTATACAAAGAAGCTACATCAGCCGTTACCAAGTATACAGGAGATGTAGCACTCAATCTTACATCCTTAAGCAAGGTCAACAAGTCCCCCGTATCTTTCAAATATGCCCTTGTGATCTTCTCACATGGCTGGAGGAATTTATCCAAGTACTCTCCCAGTCTGGCTGTGACAGACCCTATGCCATTGACAATGGGGCGAGGCGGTGGGCATTGTGTGCTTTTATGTATTTTTGGCAGAGTGTAGATAACAGGGATTCTACACACGCTGGGGATTAGATACCTCTTCTCCTTAAGATTTAAAGCATCCATTCTAAACCCCCATTCTACCAAAATCGTCAACTGGGTTTTGTATGCATCCGTGGGGTCAGATGCCAATTTTTTATAGGTGGATCCATCTCCGATTAGTGCCAAGAGCTGGTTAAGATAAAATGATTTATCTAACAATACCACTCCTCCCCCTTTATCAGCGAGTCGTATTATGAGATCCTTCTTCTCTTCCAACGACCGAATCCCTTCTTTGATATAATACGGATTGACCCCCCTGCGTGGGGTGAGTTCCTCGATATCATTAAGCACCAAACTCTTGAACACTTCTATGAAGTGGTTGCTCGGATTCTGGGGGTTAAAAATGGATTTATTTTTGAGTCCTGTATCAATTCTAGTATCAGGCACTCTCGATTTGATAGTGGATTCCACTGGATGGCTTAGAAAGTACTTTTTAATGTTCATGGACCTAATAAATTTGTGTGTGTCTATGAAGACATCAAATTTATTCATTGCTTTTTTTGGGGCACATTTTAAACCCAAGTTTAAAATGTTGAGCTCTTTATGATTGAGCTCAACACTACTCAGGTTGAATATCCCCGTATTCATGCGTCCCTCGGTCGCTTTCTTGGGTTGTTTCGATCGTCCTGCCCTGCATCCCCTTCTTCTCTTCGGGGGGGCATCTGATCGTAATTGTACCCCTGAGTGGGGGTGGATCTTCCTCTCTCTCTTTGGTATGGACCTTTGGGGTTCCTCCTCGGGGTTCCAGCCATTCATTCATGAACGGCTGGTCATTCAGACCATCCTGGGGTGGGACATCCCACCTCAGACTTCTAAAAATAAGATTCTCTCTGCGGTAGTGCTCAAACGTGAACACATCCCACCATGTTTTAAGTTGTTTCTCAAGTAAATTCTCGAGCGTTTTTAATGCTCCTGAGAAATCCTCATCATTATCAGTACTCGTCCCCTAGAAGCTATGGGAGGGATGATCTATATGGGTATGAGACCCCAAAAAATTATAGGCAATGGCAACATTACCCCCCATATCATCGAGACACTGTTGGTAATACGGATGTCCCACTACATAACAGGTTTGCCCCATTGGAAAATAATGAGCAACCAGGTTATGTACCTTACAATGTGCCTTTTTTAGGGCAGCGGGGGAGGGGGAGGGGAACCCCGAGGAGGAACCCCAAAGGTCCATACCAAAGAGAGAGAGGAAGATCCACCCCCACTCAGGGGTACAATTACGATCAGATGCCCCCCCAAAGAGAAGAAGGGGATGCAGGGCAGGACGATCGAAACAACCCAAGAAAGCGACCGAGGGACGCATGAATACGGGGATATTCAACCTGAGTAGTGTTGAGCTCAATCATAAAGAGCTCAACATTTTAAACTTGGGTTTGAAATGTGCCCCAAAAAAAGCAATGAATAAATTTGATGTCTACATAGACACACACAAATTTATTAGGTCCATGAACATTAAAAAGTACTTTCTAAGCCATCCAGTGGAATCCACTATCAAATCGAGAGTGCCTGATACTAGAATTGATACAGGACTCAAAAATAAATCCATTTTTAACCCCCAGAATCCGAGCAACCACTTCATAGAAGTGTTCAAGAGTTTGGTGCTTAATGATATCGAGGAACTCACCCCACGCAGGGGGGTCAATCCGTATTATATCAAAGAAGGGATTCGGTCGTTGGAAGAGAAGAAGGATCTCATAATACGACCCGCTGATAAAGGGGGAGGAGTGGTATTGTTAGATGAATCATTTTATCTTAACCAGCTCTTGGCACTAATCGGAGATGGATCCACCTATAAAAAATCGGCATCTGACCCCACGAATGCATACAAAACCCAGTTGACGATTTTGGTAGAATGGGGGTTTAGAATGGATGCTTTAAATCTTAAGGAGAAGAGGTATCTAATCCCCAGCGTGTGAAGAATCCCTGTTATCTACACTCTGCCAAAAATACATAAAAGCACACAATGCCCACCGCCTCGCCCCATTGTCAATGGCATAGGGTCTGTCACAGCCAGACTGGGAGAGTACTTGGATAAATTCCTCCAGCCCAGTGTGAAGATCACAAGGGCATATTTGAAAGATACGGGGGACTTGTTGACCTTGCTTAAGGATGTAAGATTGAGTGCTACATCTCCTGTATACTTGGTAACGGCTGATGTCGCTTCTTTGTATACTATTATGCAACATGAAGACGCATCCTTAGCTTTAAACTGGGCATTAAGTAGGAGAGAGGACATTCCAGGTATACAAAAGCGGTTTTTGGGGCATGTACTGGATTTTTGCATGTCCCATAACTATTTTTGGTGCAATGGTGATTTTTATTCCCAGCAGGTTGGCGTGGCAATGGGAGCGAAATTTGCTCCCAGCCTCGCCAACCTGTTTATGGCGGAGTGGGAGGACAGGAAGGTTTTTAATGTCAGAAGACCCCAGCTTTTATTTTACCGGAGATTTATTGATGACCTCCTATTTATATGGGAGGGCACGGAGGAGTCGGCAATTGAGTTCTTACAGGAACTTAATAATAACGCTAATAATATTAGATTGGAATATCAGATTATTAGTGATAGGGTTAACTTCCTAGATGTGACGATTGAAAGATATATGGACACATTAAGGACTAAAGTGTTTTTTAAACCTACAGATCGTAACAGCTATTTGTCTATAAGAAGCGGCCACCATCCCGGATGGATAAAAAACATTCCGAAGGGGCAGATGGTACGAGTCCGACGCAATTGCACATTGTTAGATGATTTTTATGAACAGGCAGGTATCCTCAAAAAGAAATTCATACAGAAAGGATATGATACGGATGTATTGAATAAGATTATTCAGGAGGTGGCACAAACCCCGAGGGAGAAATGCTTTGAGAAAAGGATTGTTCCCCAGACGATTGAGGGCCAACTTCAGCTGGGGTTCATATCAGGATATCATTCTCAATATAAAGACATTGAGTGGATATTCAAAAAGCATTGGCACATCTTACGCAAAGATAGGCACTTGGGACAGATCCTACCGAATCAACCGAGATTCATTTACAGGAGGGCTCCAAGTTTTGGCGATCATGTAGTAAGGAAAATCTTGGACCCACCTGGACATAATGATCTCAGACTCGATCTTAAGGGCTTTTACTGTTGCAGAAGATGTATTTGCTGCAGGACCGTAAAAGTTAGCCACAGAGGAGTGACAAGTGTAACCAATAGGGAAGGTGAATCCTTCGAAATTAAGGAATTCAGCACTTGCAACTCCTCTTTTGTTGTATACTTAATGTGGTGCCCTTGTGGCCTACTTTATGTGGGCAGAACAAAAAGATTACTAAGGATCAGAATCTCGGAGCATTTAACCAATATTAAGAACGGTTATAAGTATCATAGTGTCTCCTTGCATTTCAAACAAAAACACCAAAAGGATCCCTCACTTTTACAATTCTGTGGAATCGATGTGGTCCATCCGTCTTGGAGAGGTTCCAACAGGGTCAGGGATCTATCGCAGAGGGAGACTCGCTGGATCTTTTTATTGAAAAGTTTAGCCCCTAAGGGGTTAAATATAGAACTAGATTTAAACTGTTTCATAAATAATTTTTGATTGAAGGTAGTTAAATTTGATGTGCTGCGGTCTGGTTGAACACTTTAGTAGGAGGTTCAGAAGTTTTGGGACCCTGGTATGATTATCTGGTTATTTCTTCTTATATAGAGACCCTGGATTATGGGGGTTGAGATGAGATATATTTTTTAATGGAGATAGAGATTATTTTAAGCATTCCGGATATAGGTTTTGCATGAGTATTTTGCAATAGGCTTTATTTTGCTTATTGGCGAAGCAGCCCTAAATAAAAAGAGGGGGGAAGAGTTATGTACCAGATATGGGTTTCATTAATAAACCCTCACAGTAGGGGAGTAATTGACAGGAGCTCGACAGCCTGTCATGAACATCAGCTCCGTCATATAAGTGTAGATATTGACGGCGGAATTATTCATGTATGATGTGATCTGGAGTTTTATTTTAATGTATTTAATTAATTGGATTCTCTGGAGTTTTACTTTAATGTATTTAATTAATTAGATTCTCACCATGTTGTTAAAATTTGGGACGTTCGCAGGATTATTCAAGGATTTTTCAATGATTTTATGTAGTTTTAATACACTCGCACTTTATTGGAATTTTATCCAACATGCAATTGTCTGTGGGTATAGGTCCATCCAATGGTGAATTATTTCAGCGATCGAAGTGTAATCCTTTGATTTAGCAAATTATAGACTGGTATGTTTGTGATGAGATATCGTTGGATAAACATCAAATTAGGTATATTCTAGATGTGGCCGTGGCAGTAATGTTATGGTCACTCACATTGGTGTGTGGAATATGCAGATTAAGTATGCCTCAGACCATGGCGGTATTGCTATGAGCAGTTATGCTGGCATACAAAATGTGTTAATTAGGTATGCTTCAGATGTGACCATGGTAGTAATGCTGTGACCGCTCACACTGTTATGCAGGATTTATTATGGCTTAGCGATCCATCTAAGGTATTTGCTGCAATCAGTCCACAGTTAAATAAAGGCTAACCGCATCCCTGCACAGCGGCGCGCCGTAGTCTCTTGTCTATTATAGGAGCGGGGACACGAGATGTGCGCATGCGGACTCACCAACCTATGGGAGGCCAGGGAGGAGGAGATATAAGGGATGAGGGACAGCCTAGTTAGCCAATCCCATGAATAAGTCTGATCGATGACGAAACATGTCGGGGGCGTGGCTATGAGATGTGACGAGCAACACTGAGAGCCGCACTATACGAAGGAGAGTCTGTCACTGCACGGCGCACCATGGAGGGGGGTGAGAGAGACCGTGAGTCCTAGCATCAACACACCTCGGGTCCGCTGTGACCATTTGTTGTTCTGAGTGTATCCACTAAAAGTTGAAGCTTGCTGTGAATCACATTGGTTTTACTGCTGATTTTTATCTTTTAAAATGTGAGTGTTTCCATTGAAGATTGTAGTGGTTTTAAATAAACTTGCCGTGCTGGTTTACGCTATGTGAGTTCTTCAATTTTTTACATGTGGATTGATTCTACACACTGTGGTATTGCTGTTTGCTGGAGGTCTCTGGAGTGTGGTTACTAAGCGTTTTTTGCCGTGGATGAGAGTGCTGGCAAAATTATCCGGTGAGTGAGATTCCTTTGGGAGTGGATTCACGTTTCACGTTGGTGAGGTGAAGGACATGTGGAGTTCAGCATTATCAAGATCACTGCACCTTAGAAGATTTGTGCGATTTTTATGCACGTTTTTGTCACAAATTAAATCACGTTATTTTTTGTCACAAAATTTTAAAGGACTGATTTTTTATGCTTCAATTAATAATTTTTTCGCAATATAATTATAAATATAATTATAATTCCTTTTGCACTATAATTTATGAATCACACCAATTGGGGATTTTTAGCCATTTATGAATTATTCTGCTGTCATAGCTTTTTTCACGTGCACATTGGATATATGTTTTGCATGGTTTGATGAGAATTGTTAAACACCACTAAGTTTTTTGTATTAATTTGCACACTTGAGTTAATATTTTTTTTGATGGAATTGCAGCATATGTGATTTCTAGCACTAGGGATATGAGCGCCTCTTATTTGCTCTTATATATCTAGGAGAAGGTTCGTCGGATTACAAGGATATATGAGATCAGATAATATTTTAATTAAAAAAAATGGTAATCGGTATCGGCGAGTAATTGGAAAAAAGTATCAGTACTTGTACTCGGTCTTAAAAAAGTGGTATCAGTGCAACCCTAGTATTAAGCAACAGTTTGCAAAGACTGCTGTAACTCTTTGTAGACTGTTGATACATAGAAAATGGCTGCCATACACTACACAGTTAGGTGGATTTACTGAAGACAAATAGACTGTGCACTCTGCAGTTGCTCCAAAGCTTAGCAAACGAGGGGAAGCTCTGCAGACTTCCATCATCCAATCATGTGCAAGCAAAAATGCTGTTTATTATTTTTCTTACATATGATTGGGTATTCTTTGCAAAGTGAAGCTTCATCTCACTTACTAAGCTCTGGATCAACTGCACTTGCAAAGGTATGTCACCCATACATCTTGCTAATCAGCTACACGGGTTACCAATAGCTGATCAGTATATATATATATACCCTCACAGAATATGTGTTTATGTGTTTCTTAAGTGATGGGGTTGAATTTCTAGAGGCCAATTTTGGCCATTTTGCAAGTGCAGTTGCTCCAGAGCTTCGTAAATTAGGTAAAGCTTTGCTTTATAAAGAATACTCAATCACCTGCAAGGAAAATAAACTGAAAAAATAACATTTTGCTTGCACATGATTGGATGATGGAGGTTTGCAGAGCTCCCCCTCATTTACTAAGATCTGGAGCAACTGCACTTTAAAAGTGCGCAGTCTAATTTGCCTTCATTAAATCAACGAATGTCTTTCACTCATGAACCTGAGTCTATGCTATTATTTCAAATAATTATGGTCAAATGAAAACACATATAGAACACAAAAATAAATTATGCCAATAAATTATGCCTGCATGTTGTTAGCATTGGGATGAGTATGGTTAAAGCATCTAGCATACACTTTATATTATTTAATTGTAAATGGTAATAAGCATAAGCAGTGTATTTTTTTGTAGTAGCTTTGTTTAACTAAAAAGGGTTTAAAAGACTGCACACTTTCTTCTCGTTTTACTAGTCTTTGCAGTTATAAGTTTTATCCATTAAAAATGTGTTCTTGATTATGCTGCAAAAATAAAACCCTACTCATACAAAATGATGTGGCTTAAAGTGGTTGTAAACCCTCCCTAATGACTTTTAACTATAGGTAAGCCTAGAATAAGGCTTACCTATAGGTAGTGGAAATATCTCCTAAACGTGCTGGACCTCCGTGCTGTTTCTTCCTCCAGCATGTGCCATTACTGATGGCTCCCGCGCACATGCGTGGGAGTGACGTCACGCGGCTTCGGCCAGTCCCAGAACCGGAGTCCGCCGCCCCCCGGAAGGAAGAGGGTGAAGATGGATGCAGCCTGCACAGAGGACAGCGATGGATTCATTTGCAGGTAAGTGTCACATAATAGGCTAGTATGCAATGCATACTAGCCCATTATGCTTTTAATTTGCAGGCTTTGCAGAGAGCAAAAGAGGAAGTAAAACCCATCAGGAAAGTCTAAAAAATTTGTATCACTACAGAGTGGTGCTGTGGATACGACACACTGGTAGTTAATGCCACGTCCCGATAATTTGAATCATTGGAAAAAGTTTGGAATAATGGACTTTATAGGCATAACACAGAAAAGTTTTTTTTTTAAAAAGAGCTTCAGTATTTATTACAAAAAAATATTAAAAACTAGAGAACACATACATAGACTTACATATATTCACAGGTATTACCCATGAACATGTTAAATACACCATCTACATAATTAATAAATATTGAACAAAATTCGGATAACCGAGCAGTTCACTATTTCCAGTAGTAACAGATTTCGGAGAAACAGTGTAACGTATGTCCCCATGTACCTCTATAAGATAACAGAGGGTTGGGCTTTGGCCTATGGACATGATTCCAACCATCAATATCACAGGGGCGGCAATATTACACTGCATATAATAAAATGTATGTTATTATGTAGAATACAACAAACTTATACTAATTTTTCTGTTCAGAGAATATGCCAAAAGCTCCTGAGGAAGCGTTATTGAACGCGTAACATGTAGAGCAAGCTGAACTGAGTTATATATGTTACACTGTCTCTTCAAAATCTGTTACTACTGGAAATAGTGAACTGCTCGGTTATCCGAAGTTTGTTCAATATTTATAAATTATGTAGATGGTGTATTTAACATGCTCATGGGTAATATCTGTGAATATATGTAAGTCTATGTATGTGTTCTCTAGTTTTTAATATTTTTTTTGTAATAAATACTGAAGCTCTTTTTAAAAAAAACATTTCTGTGTTATGCCTATAAAGTCCATTATTCCAAACTTTTTCCAATGATTAAAACCCATCAGGGTTCACTTCCTCTTTAATGAGGTGAAAATTCTGTTTGGACTAGTACCAATAAAATTATTAAATGCAGAATTTGCTAGAGAACTGTAAGTGGTTTATTCCTTGTTACTGTATGTACATTAGAGCATCACACTACGGTAACTAAAGTCACAAAGTACCATTCTGGAATCACATAAGAGCAAGTTTTAATTCTACAAACCTACTGTAGAAAGCTCTATAAATTTTGTTTAAAAGTAGCTTACAGATGGTTAAATGTTACTGCTGTCCAAGCCTCAAAATAAAAGCACAACAATTGGCACTGATTAAAAATAGTGCTTAGGAACATAGAGACTGAAATTAGATGTAATTTTGAAAGAGTTTATAATTGCAAAGGTATGCAGTGTAACTTATGTTCTATCTGATGAACGAATGACATTTTTTACTGATGTACTGTATATAAATGCCAATTTCCTTTTAAAACCTGAGATCATTTATATAGTGCAAAAGGCCATCATATTTACTGAAATTGATATTTTTTTTCTATTTGTATGGATAATTAGCACATTAGAACATCCAGAATAAAAAAAAAATGTCCTAGTTTTTTTTCTCCTGAAATCATTTCAACCCAAGTAAATCCTTGTATGCAAAAAATAATTTTCCATAAAGAAAGACCCCTTGGGGACCACAGTATTTTCTTGGAAAAAAACATGCTTAAGGCAATATCCTTTATGCACACTACCATATTTCTATACAATCTATAGATGTGTCACGTCTACCCCCAACGCAGGTGGTCAGACACTATAGCTGGCTACTGTGTGCTTCAGCTATAGCAGCCCCCTTTCCCATAAGGTAAGCAGGCCTAAAGTTACTCGGTTGCCCTCAGGACTTACACACAATACTATAGTGCCTGGCCACCACGCCAGGGCAGATGCGAACTGAGCAAAGCAAATAGATACTTGCGGTTAGCAGACAGATAGCGTGGTTCTATGACAGTCCAGGTAAAAGGCAGGCTGAGTTCAGGGAATAGTCCAATAATCAGGTCCAAAATCATACACAGGGAAATCCAATCTAGCAAAGCAGGGCAGACAGACAGGGAGCTAGATCAGGAACAACACACGTATCAATCTCTATCACAAGCACCCAAATGGGATTTGAGCTGGCTTATAACAGGCTTGGTTTCCACCCAGAGACTGATCACCTTAATCAGCCTGCAGGTGGACAGACAGACAAGGAGAATGACATAGCCAAAACCATGAATGCTGGAATGAAGAACAGGAGCACCAAGTGATCCTGACAAGACGATTATATATGGTAATTTATCCTAAAATAAAGTATGAATTATGTTAAGGGTAAAAGAAATGGTCAAATGTGCTTTATGGTAAGTACTAACACACATAAAATGATGTGCATTTTAGTTTGGGGTTTTTCATTTTTTTTTTTTTTTTACTCTCTTGAACATACTTAATAGAAAATGTTCCTGTAGAGATGAAAAGGAAAGGCACAACATATTAGATGAAGTTATAATATTTGTTTCAAAACTGGACAATACAGTGCTAATTTGTGCACCATGATTACCTATGAAACACAATGCTAAGATGAAGGCTGTGAACAAAAAGGTATATAACTAGAAAAGGCCACATAGTGGGTCCAAAGGTGCTTCATACATGTAACAAGAATAACTGTAAAGGAAAGTTAGACCCCTTTCACATTGAAGGCGCTTTTTAGGCATTTTAGAGCTAAACATAGTGACTGTAAAGCACCTCTCATGCCTCCCCAGTGTGAAAGCCCGAGTGCTGCCGCAGTGCACTTGCGGGTCATGAAAAAAAGTCCAGCAAGCAGCATCTTTGGGGCGGTTTGGGATCGGTGTATACATCGTTCCCAAAATGCCCTGCCCATTGAAATGAATAGGCAGCGCTGCCGAAGCGCCTGCAAAGCGAAAAACGGGAGCTGTTAACCCTTTGTTCGGCCACTAGTGGGGGTTAAAAGTGCTCTGCTAGCGGCCAAAAAGGGCAGCTAAAATGACGGTAAAGCGCCTCTAAAACTAGCAGCTATTTACCACTAACGCAGCGCCGCCCCAGTGTGGCAGAGGTCTTAAAGAACTTAAATGATATATAAGAGAGCAGAATAAAATTGTACCAGCTGAAGATTTAGGACATTGTTTCATAGATAAAGACATCATGTATTACAGTGACCCTTAATTCTGATTGCTGGGCAAAGGTGGGATTAGCAGAACTTCAAGAGGAAATGGGAGTATATAAGCAGCACATGCAGACAACTGGCTGGGATAAGTAAGAAGAGCAAGGCTTTGTCAGCCGCTTCAATGCCTTCTATACAATGAATCGTTGGCTGTTGGAAAAATAACAGCTCCCTCACAGCCTATCCTCATGCCATATTCACATTGGTAGTTTAAGGGGTGAATAAGAAAGGGGAGAAAATGTACAGGGAGAAAGAGGTGAAGTTGGAGTAGGAGGAGGAAGGAGAGGTGAAGGAGGAACAGGAAGAGGAGCAAAGGGAGAAAGAGGAATTAGAGAAGGGGAAGAAACAGGTAGAGATTACATAAAGGGTTACCACCTACTACCTCCACGTGAGAGAAACTCTACCCCTCTTTTTAGGTTTGCCTGTAATGTTGTTTGTTCTTATTCTTCTAGTAGTAGGATTCTATGGCACAGCTTTATTATGTTAAGGGTAATAGGTACATCAAGGTATAGCAAATAAGGTATAGCAAATAAGAATGGTTATGCCAGGCAAATAAATAGATGCTTGATATATACAATGTATTCTAATACAGAAACCTTTGAGCTTTGGAGCAAACTGTTCAATTATGTTTTATGGCTCTAAATACTAAAACAGAACATGATCTTGCATTTTCGATTTTTTTTGCTTTTTTTCTGCTTTCTTGAACATGCATAATAGAAAATATTTCTGTAGAGGTGACAAGGAATGGCACAACATATTTGATGAAGCTTTAGTATTTGCTTTAAAACTTTTTTGAAAAGTACAAACATCTGTGGACAAAAGGGAAGGGGGGCTTGTGGAGGAGCATGCTCATTGTTCAATGTTCAGCAGGACCTCTCTCCATTTCTCCCCCTGTAATGTATTTCTCAAAAATATTTGATAATTGTTTTTTTTAAACCAGATAGTTTTGAAAAAAGAAAATACATTTTTTTCAACATACAAAACATATAGTCGATATGACACAAACATATTAGTGGGTGTATCAAGCAGGCATTATGATAATTGCAATTAGGAATGAGCCTGATGTTCAAGTCGAACGTAAGTTCGACTTGAACATCGGCTGTTCGCCGAACAGTGAACATTATTCGTTTTTCGCTGCAAATTCGAAAGCCGCAGAACACCATTAAAGTCTATGGGACACGAGCATGAAAAATCAAAAGTGCTCATTTTAAAGGCTTATTTGCAAGTTATTGTCATAAAAAGTGTTTGGAGACCTGGGTCCTACCCCAGGGGACATGTATCAATGCATAAAAAAGTTTTAAAAATAACCGTTTTTTTCGGGAGCAGTGATTTTAATAATGCTTAAAGTGAAACAATAAAAATGAAATATTCCTTTAAATCTCGTGCTGGGGGGGGGGTGTCCTTAGTATGCTGCCTGTAAAGTAGCGCATTTTCCCAGTGTTTAGAACAATACCACAGCAAAATAACATTTTAGATTTTTCTTGTTTGTGACCCATAGACTTTAACGGTGTTCGCTTGTTCTGGTGCAAACCAAACCGGGGGGGTGTTCGGCTCATCCCTAATTGCAATATTAAAGCATGTAATAAAGTAGTGCATGTGCTACAAGATAAAATATTGTAAGATAACCTTGACAAGCCATCCTGAGTATATTTTACAACATACATTGTGTCCTCCGCTCATCCTCTACCTTATCTCTGTTCCTCAAACCCATTGAGGACCAGAGAGCAGGTTAAGGGAGGCTCCCACCCCTGGAAATGGGGTGTGATCCACAATAGACAAACATGTACCTAGAAACAGGTTTAAAAGAACACAAATAAAAGAATAAAAACAAGAACAGAATAATTATGCCATCATATGTGGTTTAAGACCTACATGTGCACATGTTGTGAACATAAAATCCCATGCTACCCTGTTGAAAGCCTTCTCTGCGTCAGTTGACAGGAGAAGGCTTTCGATATGCAGGGAGTGTGATGCCTGTGTGAGAAGGAGAGCCTTTATAATATTGTCCTTCTCTTCTCTTCCCGGCATGAAGCCTATTTGTTCAGGGCCTATTATTTTAGCTAGTAGTGGTCTATTTGCCAGGATTTTGGCTAATAACTTTAGGTCAATATTCAATAAAGAAATGGGCCTGTAGCTGGAGCAGTTTGCTGTGTCCTTGTTGGGCTTGAGTATAACTGTAATGTGTGAGGAAAGGATGTCCAATGGAATAGGTCTAATGTCAGTCAAAGAGTTAAAGGCTCTTAACAGGAGATCTGTTAGTGTGTCCATGAAAGTCTTGTAGTAAATGGTGGTGTAACCATCTGGTTCTGGGCTTTATCCCAGGTTTGAGTGCTTTAATAGCTTGTTGGATTTCCATTGGGGTAATTTGTTCATCTAATTGAGTTACATCTTCTGTGTCTAGATGGGGTAGTCCATTGAGTTTCAGATAATCCTGTATGGCCTGTGCCCTGTCTACTGAGATTCCTGGGGACCTATGTTGTGGTGGTAAGTTATATAACTCTGTATAGTATGTGTGGAAATGTCTTGCAATATCTTCTGTTTTAACATCTAATGACCCGCCTGTGTTCCTAATTCCCATGATGTGTTTAGAGTAATAGTTTCTTGTAAGGCCCTAGCTAGAAGCTTGCCTGATTTGTCCCCCGCCTCATAATACACCTTTTTTCTAAAG
This sequence comes from Lithobates clamitans, assembly GCA_037952925.1. Classification (NCBI taxonomy): domain Eukaryota; kingdom Metazoa; phylum Chordata; class Amphibia; order Anura; family Ranidae; genus Lithobates; species Lithobates clamitans. The sequence goes on along the minus strand of JBBGZY010000076.1, from coordinate 11,455,887 downwards.
AACAACTGGCGTTTTGTTTTAGTGTCTAAAATTTGTTGTAAGTTCTTCCTTGCCTCTAGCAGGGCAGTGGGTGAGGATTCAGATAGAGATTGCTTTTGTGTTTTCTCTAGTAAGGTGATCTGTTTTATCAGTTTATTGGTATCAGCCTCCTGTAGTCTTTTGCGCTGTGCCCCCATGCAAATCAGATCTCCTCTGATTGTACATTTATGGGCACCCCATATCATTAGGGGATCTGCTCCTGGTGTTTCATTTAAATGGAAAAATTCTTTAAGCTTAGTCTTGAATTTGGGTAATAATTCTATGTCCGTCAGGAGTGACGCATTTAGTCTCCAGGAGGCCGTGGTAGCTGTGGGTGTGTTCCCCACTATCGTCAAAGATATGGGGGTATGGTCTGATAAGGACTAAATTCCTATCTTAGCCTCTGTTACTCTAGATAGGTCCCTCTGGGAGAAGTACAAGTGATCTATATGGGAATAACGGTTTTGGGGATGGAGTGAAAAGTATAATCCTTGTCTTTAAATGTTAGAGAGGAAAATTCAATAGCACCACATCCCAAATAATAACTTTAAATGTTAGAGAGGGGCATTGAGGCCATTGTGTGGGCCTCAGGGACTTTTAACGGTGCTTGAGTCAAATGATATATCCAACATATCATAAAATCATATTTTATTAAACAATCATATAAAAAGGGAAACAAACATAATAAAGGACAATATACAAAACAGAAGGGGGGAAGGATAACCCTTTGATACAGAAGTTAATGCCACTTTCTCAACATGTTTCACTTGCATAAGCTTCTTCAGGAGATATATTTGTGATATTAGAGTCAACTATGAAAAGATAGAAAAAATATCTGTAAACAATACATATACATGTCTGCTGATACCTCATACAATCATGATATTAAAGTATGAACAATATACAGAAATAAAGAAATAAGTATATATGATAAATAAATCTACCTACATGGCTTGATAAGTGTAAGCATCATAAAAAAAAAAAAAAAAAAAAATATTTTCTCTATGCATTATCATCATTCGGCTCAAATGAGCTTACCTGTGGGGAAAAATATACAATTTGAATGGGAATTTGTGTAATGGCAAAATGCTTCCTCCTCGGTTCCCACCTCAATTTTGCCAGAGATTTCTTTGCTTTGTTTGTGTTCCACACCAGCTTCTCATGTCTATAATGCAGTATGTGGACTTTATATTTATAATATATCCATTTAGGACTACTACATGAATGTTTATGTGGATTATTATCTGCCCTAAATAAGTTTAAGCAATAAGTTTAAGCAATTTTTTTAAGTATTATTTCTAGCTCATAATCAGCAGCGTATTTAGCGCTCTTATTTCACATATAAAAATCTATGTGCCGAGTTGGGGAAGTAGACATTCGCGAGAGTGATGGGGGAACCTGCATATGTGCCTTTCAGAAAGACATATCTTCCTTCTGGGTCTACTAATTTGCCTGTCAAATTGAACAGGATTGAAACCCCTTTAGATTTGGCTGAGTCATTAGTAGCATGTATCGCTTCTATAAAGTATGGGCTTTTAATTTTTGGTGTGTGGTTTGTTTGAAAATGGGTCTCTTGCAGAAGGGCAAAGTGTGGCCTACCTTTCTTAAGTTCTCTCAACAGCGTGGACCTTTTTTTTGGCATGTTCAGCCCCTTTACATTGTGTGATATGACAGTAGGACCTCGGCCCAGTGAAGAGTATGCCATCTGGAGAACCCACAAGCACAGTTTACCTTGTTATATCTGCAATGAAAACTTAGCACTGGTTAAAATTCAGTGCAATATGATACAGCCTTAGAAGGGGTGAGGGGTGGGGGGGTGAGGTAGAAGTGGGAGGGGTACAGAAGGTGGTAGAAGAAAGAAAGACAAGAGTGAGAGTTATCTGAACACTTCAGAACGTATTTATCATTCTGATATAGTTATTTTGTGGGTCTGGAAACCAAATCTTGTCACCAGATCCACTTTGAGGTAATGCGGTGAGGATGCTATGCAGCAACGGAGATTGTAACTCGAATATTATTCCTGGTCAGTATATACTACCGATATGACAAAATAAATGTAACAACCAAAATTCACGTAATATATAGCAAAGCCAGAAAGTGAAGAACGAAACCTGGCCTATGTATATCTGAAAATTCCCAACAATCGCACACGATATGTGCAGCCGTAGGGGTGTAAACACACAAAAAAAGGGAAAGAAAACCTTGCAGTAAAACTTTGAACTGTAACTGTAGCATTAGTAGTTACCAGAGTGACCTCTGGGTAGATGGAGGCCCTTTGTATACATAAAGAGTGTCTTTTTAGGGCGGCGACCCCCAGTCCCCACCAACTAGCATTGCTCTATTTCAGGAGTGTCTGCTAGACTTCCAAAGTCCACATTGCTTAATTTGGTCTGTGGAAACAGTTCCTTGACATCTTTATCCATCTCCTGTAATGTGGGCTGTTTCACACCTGGTCAGCCGTTCGTAGCTGGATAGAAAATTGAGGATAGTTCCTATGTCAGCCATCTTGCAAAAACTGGGGGGGGTAAAAGATCATTTTCAGGTTAGAAGAACTTTAACTTGGGTAATGTATGAATGTCATTTCTGCATGGTTGCAATTCCTGGGTGCCAGAGGAATGCAGGAAAAATGGTGAACTACTGTTTACCAAGCGTGAGGGTCACCTTGGTCCTCTTCTGGGGCTTTAGAGGCAGCCTGTCTGGGGTTGGGAGTGCCGCCATGAGAGCCAGGTCCCCGGTTATGTTTCACCTTTTTAGGAAGTCTCTTGTCAGGTGATGAGAGTGGGGATCTGTGTGGGCCTCCCTTGGCTCTTGGGAGGATAAATTCCTGGTACCATTCTGGGAGTGCCACAGGCTCCATATGTAAGGCCTCAAAGAAGTCAGGCAGATCAGTGGGAGTGCGTAGTACATGCTGTTTGCCTGCCTGTGTTACAGTAAGGGCAAAGGGAAAATGCCACGTGTATCTCAGATCATTCGCCCTCAGCTTATCAAGTATGGGCCGCAGAGCTCTGCAGTTCCGTAGTGTTATTTGTCATAAGTCATGAAACGGCATGATGGTCTCTCCGTTTAATACTATATTGTCATTTCTCCTGGCCTTATTCATGTTGGTTTCTTTTAGGGGGAAGCTCTGTAGGCAGCAGATTATGTCCTGAGGCGGAGCTGTGTCAGGGCCTTTGGGTCTGAGAGCTCTATGAGCCTGCACAAAGTCAATGGCAGTGTCTTCTTGTCTTTCTAGGAGGCTATTAAAGACTCTCTGCAGGGCTGGGACTATTTGTGCTGTGTCCACTGACTCCGGGATACCTCTCACCCTAATATTGCACCTTCTGCCCCTATTGTCTAGGTCCTCAAGGTGTCTGTTCATCTTTATTAGGTGAGAGGAGTGAGAAGCTGCCCTGTTTTCCAACCTATTCAGCTGTCTCTGTACTTCCCAGTGGTTTCTACAGCTGCTAACTTTTCAGTTAATACTAATAGGTTGGATTTTAGGTCGGTAATTGCAGCGGAGAACGTGGATTTCATGTCTGCTGCAAAGTCCGACATATCAGCGTAGGTCAGGGGTTGGTTTGTCTGGGAGTAAAAATAGGAAAAGGATTTTCCCAGGTGGGGTTTTTAGGTAGAGGGGTTTAAGATATTAGACCAATGTTGTATAAAAAAGATAATGTTTTATTGTACAAAAAATATATTAACACAAGGGTTAAAAAATTAGCTCTGATATAGAGTGTTTACAAGTCTAGTGAAATCAGACACGCATTATACAGACATATTTTCATAACAACATCATGTGAATATTGTCAATATCGAAAAAATGGACTGACGCGTTTCAACCTATATATTCAAGGTCTTCTTCAGAGGTCAGTCTGTTGAAAATATACAATAGGGATATACATATAAGGGCTTAGTTACATATACCAAAAGAAATATATCATATTCCATATAGCATAGTTACCCAATGATGCGTGTCCTACGAGCGAGAAGCTTTCTATAATGCCGCGTACACACGGTCTGACTTTTCGCCTACAAAAGTCCGACAGCCTGTCCGACAGACTTTCAACGGACTTTTGTCTGACTTTTGGCGGACCTGCGGCAGACTTTCTTACGAACGGACTTGCCTACATACGATCACACAAAAGTCCGACGGATTCGTAAGTGATGACGTACACCGGACTAAAATAAGGAAGTTGATAGCCAGTAGCCAATAGATGCCCTAGCGTGGGTTTTTGTCCCTCGGACTAGCACACAGACGAGCGGATTTCTGGGTCCGGCGTAGTTACGACGTATAGATTTGAAGCATGTTTCAAATCTAAAGTCCATCAGATTTGAGGCTGGAAAAGTCCGCTGAAAGTCCGCTGAAAGTCCGGGGAAGCCCACACATGATTGGATTGTCAGCCAGCTTTAGTCCGTCGGCGTCCGTCGGACTTTTGTAGACGAAAAGTCCGACTGTGTGTACGCGGCATTAGAGAGTCCCCTTAAAATCAAAATGCCTGCTCATTTTCCCCAAAAGGTCCTGTAGCACCTCCACCAGCACAGCCACCGGCGCCGAGGCAGAAACCAATGATGTGGCTTATGAGAGGTCACACTGGGAATCACCCCCCCACCCGGACCGCACGGTCGGTCGGGGAGAAGGCAACACCTGCAGCAGAAGCCCAAAGAGAACACGTTTAGAAATCACACTCATGGTATATATCGCAGCATTGTATTAGGAAATATATACTTAATTAAATAATAAAGTAAAGGCATCAGTCTATATGCATACCTCATATGCAGACTGTGGCTTTGTAATATTAGGTATATATATATTAGAAGTAAATAGATCATCCATATAAGTGAAATGAGAACCAAAGGTTAATAAATCAAGTAAAGAGGAAAACCCAGGTGGTGCTGATCAACTAATTCAAATGAATTGATCAAAGGTGGATTAAAAATAATAAATAGAAGAGCATTGTGTATGGGTAGTGTTTGGTGCTTGGACTTTAAGTGTGAAAGCATATATGTGCAGTATATGTTGCACGTGCTATATAGCAGACAAAAATAAATATAAAGTGCGTGCAGAAGCGTGTCACTCTGATGAAAATAAAGTAAACAGATATGTGAAAATATGAAAATAAAAATAATAAGAAGTGCCCACAAAAACCATGACAAATAATCATCAGTGTGTTACCTTTGCCAATGTGCAAGCAAATGTGAGACTGCACTGTATCGCCCTATGTGCTTAGACTCAAATGTGACCCGACCCGGGATTGGCCACAGGAATTGTCAGGCTCAGTGGACGCTCATTAGTAACTATGCTATATGGAATATAATATATTTCTTTTGGTATATGTAACTAAGTCCTTATATGTATATCCCTATTGTATATTTTCAACAGACTGACCTCTGAAGAAGACCTTGAATATATAGGTTGAAAAGCGTCAGTCCATTTTTTCGATATTGACAATATTCACATGATGTTGTTATGAAAATATGTCTGTATAATGCGTGTCTGATTTCACTAGACTTGTAAACACTCTATATCAGAGCTAATTTTTTAACCCTTGTGTTAATATATTTTTTGTACAATAAAACATTATCTTTTTTATACAACATTGGTCTAATATCTTAAACCCCGCTGCCTAAAAACCCCACCTGGGGAAATCCTTTTCCTATTTTTGCTTTCATATCAGGGGTGAGCAGAACTCCCTTTTCCCTTCCCTCAATTGTGTCTCTCCTTTGCCATATACGGTTTGCCTGGGAGTAGCCCCTACCTGAGTCTCCTGCTGTGGATAATGAGTCCTCGCTGGAGTCTTCCTCCTCTCGCTGCGTTCACGCCATTTGTTTCCTGCCATGCTGCCCCGGGATATCGCCTGGTTTTTAAAGAGATCGGTGATATTCCTGGCTGAAGTGGCGGCGGTGCTGCATTGGGGCGAGTCTGAAGGGTCTGGTACAGCTTTCTGCCCATAGCTGGGTCACTGGAAGTAAGGTTTCTAGCTGCAGGCCGGGTTCCTTCACTGAGCTCTGCTAGTCTGCGTCCGTCGCCATCAAGCGCCAAGCCACGCCCCTTAATTATTTTTATTATATTCCGCATAAATTATTATTAAATACCTGCAGATGGTACGTGATATCACATGGATGTGTAGTGGAGTTTGTTGTGAAGAGCACACTCACCACAACTACAAAAAATAATAAAATTACATTTTTAATTTTAAATTATTTAAGCAAATATTTTTGTGTTTTTAAATATTTTATTTTATTATAACAGAATGTATGCTTACTACTAACACACAATCCATGACAGAAAGTTTTAAGAGGAATGTATATAGTTAGAAGAGAAACATATGTGATCCTAAATGCAGGGGGGTATGTGAGCAAAATACAGATAGGCTGCATTGTGTCTATTATACATAACCTAATACAAGTAAGCATAAGTAATCAAGATGCAGATTATCTATGAGGCAGCGAGCCAAAGTTCTTACCTGTTTGATTTTTGAACGTTCACCCCAGCATCCAGCAATGAACTGACGTGGATGCTGGAGAGCGGCTATGGGAGTATATATGTCACTCCCATCCCAATCAGCCAGAATCAGAACAGCTGATCCAGCCAGAGAGGGCGGGGAGGAAGGACAGGGTATATTCCTAAAGGCCCCCTGAGCTATGCGCACGGAGCCACGTCCACAGCGCATGCCAGATGCCGTTGTGTGCCGGAACGAGGCCACGCCCACAACGCCCACCGACACGCAGAGCTTCGCTGGCGGACTGCGCATGTCTACCGGAGGAGCAAGATGGAGGCCAGACGCTGATGTTATAGCGCCCCAGACCTCACATAGTGCCACCACAGGTTGGCTAACCTGGGCAGCTCTGCATGCCGGGTGGCCCCCGGCACGCCCACACCCGTGAAGGACGAAGGGGAAAGCGGAACAGCACGGTCACCCTCATGGAAGGCCGATACCAAAGTCAATTAGATGGAAATGTTGGATTTCTGTAAAATAAGAAAAAAGGGAGAAGTCATACAATAAGGAATTGTTAAACATTAACAGTACATGTTAGGGAAAAAGGGGAATGCAGCACGTACACAATGATATATAGTATAAGCAGTGTGAAAAGTCCATGCAGTATAATACAAAAAAGATGGTCTATATACATAATAATATATTGGATAATAATCGCAGATATAATAGTGATGGAAAATTAAACCTGCAATACGCTTCATAAAGGGCATACATATACAAATAAACATTGTGTTAAAATGCACAAGTGCATGCACTCCCATTAATTTGGGTGAACAAAGGGTGGAGAAACATAACTATTGATATTAATGTGTGTAATTAATAACTACAATAATTTTAAAACAATTGATTTAAGGAGTTTTTCAGAAAATAATATTGATTATTTCTCCATTCCCCCTGAGGAAAAGCCCTCAAGGAATGGCTTGAAGCAGATGGCTTCATTTAGGCCTGGTGATTGTGTCGCTTTAAATTTATAGATCCACCGCAACTCCAGCTGGAGGAGAACTTTCTTCCAGTCTCCTCCCTTGGGGTTGGGGTGTACATGGTCCAGAATAAGAAACTTGATTCTGGGAAACTTGCCATTGTGTACAATTTTGGTATGTTGCCCAAACAGGAGATCTGGATCGCATACCTGCATGCTATGCACATGCCTGTAGGCTCTTCTCCAGAACTCGAGGTTGGTTTTGCCAATGTAAAAGCAACTACAGTCGAGGGGGCGTGGCCTAGCAGGGCATGTGAACAGTCGTGTTCGACGGAGCTCCCGCTGTTGATCCTACAGAGAATCCTATCCTCGCCACACACAGCGCCCGCAAACGCACGGAACCGACCCCTAACAGTCACCAGAAGCCGGCGGACCCTAAAACGGCAACTAGAACGGGTATGATGACTCGGGGGAACCGAGGAGACGCCGCAGCTTCGGCCAGGACAAGAAACAGGAGCAAGGGGGTAAGCTACCTAAACTCCCTAAAACAAAAGACCAGCCCAAAGACATGATATATTATGCTCAGAAAATGGCAGGAACACTGGAAGTTACACAGGCTGATTCACAGCACACAACAGTGTCAGCGATGCAGGCAGACAGAGATAGTGCAGACAGGCTGGAAGACACTGACTCCATGGAATCTGTTCCTAATCCTATGCCTGCCTTGTTTGATATGCAGACAGAGGACAGTCCCCAACCATCACTGAGTGATATTCTGCAGGCTGTTCATAAATGCACAGCATTGGTGGATGATCTCAAAGAGAAATTTGGGGGTTTGCGGGAGACAGTCTCTCTACTACGCCATGATTTGCAAAAAATCAGAGAGAGAACCACTGCAGTAGAAGGGAGAGTGAGCGACATGGAGGATCACATGCCTCACCTGAACAGAGAAGTGAGGGTGGCAGCTCAGCAGGCCCACCAGGCGTTTGATAAAACAGATGACATCGAGAACCGTCTGAGACGCAACAACGTTCGTATTGTGGGGCTCCCCGAGAAGGTGGAGGGAAGGGACCCCACTAATTTTGTTGAAGGCTGGCTGCAGGAAATCTTTGGGAAAGAGGCGTTCTCACCCCTATACGTGGTGGAAAGGGCACATCGGGTGCCGCCGCGTCCTCTTCCACCCGGTAGTCCCCCGAGGTCAGTGCTTGCCAGACTCCTGAATTACAGGGATCGTGAGGTGGTGCTTCGATTGGCCAGAGAAAAGGGAGCAATACACTTTAATGGAGCTAAAATATCCTTCTACCCGGCTAGACTGCAATGAGCAGGGCCTCCGAAGACCACGAAGGGAAAATGGAGACGGATGACGTAGTCAAATCCACACTAATTGGGCAGGATGGGCGCCCCATCACTTGTGCAGTCTTACAGAGTTCAAAGAGGACTTATGATAAACATTTTCACCATCAGCGAATGGCAGTTTAATTGCAATATGTGTTTGAACACTCATAAGTTTAACCGCCTACTTGGCGTGCATGTCAGTGCAATGTGCGCTTTCAACCTACTGTTTAGGTTGCTGTGGCACAGATATCTTTGCCCTGTTGGCAAAAAGTTGAAGGTTAAAGATCAAAACCTGTGGATGCTGGGAATCTTTTACTACACCAAGTTAGAAATTACAGGAACACTGACTGTAACTCACTTATCGATTCAACAGCGTAATCGCAGGAAAGCGCAGTGGCGCATATGTTTGTTTATCAGTTCTCTACTACATCTCCGGTGTACGGATCTCTTTCACATGGCCCATAAGGTGCTAAGTCAAGTGACGACCACGTCTGAACTCAATACAGCTCACATCAGGGGCGTAAAGGGAAATGTATATGAGGATGCAGGAATGTTTTATATGCATAGATTAATTCACAATGTTTTGGTATGGCTAGCACACCTATAATGTCTTGGAATGTGCGGGGGGTAAATGATCCTTTGAAGAGAACAATGATATCTACAGTCATGCGCAGGATCCACCCCGCCATCATTGCCCTGCAGGAGACCCACCTGCAGGACAATACGGTTAGCTTTCTGCAGTATGCATGGGTAGGGAAGGCATATCATTCCACATACTCTGCTTTTTCCCGTGGAGTAAGTGTACTGATACACAAGGCCATAGTATACCAAGAGCTAGACTCTCTGATAGATATATCCGGCAGATTTATATTTCTCCATTGCAAAATATATACAATTACCATGATTCTGGCATTTATATATATACCACCCCCGTTCTCGCGGGAAGTGTTGCAGCTACTGGTTTCATATGTGACTAATAAACCTGACATTCCAATACTAATTATGGGGGACTTTAACTGCTGCCTGGACCCAAGAATAGACAGGCACCCTCCTATGGTTCCACCCAGGCGAGGTCGGGGAACTTCCCTTAGCCGTCTCTTAATGGAAATAGGATGGACTGACTTATGGCGGGTTCGTTACCCAAACCATAAGCAGTTTTCATGTTTCTCCAAGATACATGGCTCTCTGTCCCGTATAGACCTCTGTGTCGCCACCCCAGATATGGTGGGATACACCTCGAGGGTGAAGTACTACCCACGGGGGGTGTCTGATCATTCCCCACTAGTCATATGGCTGAATGCGCAACCCTCCAGTCTATTATCTAAGGCCCCATGGAAACTAAATGCCTTCTGGCTTAGACTATTTACTTCACATGAACGGATAGAGGCTCAGATCCATAAATTTCTTAGAATACATAGACAGCACACAGATATCCTGTACAAATGGGAACAGCTTAAAGCATATTGTAAAGGATTATTTATTCAGGAAATAAATGTGGTTAAACAAAATACCTCGGTCCTGCTAGAGCAGGCGGAGGACTTGGTGAGTCAACTAGAGTTGGCATTTGTGAATGATCCCACTGACTCTGCAAGGGAGGCATGGATCGCGGCTCAGGATTCCTTAGACCGCGTGCCATCCTCCGCTGCAGAACGTAAGAGATTTTTTTCGAAACTGGCCTTTTTTTAAGAGGACGGGGAAAAGACAGGCCGCCTATTAGCAAAAATTGCAAAATCCCAACAACAATCACCGGCTATAGGAGCCATACGAGCTGCCAATGGCAGGATAGTTAATGCTCCTGATGACATCATCTCTGAGCTGGCAAATTTTTATAGGGATCTATACAAATCTAGAGAGACCTACTCTGATGATGATCTCAATGCTTTTATGGCTAACATAAATCTACCCACACTGTCTGTTGAGGCGAGACGGCACCTGGATGCTCCAATAACTATAGAGGAGCTCCAGGTGGCGGTGAGTTCTTTCCCTACCTGTAAGGCGCCAGGGGAGGATGGTCTCCCAATGGAGGTATACTCTCAGTATGGAGAAAAATTGTTGCCTGAACTACTAAAGGTTTTCAATACCAGCTTAGATAGGGGTAGATTGCCGGAATCCATGACCAGAGCAAATGTGATTTTACTGCTTAAGCCAGGGAAGGATCCTGTAGACCCGGGTTCGTATAGGCCCATATCCCTACTCCAAAGTGATGTAAAGATCCTTGCTAAGGTCCTGGCAATTCGGGTCAATGGGATAATAGCCTCAATCATACACCCAGACCAGGCTGGCTTTATGCCGCAGAAGTCCACAGCTACAAATCTTCGAAGGCTATATTTGAATATGCAAATACAGTCTATCCTTAGACGCCAATAAGGCGTTTGACAGCGTTAGCTGGAGATACTTATGGGCGACACTGGACAAATTTGGCTTTGGACGGCGGTTTATAGCATGGACAAAACTGCTGTATGCGGCCCCTCAGGCCAACATTAGAATAGCGAACAGGATGTCAGACGCTTTTGCTCTGGGTAGGGGGACGAGGCAGGGTTGCCCGCTGTCCCCCCTACTCTTTGCGATCACTATAGAACCTCTGGCGGCTCAAATAAGGGACAGTCCACGGATAGTCGGATTCAGGTATGGTGACTTTCATGAAAAGCTCATGTTATATGCGGATGACATGCTGCTATTCCTGGGAGACACTAGTCAATCACTACTGGGGGTAATGGATATAATAGAGCAATTTGGACATTTCTCGGGCCTGACTATAAATTGGTCTAAATCGGCCCTGATGATGCTGGACGAGAGCCGGGATGTGAGTCTACCTGACTCTTGCCCCATTCCAACCACCACTGGATTTAAATACCTGGGCGTCCAGATATCCCCATGTGTTGGGGACTTCTGCTCTTTAAACATATTCCCATTGCTATCCCGCTTTCGAGACAAAATAAATACATCGAACAACTTAATGATGTCACTAGCGGGTAAGGCAAATCTCATTAAAATGATTTTAATGCCCCAGCTATTATATTTCCTTCACAACTCACCAGTAGTGATACATTTAAAAATTTTCAGATTAGTCAATACCCTTTTTCGACGACTGCTATGGCACAACAAAGCACCCAGAGTCCGGATAGAGCAGTTGCAGTATCCAAAGGATGGCGGAGGGTTGGCGGTCCCCAACCCTTGGCTATACTATATTGCGGCGCAGTTGCAACACCTTGTGGGATCTATGACACATGAACCAATGGGCTCAGCAGCGCGATTGATGCTTTTTGCTACGGGCGCTGAGACCATTCCTCTGGGTCTAGAGGCACAAATATTCGCGAAGTCTAACAAAAAAACTCCGACACTATCCCTGGTACAGAAAATATGGAACAAAAGTAGACAAATACAAGGGGTGCAGGGATTTACAGAATACAGCCCAATATGGGGAAATCGCACCTATGTGGAGCTGGCTAAGTTACAGCGTGAGCCCAGATGGAAGGCCCACGGGGTGACCATGCTTTCTCACATATTTAAACATGGTAAACTGATGTCCTTTACAGAACTGCAGAACACATTTGGGCTCCCAGACACTATGTACTATCCATATATACAGCTTTGGCACGCAGTTGCAGCGCAGGGAGACGCAGGTGAGTGGGAACTTTGTCCCACGCCAGTGTTCCATGTGTTGAAGTCATCCAGTGTAACTAAAGGGATTATTTCCATGTGTTACCAGATGCTACTTGCCAAGTACCTAGGTGCTTACCCATGTAAGGCAATTGATGCATGGAGAAGGGACCTGGGTCAGATAACTGAGGATCAATGGGAGGAAGCGCTACAGGCCATACCCACGTGTTCCCTTAATGTTGCGCAAAAAGTGTCCCAACTTTATATAATACTAAGAGTGCACTACACTCCATCCAAGTTGCACAGGATGGGCAGAGTGGCGGACCCCATGTGCTGCCAATGTCGGCAGCACAGTGCGGATCTTATACATCTTCTGTGGCGGTGTCCGAAGCTCCATCGGTACTGGCATGAGGTGATTAATACACTAAATGGAGTGTTCCAAACGACGGTACCGGTAGATCCTATACACTGTTTGTTGGGGGTTTTGGATGAGGTAATCCCAGAGGAACAAACTAAAGTGGCTTTCTCCAGGGCTTTGTTTCAAGCTAGAAAACTTATACTAATGGCATGGAAGTCTGCAGTACCGCCCTCTGTCAAAATGTGGATAACACATATGGGTAAAACTCTAATTATGGAAAAATACATATATCAACATAGAGGCTGTCCACATAGGTTTGAACGCATTTGGTCAAGTTGGTTAGACACGCCTGGACTTAGTCCGAGAGAACTAGTCATGACAAGGCTCTTACAGGGTCCTTAGATAAAAAAGTTAATGAAAATGGAAAGGAGGTGCAATACATGCATATTGGAAGGATGTTGGGAATTAATTATATTTTTAACATGGTATAATGAAAATTAGAGGGCTATGTAGTAATACTATAAGAACCTATGCTTTACACTGTATGAATATGACACTGAAATGTAGAAAATTGTATACCGGAAGATGTATTTACTTAAAATGTTCAATAAAACCCTTTTTGATTTAAAAAAAAAGCAACTACAGTCACATATTAACATATACATTATTCCAAAAATTCTAATTTGCGAAGTGTTTTGTATAGAATGTCTGGACGTTTGGTAACGTTGGGTTCCTTTGACTAAGCATAAATTTGCAATAATTGCATGTTCCGCATATGAAGGTTCCTTTGTATTTACAATGGCCTTTCCTGTTTTCCCCTTTAAATTCGCTTCTGAAAATTCTATCTTTCACAAAAGTTGCTCTCCTAAACATAAACAGGGGCTTTTCAGGGACAAATGGTCCTAATGCTGAGTCTAATAAAAGCATGTGCCAATATTTCTCCACAATATTTGTAACTTTATGCTGTTGATTTGTAAATCTTGTAGTTATTCTTACAGAGTTGGCATTGCTTTTAGGTTTTTTTTTAATGTAACAGACTATGTCTCGATTGTTTAGATGCCTGTTGGTAGGATCTCTTCAAGGAGGCATGAGAATAGCCTCTCAAAAGTAAGCGATTGCATAATTTATCAGCCTCTATTTTAAAAATGGCATTGTCTGTACAGTTTCGTCTGACCCTGAGATTTTGACCATACGGTATCGAATCTATGAGAGCTTTAGGATGAAAACGTGTAGTATTTTGTTTCCGGCTGTGGGTTTTCTATAGAGTTTGCTGAGAGGGACTCCTCCCTCTCCTCTATAGACCTCCACGTCCAGGAATGCAACACATTGTTTGTTGTGGGACATAGTAAAGCTAAGGTTGAAGTCGTTTTTATTCATTCTAGAAAGGCATTGTTGAAGCATCTCCTGTGACCCGTCCCAGATAACGAAGACATCGTCAATGTAACGGTAGACCCCAAGATGTGGTCCGTGTACATTGACATCTCCTCGTCTGCTAGGAACATTTTATCCCACTCCCCCAGGTACAGGTTGGTGTACAATGGGGCACAACATGTCCCCATCGCAACCCCCTGTACCTGGAGGTAGTGGGAGCCATTGAACACAAATACATTGTGCTTAAGGATGAATTCTAATAGTGAGATGATAAATTTGCTGTACGCTGGATTTGTGTTTCTATCCCTTTGCAAAACATGCTTTATGGCTGCTATACCTTTGCCATGTGGGATAGAACTGTAGAGTGCTTCACAGTCCACTATGACCAATGTTATATCTTCGGGAACACGTAAATTGTCTATAACGTGTAATAAATGTGATGTATACTTTACAAAGGAAGGTAGTGCCGTCACAAAAGGTTTTAAACAGTCGTCAATTAGCTTACCGGCATTCTCACTGATTGCCCCTACCCCAGATATAATGGGTCTACCGGAGGGTTTTTTTCATCCTTGTGAACTTTTGGAAGTGCTTAATATGTGGGCACTCTAGAAAAGTCGTTTCTAATATAGTTCCAAAGTTGTTTAGTTATCATGTTGTTGGAGAAGGCAGTATCGACCAAACCATAAAAATCCCTGTTAAACTTCTCAACAATACTGCCCGGCATCCGGCGGTACCAATTTGGATTTTTTAATATTTGATTACACATATAGATGTATTTTTCGTTGTCTAACACAACGACATTACCGCCCTTATCTGAGGCTTGGATGGTAATTGAGTTATTATCATATAGTTGTTTTACCATTTCATTTTCTCTTAAATTTGTAGGATTCTTTGTACATATCTTGAGTTTCTCTAATTCCCTATTAACTAGGTTGAGAAACGCAGCTGCGTTAGAATAGGTGCTGGGTGCCGGGCAGAAATCAGATTTTTTCTTTAAGGTAGATTTACCTATTATAGGGTTTTCACTTTGTTTTTCCACCATTTCCAATATTTGCAGGAGATCGTCTCGGTCAATGAGATCGGCCGGATCGTTCTCCTCTAGAAGGGAGATGAGTTGGTCGAGCGCCTGAATCTCCTGTGGGGTTCGATCTGTGACTGCTTCTGGCTACTGAATTTTTTTTAAATCAGCTTGTGAACATATAATTGGAGGTCCTTGTAAACTTCAAAGCTATCTAGATCTTGATTGGGACAAAAATTTAACCCTTTCTTAGAAAACTGTTCTTTCATCCTCAGATAGATTATATGAGGATAAATTGATAATATTTAAATCTATATCACTATCTGGGTCAATATTGTCTGAAGGGATCAAAGTGTTACTTGTGTATATGTGTTCAAATTGGGTTGTGAAGTCTGGACACCTGTGAGGATCTTCTCTAAAAAAGAAGGGTCATTGGGTATAGTATTGAGAGAATCAGTAATTATTGTGTTGGGTTTAGAGACCGGTTCTCTCATTGTGATATTCTTGGTGGCCAGATTCAGATGTGTGGCCCTGTGAGGTGTAATTGGTCGAAGGTGAACCGTGGAGAGGTGTATCTAGTGTTAGTTTTTTTGCTGACTGACCCTCAGAGGGGTCGCCATAATATTGGCATTTAGTGCTCTGTGTGTTTTTTTGTTTGTGCAGATGTTAGATTAGATGCGTGTTGTGAAGTGGTGGAAGATTGTCTTTGATTAGAATTCCCTTTGTTATGTGTGTACATGTTTTGAGTCCATTTGTAAGCTTTACCATCTTTAAATGCATTTTTTTTATCTCTAGTGAACTTTTGTCCCTTTTTGATCAATATATCTCTATTAAATGCCTCTAGATGCAACTTGAGTTTTTCTTCCTTCTTTATTAAAGATTTTTGGGTTTTCAACAGTTGTAATTTTCCACATATGTTCACTATGTCTATCTATGTCATCAGACCTGAACAACCCCGTAGCACTTCTTCCCATTTCATTTTGAACTCAGAGTCCAGGCCCTCCAGGGTAGGGAAAATCTGGACCCGGAGTCCCAGGGGGTTAATGTCCTCCCTTATATAGTTCAAAAAGGACCTAGTATGCATACAGCATAGATTTTTTTCTCTAGAGTCTTTGATAATCTATGAAAGAGTGAAGATATTTCAGAGTCAATTTGTTCCTTATTCCCAAATTCTTTTAAATACCCCTCCATAAGAGATTCCCAATCATTTCCTATAAATCCTGTCATTATCTCACAGTATAAAAGAAACATATATTGTTAAATGTTTAATCGATTAAAATGAAAAAGTTTCTTTTGTTGTTCTCTTTAAGTTATAAACTATATGCTTCAAATGCCGACTCAAGTGGGTAACGGTATCTACTACCAAAATTTGAATACAATTGGTGAGTCGGCAGTATTTGAGCATTTTTAGTGCCACATCCAATATTAAAGACAAGAACAAAATCCCCTTGTGGTGGACTTTAAAGGCATGAGATCTTTTGAAAAGTATATTTCGTGTTTTAATTTATTTATTAAATATAGTATGTACAAAGCATATATAAAAAACACATAATATATTTGAACATGTTTGCAATGATGTCACCATCATTGCATAGTAGTACAAACAGTAAAATAGTGATTCTTGCACCCAACGCGTTTCACAGTACATGTGTGTGTCTCCTTCTTCAGTGGTATATTTAGGCAAGAATACTTTATGTTCTAGAATAGAATAATTAAGAGGAGTAAATAAATATGCAGATATACAACATTCCAGCAATGTTCATAGATATACAAAGAGTCAGATAGGATTAATGTGATTTCACAATATGTTCTAATTAAAAACATACGAGTGCAAGATGTGCTCTCGATTTCTTAAACCAGAAATCCGACAGAGGTGGTGTGCCTCTGGGAGAAGTGCGCCCCCATATACCTAGTGCAAACAGTTCGGACGGGAAACACATTAACCTTTCAATTTATCGTTTGTTCAGCAGAAAATTTCCAAACTTGCCCTTGTTTTTTTTGGATTTAAAAACATCCCAACGATTATGGATTTTGTGCCCATTAACTGGCAAAAAAACAAGCGAACTGTCTAAGTGACCGAATTTCGGACAATTTTTCGTATAATGTATGGCCAGCATTAGATTCAGCTCCTATTGGTCTCTATGGGGTTGGAATCTGCATTCAAATGTCTGTAAAGTTCCCTGAACCTGCCTAAAATAAAATCCAGGTACAGTCAGCTCTAAATGTGTAGGGTAAGGCCTAATTTGCTAATTATATGAAGGGTTGTGGATGGAATGAATGATTAAACATAAAAGTTTTGTGTATGTGTAAGGGTAAATGGCAAATCTAGCAGAAGTCATGCACATAACCAAGCGAGTCCCTGGTAACCACCAAAAATAACCTCAAAAACAAGAGGATTGCATCACAGAGTAAATCACAGCAGCGTCCCTTCTCAAGCTGAATACTGACATGAGCCATACTCCTTCTAACAATCACGCAATGGAGTTTGGAGTATATGGAGACTATATTTAAGTGTTTGTCAGCATGATGTATTTATTTGTTTATATATACACAATATATATAACTATATATTAGGGTTGCACAGATACCGATACTGGTATCTGTGCCAATACTAAGCATTTGCACGAGTATCGGTACTCGTGCAAATGCCCCAATACCCAAAACCAATACCTTCGGTCTTGGGACTTTCAGCTGTCAGCAGGAATTCCCTGATAACAGCTGAAAAGTAAAGAAAAAAATGCTGGCAATTATTGGTTGTTAGGGAATGGGGCCGCCAAGTCCTTAATAACCAATCACGTGTCCTCAGCATTTCCCTCCCCGCATCCTCCTCCCCTTTCACTAGCTATTACCGGGCTCAGGACCGCAGGTCTGTGGAAACTTCCTGCATTAGAGGTGAGCAAGCCCAGCTCCCTCCATCCCACTGCCCTCCCCCTCCTGCTGGGTGCAGCTCTCACAATGAGCTCTGCTCATCGCGGCTCTGCTATTTCTGTCACAGTTCAGGGAGCAGGAGTGAGTCCTGTGTGACCTCTGCACAGATCTGTCCTTTCCTTGTCAACTGCACAGCTCAGCACACATCGAGATTTCTCCCCGTGTCCTGTGTGTCCGTACTCAGCCTGGTGGAGTCCCCCTCTCCTCCTCTCCAGCAAGCAGAGACACTGACACACGGCCAGCACCACTGCAACAGGTCAGTGTGTGATTAGATCCCCCCATGTGTCAAATACTAAATTATCTATATAGTGTTACATACATGAAACTGACATAGAAACGTGAAGTCTAATATCAATGCCTAAATATATCTTGGCGTGTTATAATCTGAAAATTAGCATCTATAGTGTCCATGTAATTGCAGCAAATAGGACTGTTTGCACTAGAGTGTTTTGGTTTCACCAACCAGTGGGAAGTTGGAAATCGAACAATATATATTATGTATGATATTTTGTTTATGCATGGACACTATATAAATGCTAATTTTTAGAATATTAACACAAGACAAGATATATTTAGGCGTCAATATTCACTTTTCTTTGCCAGTAATTTTTGTTTTATGTTATTAAAACTATATAATTAGAATTTGACACAGCAGTGCAGCACATATATTTATACCTATTTTTGGTGGGGAACATACACTGGGTGTTTTCACCAGCTGAATGTTTTCAATCATGCTTATTTACATGGCAGCGCATATATTTTGTTTTGTTTTATTTGAATAGAGAGCAGTAACCAGGATTGTGACTCCCCTCCCCACTTTATCAGCCCTTCTTTTTTTTCTCATCTAGCACATCTTCACCCCAGCCTCACCCAACTCCCCTCAAAGCACCCCTTTAAAAGTATTGGTACTCGTACTCGGTGTAAAAAAAGTGGCATCGGTGCAACCCTAATATATATATATATATATTAGAGCCAACTCATGTTCGACTCGAACTCGAAGCTCATCCCTAGTCTCAACAGATACATCAAGAAAGTTTGCTTCAAGATGGAATTACTTCAGACAATCCAGTAGGTCATACAACTGCGGACTGGCTTCTTTCAGTGGATCTCAAAGATGCATACCTCCACATTTTTGTGGCCCCAGTCTGTCAGAGGTTTGCAATTTGCAGTGGGGCAGCTACATTACCAGTTTATGTGTCTGCTGTTTGGACTATGCACATTGCCCAGAGTGTTTACGAAGATTCTTCTGGCTATTGTGGCACATCTCAGGTTTCAAGGCATTTGCATTTATCATTACCTGGATGATTTCCTGCTCCCAAGTCACACTTCTGTCACACCAAGAGATAACCATTTCAGCATTGGAGAGCTTTGGCTGGTTGATCAAATGGGAGAAAAGCCATCTCCTGCCAACGCAGACACTGATATATCAAAGGACAAGGATAGACGCTCAGGCAGCGACATTGGTGTTGCCAAAAGACAAGATCTCAGTCATTCTGGACACAATGTCGATAGCCAGGGGAAATATATCTTCCAGGAATAGAGTGAATGCGTCTCCATGGGATAATGATCTCAATGGTCAAATGGGTGCAATGGAATTCACGCCCCTTTCAGATTGGGCTCCTGGAACAAAGGAGATCAGAGGATCTTGGTGAGAGGATCCAGATCACATCCCAGATGAGGGTTGATCCTGCACTGGTGGTGAGAGAATGGAATCTGCTTGTTGCCACTCTTTACTTACCACACGGTGCCCTATGCAAGGAACACTGGGCTCAGGGCCAATGGCCGTTCCTGGCTTCCATTATGGTCACCAACATCCTGGAGTGGAAGGCAGCCTTCCAGACCCTCCTGGCATTCATATGTCTGTTTCATGGAGCAGCCATTCTCATGAAGTTGGACAATACAAAGGTGGTGGACTACATACGCCAACAAGGGAGCACCCGCAGTGGTTGGTAGGTTGCACTAATCATGGAGCGGGCCCAATCCAATTTACAGCTGCTAACAGGAGTGTATGTTCCTGGCCGAATGAATATTCAGGTGGACTACCTGTCCAAAAACACTGGATAGGGAGCATTTAACCAAACTGGATGATAGAATGACAACCCGAAATTAAAAGTCACAGTTTATGCCATAAAAGGAGAAACATTGGCACATTTTATGCTCTGATCCCGAATTAGGTTTTCTTTTTTTTTTTTTTTAAATTGTTCATTTTTCAACAATTGTAAAACAGCATATCATAGGATACAGAGATCATGACATTTTAACATCGAAGCATTCAAAAGCAAAGTACAAACAGATTAATTGAGCTTGATGGGGATATCTGTATAGGCAGATGTCAGCATCTTCCAGTATTGGGTCATTCAAACGAAAAAAAAAAAGAAAAAAAAAATCCTATACAGTATCCATGTTTAGGTCAAAAAAAGGAAAATTAGATAAATAAAGAAACATAATGTATCAACTACAAGTTCAAACAAAAGGATGCTCAAAGAGTAATGCTAATGGGAATCAAAAAGACGCGGGGCTATGAGGATCAAGAGAATATATTGAATCGTCCCAATTTTTCCAAATTTTTTCTAATTGGGGAAGTTTACCTTAAATTTTTGCGGTTAAGTGTTCCATTCTGTGCACATCTGTGACTATGGAAAGAACATGGTGTAAAGTGGGGAAGGAGGTAGATAGCCAAAGTCTAGGGATGGCTCTTTTTGCTGCCAAAAGTATGAAAGACCCGAGTTTCTGTAATGATTTGGGGATGCCAGGGAAAGGTAGACCCAGAAGGAAGTGCATGGGGTTTAATGGAATAGTTGTAGAGAAGAGTGTTTGCAATAATTTTTGTATCTCAGTCCAATACGTACTTAAGATATGGCAATCCCAGAAGATGTGAAGATGGGTACCTATGGACTAACCACATCTCCAGCACAGGTCAGAAAGAGAAGGGTTTTGGGCATGTAACAACTCAGGAGTTCTGTACCAAAAAAATAGTATCTTAATAGCGGTTTCTTTTTGTGCTACACACCTTGAAACTTTGAAAGCTGAGTCCCAAATTTTCCCCCACTCCAACAATGAGATTGGTCTATTTAGCATTCTAGACCATTTTGTCATGTAATTATGTGTGGAGTTAGTTAGGGGGGGGTACTGCATGGAGTATTTTATATATAGATGAAATTAGTTTTGTTTCATATGGGCCATTTGCACACAGTATTTCAAAGTCTGTAGGTTTTTCTAAGGATAATGAAGGGGAGTTGGATTGGAAAAAATGTAAATAAAAGTATTCTATAGGGGTTGGTAAATCATGTTTTTTTTGGAGGTCTGAAAATGATAGAAATTTACGTGTAACCGGAGGAACCAGGTGTCGCAGCTGAAATATACCTGCATGAGTCCATGAGAGTGTTCACAGATAAGATAGTTCATCTGGGATGTCTGGATTAAAAAGGACATTCTGGAGAGGGGAGCATGGTGAGGAAAACGGAAAATTCCTATCAAAATACTTACCGTAATTTTCCTTTCCTGATGGACTCCATGGCAGCCAACGTGTGGGTTTAGTCCCGCCTCTACTACCCTATAGGACACTACTCCCATAAATCTTTGCTCCTCACCAGCAGCCGTGTTCGATAACTAGCCTACTCCAGCCATTTGGGAGGGAACTCCTGCTGCCATGGAGTCCATCAGGAAAGGAAAATTACGGTAAGTATTTTGATAGGAATTTTCCGTTTTCCTGACAGACTCCATGGTAGCCAACGTGTGGGAAATAACTCGCCATACACACCCGGGTGGGCAAAAATGCTGAAGAAAACAAAGATTTATTTAACACCGTCCACCGACAGTATTTTAACACCAAAATCAACTGAGGATAGAGCCGCTGGCTCAACACAATAATGGGACATGAAGGTATGGATCGATGACCAAGAAGCCGCCCTGCAAATCACTTCAGGTGCGACGTGACGAGAAGCTGCCCACGAGGTCGAAAGACTTCTAGTCGAGTGTGCTGTCACCGCCTCTGGAGGAGCCAAGCCCTTCTCTCTATATGCCCATTGAATTGCCTGTACAATCCATGCAGCAATGGATCTAACTGTGGCTCGGAGCCCCTTGTTCTTCCCATAGAACGACACAAAAAGATAATCCGAATGACGGAAGGGAGCCGTTACTTCTAGATATTGTTTCAAGGAGACACCAACATCGAGTGGATGTATTTCCAGATTACCGGCAGATCTAAAGGTAGGAAGTGAGATTTCTTGGTTCTCATGAAAGATCGAGGTGACCTTAGGGTTTGACCCTAGCATTGGAATTAGAGTCACTCTGTCCGGAAAGAAGGTTAAGAAAGGTTCCTTTGACCCCAAAGACTGGATTTCGGACACCCTCTTGGCCGAAGTGATGGCGGTCAAAAATGCAGTCTTGATAGTAAGTTCCCTAACAGACAGTGGTTTATCGAGTTGTGAGAAGAACTCAAGAACTAGAGGAAGATCCCATTTGGGGAATCTGGGTTTCCTTTGAGGTCTCATTCTGATTGCTCCTTTGAAGAATTGTTGAATAAGGGCATGTCTGGCCCACGACACCCCAGTAAAGGCGGAGATCGCTGAAACTTGTACACGCAGTGAACTGACAGACAAGGGTAAATCCAGGCCTGATTGGAGGAAATTCAAGATGTCCTGGACCGCAGGTGTGTCACATGACTTGGCCCTAGACGACATATGAGTCGAGAATTTTGTCCAAATACGCTCATACACTTTGTTAGTGCTTTGTCTTCTTGCATTCAGAAGTGTAGGAATAGCCTCCATAGGGCAACCTAATGCTTCCAACCTACTCCTCTCAAGAACCAAGCCCTCAACTGTAGATGAGCTGGGCATGGGTGGAGAATCGCGCCTTGGGAGAGTAGATCCGTTCTGGACGGTAGAAGAACTGGTTCTCGGAAGCTGAGGAGTGATAGGAGAGGAAACCAAGGTCTGTTGGGCCAGTAAGGAATGATGGCTACTATCTCCACCTCCTCCCACCTGAGCCTCCGCAGGAACTGGAAGATAATAGGTGTCGGAGGGAAGGCATATGCTCTGTGGAACCACCAACGTTCTGTCAGTGCATCTATCCCGTAGGCTTGTGGATCCCGAAACCTTGCGTAATATCTCGCTAGCTTTTTGTTGTACGGGGAAGCGAAGAGATCGACCTCTGGAGAGATCCCCAGAGTTAGGATCCAATTGAACACATCCTCGTGGAGAGACCACTCGTTGTTGTCCAGGTGGACTCGTGAAAGAAAATCCGCTTGGACATTGAGAATTCCAGGAACATAAGTTGCCGTTAGGTTGATCAGATTCTTCTGGGCCCAGACCATTATTGGTTCCACCTCCTGTAGAAGAGACAGACTTTTGGTACCCCCTTGTTTCCTTACATAGGCTACTGCCGTCGTATTGTCCAGCCTGAGTAACACAGATGTCCCTCCTATCAGATGATGAAATGCCAGCAGTGCCTGGAAGGCTGCACGTAACTCTAGAATATTCGACACCAATCTCCGCGCTGGGAAATCCAAGGAGCCTTGAGCCACTTCCGCTAGGCAATGAGCACCCCAGCCTCTCTCGCTGGCATCTGACGTCACAGTGATCCAAGTGATGGGAAGGATGGAGTGACACCGGCGTAGATTTTCCTTTTGAAGCCACCAGAGGAGGGAACCCCTCATGGTCTGAGAGATGTAGATACGCTGACTCTTGTCGCCCGACCACTGAAGAAGAAATCCCTTCTGAAAAGGACGCATCCTCCACTGAGCCCATTTTACCATTGGTATTGTGGACACCATGGTGCCTATGATTGTCAGACACTGGAGGGCCCGGAGATGAGAAGAGGAGAGAGCCAGGCGAATCCTGTCCCGAACTATCGTGATCTTCTCCTCGGGTAAGGAAATTGTACCTCTCGCTGTATTGAATAGGGCCCCGAGGAACACGAGAGACTGAGAAGGCTCCAGATGGCTCTTCTCTCGGTTCAGAAGCCATCCAAATTCTTGAAGAGTTGAGATGACCATATCTCTGTGGTTCAGGAGGCAATCTCTGTCTTGGGCCAGTAGAAGGAGATCGTCCAGATAGTGATAAAGACGGATCCCTCTGGTTCTTAGTAAGGCCACAACGGCCAACAAGACCTTCGAGAAGACTCTTGGAGAGGTGGACAGACCGAAGGGAAGGCATGTGAATTGTAAGTGTAGTTGGCCTATGGAGAAACGGAGAAAGCGTTGAAAATCTGCTGCCACTGGAACGTGGAAATAAGCGTCCTTGAGGTCTATAGAAATGAGCCAGTCTCCTGGTTGGACAGACTGTCGAATTGTGGACAGGGTTTCCATTTTGAACCTCTCTTTTTTGATGAAGCTGTTTAGGTGCATCAAATCTATGACGGGTCGCCATGCCCCATTCTTTTTCTGGACCATGAAAAGAGGAGAATACATCCCCATGCCACGTTGGTCGTCTGGGACAGGAATGGCAGCGCCTTGATCTAACAAAGATCTCACGTAAGCTACAAGGATTTTTCTTTTTTCTTCTGTGGCTGGAAGAGATGTGGGGATGCACCTGAGCCTGGGAGCACTGCTGAAAACCCAGGTGTGGCCTGAGGAGATCGTTCTTACGGTCCAAAAGTCCTGGATTGAGGCCGCCCAAACATGCCGGAAGCGAAGGAGGCGAGCCCCCACTTGGCCTGCCTGGGCGGGCCCCATCTCAAAAAGACTTGGTCGGTTCCTTCTCACCCGACACACTACTCTTAGCAGACTTCTTGAAAGATGATTGTCTGGCCTTCCAAGATCTGGAGAACTCGCGACCCGGCCTGTATCCACGTGCTTCCCTGGCACGATCCTGGTTCTGTTTCCTTGGAAACGGTCTTCTCTGGCCTTGTAATCGCCTGTCCTGAGGGAGGAACCCCGACTTACCCCCGGTGGCACGGGTTATGGCGCTGTCTAATTTATTTCTGAAAAGAGAGGACCCGTCATAGGGAATACGGCACAAAACCTCTAAGTGTCTCGTCCACGCTGTCTGACCACGTCTCCATAGCCTTGGACATGGCGGCCAGAGCCAAGGCTGATTTACACGCCATACCAGCTGTGAGATAGACTCGCTTCAAATCCGAGTCTATCCGTCTGTCCAAGGCGTCTCTGAACGAGACCGTGTCTTCCAGGGGGAGAGTCACATGCCTGACCAGTCTCATCACAGCTGCATCTACTAGAGGACCCGACTCCAATTGCTTAACCTCTTCTTCCTTGAAGGGATAAAGCCTCTGTATTTTAGAGAGAAGGGAGTTCTTTTTCTCTACCTTTCCCCACTCATCCGTGATAACTTCCCCTAATTCAGCGAAAAAGGGGAAGCTGACACATTCCTTCTTCAGCTGCTTGAAGAACTTCCTCTGTTTTGCAGGGGCCGTCACTGGCTCTTCCCAGTTTAAAGTTTCCTTTATGGCTTTAATCAGAGGAGGAAGTAGGTCAAAACTAAATCCAGTATAAGGGTATTCTCCCTCAGAATCACTATCTGAGGAGACAGCAGACAGATGACTGGGCAAAGAGGACTCACAAGTGTCCTGAGTCTGGGTATCCCTCATTGGTGGGTCTGGAGGCTCTGCAGGAGAAACATGGGATTGGCTAGACCCCAGCTCCTTTAGATTCTCTTTCACGATCTTCTCCACTAGAGACTTGAGTTGCTGATCCGATCCACCCCTTTCACCTGTTGCTTTTGTATAGCAGGTATCACAGAGGGATTTGCCTATAGGAACCTTTGCCCTACACCCCCAGCAGGATCCTTCAGCTGCATGACTGGAGTGAGACTTGGAAGGGTGAGATGGTTCCCGGCTACGGTGTCTCGATTTTGAGGAGGAACCGTGATGTCCAGATCTGGAAGAGGAATGCCGGTGCTGTGATCTAGATGAACCACTTCTGTGCGAGTTAGGTTGTTGAGTAGACCTAGAAGGGCTGACAAGAAAACAAGGCACTTCTGTGTTAATGGGGACAAACAGATCACTGATGCCCCATACCCCCCCCTCGCAACACCCAGGAAGGGACCCCCTACCAGGTACCTGATGCGAGAGGGCTGGCCAGAGGCAGGCGGTGAAGCGTTCATGCTCCCGGAGGGATCCATCAGGGCTGAAAATACAAGCAACCA
This sequence comes from Lithobates clamitans, assembly GCA_037952925.1. Lineage (NCBI taxonomy): Eukaryota > Metazoa > Chordata > Amphibia > Anura > Ranidae > Lithobates > Lithobates clamitans. Next base: position 11,429,762 of record JBBGZY010000076.1, on the reverse strand, counting down.
GTTAGGAACTAGAGAAGCAGTAAGGGCAAGCCACAGATTTGTCCCCAGAAGCCCTCTCACCTGACACGGCAGAATCAGAGCTAGGGGAGATACTGCTAACAGTCTGCAAGCATTCCCAAGCCTGCAAACTATTTCCTCGAATTTAAACTGGCGCCCCTGCGACGTCACCGCCGTGGCCCTAGTGCGCACGCGCAGTTACCGCTATGCGCATGCGCGAACCAAGCCTCGTTCTCGTGCCGGATCCGCGCATGCGCAGAACGGCCGCGAAAACGAAACCAGGAAGTGAACGGCGGCTGGAACGCAGAGGAGACCAGCCGCCATAACAGCCCATTACACTGTACCCGACAGTGCGGGGGAAGCACAGAATACAAGCACAACACAGAGAGAAGGATAAACACAAACTGCTGCCATGAAAGGAAAACGGAACGGACTCACCACTCCTACTGTGATCGAGACCTGGGTCAGGTAAGACAGCACAGACCGGACTTATTCCTGGGCAACAAAGGTCACCTGCTAGTAGCTAGGCTGTATGACCAGTGAGGGTTTTGCCTGCCAGTGGCTAGGATTACACCGTCTTCAGCGCCTCTTCCGTATGCCCCTTCCATACCCTGCTAGTAGCTAGGGCTTATTGGAATACTGCGACCCTTGCATGGGAATCGCTCGCCAGATCTGACCGCAGGGAGAAATAATCTTCAGGTAGAAAGACCATCTTAGCTAGGTCCTTGGAGGAGGACAAAAAAAGAACACGGCTGCTGGTGAGGAGCAAAGATTTATGGGAGTAGTGTCCTATAGGGTAGTAGAGACGGGACTAAACCCACACGTTGGCTGCCATGGAGTCTGTCAGGAAAGAGAAAATTTATCTTTACATCTCTTCCAAATGGATAGAGTAAAAAGCATCGGGGACAGACATAGAGACCTCAATTGGGGCATGAATTTCCTTGAGGATGGCCATAACATGTAGCAAGGATGTACTGGAGCAGTAATCCCCATTTCAATTTCAGCCCATCTACTTGTGGCTTTCCTTGAGGCCCAGGTGGTCAGCACCCTAAGATGGGAAGCGTAATAATACTTAATAAAATCAGGGGCAGCCAATCCACCTTTAGCTCTAGGGGAGAAGACTACTGATTGAGCAATTCTATGAAATGCATTGTTCCAAATAAAATTAAGGCACTTTCTCTGGAGGTTTTTCAACTGCGACAGTGGGACTGAGATTGGTAACGTTTCAAATAAATACAATAATTTGTGTAGTACCGACATTTTGAGGACATTAATTCTGTCAAGGAGAGAGAGTGGGATGGAAGACCAGAGTTGCAGGAGTCTAGAGATTTCTGCAAACAAAGGAAGGAAGTTGTCTTGGTAAAGTGAGTGATATGAGGGGGTAAGATGAATTCCTAAATACTTCAGTGAGTTCTGGCACCATCTATATTTGAATCTGTTTTGTAAAGAGCTAAGCATGTCTGAGGGTATATTGATGGGGAGGGCTTCTGTTTTGGTCTGGTTAATTCGAAAACCTGATAAGGTTCCAAAAATGGATAGAATATTGTGTAAAAAGGGTAGGGAGGTGTCGGGATGGGTGATGGTTAATAAGATGTCGTCTGCGAATAGGGAGAGTTTGTAGTCTTGTTGTCGCAATGAGACTCCCCTGATATCAGGATGAGATCTGATGGCTGCTGCTAAAGGTTCAAGACTTAGTATGAATAATAAGGGTGAAAAGGACACCCTTGTCTGGTGACGTTACTAAGGGTAAACCATTGTGACAAGTAGGAAGACATCTGGACTTGAGATGTGGGGAGGGAGTATAGGGTTCGTAGAGCCTGTATAAAGGGACCTGAGAATCCGAATTTGGCTAAGACTGCAAACACGAAAGGCCAGCTTAAACGATCAAATGCTTTTTGAGCATCTAAGCTCAAAACTATGGTGGGACGTTTGGTTCTGGTTATTAGGTCAATCAGATCTGTGGTTCTTCTTGTGTTGTCTCCCCCATGTCTCGTGGGGATGAATCCTACTTGATCCCTATGAATCAAGATTGGTAATAGGGGGGATAATCTATTGGCTAATATCTTGGTAAAAATTTTATAATCCGAATTTAATAAAGCAATAAGGCGGTAATTGTCAGGTAATGCGGGATCTTTACCTGGTTTGGGAATTACTGTTATGTTAGCATGTAGGAACTGTGAATGGGGGATGGATCCTCTGAGAAGAGAGGAATATGGGGATCGTAGATAGGGGATTAAAGTCTGTGAAAAAGTTTTATAATAGATGTAAGGGAGACCGTCAGGACCTGGGGATTTGTGGGCTGGTAGATTTTTAATCACTTCTCCTATTTCCTCTACGGTGATCGGGGAATTGAGAGAGGATATATGGTCAGCGGAAAGTTTTGGTAGCGGTGTGGAAGCTATGAATTCATCAAACTTAGGCTGTGAGAATTGAGGGTGTGAATCAGGGCTTAAGCAGTTATATAACCAACTATAAAAATCTCCAAACATTTTTGACATAGCTTTAGGGCAATATGTGGGGGTACCATCAGATTGCATCAAATGATCAGGGATAGATAAAAAGGGCTGTGGTTTTAATTTGTTAACCAGCATTCTGTGTGGTTTGTTTGCAAAATCGTAAAATTTTTGCTTGGCCCATAACATAGATTTAGAAATTTTGTTCAAGTCAAAAGATTTGATCTGATCCCGGATTGAGGTGACAATTTTCAATTTTTCCACCATGGGGGAAGCCAGAAAGTGTCCTTCAGCTGTCTGCAGTTGAGTAATTAGGTAATTTTTGAGTTGTACAGAATCCTTTTTTAGGCGAGAGCCTGCAGATATACATTCACCTCTAAAAAAGGCCTTGTGGGCCTCCCACAGGGTAGAAATCTCTGAAACCGAGCCATTGTTAATCTGGAAAAATTCAGTTAGTTTCTGTTGTAATTGGGTTTGCGATAATGGGTTTTTAAGCAACGATTCATTAAGACGCCAGTGGCAGGTTTTAGTAAAAGACTTTGTCAACAGGATTTTGAGTTCAATAGGTGCGTGGTCCGACCAGGTAATAGGATTTATCTCAGAAGAAACTACATTGACAGGGGTGTAAAGAGCCAGTAACAAGAAAATAATCTAATCTAGAATATGACTTGTGAGGGTGAGAATAGAATGTGTAATTTTTTTTGGATTGGGTGCTTTATTCTCCAAGTGTCAAAAAGATTATGGGACCTAACTAATTTACGAAAAGAGGTAGATATTTTCTTGGAGGCAGATTGTGGAGTGGTTTGGAATAAGGTTTTCCTATCTTTGGTCGGAGACATGCATATATTGAAGTCTCCTCCTATAATCATAAAAGGCTGGGAAAAGGGTTGTAATTTTCAAAAACCTTTGTAAGAAAACCGATTTGTCCTACATTTGGAGCATATATATTTACCATAGAAAAATTAGTATTTAGGTTACTACATTTCAGGAATATGAACCGACCTTGGGGGTCTAAGTAGGAGGAGAGCATCCTAATTGGGCATGAGCGTTTAATAAGAATTGCCACTCCTGCTTTTCCAGAAGGGTCAGAGGCCATACAAGCTTCGGGAAAGTATCTGGAAGCGAATTTAAAGGAACCCCCAGATTTAAAATGAGTTTCCTGAATCATAATCACCTCTGCTCTGGATGATCTAAATTCTTTCAAAGCCTGCCATCGTTTACCGATGGACTTCAATCCTTTAACTTTACATGAATAGACCTTAAGAGCCATATTTGGTCAAAGAGAGGAACGCTAGTGTTGTATATATACTGTAAACATATAAATGAGCATCCTTAGAATAGAACATATGAAGACATACATATATTGAAGTTGGTACAATATTGTAGATGTAGCATTGAAAAATCATATAGAGGTCAAAAAGGAAAAAAAAAGACCTGCAAATTGAAACATCAAAAGAAACCAAAAAAAAACAAGGAAAAACTGAGTAAAAAAAAACAACAAAAAAAAGAAAAAGGAAAAAGTATTTTTTGAAAAGCCTAAGAAAAAAAATTTCAGGCTGCCCAGGCAGAAGCCTAGGGTCATAGTGAGGGGCATGTTAGCCTGCAGGAACTAGCGGAGGGGGGGGGGTGGGGAGGTCCCTGTCTCTGCTTTAAAAAAAACAAACAAACAGACAAGAGGAAAATGGTACTTGTTGGATTATAATAAACAAGGAGAATAAAAAATTCTTAGAAAAGTGAATAAAAAAAGGGGAAGAAAACGACTTCCAAAAAGGCAACAAGTGGAGCCAATATTAAGAGGTGTGCCTCTCTGTACGAGAGAGAGTGACCTAGTTACAGTGAGGTCACTGAGGTAACCATGACATGTATTATCTGGTCATGGGAAAAAAAAGGAAAAAAGACAAAAATTGAAAGGGAGGTCAATAGGTCTATGGACATCATATTCCAATGTAGAAAAAGGGGTTGTTTAAACTGTCAATTTATTTCCCATGGTCAATCTTCCTTTAATGATAGCTTTAATAATGTTTTTTTTCTATCAGACAGTTTATCACCAATATGTAGGGTATGTCCTGCGCTGCCCTCGTAATTTAGGATACACTATACGTACTGTATGCACAAGGATGGGGGAACATCTCAGGCTCATAAAAAAAGGGAAAAGACAAAACACAGCATCACATGCCACTTTGTCCTACGCCATGGTAAAAGATGATCAAAGATATATCAGTACTAGCAATAGAACCAATACCCAAGGGTGTCTTTCACAGATAACAAAATATTTATATTGTTAAGCAAAAGAGAGTCATTTTGGATTTACAAGCTTGGCACACTGGGTTATATGAGGAGATTGACATTCATACAGTTATGTGACTGTTTTTTTTTCTCTGGCTCCCATCTCCTTGTGTGATTCCTTTTGTACCCCTTTGTCATTTTATCATGAAGTTTGATTTTGTCAGCTATGTTTTCTCCACATGTCCACCAATTATATACCGATTGCAGTTCCTCTTACACATTCACACATATATGATTCATATGCTTTTCATGCTTTGATTTGAGAGTTTTCTAAGATGTAAAACACGACCATATGTTTACTAGACATGTGCATTAGTTTTCGTCTGAATGCATTTTTGTCCGAATTTCAAGTATTTTTGTTATCATCTTAACAAACTATAACGAACGTGCAGAATCCGAAAACCGAAAGATCCGACATACAGTAGATGACCGTGATATTGTGTCAATCTCGCCGCTGTTAACAGCGAGATTTGACACCTGTGATCCCCGTCGCGGGAGCCAGCGCCGAGCTGTCTCGCTCATCGGGAAAGGAAAACTTTTTTTCCTTTCGCGATGAGCGACAGGCAGTGCTGACAGCTGTCTGATATGAATCATGACAGGGAACGCTGCACCAAATTTTAAATAAAAAACTGGCGTGGGTTCCCCCCAGGGGCATTCCAGGCCCTTAGGTCTGGTATGGATTTTAAGGGGAACCCACTACGCTGAAAAATTAGTGTGGGGGGTCCCCCCAAAATTTATACCAGACCCCTATCCAACCATGCAGCCCGGCCAGTCAGGAGTCAGCAACCTGGCATGCCGCAGGAAAAGAGGGGGGACGAGCGAGCGCCTCCCTCCTGAACCGTGGAAGCAAGAAAATCCCGGACTGCTGCACTCTAAATTTTCTTGCTTCGGAAGAAGACCCCCAAATTTGGAAGACCCCCGGAGCTGCCTAATAAATTACTTTTAAAACCTGTGTAGTGTGTTTTTTTTATTGACACTTTTTTCCCCAGGTGAATGGGTAGGGGTACCCCATACTAATTCACATAGGGTGGGGAGCCGGGATCTGGGGACCCCCTTATTAAAAGGGGCTCCTGGATTCCGATAAGCCCCCCGCCCGCAGACCCCGACAACCAATGGCCAGGGTTGTCGGGAAGAGGCCCTTGTCCTCATCAACATGAGGACAACGTGCTTTGGGGTGGGTGGGCCTGCAGGGCCCCCCCTGCCCCAAAGCGCCCACCCCCATGTTAAGGGCATGCGGCCTGGTATGGTTCAGAAGGGGGGCGCTCGCTCCCCCGGGTGGGACGGGTGGATGGAGGGGAGCCATGCTGTGCTTTACACAAACAATCTCCCAGCTTCTGCTGTTCTTGTGTCACTGACACTGAGCTCCGACATCGAGCTCTTTACTGCCACCTCTAGCTACTATGTGCATGTTCACTGTTCGTGTGATTTGTACTGAGCTTGTCAGCTATGTGAAAATGACCTGGGACTTGGTAGGAAGATCTTCTTTACAAGTAGGGGCTGTGAGGAAAAGGGAAGGGGGCTGTGTTGTGGAAAATTTTATATTAATGTATTGTCATAAGAGTCTCCCGGTGTCTGTTCTCTCGCAGCCTGCTCTAAAGAGCTGACTGGGGCAGACTGCTGCTGGTCGAGATCTGTTAGGTAGTGGAACACTTCCTGGTGTTTGGAGAGAGGTGTTTGCGGAAAGAAGACATGTCTGCCAGCAAAGGGCCCCTGTGCAATGCACAGAACGATCATCTGGTGGGGGTGTGTTCGCTCTGCAAAGACATTATCGGCTTAGTGGTTTTTTCCCCTGGCCCCCCCGGTATGCCTTATCAACATATTTGGGGTGCCATGACGTACACCTGAATCTCCCATCCACAAGGAACTCTGGTCATCGTCATTTGGTTGTATGTATTTTGTTGTGTTGTTAAATCCTTATATGGTCATTCACATCCTGTGTTCATTTCCTGTGAGGTCACAAGCTTTGTAAGAGGTGTTTGGCTGTTGGAAGCCTAACCCTCAAGTTTTGGGACTTCCTGTTGATATGTTAATAAAGGGACTCATGGCAGGCTTGCTGGCAGAGTGAGGCTGTGATGAGAACGTAAGGATGTGTTGATGTCTGTTTGTGGGGATTGAGGCACACACCAGAGGATGGGCTACGGCAGAGGGATGGCATACGATCAAAAGGTAAGGTGCATTTATATCATAAGACAAAATTGTTATTATTATTAGAAACAGGAGATTTGGCTGTGTGCTCTGTGTGCAGCCAAATTTCCATTTCAGGATGACGGGCCAGGTACTTTATGGAGCAGACAGAACCCCCCTCCAAATCGGCAAGAAAAGGGGAGAGAACGGATCCCAGTCCAGGACATCTCTTTCCGATGTGTTGGGGAGCCTCTTCTCTGCAAAAGAGCAAATTTTTCATCTTTTGAAATAATGCTGGAAATTTGATTGTATGTCTGGTGTGTGCCTGCGTGTGTGTGTGTGTGTTTGTGAGATTTGTATCTCAAATGTTTGTGTAAGGAGACTGATGCTGTGTAACAAGTTTGTAATGCATGTGAGAAATGGATGAGTTGTAATTATTACTTATGTATGAGACAAGTAGATTTCATGACTTTTGTAGAGTGTTTAATTGTCTCAAGACACAGACTTTGTTGAAGATGGCTGCTGCATTTTCAAGTGGGCATGTGGCCTGGGGGAGTGGCGGCCAAGCATTTTACAATGGTGAAAAGTAGTCTGCTCCCTGTGGACAATAGAAAGGTTTTGTTTTGAGATGAAAAGAACATGCTATGAACATCTCTATGCTGATGACACACAGATCTATCTCTCCACTCCTCAACTCACCCCCACTATCTCCTCACGGATCTCAAACTTGCTGATTGACATATCGGTATGGATGTCACACCACTTCCTCAAACTTAATCTTTCTAAAACTGAGCTTGTTATATTTCCTCCTTCACGGTCCCCCTCCTGTGACTTCACCATTAATATCAACAACACAACCATTGGTCCCTCCACACATGCCAGAGTCCTGGGTGTAATCCTTGACTCTGACCTCTCCTTCAGCCCCCATATCCAATCACTGGCTAAATCCTGCCGCCTTAACCTCCGCAACATCTCCAAAATTCGACCCTTCCTGACTAATGACACTACAAAACAACTTATTCACTCCTTGATTATTTCCCGCCTCGACTATTGCAACTCTCTCCTTAATGGCCTACCCTTAAGCAGGCTATCCCCCCTTCAGTCTATTATGAATGCTGCTGCTAGACTAATACACCTTACTAATCGATCCGTGACTGCTGCTCCTCTCTGCCAATCCCTTCACTGGCTTCCCCTACCCCACCGTGTAAAATTCAAAATGCTAACCATAACATACAAGGCCATTCACAACATCGCCCCCATCTACATCACCAACCTCATCTGCAGATATCACCCAAATCGCCCCCTCCGCTCCTCCCAGGACCTCCTGCTCTCTAGCTCCCTTGTTACCTTCTCCCATGCTCGCCTTCAGGACTTATCCAAAGCCTCTCCCATCCTCTGGAATTCCCTGCCCCAGTATGTCCGATCAGCCCCTACCCTGTCCACCTTTAGGAGATCCTTGAAAACTCATTTATTCAGGGAAGCCTATCCCACACCCACATAACTGTCCCTGAGCCACCCCCATCAAATCATTCTTTGCAGCTATTACCTTTTGTACCACCACCCCCTCCCTTTAGAATGTAAGCTCTACGAGCAGGGCCCTCCTGTACCTTTTGTATTGAACTGTACTGTAATTGTGTTGTCCCCCTTATACATTGTAAAGCGCTGAGTAAACTGTTGGCGCTATATAAATCTCGTATAATAATATTAATAATAATAATAACATGCAAGCATTCACTGTCTGTATCTCTAAATGTCTTGTTCCTGTGAAAGCTGATGTGAACTTTGTGTCACGGACAAATACTCACCGAGGCCGAGATGTCGAGAGCGGCTCGCCCTTACTACCACGTGCACCCAGACCCCCGAAATGGGTACAGAGGGCTGGAGGCACACGGAGGCACGGGCTTCCGGTAGGGTGGTTAGTACCAAAGGCTGGAAGTGGGTGTCTTGGGATCCGCAGGATACAGGGCTGAGAACACAAGCAGAGGTTAGAGAACAACAGGTGGTAATCAGGGTATCACTAAATCCAGCAGAGTGGTGGTAAAGCAGGCCAGGGTCCGGTACACTGATTAGGCAGGTATAAGCAAGACAGTCCGGCAGAGTAGTGGTTAAACAGGCCAGGGATTTGGTACACAGGTCAGGCAGGTTATTGACAGGATAGTCCAGCAGAGTAATGGTTAAACAAGCCAGGGATTTGGTACACAGGTCAGGAAGGTTATTGATAGGATAGTCCAGCAGAGTAATGGTTAAACAAGCCAAGGGGTTCGGTACACAGATCAGGCAATCAGTACAGGGCAATCCGGGAGAGTAGTGGTTAAACAGGCTAGCAGAGGTTCGGTACACAGATCAGGCAATCAGTACAGGGCAATCCGGGAGAGTAGTAGTTAAACTGGCTAGCAGAGGTTCGGTACACAGATCAGGCAGTATCACAGGAAACACAAGCTCAGGGACAGGGAAAGCTGACGACAAACCAGCAACCCGACTGGGTGCTGGAGTCGTCAGATAAAGCCTCCCTGCCCGGCGAGCGCGTCAGTGTGATGCGCTACCGGGCACCCGCACGGGCTACGGCGCGCACACGGGGACCGCCGTGCACCCGCGCGCGCCGCACCATCAGGCCGCGGACGGGTGTGCGTCGAAGCGCTCGTCCCGTGCGCATGCGCACCGGAGCCTGGCGAGCGGAGGCGCTCCCTGGCTCCTGACAGTGCCCCCCTCCTAAGGGCGGACACTGGACGCCAAGGCTGGCCATCAATTCCGGATGATCTTGATGAAACGTTTGAATTAACTGTGGGGCGTGCAGATTCCTGGCGGGCTCCCAAGAGTTATCTTCGGGGGGATACCCCTTCCATTGAATCAGGTATTGTAGCTGCCTGCCCCTCTTTCTACAACCAAGAATGGATTCCACTTCGAATTCATTCTCGCCATCGATTCTGACTGGCAGGGGAGGAGGTTCCTTTCTTCCCGGAAAAGGGCTGGGCACCACAGGCTTCAATAGTGACACATGAAAAACGGGGTGAATCCGGTATGTCTTGGGAAGTGTCAACTCCACAGCCACAGGGTTGATGATCCTCCTGACTTGAAAAGGCCCAATGAATTTAGGCCCGAGTTTTCGAGATGGCAGAGGTAATCTCAGATTAACGGTGGACAGCCAGACCTCATCTCCTACGTCGAATCTTGGGTTTGCCTTTCTGCCCCGGTCGTACTGTTTCTTGTAGTCCTCCTGGGCTTTGTGTAGTGTGTCTTGAATTCTCTGAAAATTGGATTGCAACGACGTTATCCTATCCTGGACTGCTGGGACTGCTGTTTCGGGGATATTGTTAGCGAAGGACGTGGGATGGAACCCACAATTGGTCCAGAAAGGAGTCTGGTTGGTAGAGGCATGGATTGAGTTGTTGTACGCAAATTCAGCGTAGGAGAGGAGGCTCGCCCAATCATCCTGAGAGCCCGAGCAGAAGCAGCGGAGGTATTGCTCTAGCGTCTGGTTGGTCCTCTCCGTCTGACCATTACTTTGGGGATGGTAAGCTGAAGAGAGGCAAATGTTGATACCCAGAGCCTTGCACAGTTCCCTCCAGAATTTGGACGTGAATTGGACGCCTCTGTCCGACACAATGCTCCTTGGTACCCCATGGAGCCTAACAACCTCCTTTAGAAAGATGTTGGCCGTGTCTACGGCAGAGGGAGTACCCCTCATGGGCAGGAAGTGGGCCATTTTGGAAAGGCGGTCAACAACAACAAGGATGGTGGAAAAATTCTCTGAGCAAGGTAGGTCAACGATGAAATCCATGGACACATAAACCCATGGTCGTTCTGGAATGGGCAAAGGTCTGAGCAGACCCCAGGATTTGGTGTTTTGGCCCTTGTTTCTCTGGCAAAGGGAACAGGACGCCACATAATCTTTACAATCCCTTCTCCATCCTGGCCACCAAAAAGAGCGAGAAAGGAGTTCAGCTGTCTTCTTATTCCCAAAATGTCCTGCCATCTTGTGGTCATGACACATCTGAAGGACTAAGGGCCTAGTCACTTGTGGTACAAATATTTTCCCTTTAATCCAGAAAAGATCTTCGTATCTCTTCAGGGAATGCATCGCTGGTTCTGTACATGCGCCTGACGAAGATTTGATGGATGATATTAAGTCTGCCTGAGTTAGCCCGAGGAAATTTTGAGGAGAGAGGATCGTACTGGGTGTTGGTATTTGAGGGTCTACGGAAAACATCCGTGAAAGGGCATCGGCCTTCCCGTTCTTGGCTCCAGGTCTGTATGCTATATGGAAATTAAAGCGAGAAAAGAAGAGGGCCCAACGGGCTTGGCGGGGCTTTAACCGTCTTGCTGTTCTGAGATACTCGAGATTTTTGTAATCCGTGAAGATCATTACCGGATGGACTGCCCCCTCCAGCAGATACCTCCACTCCTCTAAAGCAAACTTTATAGCCAGCAGCTCTCTGTCACCCACGTCGTAATTGAGTTCCGGTGGACTGAGTCTTCGAGAAGCGAAAGCTACTGGGTGTAGGATGGCCTTTGGTCCCTGTCTCTGGGAGAGAATTGCTCCAGTTGCGATCTCCGATGCGTCCACCTCCAGTACGAAGGGTTGAGTCGGGTCAGGATGACAGAGGATTGGAGCGGAACTGAACAATTCCTTTAGCTTAAGGAAAGCCTCTTGAGCAGCTGCGGACCACCGGAACGAACTATGTTGCCGGGTTAATTGGGTAATGGGTGCCACGATGGCCGAGAATCCAACAATAAATTTCCGATAGAAATTGGCGAACCCAATAAACCTCTGTACCCCCTTTTTATTAGATGGGGCCGGCCACTCCTGAATTGCCTGAATCTTCTGTGGGTCCATTGCAACCCCATTGGTAGAAAGTATGAATCCCAGGAATTGTATAGTTGATTTCTCAAACTCGCATTTTTCGGCTTTTAGGTATAGCTTGTGTTGTTGAAGGATGGCAAGAACCGTTTTAACGTGCCTCTTGTGCGTCTCCAGCGTAGGGGAGAAGATAAGGATATCATCCAGATATACCACAAGGAAGTCATCCAAATGTTGTCAGAATATGTCATTCACTAAATGTTGGAAGGTGGCTGGAGCGTTGCAGAGTCCGAATGGCATCACTAAATACTCAAAGTGCCCGAATCTGGATCTAAAAGCCGTCTTCCATTCGTCTCCAGCCCTGATTCTGACAAGATTGTAGGCCCCTCGGAGGTCAAGTTTCGAGAACACCTTAGCGGACCGGAACCTTTGGAATAACTCGGGAATGAGTGGTAACGGGTACCGGTTCTTAATTGTGATGTTGTTAAGTTGCCGATAGTCTACGCAGGGTCTTAAGGTACCGTCTTTCTTCCCAACGAAAAAGATACCCGCTCCGGCGGGTGAGGATGAAGGGCGGATGAAACCTTTCTCAAGGTTTTCGTCTATGTACTGTTTTAGAGCCTTCAGCTCGGTTTCCGAAAGAGGAAATATCCGGCCAAATGGAATCTCGGATCCAGGAAGAAGGTCAATTGGACAGTCGTAGGCCCGGTGAGGTGGTAGGCGGGTCAGCCATTTGTTTACTGAAAACCTCTTGGAACTCGAGGTACTCGGAGGGGACGTGTTGGAGATTGCCTGGTGGAGCCACCATTGTGGCGCAAACTTTGGAGTCCGGAAGCAGGCAGTGCTGGGAGCAATACTGAGAAGAGAAGGACACTGTCTTGGTACTCCAATGGATTAGTGGATCGTGAGCTTGTAACCATGGTAGGCCAAGTATGATAGGAAAAATTGGTGAGCGAATTAGGTCAAGCCGTAAGAACTCCCGGTGGCCGGAGTCTGTGGTTACTGGAATAGGTTGGGTCTCCTGGGTGATGGGACCAGAGCAGGGAAGGGATCCGTCGGCCAAATGTATTTGTAAGTCCTGTTCCTTGGTTTGTAAAGGGATCTTCAACCTGTGTGCCAAGGCGGAATCTATGAAACAACTGCAGGCTCCGGAATCAACGATGGCCTGCAGGCGAGTCTCCCTTTCCGGAAGCTGTAGAGAAACAAACAACATCACATAAGCCTTGGGAATGTTATTGTTTGGAAAGTTCAATACGTTTGACTGAGGGAACTTACTGGGCCTGATCGGACAGCTGCGTAGGAAGTGTCCGGGGCCACCGCAGTAGAGGCATAGGTTAGACTGCCGTCTGCGCTGCTTCTCTTCGGAGGTTAACGGACCTCGGACCAAACCGAGCTGCATTGGTTCGACCTTAGGAGCCGATGCAGTGGTAGCTGAAGGCGAGGTTGAGGATACTGTGGGATGAGGCCTTGGCGACGCCCAGGCAGGGCGAGGCAACTGAAACCGTTCTGAGCGCCGTTCCCGAAGACGCCGATCGAGCTTCGTAGCTGCTTGAATGAGTTCCTCTAGTGAAGCAGGAGTCTCCATCCTAGCTAACTCATCTTTGAGTAATTCAGACAAGCCTTGACGGTATTGATAACGTAGGGCCGGCTCGTTCCAATTTGTGTCGGCCGCCCACTTACGGAATTCCACAGTATAGTCCTCAATAGGTCTTCTTCCTTGGGACAAATGGTGCAGGATAGCTTCGGCTGTAGCCATACGTTGCGGATCATCGTAGAGCTGGGTCATGCTCTCAAAGAAGGCCTCGATGGTGTTCAGGGCAGGACTGCTCTGTTCCATTAGGCTGTGGGCCCAAGCCTGGGGTTCTTCGGATAGCAAAGAAATCACAAATCCTACCTTGACGATTTCTGAGGAGAAGGTTCTTGGCTGCAGAGCGAAGTAGAGGGAACATGCGTTTTTAAAAGCCCTAAACTTCTTGCGGTCTCCCGAGAACCGTTCAGGTGTAGGGACCCGGGGGTTCAGGAAGGGCCATGACCACCGTGGGGTTGGCCGGAGCTTGGGGAAGTGAACCCCCACTGCTGGGTGCAGGAGCTGCGGCTGCGGAAGGTAGTAACCCGGTGATCTGCTGTAGACGGTTATCAATTTGCGTATAACCTTCTTGTAAATTCTGTACAGAGTCAGCGAGGGTAGATACCTGCTGGCACAGGATCTCCAGAGTTGAGCGCGCTCTGTCAGCCTCGGACATCTGGCTGGTTTGTACTGTCACGGACAAATACTCACCGAGGCCGAGATGCCAAGAGCGGCTCGCCCTTACGACCACGCGCACCCAGACCCCCGAAATGGGTACAGAGGGCTGGAGGCACGCGGAGGCACGGGCTTCCGGTATGGTGGTTAGTACCAAAGGCTGGAAGCGGGTGTCTTGGGATCCGCAGGATACAGGGCTGAGAACACAAGCAGAGGTTAGAGAACAACAGGTGGTAATCAGGGTATCACTAGATACAGCAGAGTGGTGGTAAAGCAGGCCAGGGTCCGGTACACTGATTAGGCAGGTATAAGCAAGACAGTCCGGCAGAGTAGTGGTTAAACAGGCCAGGGATTTGGTACACAGGTCAGGCAGGTTATTGACAGGATAGTCCAGCAGAGTAATGGTTAAACAAGCCAGGGATTTGGTACACAGGTCAGGCAGGTTATTGATAGGATAGTCCAGCAGAGTAATGGTTAAACAAGCCAAGGGGTTCGGTACACAGATCAGGCAATCAGTACAGGGCAATCCGGGAGAGTAGTAGTTAAACTGGCTAGCAGAGGTTCGGTACACAGATCAGGCAGTATCACAGGAAACACAAGCTCAGGGACAGGGAAAGCTGACGACAAACCAGCAACCCGACTGGGTGCTGGAGTCGTCAGATAAAGCCTCCCTGCCCGCCGAGCGCGTCAGTGTGACGCGCTACCGGGCACCCGCACGGGCTACGGCGTGCACACGGGGACCGCCGTGCACCCGCGCGCGCCGCACCATCAGGCCACGGACGGGTGTGCGGCGAAGCGCTTGTCCCGTGCGCGTGCGCACCGGAGCCCGGCGAGCGGAGGCACTCCCTGGCTCCTGACACTTTGTTTATTTGAGAAGAGAGGGTATGTTTCAGCCGTGTAATTGTGGGTTATGTGGCTTGGTTGTTTTATTGGATAGCATGTGTTCCTAAGTTGTCCTTTTTCGTAACTCTTATGCCCCGTACACACGGTCGGATTTTCCGACGGAAAATGTGTGTTAGGACCTTGTTGTCGGAAATTCCGACCGTGTGTAGGCTCCATCACACATTTTCCATCGGATTTTCCGACACACAAAGTTTAAGAGCAGGATATAAAATTTTCCAACAACAAAATCCGTTGTCGGAAATTCCGATTGTGTGTACACAAATCCGACGGACAAAGTGCCACGCATGCTCAGAATAAATAAAGAGATGAAAGCTATTGGCCACTGACCCGTTTATAGTCCCGACGTACATGTTTTACGTCACCGCGTTTAGAACGATCGGATTTTCCGACAACTTTGTGTGACCATGTGTATGCAAGACAAGTTTGAGCCAACATCCGTCGGAGAACATCCTAGGATTTTGTTGTCGGAATGTTCGAACAAAGTCCGACCGTGTGTACGGGGCATTACACTTTTTTAAATGTTTGTCTAATGCCGCGTACACACGGTCGGACTTTTCGTCTACAAAAGTCCAACGGACGCTGACGGACTAAAGCTGGCTGGTAATCCGATCGTGTGTGGGCTGCTTTGGACTTTCAACGTACTTTTTTAGCCTCAAATCCGACGTACTTTAGATTTGAAACATGCTTCAAATCTTTACGTCGTAACTACGACGGACCCCGAAGTCCGCTCGTCTGTATGCTAGTCCTACGGACAAAAAAACGACGCATGCTCATCAGCAAAAACTAAACGGAAGCACTCGGTCTAGTAAAACTAGTGTTCGTATTGTAGGTAGCACATTCATCACGCTGCAAAATCTGTGATCGTTGAATGCAGCGCATTTTATTTCTTCTTTACGAATGCTCTCTAAAGAACGAAGGTGTTTTGCTGTTCATAATCAGAGTTCTCCCAAACTGATTTCTGAATTCTTTTTCTCTTTGATCTCATGAATGATATAGTATGCTTTTTATAAACAATGTTTCCATACTAATAATACTTTTTCCCTTTTTTTTTTTTTTTTTTAGGTTTGTAAAGTTACCACAAAGAACCCATTATTCTTTTTTATTTTTTTTCTAGTGATTATTTTTTAATTTTTAGATAAAGTTAACCCAAAGCACCGTTTTTGTTTATGTATATTTTTTTTTTTCAAGACTTACCACTTGAACATTCTTAACATTAGTAATGTATTTTTGTTGTGTTTTTTTAAAACTCAATGAGATTGTTGTCCCTTGTTAATTTAACATTGTGTGTAAAATCAATGATTTAAAAGAAAACACATAAAAGTCTTTTGCTAAACTCAAAAAAGATCCATTTATTCATGGTCAAAATAAAATAAAGAGGAAGTCAACGCTGGAAAAAGTCGGTGTACAAGAAAATTGGGATCTTGAGGAGTCCATATAAGAGGGAGCACAATCTGGTCCAAGAATCCCAGAGATCAACAGCACCAGCAGATGATCTAGATGTCCCCAGACTGTGGTCCTACAACAGCCTGCGTCTTCTGTCAGACCAGACTGAACCCAGGTCATCACTTTCTTCTCTTCCCTGCAGCCTTTCCTCCACGCTGCCCTGCAGCCTTCCCTGCAGCCTTCCCTGCAGCCTTCCCTGCAGCCTTCCCTGTAGCCTTCCCTGTAGCCTTCTTTTGAGGCTGTGGCTCTGGTGTTTCAGTTGTGGCAGGAGGAGGAGGAGGAGGAGGAGGAGGAGGAGGAGGAGGAGGAGGAGGGGGGGGGCTGCCTCATGTAGTTGGGTGTTTTTGGTTAGCGTGCCCTGCAGCCCCTTATGGATTGTTTCCCCAAATAGGCGCTCACAAATGAGGCGCTGCTCCCAATCCATCTGAAGAAGCCTGCTGGCTAAGTAGCAGCCATAGGCTTCTTCCGCTTCGGGGGGGCTTGTTAAAAAACGGGTGGCCTGTTGCATGAGGCGCAGGGACGCGTCCTGTGTGACCATCCCCTTCCTGGCCCTTTTTTTGGGAAGGTGGAGGGGAGGCACTTGGGATTGGGTGAGGCTCCTACTGGGCCCAGCCACCTCACTTGGCCCAGCCACCTCACTTGGCCCAGCCACCTCACTGGGAGCAGCCACCTCCTGCCTGACACTGGGCCCAGCCTCCTCCAGGATGATGGTGAATCCGGCCTCCTCCAGGCTGTCCATGGGCCCGGTCTCCTCCTGCCTGCCACTTTCCCCACATTCCTCCTGGATGGACTCATCCTGTGTATAAAAAAAGGACAATAGTTTTAGTTTCTTTTTTTGGGTTCATCAATGACACACAGTTTGCTTCTCATGACTAGCAAATTCAATGTGAATACATCTCTTTAATAAAAGAGTCTAATCAGACACCCTAATTATTTCAAGCAGGTGCCAAACATATTTAGTCACTACTATCATTTGATATGTATACACAATTTGGAGTGCTAAATTATTTGAGACA